>OX459060.1:18762901-19376802 GCA_949775005.1 Orthosia gothica | reverse complement strand
ACATCATCTCAAGCGGGTCGTGGGTGAGCAAAAATTAACCTACGAGGAATATATTACCCTACTAACCCAACTCGAGGCTTGTTTGAACTCCAGACCACTGTGCCCTCTGACAGAAGACCCTGAGGATTTGGATTTTTTGACCCCGGCTCACTTCTTAGCAAGTGGCCCCAGCTTAACGATTTTCGAAACAGAGCATGACCTCAGAACACGGTGGCACTTGACGCAAAAAATCTATCAAGATATATGGGATAAGTGGAAGACTGACTACCTCTCGCAGCTTTCTACGAGAGTCAAATGGCGACAGCAACAAAGGAATCTCAATCATAATGACATCGTTATTATAAAGGACGACAACCTTCCACCAGGAAAATGGAGTCTAGGTCGCGTAATAGCGCTGCATCCTGGAAGTGACGGACACATAAGGGTCGTCACACTTAAAACCAAAAATGGGGTCTTAAAACGCCCAGTTGTAAAACTGTCCTTACTGCCAACAAATAAAAATGATCAAGATCCAAATGGCCCAAAGGTTGATAATAAACTGCCAGCGGCGAAGAAAAAACGTCCTATCTCATTTTCAGCAATGGTTTTATCTTTGACATTATTTATGCTGACACTAATAAACACCACTCAAGCATCCTATAACTTCACCCCGCTGACAAACAATAGTGTATACTTTGACAAAGTATCTAATATGCACTTAATTAGAGATGATTGGCATTTAATAGTCTATTATGACACAAACCCATATCAAGAAGGAATGGCGGCACTAACAAAGTATATCAAGTACCTTGAAACCTTATGCTCAACGATTAGAACACAAACACCTTGCGACGGCGTCATGTTACAACTCGAGCACGAGTTCGAAGAAATCAAACATTACGATAATATTGTCATGATAAATGACTCGTTTATGACTAATAAGAAACTATCTCTGAATTAGCAGCCATCAACATGAGAAAGGATTCTTATTTAACTATCACAGACACGGATCTGCAGTCATGCGTATTACAAAACCCTGTGACTATTCTGTGTCATATCAGAAAGCCTATTCACCACATGAAAGATGATCATAGTCTATGCGAGACGATCCCAGGCACAAGAACTTGTAAAACTAAAACTACCCCGTGCAAGGATGACTGGAGAGAGTTAACATCAGAAAACAAGTATTATTATTTATGCTGCAATGAATGTAACGTCAAACTTCTATGTGAAAATCAAGTTGAGGCAGTTAGGTTATCAGATGCTGGTCTGTTGCGTGTTGGGGAAGGCTGTCTAGCAAAAACAGAAAATTTTATGGTGTACTCAAACAAAAGATTGTCTAGTAAAATTAGTACGACGAGAAATATTATCTCACCTGAAATATCACCAATTAATCACATAATAAATATCACTATGCCAGAAATCTCATATGAGCATAATCCCAATAACTCAGATGACCTCAGGCAATTTGAAGCCATTAAGAGAAGTCTTGAGATCATGAAGCAGAGTGAACCTTTGAGCACTAATATCTCCTACCACGACGTCCACCAGTATACCGCTATATATCTCATCATATTGGGCATCTTGTTATTGGTGGCAGCTTACTGTTTTAAACGTTGGCGTCAAAGGCAACGTAAAGGAAATCGCTCCACTTCTGCAGCAGAGCGGTCTACAGCCCCTGCGGCAACTGCGGTGCCATCTCCACACACCGTTGCTGATAGTGTTGTGATTGAGTGTAGTGAAATTAGGGAAAATGGGCAATCTAGTAGTAAACCAGTGAAAAGTGATCCTAAGCGACTAGCGCTATCTAGTGAGTGCTTACAAAAAAAGGAAGATAGAGGTTCTTCACCGATCTTTCGCGTGTTCTCTCTTCCTGATTTACACTGTAGCGACTCTGTTTAATTTGTAAGGTTACCTTAATCTCACCTACTAACATAACTCACCCTACATAACTATTTTAGTATTAGTTGAACATTGTTTTCACCTTGTTAGTATTAATTTCATTACCCATGTAACTATACCTACCTACTAACCTCATCCTTTTCTCCCTCGGGAGCATGTTCGGGTTATTCACCGAACAATAATAAACATGTCAGCATAATTGCGACATCGCGCGCTATGCCCTGAATATTTTATGTATTACCTAAGTAAAATAGTCAGTACGCTTTCGGATAGCATATCGGGCGCGACTCAACCTCATCTCATTCACCTCATTAGTTTTAATAGTTATCCCAGTTAAGTTACTGAAATATACCTATCTTTATAATCTTTAATCCTAGTTTATATTTATCTCACCCCAACCCCGAACATTGCTATTTAACATTTTGGAACGTCCAATGTTCTCAAATCTACCGATTTTATCTAAACTATAACTTTTATCTATTTTTTGCAGAAAATCCCCATCCCTTCAATACATAGATGTGTGGCTAGTAGAGGTCCTATCACCAAACTGCGAGGAGCCCTTCACAGTGCGCGGGCTGTTCGCGCTGCAGCTGGCGGCCGTGGTGCGCTCGGCGCGAGGCTGGCAACACCTGCGGCTGAGGCTGCACGCCGTGCACGTGCCGGCGCAGCATCCTACTACTATACATGGTGAGTGTGACGTCACTAGGAGCTGTTCGCGCTGCAGCTGGCGGCCGTGGTGCGCTCGGCGCGAGGCTGGCAACACCTGCGGCTGAGGCTGCACGCCGTGCACGTGCCGGCGCAGCATCCTACTACTATACATGGTGAGTGTGACGTCACTAGGAGCTGTTCGCGCTGCAGCTGGCGGCCGTGGTGCGCTCGGCGCGAGGCTGGCAACACCTGCGGCTGAGGCTGCACGCCGTGCACGTGCCGGCGCAGCATCCTACTACTATACATGGTGAGTGTGACGTCACTAGGAGCTGTTCGCGCTGCAGCTGGCGGCCGTGGTGCGCTCGGCGCGAGGCTGGCAACACCTGCGGCTGAGGCTGCACGCCGTGCACGTGCCGGCGCAGCATCCTACTACTATACATGGTGAGTGTGACGTCACTAGGAGCTGTTCGCGCTGCAGCTGGCGGCCGTGGTGCGCTCGGCGCGAGGCTGGCAACACCTGCGGCTGAGGCTGCACGCCGTGCACGTGCCGGCGCAGCATCCTACTACTATACATGGTGAGTGTGACGTCACTAGGAGCTGTTCGCGCTGCAGCTGGCGGCCGTGGTGCGCTCGGCGCGAGGCTGGCAACACCTGCGGCTGAGGCTGCACGCCGTGCACGTGCCGGCGCAGCATCCTACTACTATACATGGTGAGTGTGACGTCACTAGGAGCTGTTCGCGCTGCAGCTGGCGGCCGTGGTGCGCTCGGCGCGAGGCTGGCAACACCTGCGGCTGAGGCTGCACGCCGTGCACGTGCCGGCGCAGCATCCTACTACTATACATGGTGAGTGGGGCAATACTGAATTACGTCACTAGGTATATCGCTCTGGCCAGTATGAGGCGATTCCCTTTTAATTCAGTCCGTCTCAAGCTGCCCACTCAGCGATGCTCTAACCCGAACTCCGTACCCCTTATGCCGCGATCCCATCCCACCCACGGCCTGATTTGTCCCAGGCCAGATCGCAGGCGCACATGTCGCACATGTCGCACTTGTGGCGCCTGGGGGTGCCTGTCGCCTGCAAGGGCGTGCGCGCGTCTGAGTAGCGCACAGATCGCAGGCGCACATGTCGCACATGTCGCACTTGTGGCGCCTGGGGGTGCCTGTCGCCTGCAAGGGCGTGCGCGCGTCTGAGTAGCGCACAGATCGCAGGCGCACATGTCGCACATGTCGCACTTGTGGCGCCTGGGGGTGCCTGTCGCCTGCAAGGGCGTGCGCGCGTCTGAGTAGCGCACAGATCGCAGGCGCACATGTCGCACATGTCGCACTTGTGGCGCCTGGGGGTGCCTGTCGCCTGCAAGGGCGTGCGCGCGTCTGAGTAGCGCACAGATCGCAGGCGCACATGTCGCACATGTCGCACTTGTGGCGCCTGGGGGTGCCTGTCGCCTGCAAGGGCGTGCGCGCGTCTGAGTAGCGCACAGATCGCAGGCGCACATGTCGCACATGTCGCACTTGTGGCGCCTGGGGGTGCCTGTCGCCTGCAAGGGCGTGCGCGCGTCTGAGTAGCGCACAAATTTTGAAAAAAAAACAATTGGTCTTTCTTCAAGTTTGCCGTAAGACATTATACTTCCCAGAATGGTATCCTTATTAGCGACACTATGGAATGCTGTAATAATACAGCATGTGCTTTTAGCTGTAATAATACATCAAAATCAACGGGTTCGATTCCTGGCTAGGAATATTGATTATTTTAATCCAAAATCGGCCTCCTGACTCCTTTGAGTGTTTTACGCTATTCCTCATAGTTTCGGCTTTTGCCATCCACGCCCACTTGAACAACTCATCAAGTATAGGGCGGTTGGGTTTTTCGTGGGACGGTTTCTATTTGGAAGCGATACAGAGCGGCAACAACGCGAAATACGAGTATTGCGAAGTAATAAAATTGTTTATGAAGTGTTTTAGTAATAAAGTGTGATTAATTGAAGTGTGCTGTTTCAATAATTTATCCCTGAACCCCAGCTCGTAACAATAACAATATTTCCTTATCTGTGTCTCAATATCTCCGTCTCGTTTCAGAAGCAGGTCGTACAGTGACGGTAGGTGAACATTCGGCACTGGAGTCGCTGGCAGCCGGGCGACCGCTGGAAGAGAGACTCGACAAACTGGTCAAGTTGCTCAGAATTAACGCTACGACACATATTGTGAGTATATTATCATTTTATCCGATCTGTTCCATTTTTGGTTACAATCGGGCTGAGTGCGATGGAATTGCATAATATAATGCCGGCTAGCCCATTACATCATCGGGATACGAGAACGGCGATGCATCATCGGTACATGGAGGACATCCCACCTTTACGCACTTAACGCTTTGGGAATACTTTCATTATGCGTACAGCTAAGGGGTGGAATTCCCTGCAGGAGTCTGTTTCCCGATAGCTACAATCTTGGGGTCTTTAAGTCATTAGTGAATATATACTTCTAGGCAAGCGTGCTCCACCGTCGCTCACGTCATCACTTACCATCAGGCGAGATAGTGGTCATAAGTGAGTTTATAATTAAATTAAATATAATATGTTCTTTGACCATACGGATATAGAGGAGCTCGTGGCTAAATAATAACAGCCGCCCGGGTCGATCTTCAAGATTAGGCAACGCTTGACGAGGTCGGTCCGTGGATTGGTGACCATTTCAATATACCGAGTTTCCTCCGTGCCTCGGAAAGCACGTTAAGCCGTTGGGCGCAGCTGTCATTTGAAGATCTTTGACAGTCGTAACGAGTAGTCAGAAGCTTGAGATCTGACACCAGTCTAGCCAAGGGGTATTGTGTTACCCAGTTACTGGGTTGTGGAGTTCAGATAGGCAGTCGCTCCATGTAAAACACGGGTACTCAGCTGAATCCGGTTAAACTGGAAGCCGACCCCAATATAGTTGGGAAAAGGCTAGGCAGATAATGATAATATGTTCTTGGACTAGTTGCCAATAACAAGGCTTGTTGGGATTTGAATCCAACACTGTTGGGCAGCGCGCGCCGTGTGCACTGCGCACTGCGCAGTCAAAATATAATAGTCCCGGAAAACAATAAAGATTTGGATAGAGAGGTATCGACTGCCCCAGTGTGTGGTCAGGCCTCTGTCACTCCATGTACTTGCGCGCTATAATTACCTACCGCCCGACCTAGCGGTCTCGGGCCTCTAGCGGACCAAATTCATTGCGGTTTTCGCAAGCGGAGCGCACGCACTCTGTTAAATTTTAATAGTTAGTCTGGTGCCTTATGTGCTGTAGATGGGTGCAAATCAAGTAAAAGAAGGGATAAACACCTAACATTTTTCCATTTACCTGTCAATGACGAAAGGTACTATTACTATATTTTGTCGTTTAAAAATTATTTTTAATATGTAGGTATTAAGCATTAGCATGCCTTTCAGACAGAGATTTACATATTTTTGTTACATAGAAACGTTATACTTATCATAAACACTATTTTAACAAAGTTTAAAAAGCTATTTTTATTAGAATAAAATTGTGATAATATTTGACGGACAGTCGCGCAAATACCTACCTACGAAACTTCCAACACAAGTTGCGCGGTGCGGCGACATGTCTCAACAAAACGATGGATGTTTGAGACCACAGAGACATGCAGATAGCTCGCGCCGCAGTATACCTTCGCTTTTGAATTTAAGTGGTGAAACTGATGTCCGCTTCGACTTGCCAACTGATAACGCCTTAACATATATATCGGGTTATTTACTTTTTAAATGTAGCAAGAAGCATGCCTGTCCTGACTTTGTTGCTGAATTACAGAACATTCCCGATTTAAATGAATCTACGAATAGATTGTTTATCCATTTTAAAGCATTCAACAAAACATCGTCTTTTTACGGAAAGTTAAAAGTGCCAACAGATGCGTTTCATAATTATGTAAGAGAACTTGAGACTATTTTTATTCATAATTTTGAAAAAAATATGAAACAAAGGCCGGGTAGTACTCTTTATGAAATTTTAAATGACATACATTTTGATTCTCCCTGCCCTTGTTTTCCAAAACAATATCTCATAAAACTTTTTATTAGATTCAGGATTTTTTCTACACTAAAATTTAACAACCGAGAATTTAGAAAGGGTAAGAAATTTATAAAAAATTATATAAAAATAAAACACATGTAACTTTTAAAGATTTTATTATTTTACCTACACTTTGACGTCTATAATTATGTTTATACGTATACAAGTCAGAACATATTCACAGTTCTCAATAACATAGACACAAAAAGTTGTTTTTTTTTTATAATCAATAGGCTCGCGTTTGACCACTATCTCACCTGATGGTAAGTGATGATGTGGTCGACGGTGGAGCACGCTTGCCTAGATATAACCTATTCACTCTTGACATAAAGACCCCTAGAATTTTATCGAAGAGGCAGCCCTGCGATTGCTGTGGGATCGCGCGGTGCGAAGCAATCACAACTGTACGCTTGAGCATTTAGGCACATTTTAGCATGCAGTGTTTGCTGACGCAACGGAGTAGGCTATTATAGCAATAGGTATTGGACATTTTCTACTGAGTGAAGGATCTGTTACGTAGTAACTATTAAGTAATCTGTGGTGTGGTGCAGTCCGAGGAAGCGCGCGTCGCTCGAGCTCAGCGCGCACGCACCGCGCGACGCATAATACAAATCTTTATTGTTTGTCCGGGACTATTATATTTTGAATATAGCGGCATTAAAACCATTAACCTAAAATATACAGTCCACTTACATATCATCCAAGAGCTAACAGGGCGTGATGATGTTTTTTTTTTATTAACAAACAGGCTCGCGTTTGACCATAATCTCACACGATGGTAAGCGACGATGTGGTCGACGGTGAAGGACGATTGCCTAGAAGAAACCTATTCACTCTTGACTTTAAGAACTGTGGCAGCGAATTCCACTCCTATAACCAACTATAAAATATTTTATGTCTATTACAGGTGACGGAGTGGCCCAAACTAGATGAATACAGCAGATTTTCTAACGATGATGAGAACAGCATGTATCAGCGAGTACCCATAGCATATTTACAAATGTAAGTACTGGATATAACTTTCTACTGTTAACTAAATTATTAATACTAAAATGTCACAGTACATTTAAGTATCACGTAACAGAGTCCGAGGCGCAAACACATGACAAAGACTACATAGTCTTAGATCCCACTACTAGAATCTGCAAGTACTTTTGTTTTGAAAACTTAATTTTCATGTTTGGCTATAGGTATCTAGCAGCATTTTTTTTTTTAATTTTCTCTAAATGTTCCTCCATGGGTGCTTTTACATCAGATTTTAAAATTGGGATCTCATACTATTAGTCTCTTACCTTTTTTTACTTACCTTAATATGCCCAATTCTTTTATAAAGGTGTCCAAGAAAGGCATTTCAACACACACAGACACACTTTTGCCGCCTCGAATTGAATCAACTTAAGCATGACATAGAACATGATATGATAATTATAACATAGCCTTATCCGCTGGATGCAGAACGCACGGGACCGGTCAATGTGGCCGCTTGGGGGAGGCCTATGTCCAGCAGTGGACGTCTTTCGGCTGAAATGATGATGATGATGACATAGAACCATTATATTGCAGAGTGAACAGTATTATAAAGCAGCGCAGCTCGGAAGCCACCGCGGTGACATTCGTGCAGCTCCCCGCGCCGCCCCGGCTCAGCTACTCGGCTGCTGACGACTCCGTCTGCGAGCACTACCTGAAGGTACGAGTATGTTGCTGTAACATACACAATAAATATAATAATAAATTAATATTAGATCAACAGTGGTCAGGCAGGGGCCAGTAGTCCTTCTATAACTTTAGGTAATCGATCCAGAAACCTCCCAAACCCATATCCCAATGTGTTTTATCTCCATATTCTGCAATAATCCTGCACCAGCCGGGGTTGTCCTTGGGTGCTCTTGCATAGTAACTAGTTCCTACAGGGATAATCGCCGGTTGGTGTCACATTTGATAGTTACTCAAGTTCAGAAGAATCTATTGAATATGGTGTACCACAGGGCAGCATCTTGGGCCCCACCTTGTTTCTTATTTATATTAACAATTTGTCAAGTTTAATGCTACAAAACGGAAAAATAATTACTTTCGGTCATTACTTTTATTGGCAGAGACTGGAACCAAGCTAACGATAATGCCGAAATGGGGTTCAATGTCGTTGCTAAGTGGCCAGATAACAACCTGTTAACTCTCAACCAATCTAAAACAAAAGTAATTACCTACTACATAAGCGCACTTTCCAGACCATCTTCCAAAAATATTACCATAAGAGCCCACACATGCAACTCCATTCAAAATTGTGACTGTTATTGTCTTGACGTAGCTTCATCGGTCAGGTATCTGGGGATCCAAATAGATGAACATTTAAATTGGCAAAATCAAATCTCACTCCTATCGAAGCGCGTAAGAAAATTGCTGTACCTCTTCAGAAACCTACGATGTGTATGTGATCCAAAGCCACTCACCACCACCTATTACGCGTTATGCCAATCTGTGATTGTGTATGGGATATCCACCTGAGGAGGATGTGCTAAGACACATCTTATCAAAGCTGAAAGAGCGCAACGGGCAATTTTAAAAACCATGTTATTTAAAAAATATAGATTTCCGACGGACGAACTTTATAAATTAACCGCGGTTCTCAGCGTTCGTCAACTGTACATCGAGAAGATCTTACGTACTCAACATACCAAACGACCGGATTTTCCTGACACGAGAGCTCACAAGGTATATAAAGAACCTAGTTGTAAAACAATATTTGCCCAACGATTTCTTTTCTTCCTAGCTCCGTATATTTATAATAATTTTAATGTCATCCTACGTTTTAGGAATTATGGTTCACACACATTCAAAAATATTTACGAAACCACCTACTCACCTTGAATTATAATAGTACTGAAGACACATTTGAAATCCCTACATAGCTAGCCTTCATACATCACATAATATACATTACATAGATATATTACATACACTACACACAATACATACACAACATACATTACTTACACTAGATATACTACATTCATTAAATACACTACACACCTTTTCGCACCTTCTAATTAACACACACACTCATACACACAGAGTGACGAGAATGGATAAAGTGAGAAATGAGTATATTAGAGGTACATAGTTTGAAAGTGGCGCCAGTGACAGAAAAGTTAAAAGGAAACCGTTTGTCCTGGTATGGTCATGTGATGAGGAAGGATGAAACGCATTTTACTAAAAGAGTTATGAATATAGATGTGAATGGATGGAAAGGGAGGGGACCGCCAAAGAAAAGATGGATGGACTGTGTGAGGGAATATGAAAGAAAAGTGCGTCAGTGATGGAGTGACGGGGGACCCCGGGATGGTATGAAAGAAGAAAACGTGTTGCGCCGACCCCAAGTAACATGGGACAAGGGCAGGAAGATGATGATGACATTTTTATTTCACTTCCTAAAGACCTATGTTTGAAAGATCTCAGTGTTCACTAGTTTGTTGTCTTATGGGTCACAGTAATGAGGATTAATACCCCACTGTAATATAGTACCAACTAGCACAATACCCCCGTATTGTGACTGATACTGGCGGCCGTATTATTTTGTAATTATACTTAAGACCTCTACTTGAGATAACCTATTGTTGTTGAAATAAATAAATAATAAACCTCTGCGAGTTGGTTTCGGCCCCTGGTGCGAGATATATCAAAATCTAATACCTTTATTAGATTTTGATATATCTTTGAGATTCTCGGGACCCTAGAAAGGCGTACCAGCATAAACGAGCAATTCTTGTATATATGTATGTATATATATAATCTGAATCTCTGAAACGGCTCCGATTTTTAGTTGGGTCATACAGGTTTTGATGTACTCTTTCGGCTTATTCACCTTTATTAGATTTTGAAATATCTTTGAGATTCTCGGGACCCTAGAAAGGCGTACCAGCATAAACGAGCAATTCTTGTATATATGTATGTATATATATAATCTGAATCTCTGAAACGGCTCCGATTTTTAGTTGGGTCATACAGGTTTTGATGTACTCTTTCGGCTTATTCAAATTGGCTCAGACCGAACTCGACGCATTCGAAGGAGGATCCGGACACTGCTGACCGCAAACCGGATTCATCACCCACGATTATTGGTGATGAGACTGTACATCCCGCGGAAGTGTGGAGGTCGAAGCTTTTTAAATGCCAAGACTCTTCACAACTGCGAGGTGTGCAGCCTCAGAGAATACTTTTTAGAAGCTGAAGTGGGTATGCACCGGTATATGGTCGCAGTGGACAAGGGACTCACCCTGTTGTCCACGACTAAAGAGAACTGGCGCAAACCTGTAGTACTAACTACTGAAAGGCGAAACTATATAACTGGCGAAATGTTTTGGGTTTACTATAATAGGCACAGATAATATAATACTAGCATACAGATGCCTCATCTCATACAAAGAACCTGTGCCGACGTAACTAGCGTTTTTCGACGGGCTATTTACTAAAAGTACATCGATCGCGTTCGGTTCCGTTCCATGGCTATAGATGGTGTTAGCAGCGATTTGCAACAGTGACTTTCTTTAAATACAGTGACAATTTGTTTTATAGTATTTTATGCACGTTTTTACAGTTTCATGGAGTGATGTTATATTTATGGATTACTAGCTTCTGCCAGCGGCTTCGCCCGCTTGCTAGTCGGAAATAAAAAAAAAGTTGCCTATATAGCCTAAGCAGACTATAATGTATCTCTGTGCCAAATTTTATCCAGATCCGTTCAGCCAGTATGGCGTGACAGAATAACAAACATCCACCCATTCAACCTCACAAACTTTCGCGTTTATAACATTAGTAAGATATCTTTTACATCTTAACATGACCTCATACGAATAGTGTACTCATATTTGTGTTTTCTTTTCCAGGTTCTAGACGAATTCACCAAGGATCTGCCGCCGACGATCCTGGTGCGAGGACTGAAATCTGTGACGTCAACCGCGCTATAACCAGACAGTACCTGTGACGTATTTATAAGATCACCAGATCTCTAGCCTAAATGTATATCCTAGACAAGTGGACCAAGTGTAGGCATACTCAATTTTATAGATAAATTTATTAGGGTGCGTACACAACTAAGACAATGCGCTAAGAAATCATTATTTGAGGGAAAATATATAAACCATAGAACTAAATGAATGGAATGAGCAATACCGACACAAAATTGACTTCTACTAAGACGCGAACTGACTGTGGCCAACAACCTATCTGTTTTATGTAGATCGTAATGAAGAAGGTATCATTGACCGCCTGTGACTTGGACCAAGCAGAATACTAGGAAAGGATTTTTTTGACCGGATTCACTTCACAGCCAGTTACGGAAAGCTGAAGCCAGTGTTAAACATAACTGCGAACCGAACCGAACTGAAAACGTGGCGAATGTGAACCGAAGCGGAGACGTCAAACTAGGTGCAGCGAACCGAACTCTTGTAGCAGTACGTCACTCACTCGCGGTTTACGTCAGAGCCAAAAACTCGTGTTTTATAATCCCTGTGACGTGTTTTCTACAATATTGGGTATTTTGTGACAAACTTTGTAAATTTTTCGATATCGAAATAAACACAACCGTCACGATTCGGTCTCGCATTCCCTCTCTGCGTGCATACAGCGCCACTCATACAACAATAACTCACGCCTCGATTAGCGCGCACGCCTTTCGGTTCGCCGAGCTATCGGCAGTTCGGCACGTATCGATTCGCTTTCGCTTTTCTATGTGACTGGATTCAAACGCTAATTATATTACAAAATAAAAACGCTTCGCCACGGTATCGATTCGTTGTCTGTTTAACACTGGCTTTAGAGACTTTCCTGGGTGGCGCGAAGTAATTTAAATTGCATCTATAGAAGATATCGCGCACGTATCAAATGCAAATCAGTCGTCCAAGTGGATGTACTTGTAATTTCGTTTAGTAAAATCGCTTATCGATGTGATATAAATCAAATCGCGTCAAAGCATCGGGCATGTCGCTTAGTTTATTCCTCTAGGACTGTTCAATAAACGAATAGCACGATCTATTCCGCACAGCGTGTTTTACAGCTTGGCAGATACGTCCGTGGCAGTAGTATGTCCGCGCGCGCAGGTACTACTGTTCGCGCCTTATTCCTGCGGAGTGTGCGCTGGGACCGAATTTGCCAAGCTATAATTAAGCATTTTTCCTGTCCTTGTCGTACAATTATCTAACTAAATGTGCAAAGAAACATTGCTTATTCGAATTATTAATCACGGCCTACAGCAAGTTTCCTAATTTGACATTAATTTTTTATCCTTATTCATTTAGCTAATAAAGTTGATGGCTCTAAATCACATTTTACTGTTTACGTTGATCAAACTTCGTCTGAATGCATTGAGTTAGTTAGTTGTGTGCGCATCCATAACATAGATAATGTTATAGTCACTTTCGATCTTGAACTGAAATATACACATACATGAAACGGTGCTCTTGTTAGCTATATTTTTCCGTTTCTTATTTCTAACGAAACATAAAAATACTGATTATTTTACTCATTTTAATTTCAACGTTTCTTATAAAAAAGTCTTATGATCTATAAATGTTTTAAAATCAGCCATATTATCGTCACCTATAAGAAAATTATCGAGATTAAAATTCCTACCTTTATTTTTACATTATGTAAAACTTAAGTCATAAGCACTTCGTTTCCTCTGAAGATATTTAGAATTTCATAAACTCTCGACGCCAGCATTTTATTGCAAAAGAGAAACCGTAGAGCACAATGACACGGTTGGCGCAGTGGTCGATCTGTCGGCTACTGCACTGCGTGTTGTGGGATCGAATCCCGCACGGAACAAATATTTGAATGGCCTACAGATAGCTGTTACATTGTGGGTCTGGCTGTTTGTGTATGTGAGTTTATATGTTTGTAAACGCACTCACGATACAGGAGAAATTCCTAGTGGGATAACGTTTTTTTTAAGAGAGTGAAAGTAATAAAGTAATCACGACTGATGTATGTGTGACCTTTATCGTGTACGACGCTTGAACTAACCGATTGCTATTTTTATTAAGAACACAAATCTGGACGAGTAATGTGTATGGTCCAAGATACCAGATGTTACTGAGAGCTATCTACACAAAATGTGTGGGATTGAGTAGTGTTGGTATGTACTTTGATCGTACGCATATTTGCTGGTTTGGGTCGACGGTCAGATAACCGGTATCGGTGATTGGAGTTCGCGTAAAAACATTTTATACTCGCTTTTCTTAAAATTTGAGTAGAATAATTCATATTTAAATAGTATTTAACGTCTTATTAGTAAATATAATAGTCTAAGAGCTGGTCGTAGAAACCTATCAGTAACTTCTGGGGTGTCTAGGATCTGTATCTAATACTGGGTGCAAAATATTGTTAATAAACAACTAGATTACTAGACAACATAAATTACGGCAATGAGGCCTTATAGTGTTAAATTTAAGGTTGATATTAGCTTAATTGTTTGTTTGAGACATTCATGGTATTATCTGAGGAGGAGGCGCAGGCCATAAGGGCTATGTTAGTTTATCTCCAGTGGACTTTTACACCCGGTTTCTGAATTGAGAATTTGTAGATGGATAGTTACAATATTCTTTTTTTGTATACCGAATTAGTTACATAAGTATTTCACAAAAAAATAATTTTATGTGTACAATTTTCATTGCAGATAGCTTGATAGGTTTTCAAACTGCTAAGAGTTTTTCCAATATTCAACTACATGTCCACCCATACGCAGTAAACGTTTTGTAAATACTTTCATTATGCGTACAGCTAATGAGTGAAATTCCCTGCCAGTCTGTGTTTCCTGATAGCTACAATCTAGGGATCTTCAAGTCAAGAGTGAATAGGTTACTTCTAGGCAAGTGTGCTTCACCGTCGATCAAATCGTCGCTTACAATCAGGTGAGATGGTGGTCAAGCGCGAGTCTACCTATATAAAAAAAGAAATAATTCAGAAACCGAGGATAACATTTAAATGAAAAGTATATTAATTCTCATTAACTTCTTGAGATTTGACTTTATTTAACCCACAAATGTCCATTTAACCATTGACTAAAAATATTAATATAAATTAATAATGCGGCATTTTTGGGTTGAAACAATTCTTTATAATTTCTAAAAATGACTTTTATTTAGTTTAGTTACAATTATTTACCATTATTTTTAGTTTTTTGACATGTTTTTGATTATTTTTGAGTTGATGGTTATGTATGTGAATGTAATAGTTATTCTAATTACTAACAAAATATTTTCAAATAATATATTATTTTATAAACCTGTGATTATTTCAGATGTTTCTTAATATCAAGCTCGAAAGTAGTATTCTGAAATGTATTTATTTCAGTGTACAATAAAAACTTTTTGATTAAATTTTAACAAAACCTACATAACTCTATATCACACATATTTAGATAAGTGCACACACAAAGCAAGCACCAAATTATTTTTATAACAAACCATTATATTTTATCATGTATATTTCTAATTATGTCTATTATAATTAAGTGTAATTTTAAAAACAGTATTTCTTAGCAAAATGTGATATGACTATAAATCATTCTATTTTTAAATTCGTATTTTTATTCAATCCTTTTATTCCTACTCCGTTAGTCTAGTGGTCGCAAGCTCTACAACTGAGTATACAGGGTTTGATTCCTGAATTAGGTTAATTGGTTCTGGGGAAAGATGGCAACAGGCTCGTCCTCTGTTATATAAGACTTAACCATATCTGGAGGCATGTGGGTGTGGTATAAAACTGGGTCCCAGCAATAAGAAAGAAAATTTATTTCAAACAAATACTAGATGGCGCGATTTGCATCGGTTTGTTATTGAATTGTGTGTAAAATTAACATTTTCTAGAATTGATCATAACAATTGTATGTTCTTGTTTAATCAAATCTAAGCACAAAATTATGGAATATTGAACACTTAATTCACATTTCAAAGATTATTTGAACGGATTATTTAAAATTGATACCAAATGATGCCATGGTTTTAAATTTTTGAGGGCGTGCCTCAAAAAATTAAACAACCGAGAACACTCGATTTTGTAAATTTGTAGTGTAACACATTTTGGTACAATGAAACTAAAAATGTGCAAAAAAATACTATAAAAAAAAAGTCACAAAAAAAAAATAGTCACGAACCGAGTAAACCCTTTTACTTGCAAGCTGCTGCTAACACCATCTATAGCCGTGTAACCTGAACCGAATACGACCGATGTACTTTTAGTAAATAGTCCATCGAAAGAGCTAGTTACGTCGGCAAAGTTGCTTTATAAGGGATGAGGCATATGTATGCTAGTAAAATATTGTCTGTGCCTATAGGTAAACCTCTGCCGAATCCTTCAGGGCATAACAGCGTTACGTGATGTTGTGTCCATATAGTAGGGATTCTGAAATCAGGTTTAACTTAATAAATAAAAAGCAAGTATTTAGATTCTTACTTTGTCCTGTATTTATCTTGTCATTATGTCATCTCTACAACACATTTAAATCTTACAGCTAAGAAATTTATTTAGAAATAAATTATAATTATTTACATGGTATATTCACGTTTATGTAACACGATTAAAGTGGTATAATATTTAAATAACTTATAGATAATAGGCCGGTTCCAGAATGGAGTACTTTGAGTTAAAACGTGTCAAAGCCTACTTTAAAGTCAAAGTTTGAAAGTTTTTTGCCAATTTCTTAACTTCAAAATTCTTAATTCAGAAATCAAGGGAGTGTCTGCTATAGACTCAAGTCTATAGCAGACACTCCCTTGATTTCGCCAAAAACTTAAAGAGTTATTTGCCAACACGAGGTTACATAACAGATATGTCATACATAATTTACCGGGCCAGCTACTAACTCGGAGTTAGTAAGATAACCCAGGGTGGCGTAAGCGGGCGTTAGTGAATACAATATGGGGAAAGCTCCAATAATGATGCATTAAAAATATAAGTATTACCCCGGTTGCACAGGTATGTAGCCTAATCCTTAGAGGAGTGCTGGCATGAAGTTAAACAATGTTATGAATGTCAAACATGAACCATATTGTGCTCACACGTTCACAGACAGACTATCGCAGTAACTAATGAAATTAGACATGGTATAATTTATATTTTATTATAACAATTTTAACGAAAACCGTAGCGAAGAACCGACCAACACAATAACAATTGAAAACGAAACTACATACCTTTAAGACACGGTTGAAATTCGTTTGACGGAGTAAAGTGCAACGACAGGAAATACTAACGCAATTACAATATTGAAAATCTAACTACGTGCCTTTGAAATACGGTTGATTGTTTGACGGAGTAAAGCGCGGCGGTTGGAACTGCCGCGTGATTTTGTATTGTTGGCACTTCGAATGTCTTTAGGTACTGACCTTAAAGATAAAGCACATAATAAGTAGGTACTTGTATACATATATACTTAAGTTTGCTCTCATAGACGAGTTTACCTAAAATCTAAAGACCATTATCCAAAAAGGTTAAATTAAATCAGCTAGCTAAAACTCCACAGTACTGATTAGTATCGATATCAATTATTTTTTATTTCTTTGGATTCCTTTGCCCAACTGTGGGACATTATAGGCTCACCTCTATTTCATGTTAATCTTGCTAATTTCTGGTCAACGACCGCTGGTATTTTTTAATTTAAGTATTTTGTTTACATGTTTAAATTCCCTTCATTGAACTGTCTCTTCTTTGTTCATTTAACTAAGTATTATTGCTTTTTCTAGTATTTAACCAAGTTTGACTATAACATGGGACTTTCAACATCACTGTCTTACGAATAATACCATAGCCTACCCCAACGGGTAATAGTTAAATAGGTCTCATAAAACAACTGGATTACTACACCTCCTGTCCATAGTATAAGCTTTTATAGATGCCAAAGATTGCACCGACTTCAACTCCTCCGGGGACAGAGGTCTACCTCTAAACTCATCTTCTATATCCTGAAGGGTCCTATCCTTCGTCTCTGGTAACAAATACCAGACAACTATCAAAGCATACACCATCATAGAAGCATACAGTATATACGTCCCATACAAATCTATGGTACTCAATAAAAATGGCACAGTTTTGATAGTAACAAACAAATTTGTTGAATAAAATAATACACTAATACCACCAGCTAAGGCACGATATTCTAAAGGAAATATTTCACCCGCTATTATGAAACATAAGGGTAAAGAACCCGTTGCTACAGCAAACATGTGTATATGTACTAAAGAGATACCTAAACTAAATTCGTCTTTGAATATAAAGCCAGTTTCTTTTGCGTAGGAATATGAAGCAGTAGCTAATAATGCAAATATATTAATACATACTGTCGCAACTAATATAGTTCGTCTTTTCACTTTCTGTATCACGTATAAAGCTGTTGTATTCGCTATTATCCTATGCACGTCTAAAGTAAGTACTAAAATTGGTATTTTAGAGTCTTTGCCAATAATTTTGTGGAACAAGTCTATAGGGTACGCCACAAGCATGTTGATCCCACTCCATTGACCCAATATGTATATGTGTATCATTATAATGATCGGTTTGAAAAACTCCTTTTTCTTAACCGTCGTTTTGAAGTACTCCATTTTATTTCTGAATTTCTTTATCCAAGATTTTGTTTGTCTCATTTCCGCTTTCGCTTCCTTCAGCATTATACTTGCTTCAATGATTCTTCTGAGTTCTTCTTCTTCGGAATCACCTCTAAGCCATCTAAAAGATTGTTTGCAAGCGTCATATCTTCCTTTTTCCGCCAACCAGCTGGGAGACTCAGGTGAATACATGACTATGAATAGATCTATGAATGCTACAGCACCACAGACTAGGGCAGTGTATTGCCAAGTGAGGATAGATCCTATGGAATGGACAGCCATCACTGCAGTTGCTATGGAAACGGATATGGTCATCAAAAACGCTCCTCTATTTATTGGGCTAGTATATTCTCCTATGAGAAGTGAGCTTATTGAGGTGGCCATGCCCATAGACAGTCCTTGAAGGAATCTGGCGAGCAGAAGAACGGTGATGCTGTTGGCGAAGTAGATGGCAGCCCAGCCGAAGATCAGAGGCATGATGGAGAGCATGTTAGCAGGCTTTCTGCCATATTTTGACATAGTTGGCGGTGCTATGAAGTTGCCGAAGACCAGGGAGATGCCGGGGATTGCCGCTGGAAACAGATAATATAGAGTGTAAAAACACAACAAAAAAAAAAAATGCCTAACATTGATTGAAAGAAAATGGTTTCAGTGACAGTGTGATGAGTAACAAGTAGAGGGTCGGCTCTCACTGGAGGACCGTACTCGAAGCGCCCATATGCACAGAACGCATCTGCTAATGGCTTGAGAAGCCGATCGCAGCATTATAATAAAAAAAGTGACAGTGTGATGGATGACAGGATGGAATGGAAGACAAAATGTTTATCGCCGCCCGCAAGTAACATGAGACAAGGGCAGGAAGATGATGAAGACTTATAGCGGGCTAAACTTTGGATACATTAAATTTTATTAGATCGATAACTTGGTATCTAGCCGACGAAAACTTACAATAATGCAAAGACCTTATACTTCTTACTAAAAACGGTCCGCTTGAGAGGGCTCCTGTTGGTAGTGTGTCTCTTTCTAATGAGGTGACCATGACCAAACAAACACGGGACAAATTGATTGTAAAAACAATAGTGTAAGTATCCCGATATATGTATTTATGCTACCTAACTACGCTACCTAAACCTACCAAATTCAAGGAAAAATAATAATAATCTGTGTATATTTTTTGGAATCTACATCACATACCGTATGGTGTCGGGCCTAAACAATTTCAACATCCCATGTTTTTCCATTGGTGTCTTAAGAGGCGACTAAGGGACAAACTAGAGAATATACAGCAGCGTTCTCTGTGCATTTGTAACAACCATACTGGGATCGCTAACCCGCCTGCAAAGCACTCCCTTTGAATAGCACAAATAAAACATAGCCCCTAATGCCCGGCAGCCTGCCTACCCTCGAGTACGGTAGCGATCTAGGTTAAGGTATGGCAAGGGATGCAAAGAATCCCGGACGAGATCCGGCTACCCCAACAAATACCAACGACAGGACCTGGCAACGTACAACACGCGCACACTCCGGACTCGAAGAGGAATCGAGCAGTTTACGATGGAGTATTATAGGGTTATCTGAAGTTTGAAGAGAGGGGGGGGACTCGATAATCCTCAAATCCCAAGTCTGCATAAGTCTTGTTCTTCAAGACCCATCGTATATTCATACATCGTATACTCGAACAAAACCCGCCAAACACTCCGCAAACCTGGTGGTCCTACATTTAGTATTACTAGGTCCAAACATTTAAAAGTACTTCTCTTACTCAGTATTAATGAATTATTTTTTAAATACAATGAATTAATTAATTACAGGAACTGTAAAAATATTTAAATACGTTTCAGTATAATAAGTTTCATAGACTTTGAAACGTATTTAAATATTTTTATTTATTCGTTCGATTTGGTATAACATAAAAAAGAAAATATAAAATTTTCAACCATTTCTACCAAACCCAATGATTAGTTGAGCTGGCAAGATGTCAGACAAGGACACACTACCAGCGGGAACCCTCTCGCCAGGACCGCTTTTGGTTAGCTACCGCTTATAAGGAAATAGCTTACCTTAGGTGTATGATAATAGATTTCATTTTAGCTAAACAAAAATTTTTGGTACACAGTCTAGTAGTAAGAAATACGTATAAGGTCTTTGCAATAATGATACTAGAATTACAATAAACGAATACAACGAGACATAATTTTAATTATTGCTTCGTAATTTCGGCTTCTCATGGCTTATGAAACCCACCCACTCGGTAACGTCAGAGATAAGGGGTCAAGGAAATCGTATAGATATTGTAAACGTAAACTACCGCGCTGGTTTTAACTGCAATCTGATAAAGTTAGATAGGTACGAGTATAAACAATTAATTCATATAGGTATTCAATATCCGGGTAGCAGAATCTATCAGCCATTGCTTAAAATCTCTATTCTTTATAGGTAATAGGGATGTTTGCTGGGTAGAAAATTATAATTCTATTTAGTCCGTCAGTGAGATTATCAAATAATAATGGACTAAATAAATAAAAATTCGACGAGGTCGACGGTGAAGCACGCTTGCCTAGAAGTAACCTATTCACACTTGACTTAAATATCGGGAAACACAGTCTCCGGCAAGGAATTCTATTTTTTAGCTGTAGGAACAATGAAAGTATTCCCAAAACGTTTAGTGCGTATGGGGATGTCCACCATGTCCATCGGTACATGGTGGACATCCCCACACACATCGCTGTAGATCTTGTAGTCCAATGATGGAAGTGGCAGGCGGTATTAGATCATGCAATTCCATCTGCAAGCTGCCAGCTCGGCGTCGATGGTCAAGGCTCTGGAGCTTTAACTCGACCAATGCCTCATTGCTGATGTACTTCTTGGCCCGTTTTTGATCGAATCAAGTACTTTGAGCCAGTATTTGGCAGATCCGTCCCAGAGATAAAAACATTACTCCATGCATGATCGAATTTGCGCTTGCTATAGATAACTTGACCAGCTATTCTGGCGAGAAGTACATTCTCATCTTTGCAAGGATCCCCAACTTTTAGGCAGCCAGCTGAGCTTTGCCTGAATGGATGGACCAAAATTGAGAGTCGATGTCAACGTAACGCCAAGAAGATCAAGGTGGTCCTTTATCGGCACAGTTACACCTCGGAAAGATGGAGCCAGGTTGAATTGGCTCTTTTTAGCGAAAAAAGGACACGCCTGGGTTTTAGCAGCATTACACTTGACCAAATTGGCATCGCTCCATTCTGAGAGTGCCTTCAAAGACAGGTTCAAGCGCTCCATCATAGCGTCACGGAGAGACCGGATCTGAGGCCCAGAAGCCCTTGCGTTGTTTTCTTGTCTAGTCTAGTAATCTGAGACGACCAGACCGTCTGCTGTCCGATTAGATATGCTATATTATGCTATGCTTTTCAACACGCGGACTTCTTAATTACTATTGCAAATTACTAATTTACCATGGTTCTTGGGATTTCCGTGTAATGGTTGTTTAACATTTTGTACTTAAACAGACGGGTGGTATGACACGTGTTTTGTGTATGTATTTCTTACATCCATACTTAAACTCACGCCTTTTTCCCAAGGCGGTAGGCAGACACTACACGGGGCCTAGATGAAATACTTTCCGCACACGCTACGGAACTGACCGTGAGCGGCGACACTGGGAATTCGTGGAAAGAGTAAATTAGTTAGTATTAACTTATTAGTATTAAATTCGTATTGCGAAAAGTCGTTTTTGGGAAAGAAACAGATTGTTTCCTTTGCCGAATTTACTTACACAATTAGGCTGCGGAACTTCGGAGTGAACCCTACTCCGTACCGATTAAATTTTTCGGACGGGTAAAAACACATTGGGAGTAGGTAGGTACAACTGTCAAATTGTGTTGCCATTTATCAGTAGTTCGGAACCCGAATGAATCATGCGTCCGTATGTGATACGGAGTAGGAAACGCCCGTAACGAAGGCGAAAATACGGACTTCGTGCATACGGAGTAGACTCCCAGTTCGTGTTCTTTCCGCAGGTTTCGCTAACGCTATCAGAAAAGTTTTTTGTCTAGTCCTGCAGGACGCCACTTGCCATCCTTACATTAGGTACGTAGTTCTTTTGCTTTAATTACGTTCATACATCTAGTCATGCAATAAAGCTATAAAATGCATGAAGGATGAAACATCATGTAGTTTTAACTTGCAAGACCAAATATGTCTACCACGGACTTTCAATTTCATCAATTAATGGATTTATTAAATTGTTAGATCCATGAGGAATTGATTCTCTGAGAGGACCCGCATAGTATTTACGATTCGATCCAAATTGATTGTTTTGTATGGTTCATCTAAGGAGAATGCTACAAGTACCTACACAATAGTGTTTTTATGGTAGGTAAATTATTAATAATGATTATTTTACAACATAACATAACTGCAGCGTTCCCCCTTACCGAATCTCGAAAGGCAACAATTATTTATTTCGTGATGGAGTGAAATGGTGGCGAATGATATGTGTTAAATGCTAGTCTTAGATAGTCAACACTCCGTTAGTAGTTAAGTGTCACATAATCAATCATACTCGTTCCATCTCTGTTTGAGAGACTTGGCCGGCAACAGATATGTTTAAGGCATCATAATCTTCGTCCACAGTCTGGACAGGCCTTCTACGGTTATAGCAATTCCCACGCTCCTGTGGCAGTAACGAGGTCTGCGGAACAGGGATTAAAAGAAAGAAAGAAAAAAATGCTTTTTTGTTTTGTATTCATGGTGAAAAGTCTCGAATCCTCCTTTGAAAAGGGAGAATTTGGTGGACAACCGCCCAATGATTGTTGTATGGGGATTGTTGCTTTAATCAAATCGCGCGGAGAACATTGATTGCACGATAAGGGAGTTATGTGACCTCAGATCTTTAGTCGTTCGTATGAGGCGGTGTGGATGCCGCAGTCTTATCCATATTTAAATTCGCCCCGAGAAGGCATTTCGTTTGTTTTAATAAAATACGTGTTTAAGTAGATGATGGTTACAAACCTATCCAAGAGCCAGATGAATCATCGATGGGTATCTTAGAGTCTGGACTCCTCAGCTGCGCCAGCAAAGCCGTGGTGAATCCCACCACCAAGCCCGACCCAGCCATGTTCAGGGATACCCCTGACGTCACGAAGCACTGAAAACATTAAAAAAAGAAACCGTTAACCATTATCGCTAAGGAGTGGAATGCCCTACCGGAGTCGGTGTTGCCTGGTACCTACAACCTGGGGGTCTTAAGTCAAGTGAACAGGTTAATTGTAGGCAGGCGTGCTTTACCGCCGACCGCCTCATAAATAAGATAGTGGTCGAACGTGACCCCATCAGCAATAAAGTCTTTTTTTAAACAAGTTTTTTTACGTATTCTACTAAGCAAACCCTTTTATTTGATACCCATATCATGGCAGTGCACAACAAATAACTAGGCCGCCATCTTGGGCCTTCCGCCATATTGGATTTAGAATGACGTCAATTAGCTAACCATGCATTGTCATCCAAACTAAACGTGTATGCAAAATTGCATCTTAATCGATGTAGTATCACTGCTTTAAAATTCATTTGCAAGATTTGACCGAACTCACTTACATAAATACATACATTGCAAGTTGAATAAGCTTGTAAAAAACGAATGGATATAATGTGAAAGTCTACCATCATCACATTAGCCTTCACATGCTTAGGGATACCTAAGCATGTGAAGACATGCATTGAATAAAAATACCATTCGATATTATTTTATTACTACACATGGTAAATGCACATAAATCTATACTAATATTTTTTATTATAAAGAGGAAAGATTTGTATGTATCGAATAAACTTAAAAACTACTGAACCGATTTTAAAAATTCTTTCACCGTTGGAAAGCTACACTATTCCCGGATTACATAGGCTACTTATATCCCTGAATTCCCACGGGAACCGTAACTACGCGGGTAAAACCGCGAGACATCCGCTAGTACAATATGAGAGGAGAGAGAAAGATACTTAGCTTACAAGTAAAAAACCACCTAAAGTAAGTAAGCAAGTAAGTAATTTATTTAGTTTGAAGGAAGAGATTTTAGTACTAAGGTGTTTTTAGCCCAATTGGGCTGACTATTAGGTATGGTGCAAACAAAACGTCCACAGAAAAAATGATGGTAGGTCGAATACTTAGTAAATCTGTCGTAACAGATTTCTGATCAATATTCCTAGCACGTTCATATTGGACCTACATAACGGTGTCATATTGTGTTTCTTGTAAGTCATTTCCATATGTATGAATTGGTACCTAATTGTAGCGCGCATTGCGATACCTAGAATTTCTAAATTGACACAGTGTTTCTGATATTTATAAGAGCAGTGGAAACAGCTGTGATTTACAAGTTGTAGGTCGTGGGTTCGAACCCAGGGACGATAATACTTTGTGTGTTGTGAACTATTTCATCACCACTGCTCTCAAAACGGTGAAGAATAAGTCTTGAGGAAACGTCCCAGAACCAGATATTCGAATCCATGTGACATCCACCACCCCCATTGCGTGGTGAGTTAGGGCCATCTTCATTCAACAATTCCATCTCGAACAGAAACTCTTCTCTCCGAGATTAGGCATGTTTCCTAGCAGTGAGAACATGACAGGCTGCTTAGGCTATGATATTTCTAGTAGTTTCTGCATACGGCTGAAAATTTCCAAGATTGAGATCGGGATACAGCAAATAGAACAAATATAGATAGGATAAAAAATCTGGGTTACGATTGGTCATGTTCCAGCAAATCAATGTTTTTGTTTTTGATTTACTAGCAATTAATGTTTTCAGTATCAATAACCACTTAATAGTACCTACTCAATCAACTTAATGATAGGGCTATTGTTAAACCATTCAAGAACCTACCTATTTCCTATCATTATTCATGTAGCCAGGTTATGGGGATGTATCTTAATTATTTAGCTATAACGTCATGACGAATAAATTGTGTTTTGAAAGCCCAATAGGAACTTATTTACTTTACTTACTTACTTTATTTAGGAAATTATTTACCGGGTACTCATCAGTTACAAGTTTTCTATGTGAATTATTGCACCGTAAGATATTCGGTTTTTTTACCTTCCTACTTAGATAACTTGGTGTTTAGCGCAATATGGAAAACTATCGTGCTTTTTGGAAAATCTGTAAACGGCTATTCTCAATAATTGATTAGAGTCATTTCCCGTTTGCATTCTTGTAATAATTCGATGCCAAATTGCATAAAGTCTCATGGCAAACTGCACTCATGCAGTATTTATTTACAAATGCTTCATCCGAAAATAGAACCTAACCCGCCAATCCCGACACAGAGGACGATGGCCTGAATTTACCAACAAATAAACAACAAAAACAAATGACTAACCTGCTTCAAAAACGGGGTAATCCATGGCTTTGTAGTCCCCATCTTCACACTATTTTTAAGAACATGTTCACACGACCACTGTCCACGAGTTTCAACACATATTTGAATATCTCTTGCTTGATAAGAGTTCCTAACCTCTGAAATGATATTGGTTCAGTTACAAAATGATCTAAGTACCTACTGAATGAAATTAGCTTCTCTCATTGGTTCGACCTTGGTTCAGTTCTATTTTAGTATGAGCTGTCAATATGGTTTTAAAAAGCTCGCGTGTAATTGGTTGGCGCGTATTTCAATTGATGGTGGGGTTAAGTTACATAGTTGCGGTTGGGTTTCGGATGGGTTAGCGAGGTTGATTAAAAAGCCCGCTCTTTTTTATTATTATAGCTAGGCTTGTGTTTGACCACTATCTCACCTGATTAATGGTAAGCGTGGCGTAAAACAGTTTGGCTGTAAAACCTCTGGGACAGATAACGGACAGACAGATGGACAGGCAGACGGCCACGTGAGTGGCGGCAATATGGCTCCGTTTGGACCCTTCGGGTACGGAACCCTAATAAATATCTAACCAAAAGCGTACGGTAACGTTAAGAAATCAATCAAATCGGACATTATCTTAAGTTTGTCATTTAGTACTATCTAGATGGTTTGTTAAGATATAAGATATGTTTTAATGATTAACAGTTGACACTTTACAGCAGGTAGCGTATTCCGAAATCACTTTGATTGTCAAGTACGTTATACGTTATGTTATTATCTCAAGGTCTTCTAAATAAGGAAGTAATTACAAATACTGAACAAATTATTATGAATAACTGGCTTCTACCAGCGGCTTCGCCCGCGTGAATGTCGAAAATTATCTCCAGGGAACATATCCCCGGGATAAAAATCCTATATGCTATTCCAGAGAATAATCTATCTCTGTGGCAAATTTCATCCAGATCCGTTCAGCCGTTCTGGCGTGATTAAGTAACAAATATACATCCACACAACCACCCATTTAAATTATCGCATATATAACATTAGATTTCTAAATATGTGTTCAAGCACTGCCGAGAAATGTTTGGGAGAAAGAGGATCTCCCTGTCTTACTCTTCTATTTACAGTACTTGCCTTCTCTTTCAGTTTTTATTTTTGCCTTCATGTTCTTGTATATGTTCTGGATCAATCTTATGTACTTATTTTCAACTCCTTGCGATGCTAGCGTTTTCCATATTTTTGTGTGTTTTGACGAGTCAAACGCTTTGTTGGAATCAACAAATGCCAAATAGTAGATGATACCGTATTCTTTACACTTCTGGATAACCTGTTTTTAACCGACTTACAAAAAAGGAGGAGGTTCTATGTTCGACTTTATGTTTGTTTTTTTTTTTTTTTTTTTTTTTTTGTGTATGTTCATCGATATCTCTGTCAATTGTGGACCGATTTTGAAAATTCTTTTTTTGTTTGAAAGATTATGTTTCGAAATTGGTCCCATTTTAATTTGGTGAAGGTCTGATGAAGAACTTCGGAGATACACAACAGAACTCTTCAATAAATAACGGCAAAACTCTCGGGATTGCTGCAATCGCATGTCTGTTTGTTGTTTATACCATTTCATAACATAACATCACGCCAGTACGCTCTAAAGGGGGAACACAGATCTCTCATTTCACCGGTTATGTTCAAGTTTCATATTATTCGGTTAATCTATTCTGGAGTTATAGGGACCTTAATAAACAACTTGCTATTAGGTAGGTAAAACTAAAAAGGGAAAAATAAAAAAACTTTTTTGCAAAAAAATACTACCGACTTCCAAATGAAAAACTACAAAGTGAAAAATAACTTAACTTTTGGAAGTCGGTGTCTTACGTAGGTACCATTTTTTGCGATTTGGACACCGACTTCCAAAAGTTAAGTTATTTTTCACTTTGTAGTTTTTCATTTGGAAGTCGGTAGTATTTTTTTGCAAAAAAGTTTTTTTATATAGTGTAAATTTGGTCAATTGTTGAAAAATTGCTGTGAAATCCTACTTGTTCTTGGGGTTGATTCTCGTCCAGAGTTCTTGTTAATTGGTATAACAGTACTTTAGAAAATATTTTGTAGTTGTTCGACATAAGGTTGATGGGTCTATAGTTGGCTATGTGGTCTTTATTTCCTTTTTTATGAAGTAGTATTATATTTGATATTGTCCATTGTCGAGGTATGTATTGTGTGTCTAAAATTTCGTTAAATAGATCCGTGATTGGGTCTAGTATTATATCTGATGTTCCTATAATCATTTCGTTGGATATTCCATCTTCTCCTGGTGCTTTATCTCTTTTTGGTGATTTAATAGCCTGTTTTACTTCTTATTTCAGAATGCAGGGAGTTTCTTCGTAATTATTAATGTCTATTGTTATTGTTTGATTATTTAGCTCTAGTAATTCGTTATTACTATAAAGCTCACGGTAGTAATCTGTGGCTATTTCTACTATTTCAAATCTGTTTGTCTTGGTTTTCTTATCTTTATGGTGTGTCATACTATCGATTCAGTATGTATTTTCTTTTAATTCTTTCCACGCTTTCCTCCTGATTTTTCTATGTAATGGTTGATTAATTTTATCCTTATTTTAATTTCTTTACTTAGGGTTGCTATCTTATTTTTGTTGCTCTTTCTGTCTGTGTTTAAAACTTTTCTCTCCTTGATCAGACTTTTTGCTTCTGGGCCTATTTTATCATTAATTTCCTTATTCATTCTTGTTTAGTTTTCTACTTTCTTTAGTTCTTTTTATATAATTTCGTATTTCTCCTGAACATCTTTGGCTTTCTTTGTTGTTCTTAAACGATTTTCCAATGTGTCTAGAATATTCTTTGCGATTGGTAAGGGTATAGGTTTTTTACTGCTTTGGATGTATATTCTTGACATATTTGTTGTGTGTGTTTGGTTTTGTGTTTTTTGTTTGGTTCTGATGTTTTTTATGGTTCTAACATGTGTTTTTGTCCCCGAAGCATTCTATGATCTGTACTGAGTTGATTAACGATAGTAATATTCAAGAATATTATTGGTTTATTTGTGAGAATGTTGTCTATTTCATTTCTTGTCTTTCCGTCAGGTAAAACCCAAGTCCATTTTCTATTATGTTTTCTATTGTAGTAGTTCATTATGCGAACTCTGTGATCGTTCCATTGCAAAATTAACCAGTCTTTGAACGTTATCATTTCTTTTCCCACGTGAGTGGGGTTCAAGAATAATGTCCTCAGTTTTGTTCCTCTTTCCAATTTGGTTATTGAAGTCACCCATTATAATGACTATTTCATGGAATTTTGACGTGACATGGTTTAGTTTGTTGTAGAATTCGTTTTTTGTATCTTTGTGGGTAACTGCCGTTGGATCATATATTTGGACGATTAAAGTGAGTTGTTTATAGCCAGGAAGTTTTACTGTGAAGGTGGCTATTCTATCTGATATTCCTCGGACTTCTATGATGTCGTCTTTCAAATATTTTTCACCATAAACCCGACACCATACATTCCAGGCTTTTCATTGATGTGATGGAATATATACTTGTCACGCTCTTCAGTTTGGTCCTCTGCTCTCCTCACGTCACTCAAGCCTAAAATATCCCAATCGATAGATTTCAATGCGTGTTCTAGTTTCAACAATTTTTCTTTTGACTTTATGGATTTTGCGTTCAGTGTATATTGAATGTACTCCTAGACGCTTGTTTTATACATTCTGAGTGATTCGTTTGGGGTACTGCTATGTTGGACTTATCTGCTGCAAGTTTTAGGGGGTGTTTGTCCATCACCCCACGGTGACCAGCCGTATTGGGATTTGTTTGGTTTTTGTAAATGCTGTTTCTGTAGTATTTATTGATCTCGCGTTTCCGGTGTTTTCGAATTCCTACGCTATTTGCTGTTGGGTGTGTTTTCCCGTTAGTGACTGAGATCTCGCTCGCATATAAGCAAAAGCATCTGTTTTGGTCAGCTTTGAAGGAGCTAGTATGTTTTGAACTCCTTCCTTACGTGTTGGTGTTTGGATCTTTACAGGTGACAAAAATGAGGATGCTTTCTTGAACACATAATAAATCATTTTAGATTTAGTTTAACAGAGCAGACGATTTGATTCTGGTTTCTCAAGATCCAAGAATCCTGCAAGAAATGCTAGAGCATCTTGTGTCCGAAAGCGAGAGAGTAGGGCTCTCAATGAATGCTACAAAGACCAAAATAATGACAAACCATAAGAAAATTCATATCACACCCAACTAGCAAAAAAGTCCTATAATGAAAATTATAGGACTGCCAAGACTAATAAAACTCTTATACTAGCACTGATAAAGACTACCACTCTTATAATAGTAATCCAAAAGCTTTGATATACTCAAGATCAATTGTTCTTATAAGTAAGCCTTATAGTACTATACAGGATTAAGTTTTAAGTCTTGTATTACTCAAGATCACTTGGTCTTATAACTAAGGTTTATATTTCGCTACAAGATTAAGTTATTAGACAATTGTAAGACATAAAGGCATGTAGTAAGACTAAAGGTCTTTGTAAAATTTCAGCTCCTGTAGTAGCATTTAGTGAGAATATAAGAATTAATGACATACTTAGGGGATACCTTAATAAGATCGTAATAATATAGTCTTGATCAGAATTATCATAAAAGCAAAAGCACTACATTAGAGCGCTATGAGAGCAATAAGCTTAAAACTAGTTAACCAAGCTTATTATTAGTATAAAATTATCATAGACATATTTGATACACATTGCACTTTATTAAAATACTGAAATGGATTTAAGTCAATGGAAGCGTTTTAAAAGGAGCGGTGGGTACAAGAGAAAACTTGTTAACAGACTCGGACAGTTAAAAAAGCTCAGTACACCAGAATTTGAAAGTAGACCCACTGAATCAAGCGTAAACAAAGATATGCTAAGTGAGGGTTCCGTAGTATCATTTCATAATATGTTGTCTTCAGACATTGAAGATGGAGATCAAAAAGAAGAAGACGATTACGAAGTAAAAAGTGACTTTGAAGTTGAAAGTGATTACGAAAAAAACCTTGAATTGAGAAAAAGTATACAATGCTGGGCTGTGAAGTTTAATATACCAAATATAGCACTCAATGAACTGTGTACGATTTTAAACCAAAGAATACATAACATTGTTCCAAAAGATGCGCGTAGTATATTAATGACTTACAAAGAGGCCGTGCATATCACAGACTCGGCTCCTGGCAAATATTGGCATAACGGATTAGTAAAATGTTTAAAAAATACGTTTAAAGGTCTGAATTTAAATGAATATATTACAACAATTTCACTGAATATAAATATTGATGGGCTGCCGGTATATAATAGCTCGAGACAGCAACTGTGGCCTATCCTGTGCAATATTTCAGAACTGCCCCAGTTTCCTCCGTTTGTGATTGGTAAGTAAATATTAAACAATACGCGTTTGGTATTTATCGAATGTTTAAGTAGAATATTTGTTAAATATTAATTTGTTATTTTCTTTAGGAATCTATGCAGGGGAAGGCAAACCATCTAATCTGAATGAATACCTGAGGGACTTTGTGGCAGAAATGAAGGAGCTTGAGAAAAATGGGTTAAATATCACTTTAAGAGGCATCGAAACGACCATTAAAGTTAATATAAGAGCTTTTATTTGTGATTCACCAGCCAGGGCCATGATTAAAGGTAAACTTTGTACCTATATTTTTTACTGAGCACCGCCCATCATTAATACGTATTTTTTTAATTCTTCCAGGAGTTTCGAATTTTAATGGAAAACATGGCTGCTTAAAATGCACTGTAGTTGGTGAATATTCACACAAATCAAATACGGTTACATTTCCTAATTTAAATTGTCCTAAAAGAAACAATGAAGACTTTCGTTGTAAAAAATATGAAGAACACCACAAACAAAACTCACCATTGTTGCAATTAAACATTGATATGATTGAGGATTTTCCGGTGTCGGATTCCTTACACTTATTAGATCTCGGCGTGATGAAGCGGTTGTTGGTAGGATGGCGAGATGGAAAATTGGGTAAATACCTTACCAAATGGTGCGTTCGAGATATAGATACTGTGAACAGCTTTTTACTGAATTGTAAAATGCCGAAGGAAATACACAGGTCTATGAGGTCCGTAGACGTTTTGGCTCATTGGAAAGGCTCCGAATATCGATGTTTTTTTTATTATTTAAGTTTTATAATTTTGAAACATGTGCTAAGACCTGAACCATTTACTCATTTTTTGCATTTGTTTTGTGCTATCACAATCTGCTCAAATAAGAAACATTTTCCGCTGCTAAGGATCGCAGAACGATTATTAATTGATTTTATAGAAAACTTTAAACATTTTTACGGAAGAGATTATATTACTAGCAACATTCATAATTTAGTTCATGTGGTAGACGAAGTAAAAAGATTTGGTGTTTTACAAAACTTTAATGCATATCCGTTCGAAAACAAACTATATTCAATTAAAAAAACTATCAGGCACGGTAACATAACTCTTCAACAAGTGGCAAGAAGAATGATTGAAAGACAGCTAATCGAAACAGAACATCAGAAGATTAATAATGTACACCATCCTTTCCTAAAAAAGAGTCCGGGAAATGATAGAATTGAGTTACATCTTGAGACATTTATTTTATCAACGAAAGAAGAAAATAAATGGTTTCTAACTGACGAAAATTACGTTATAGAGCTAAAATCCGTATATTTAAAAGTTGGAACTAACGAAATAGAAATTGAGGGTTATCATTTCTGAAATGTTAACGATGTTTTCGATACACCATTGAAATCCTCATTTTTAAATATTTATAAATGTAATAGTACTAATGTTCGGAAGTCTGAGATAGTATGCAAAGTAGAAAACATAAAATGTAAACTTGTTTGCACTATATACAACTCGGAGATGTTCTTCGTACCATTATTACATACATTATGAATATTAAGTATATAGAAAAGAATGTGAAATAATACACAATGTAATTAAAATACGTCGTTTAATTCGTTTTACCTCGTTTCATTCTAATGTTTTTTTACTACTAGCCTGACCTAGTATAGTCGTAGTCATAATAACAAAATTAAATACAGTTTAAACTCATACCCTCTTACTAATAAACGCGGCATAAAGTTATACCTGGGGGGTGACCACAAGCTCTTAGAGTAAGGTTATTTTGAGATCGAGTAAGGGACAGATGTATCTGACTTGTATACATCTGTCACTTACTCGATCTCAAAATAACCTTACTTTAAGAGCTTGTGGTTACCCCCCAGGTATAACTAAGGTATACCCATACATTTTCATAGGTTTATACCTGGTATAACTTTATTCTGCGTTTATTTGTAAGAGGGTAACACTAATAGAAACATTTACTAGAATTAACCAGTCTCATTAATTTTCTTTGGATCAGTTTCGAGGAAATTAAAAACCAAATTAATGTAGACATCAACCATTTCAGGGCCTTAAATTTATAACTTTGAAAAATAATGATTCTTTTGTATTTAGATTAAATGGAATAAAATAAAATATTAGAACTGATGTCTAAAGTGTTTTGGTTTTCAGTTAAACGAATAATATTATTGCTTATTATATACCTATAATCAATTAATATTTAAATCAAATCTGTTGTGTGTCTTCCTTAACGTCTATTTACTATTTTTACGAAACATCACACTTTAAAACAATATTCTTATTATCATTGCAATAAAAGTTTTCCAGTACTTATCTGTATACATGTGTTACATCTTTAATAATATTATAAAGATGAAAGATTTGATTGTCTGTAATGGACAAACACAAAAAAATACTTAACTGATTTTGAAAATTCTTTCACCTATGGAAAAGGTAGTATGTTACTCCGGAATAATAGTAAGCTACATTATTCCGGAGTAACATAGGCTACTTTTTACCCTGGAAAAATAACGGGTAATGCGGGGTGGGCCATGTAGGCGAAGCCGCGAGTAAAAAGCTAGTTTAATGTAAGGTCGAAATAAAAGAATTAGGCCGGGTTTCTTACCGTTAAATGATTGCAGAATTAATATGACAAATTGTCAAGCACGCGTTATCTGCTGTGATTGGTTGAATTAATTTTCAACAGCCAATCACAGCAGATTACCGGTGATTATTCGTCGATTACGTTAACAGCCCGATAATGGAGTGTTGAGAAACCGGGACTAAATCTCTTATCTTTGGAATGCACACATAATACAAAAAGAAAGAACTAATCGTTACACAATACACATAGATAACAAATGCCCTAAAATTAATTAACCAAAAATTTTTGATAAAAAATGTAACTAAAGAAAACATGCCTATTTCAAATCAAGCATTTCCTCTTCAGAAATGTGTACTTCTTGCTGGTCATCGGATTGTTGGACAGACGGAAACTGCTCAGCCTCTCACAAAACTTGTTAACTGAAAACGAAACAGTCTAATATTATTTCAATTTACCTAAAAAGCAATAATACACCTATTTGCATTAAATAATTATTAGTAATGTTCCACTAATCGGTTAGCACTAGTGCAACACGTGCGCCATGATCGCCTAATCGCAGCAAACTGAATGGTTTCGCGCGCGCCGCGCATACGTGTCGCGTGTTCAAAATATTGAGATGTCGTGCAGGGGATTCCCCATAATTATGATTCTAACAAATACAATACTAAATAACAATAGATAAATGTAATATCGAGGTTATTACTTCAGTAAAATAATACTTTTATTTCGATACCTAAAATAATGCAACAAATGTGTACAAATCTCGCATTCATCATCTGTGAAATGGTCATATGCGCTGTATGAGCAGATTTGACACCAGAAAAGGTGATGGACCAAATTTTTTTTTTTTTTTGTTTGCTATTGAAATAAATTGTATGCATTATTGTTTAAAGAAACATCTAATTCACAGCTATTGCATTTTTCAGATAAGACAAAATGTGTAATAGTCCAAGGCCACTTCATGTGCGTTAATAGCCGTAAATCATTTTTGCTTCAAAAACATTCGACATTAAGAAATACAACCATCTTGAAAATATAACAACTAAAAAAAACAATATTAGTAGCAGTGTTTTATAATGATTCAATGAGGAACCCTAATTTAAATTAACATGGAGGCAACTAATTCTTATTAAAATTTAAATAAGCGCTATTATGGTTATAATAGTCTTAACATGCTCTCAGTCAAAATCATTTTTAAATATGGTGAATATTAGATAAATTAGATTATTATAAATTTATTAAAACAATTGTGTAACGTTCAATTTTTGGAGGCGCTTTAAAAAAATAAATATAAACATAGTATATTTTAACATTGAATATTGCTGCCCAATGGTTTCGCACCCTATATTCACATTCTCACATACTATGCTACCATAAATAGTAATATTTACAGTTATGATAAATAAATCTTGTACTTACGTTTTTAATATCAATGATCACTCTCGGAGCAAACACTACACAAACACGTAAAACAAGTTTTGGAAAGTACACTTATAACCAACAACGAAGTACATTACTAGCACATTATAAACAAGATTTGTTTGGTAAGGAACTTGTATCAGACGTTTATAAAATCTATAATACTTATAAAGGTTTTGTGTCTATAATTATAGGACTCGTTATACTTCCCTAATGCTATTACAAGTACATCACAGGAGTTAATAACATTCCGTAAGTTGATTATACGATTGCTATAGAAACAAAATGCTCCTATAAATGAGCCCAAATCCAGGGTTGTAGCAAGCTATAAGTATCTTATAAGCGTTAAAAAAATAGTGTTGTAGATAGTTATAAGCACGTATTTTGCTAGTTGGGCAGTCATCATTATCTGTCCAAGGTATTCTTGGACAGATAATATCACCAAATGACCTTACGTCAAAAGAATTAAGCAATAGAGTACAGCTGGCATGGAAAAGATATTGGTCCCTTAAATAAGTGGTAAAAACACCATCAGGTATCTACCAATAAAAGCAAAGAAGAAAATATTTAACTCATGCATTTTACCCGTCATGACATATGGATGCCAAACATGTAACCTAACGAAACAAAATATGCACAAACTTGAAACCTGCCAACACAGTATGGAGAGAAGCATGCTCAACGTCAAGTTACAGGACAGAATAAAACTAGAAACATTAAGAAAATAAACGAAAACCAACGACGTAAGATATTGCATTAAAAAACTTAAATGGACGTGGGCAGGACATAATATAAGATAGAAAAATGGGCGAAGGACGTAACCGAAAGTGTCCAGGGCAAAATAAAAGAAAGAGAGGGAGGCAGAGTCTAAGATGGTAAGACGATATCCGGCAAACCGCTGTTGTAACTTGGGGGAGGATGACCCATGACAGGAGAATGTGGCAAGCTCTAGGAGAGGCCTTTGCGAAATCGCAAGCGCAAGACAATCTTAATACCGGTGTCAAATATTAAATTATATTAGTAGATAAGTAAATAATTAAGTACCTTATGTTATATAGTTAAGTTATTTTAGTTGTTAGTTTACTTGTAAGACCTTATTATGTAAGATTGGAAATAAAGGCTTTATTATTAATTAAGATTTCAGAATGAGCTCTCTCTTGACCTCAATCACACCTGATGGAAAACGATGCACGCTGATATTCTATCAGAATATCAGCGCAGCGTTATTACCTTTTTTGGATATCGCTGCACTTTTGGTCTCGCATGGGGTTTTGATTTTATTATTGTTTAATTGTATGCTTATTTCTCGTGCCTCCTGTGCGGCTCACAAATCAATATATTTCTTTCTTTCTTCTTTCTTTCATAAGATCTGCGATTGAAAGATGCCTGTTCTGCAGCTCAGTTTTCGATTCTCGACTTACCACGAGTAAGCCACTGTCATCTGTAAAGGATGAGAATGGGTATCTCACAGAAACTGGACGGGACACTCTGGGCGTGATGTTTAGAACTCACTTCCCGGAATGTATACTGCGCGACAGCGATGAAGAGGAACCAGTCACAAGGGACGAGCTCACGATGCACACGTCCAAAAATAACTGGCTCACGGCAAAGAAAGTGGTAGATGAAAATAAACTGAAGCTTGCCTTAGCAGGCTTCCAGCCTTTCAAATCCCCTGGTCCGGATGGCATCTACCCAATACTTTTGCAAGAAGGGGCATCTGTTTTGATACCACATTTGAGTAAACTCTACAGAGCCTGCATAGCCTTTGGGTATGTACCTAAGGCATGGAGGGAGGTCAAAGTCACCTTTATACCGAAGGTGGGCAGACCGACTTACGAAGAAGCTAAAGCTTATAGGCCCATCAGTCTATCATCCTTTCTCTTAAAAGCTCTGGAGAAAATGGTAGACAGGTACCTAAGAGAGGGACCACTTAAAGTATTCCCTCTACATAAACTACAGTGCGCCTACAGCCCTGGAAAATCTACGGAAACGGCATTGCACTATGTTGCGAGTCGAGCCGAGGCTGCGCTAGAAGGACAAGAGATTTGTGTCGGGGCTTTCCTCGACATAGAGGGAGCCTTTGACAAGACAACATTTGAGTCTATACGCATTGCTGCAAAGGAACATGGCATCAATGATACCACGTGCAACTGGATTGACTATATGCTGAGAAGCAGAATAGTCAGATCAGAACTGATGGGAGACAGACTTAGCGCAAAAACAACAAGAGGTTGTCCGCAAGGCGGAGTGCTGTCACCATTATTATGGTGCTTGGTAGTAGACTCGCTGCTTACCAAACTCAACACCGGACCATTCTACACAGTAGGCTATGCAGATGACATAGCTATAATGGTTAATGGTAAATTTCCGAACGTAGTCTCTGGATTGTTACAAAAGGCATTGAGGATGACAGAGGAATGGTGTACAAAGAACCACCTCTCTATCAACCCAAGTAAAGCAGTCATTATTCCATTCACGAGGAAGAGACAACTAGGAAACCTAGGAGAGCCCTCCCTCAATGGAATAAAGCTGCCCTGGTCCACCGAAGTTAAATATCTGGGTGTAACGCTTGATAAAGAACTCAGGTGGAAAACTCATGTGGAAAATATTACGACAAAGGCCTTACGAGTGTTCGGCATGTGTCGTTCCACCTACGGTAAAACTTGGGGATTAAAGCCCAAAGTGATACGATGGCTGTACCGAACAATGATAATACCTATTATCACATACGGCAGCATAGTGTGGTGGCCAAGAACAAAGCTTGCCTCGTGCAAAGCGCCACTCACCAGGTTACAAAGAACAGTGTGTCTCGGCATCACGGGCGCTTTCAGGACAACACCTACGGCAGCGATTGAGAGATACCTCAATATCCCTCCTCTGCATATGATGGTTGAATTCGAGGCAAGGAAGACATTACATCGTCTTGCTGTTGCTGGACTATGGGATGCCTTTAGGCCAAAGACTAACCATACAAAGTTTGATTGCAATGAAGGCCTGGATCGGATAACTAGCATGATATCCGATAAAATGCAAACTATTTTTGTGTTTGAAAGGTCTTTTAAGGTCCAAATCCCTTCAATAGAGGACTGGACGAAGGGACTCGATCCACCAGAACAAGATAGTCTGGTGTGGTACACTGACGGATCCAAAATGGAATCAGGTACAGGAGCGGGAATATACGCAAAAGGTTACAAATGTAGCAAAAGCTTAGGGAAGATGGCAACTGTATTCCAAGCAGAAACATATGCCATAATAACCTGTGCTCAAGAGAATATAGATAGAGGAACCAGAGGTAAATCCATATATATTCTTAGTGACAGTCAGGCTGCAATCAAAGCCATGGCATCCTACAAAGTGGATTCCAAACTTATTCTGGATGCCATCCAGGTCCTAAACAGGCTTGGGAGGCATAACAGGGTGAGACTGATGTGGGTCCCTGGACACAAAGGAATCCATGGTAATGAAATGGCAGATGAACTGGCAAGAGAGGGCTCAGCAAATGATTTTGTGGGTCCAGAACCATGTGTAGGCATTTCGACGTGTCTCGTAAAAGCCACATTTAAGGAGTTTGCAGATCACAGACAACAAACACACTGGTTGTCTACTACTGGTCTACAACACTCCAAGAAATTCCTAGGCTCTACGTTCAAAGCCCGGGAATGCATCTGGAATATGAGCAGGGGGCAAATCCGCTACCTGCTTGGGGCCTTTACTGGGCACTTTGGAACCAACGACATGCTCATGAAGATGGGTCTAACCGCGACACCCGTGTGCAGGTTGTGTGGGGAACATACGGAACGCATGGAGCATCTCCTGTGCACATGCGATGCACTGGCTGGTAAGCGAATGAGTCTACTAGGGGTTGGATATCCTAAACCAGAAGACTATAGGCTCATATCTCCCAGTCTCGTTGTAAGACTCATGAAAAGAGTTTTCAACGAGATTGGGGAGGAGTAAGTTATCTAGGGGACCACAATAGATCCCAATGGGTCGAAGTGTCCGAGTTGCTTCTCGGCCCCTCCGTAAGATAAGATAAGATACCACGAGTAACACAGTATCAGAGAATAGATAATGTATGTATGTCATCATCTTCCTGCCCTTATCCCATATTACTTGGGATCGGTGCAACACGTTTTCCTCTTCCACACCATCCGTGGTGTCACACTATCACTCCCTTTTCTATCATATCACTCCTCACATAGTCTATCCATCTTTTCTTTGGCCTTTCCCTCCCTCTCTATATATATTCATAACTCTTTTAGTAACATGCGTTTCATCCCTCCTCATCACATAACCATACCAGGACAAACCGTTTCCTTTAATTTTTCTGTCACTGGCGCCACTTTTAAACTTCCTCTAATAGTAAAATACGCATTTCACGTAGACATCGGTGAGCTTGCCTAGAAGTAACCGATTAGGTCTTGATCTTAGAACATTCAATTTGTAGCTATCAGGGAACACAGAATCCGGCAGGGCAATCCAATTATGACAGACTTTCCAAAAAGGAGGAGGTTCGATGTTCGACTTTATATATGTTTTTTTTTTTGTATGCTCACCGATTACTCCGTCAGTTATATACTGTGGAACGATTTTGAAAATTATTTTTTTGTTTGAAAAGGTCTACTCTCAAGGTCACCAAGTCAGGATCTGATAAAGGGGTTCTATGGAAATACAAGGAAGTCCTCAAATTGTATAGGCATACATTTATTTATTTATTTGTTTAAATTCTGCCCTACGTCTGCGTCAGGGATCGTCACATGGTTTTTGAGGAGCGTTTGTTGCACATCTTCAACTTGTGTTTGCAGGAGGGTCACTACCCGGACGAGTGGAACATCACGCGAGTTATCCCAGTTCCTAAAGGAGGTGCGGGCTCTGAAGTGAGTGGATACCGACCGGTGGCGGTGCTGTCGGCTTTCGCCAAGGTATTTGAGTCAGTATTGCATAGAAATATTTAAACACAAGTGAGCTCTCGATTAACGGACGCAACTTGCTGTCTTTTGTTAGCTACTTGTCGCCCGAAATTGTCGCGGGGGAGGGCAGGTGGATGTGGCATATTTTGACTTCTCGAAAGCCTTCGATACTGTGGTTAACAATGTATTTTTGTGGAAGTTCGCTGCTGTGGGATTCACGCCGCACTTGCTTAAGTTCTTTGCTAGTTACCTTGGCGAGCGCCGACAGTACGTCGAGTATGCAGGACATGATTCCATTTGCTTACTACACCTTCTCAGGGGTGAGACAAGGGTGTAATATCGGGCCATTGGAATTTATATTGGTAGTCAAAGAGGCGAAGTGTCTGCTGTTTGCTGATGACTTTAAGTTATTTTTAGCTGTTAAAGACGAGGCATATTGTAATCGGCTCCAGTCAGACATTAACAGTGTAGTCCAATGGAGCAAAACTAATAAACTTAATTTTAATGCTATAACAAGTGCTGTGTGATGACTTACAGCCGTGCGCGTGCTGTACGAGATGGACACGGAGGTAATGCCGCGCGTCACACAAGTGCGGGACCTGGGCGTACCTACAGTTGGTGCCGAAGTTGACGTTCCGCAAACATATAGTTGAGGTGTGCAGCAAGGCTATCAGACATTTTGGTTTCATTTTGAGACAATGTAAGGATTTTAGCGGTACGGCAGCTGTCAAAATTTGTATAATGCACTGTTACGGAGCCACCTCGAAACAAGTGCTATTATTTGGAATCCTCATGAGGGAAAGCACGGCCTCATGTTGGAAAAATACAAAATAAGTTTGCGAGGTTTCTGTATTTGAAAGAATATGGGTTTTTTTTGGGGTTAGGGTCTTTTTTTCCTCATGTACCTGAGTCTGTTCGTCCTGGGTATGGTTGGATATACCAGGCTGGCAGTTAGAAGACATGTTGCGCTGGTCAAGTATGTGGCTAGCGTACTGCTAGGTTTGTTGCACCACCCAGAGGTGCTGCAGGCGCTGCAGCTGTTCGCGCCGGACGGGTGAGTGGGCGCGCGCCGCCGCCTCGCTCTGTTATTAGACGTACCGATGGTTAGGACTAACTTACTTAAGTTTACCCCTATGACGCGAGTCATACGTTTGATAAATGCTGTAAAGTTATCGGAAGATATATTTTGCCAAAACCTGGCGAGATTTGTCACAGTAGTGCAAAATTTAATTAAAAATGTCTGACTATTTAAATAATTATTAATGTATTGGAATGTCTTGTAGAGATTGATGTATTGTATTGTAATCTATACTTATAATATTATAAAGAGGAAAGATTTTCTAAGATCATTGGGGGTCGGTAAAACGCGACAAGAGTGAATCCCTAAAGATTTAGATATCGATGCATTGAATAATCATTTCACAGCTTCGTCCAATTTCGATAGGACAGTAAAATTTAATACATTGGATTATTTTTCATCTCTTCCGACTCCCAGTTATGCTCCATTTGTTTTGAGTCAATTCACCGCATGTGATGTTAAGAAGAGCATACTATCAATTACTTCCAATGCAGTAGGAAGTGACTGTATCAGCCGTAAAATGTTACTCCCGGTGCTGGACGTTATCCTTCCTGTCATTTGCCACATCCTTAACTTTTCTGCGTCTAGCGGTGTCTTTCCATTCTTATGGAAAGATGCACAGATAATTCCTTAACCAAAAAAGTCCAATCCCACATCCTTTTCTGAATGCCGTCCAATATCTGTCTTACTATTCCTGTCCAAAGTCCTAGAACGGTTAATCCATAATCAAATAAGCACTTTCCTATCCAAAAATAATCTCCTCAATCCCTTCCAGTCCGGCTTCCGTCCTGGTCACAGCACCTCCACAGCTCTTCTCAACTTTACGGATGATATTCTGTCAGCCATGGAAAGCAGTAATCTGACGCATTGCTCGATTTCAGTAATGCTTTTAATACTGTTGATTTCGATGTTTTGCTTGGCATTCTATGCTCTCTTAATATATCTCCATCGATGGTTGACTGGTTTCGTAGTTACCTTTTCGGGCGCCAGCAACGTATTAACATCGAAGAGAATTTCTTCAGAAATTCTCTCCGATGTTAAGAAGTACTAACTTCTGCTGGGGTACCACAGGGTGGCGCTTAAAGGGGATACCTTTACTTTTCACAGTTTTTATAAACTCAATCTCCAATGAACTAATTTCTTCCTACCATCTTTATGCAGACGATCTGCAATTAAACTCGTGAGCTCCTCTCGGGGGGCTGTCTGAGGCTATAGCTACCATCAATCTTGATCTGGCTCGCATTTGCGATTGGAGCAGGAGGCTTATGGTCAACCCTGTAAAGACGCAGGTAATTGTAGTGGGCAGTTCTAGAATGGTTTCTAGGATCGACTGGACGTGTCTTCTCCAAGTTATTTTTGACAATTCAGTTATTCCCTTCAGTGAGAAAGTTAGAAACTTGGGGATACTTATCGACAAGAACTTCTCTTGGACTGCTCAACTGCAAGAAGTCAGCCGTAAGTTGTTTTCATCTGCTGCAACTTTGAGGAGACTGCGTAATTTTCTTCAGACTGCCACTAAGATTGCGCTTGCACAATCTCTTCTTCTTCCCATCCTTGATTATGCTGATGCCAGCTAATTTACGACCTTACTCAAGAACAACTCGATAAACTTAAGCGACTTCAAAATTTTTGTATACGGTTCATATTTGGTTTGCGCAAATATGACCATGTTTCCGAATTTAGTGTAAAGCTCAAGTGGTTGCCAATTCGCCTTCGCCGGAATGCTCATATTCTTTCTCTTTTGTTTAATGTGCTCTTTACTCCTTCCACCCCTCTTTACCACAAGGATCGTTTTCAGTTTATTTGAGATTCCCACACGAAATCTCTAAGGTCATCAGATAACTTAGAATGCCAATGTATTCCACAACTTTCATGGATAAATCTTGTACTGTCCAGGCTACTCGTCTGTGGAATGCATTGTCTGACCCAATTAAACGTGCTCAGTCATTGCCTGTATTTAAAAAACTCATCAAAGAAGATTACCTATCGCTGTGATTGTGCTCTTTGTTTTTAGATATAATGTGCTATGAATGTCGTACATCATTTATTTTCATTGTTTATATATTAATTATGTATGTATTTATGTATCTGTCGGGTTTAGTCAATAGTACGGACCTCAAAACAAATCACAAGCACGCCCCTGGCGGCAATCAAGAGCAACTACGCATTGGCACGCTTTTTATAAGCGCTTTCGTGGTGGGGAATAAGGCAGTTGAGTACTGACAGCCGTATAGCTAACACGTCGTAGAATCAGTGTCGATCAGTAATATTAGTAGTGTAACGAATAATTTATGTGATTTCATTTGCACGATTGTACCCACCGACCTGCCCACACACGATGTCTTAACCTAAGGGAATACATCCTGTCTTCCCGATGGTTTACATCTATCGGCCAGCCTTGATAAGACATCAGAATTGGGATTCGATCGTGCTAATGAGATCACACGTATAAACAATGCTAGTGAAAGTGGCGGTTACACTCTTTGTAAATTTGTCATTTGGCAGAAAAAGTTGTCGTTCGTTTCTGCGACTACCCTCAGTCTTAAATAATAAAAAAACTAGTCTGGAACGGAGCAGCAAGGAGGCTTGCAGCATCCAAGGAGCTGGACAGGTCAAGGAGGAGAGTGTGGACGTGTGGAAAGATCCATACACAAGGATGTTTATGGCAATCTGGTGAGTCGTTTTCATTTTGTTACGATTATGGCCAAGAGTGTTCATTATTCAAAATTCTGGTTTTAAGTACGGTCGGAATGGCGATCAGTGGATCCTCGGGGTGGCCCGTGTCAGCTCATAATTTCATGTTAGTTATGTCAAGTTTTGATGTTCTTGAAGAGTTGTTATTTTACTATCTTTGGCAATAACCCTCGACTGGCCTTTGCTGATTATTAGAACGATATGATAACAGTGACGTACCTACCATACACTTCAGTCTAGAAATTATGATAATTCAAAATAAAATATTTTGATCAGTTTTTAGTGTGATAGTTTGAGAAGAAGCATAGTATTCTTCTTTTGTGGTCGGAGAGCCAAACTTTCTAGAAAGTTCGAAAGGCCTCGTTAATTATGACTTAAAATACTAAGGCATTCATTGCCAGCCTATATACCTACCTGGACACTTGGGACACTGTAATGTGTGGTTCATGTTTTGGACAGGGACTCTGCACTCACTTTCGGTGTCCATAATAACACATTTTGCAGGTTTAGGTTACTACTACTACTAGAAGCTCGTGGCTAAATAAGACAGCCGCACTGATCGATCATCAAGGTTAAGCAACGCTTGACGAGGTCGGTCCGTAGATGGGTGACCATTTCAACATACCGGGTTTCCTCCGTGCCTCGGAAAGCACGTTAAGCCGTTGGTCCCGGCTGTCATTTGAAGATCTTTGACAGTCGTTACGGGTAGTCAGAAGCTTGAGATCTGACACCGGTCTTGCCAAGGGGTACCGTGTTGCCCAGTTAGGGTTATGGAGGTCAGATAGGCAGTCGCTTCATGTAAAGCACTGGTGTTCGGCTGAATCCGGTAGGATTAGAAGCTGACCCCAATGTAGTTGGGAAAAGGTTGGGCAGATTGATTGGTTTAGCTTACTACAAATTCCCTCTAAATTCCATCAAAGTTGTGTATGGTTAAGATAACTGTGTGAACAAGTACTCTCGTAGTGTTTTTCATGTTTCAGATACCATATTGTGTCGCAGTGTAGTCTCTGCTACAGGCTAGCGGCTAGCGGTTCAGATGCTTTATGCGAAGGCTGACGTGTCACCATTTGAGAGGTTAAGAGGAACGGCAGGCTAGCAGTTTGCAGGTCGTAGCCGAACGTTACGAGCGCGTGCAAGTTTGGAACGGAATACTCGGTGAGTCACTTCCATTTTATTTCGATAATGGTCGACTGTTTTCTAGTGAAGAGATGGTAGTTAGAGATTTAAGAGTGTTCATGTTTGATCATTAAATTGGTAGTGGTTATAGCTAGCAGCATCACTAGGTAATTAAGACACACTTAGTAAAAAAAACCAGTTGTTAAAGAGTTTCCTATTGGCGGTAATAGTTTCAATATTTGGTTCAGTACGAACTTTAGGATGAGATATCCCATATGAAGGAGATTTTTAGCGACAAAACGAGTTAGTGATGTCGTTGGGCTATCGCAATTGTATCTAGTTAGTAACGGTACTGATCATTTACGTGTATTCAGAACAGATCTTGTTGTGTAACGATTTACAACCACCAACTTCAGATCTGAATTTACTTGCTTACTTTTAAAGTAATATTATGATAGCAGTAGATCTCGCGATTGTTTTCCTTACATAAAAACTGAGTTGGTGAGCGATAGTAAAGTATTACTGTTGATATCCTGATTTTAACGATATTGATCAGAGTTATTCTTGAAGCTCCTTCACGCGAGCTATTAAGAAACAAATATTATTGGGCCTCATTGTTCCCCTCATATTAACAGTCTTTTATGTTCCAAGATCTTTAAGCAAGATCTTTGCCGAATTTACTTACACAATTAGACTGCTGATCACCAAGTTCCTTGAGAATAAGACGTCATAGTTGATGACTCTGGTAGTGAAACCAAATCTGATTAACATATCTGCTCATAAGACCAATTCTGGGCCGCACCTCATGCGTACCATGGGGCGATGGGTTTTTGAAGAGGGTTTATGAGTTGATTATGCATTGCCTTTGAATTATGGTAAAGAGTAACAGAATTGTTACAATTACTTTGTTTAGCTGAACTTGTTGATCATCGGACCTTTTTCTAATTAATAGTCTTGTGTGGGACACTCTAGTACGAAAACTAAATAGGCCCTGTATTAAGTCCGCGATAGGTGATTATGACAGGACGGTGATCGTTTTACACTGAAAGCTTCAAATAGGTACGCTTAGAACCTACAAGTATGCAAACAGTAGGTTAAGGAAGATGCCAGCGGGTCATGTACCAGTCGATGTTGATGTTAAAAGAATTTTAATGATGATGAGCAAGCTTAAGATGTTGAGTAATTGAGTCTATCAGCCGTATTATGTTTGACCGTACCAGTGGATTCTGGTGAAGGTCGGGGTCTTGAGAGACCGTTGTGTGAGAGCAATGTGATTGCTGGTCGCCTAGAGAGCCGTGGCGTTAGAGTTTTTACTCGAGGGTTTCTATAGGCTTGGCAGTTTTTACTGCAGCAGAAGTTTTAACGTTTGTTTGGAATGACTGTGGTACATGGCCCAGGGTAATGATTTAGTTTAAGATCGGAGTTCTAAAATTACCCTATTATCACGAACCCAATGATCTAGTTTGGTCAGGAGTAGGCGAGCGTTGTGTTGCAACTGTCGGCCTTTGTGGCAGCTGTGAGCCTGTGTGGCAACTGTTGGCGTCTATGGCAACTGTTGGCCTCTATAGCAACTTTAGGCCTCTATGGCAACTTTGGGCCTCCATGGCAATTTTAGGCCTGTATGGCAATTGGCAGCCTATGTAGCAACTGCATGAGTGTATGACACCTTGAGTCTGTGTGACACTTTGTCTGGTGTTTAAGGAACCTTACAGAGGATTCCTGTTGAGTTATGAGGTTAAAATGAAGTAAACTCGCATAGTCACGCGAGAGGTGAGGTCACCCTGTTATCGATGATGACGTTCGAATCGTCATACCCTCGTTACGAAAACTGAAATAATTTTAGCTTTTCTAATTTTGATTACTATGCGTAGACCGTGTTAGTAAGACACAAAAGCTCAAGTACCAATTGAGATTGAGTTGATCATGAATTTACGTAACATAGGTCAAACTAAATGTCTGTGTGAACGGGTTCTGAGTTCAGAGAGTTGAGTTGATTCGACATCGTGGAGATGTGCGAGTAGAGCAATTGTGATTACTAAGAGAGCTATGAGATAGCTAAGAGAGCTATGAGATAGCTAAGAGAGCTATGACATAGCTAGGAAAGCTATGCGATGGCTTAAGATCGTGAATAAGATACCTGGTGTCTTGTTTCTTTGTTTCATTTATTGTGACATTAATGACTATCAGTGGTACTTGGACTTTGTAATCACGAAGATTGGGTGCTTTTAGGTACCAAATCGATGATGAAGTTGCTATTTTCTTTAAATTGGAAATAGAGTTACTTGTTCCTTGCAATAGTGAACAGAGAGATTTAAATGGTCATGTTTGATTGTTTCAAAATGTTTCCTCACTCTAGAGTATGAGTCAGAATTGGACGAGCGAATACTGTTTGGAAATTTTGTGTTTCAGAAAAACATTTCTTGTATGATGGGTGACTGACGGGTCGGAGTAGACTAAGAGGACGTTTAGCACAACACAACATGAGGTGGCATGTAGCAAGGACCAGATGATGCCTGCGGGTGATAGATTTGGGGATCTGTCACCTGAGAGAGACCCGAGAAGGCGAGGTGCTGTGTTCCACGCTCGCCTCTCAAGAGAAATTACGGCCTAGAGAACACCATGTGGTTTTAGTCAGTAGGAGTCTGACAGACCCCTCAGCTTTCCCCAAGGGCTGAGGACATCCATGAGGATTTCCACATGATTCGATACACTGTTAACCCTGACAATGAGGAACAGACGAGGACGCCTGTCTCGCAGGATGGCCGTGTCGGGTTTAGTCAATAGTACGGACGTCAAAACAAATCACAAGCACGCCCCTGGCGGCAATCAAGAGCAACTACGCATTGGCACGCTTTTTATAAGCGCTTGCGTGGTGGGGAATAGTGGTGGTTAATATAACGAAAAGTAACTTAAAGCAGCGTGCTTATTATACATAACATAAAGCTAACGCTATCGTGGCACTCACTTGGCGCTATAAGCTTTTTTCTCAATTCGTTATAACGAAGTATCGCGCGCAACGCAAAAACGTAAATAAAGCACGAAGCGGGCGCCGGGCGGGCGCGACATCGCGGCGCGGCGGCGGCCGCGCGCCAGTCGTTGCATGCTAGTGATTGTTATCGGTCGCACGCGTAATTTGCGATCCCGCGCAGTTCACGTAATATACCTATGCTATTTTGCTTTGTGCTTTTTAGTGTAAGCAGTGATAGGACACATAACGTAATATTGACTAAGTAAAATTGTGAAGGACGATTGATTGAGAGATTGTGTTGTTTAATGTTTTGTTTTTGTGTGTTAGACGAAAATGTCATGACATGAACTTTTAAATACGCCTATAATTGCTTAACATACTTACATACTTTATTTCATAATAACACTTAATCTATAATTATAGACAGTCCTAAGCCTGGAAAGTATGAAAAAAAGTTCATTGTTTATTTCTTACTGCTACATTTTATCGTAATATATTCATAAACGCGATGTAATATTTTTAAGCATGCTCTCTGTCCAACGAGTCCAACGCTAGGGTAGGAGCTGCGAGTTAAAAGTCACCGCGCTGGCTTTATTCGTGCCCGCCCCGCGCTTGAACGTTATAAAAAAGCTCGTTATAATAAAGCTTATAAAATAACAAGCTTAAAATATAAAGCTTATAGCACTAAGCAAGTTATTGTTATATAGCAACTTTGAACACTACTAGTGGGGAATAAGGCAGTTGAGTACTGACAGTCGTAGAGCTAACACGTCGTAGAATCAGTGTCGATCAGTAATATTACTAAGCAAGATTGTAACTGTGAATATTTGAATAAACCCAGTGTATCGAATAATATAAGTGATTTCATTTGCACGATTGTACCCACCGACCTGCCCACACACGATGTCTTAACCTAAGGGAATACATCCTGACTTCCCGATGGTTTACATCTATCGGCCAGCCTTGATGCGACATATCTATTATTTAGCATATCCAGGTCCAGGTAATCTCTGTCCATTCCAGGTTGCCTGGAAGAGATCGCGGTATGAGATAAGGCCGCCCATTGTATGTGTTTAGTATTAAGTTTATTTTTTCTTGTTTATTATGGTGTACAATAAAGTGTATATAAATAAACAAAGATTTATATTTTTGAATTTTTGCATGTAACAAATAAACTTAAAAACTACTGGATTGATTTCAAAAAATATTTTACCATTGGGAAGCAATACACTATCGCCGGGTGACATAGGCTACGTTTTATCCCTGTATTCCCACGGGAACGGGAACTACGTGAGTGAAACCGCGAGGCGTTCGCTAGTGTTTAATATGTAAGTTATAACATCGCCTTGGAAGCTTCTGTAACGGTGTTACAATAATTAATGAGTAAACAAATAAATAAACAATAAAAATTGTTTGTAAATTCAAAAGCCTATTACTAATTTACATGAGTTTTTATGTTCATGTCATTGTTAATGAACAGCCCAGTGCAGTTGCGTCAAAGTTACTAGTATCTTAGTGCCTGCTTACACTGCACAGTGACAACGAGATGATGACAATTATCTCTTAAGCCAATAACAGAGTTTCACGGCATTTCTAAAGCTAAGTTAGGTTAAGTTAGTTAGCTACACACAAGTGCAGCTATTCTATTAGTGATCATGTGGAAGTATGTAAACATGCAAATATGGCTATATTAATTAGACAAAGGGACAACAAAATATTGCGAAATCTAACATCATTAATATTGTTGGGGTTTTATATCCAGGATTCTTGAATTAAAAGGCTTCCGATGATTTTAGATCTGATTGCCGTGCAAAGATAAAATGAAGAAGAAAAAACAAACAAAAAGTTGTACAAAGTTGTAGGTACTATATAAATAAATTCTTAACAGAGCTGCAGATCATTGACTAATGGGTCCCATTATCAGAGTAGATGTGTTTAGGATTTCCTCTCCGCGAAACGAATCTACGGAGAACTGATAAAAAATTGTTGCTTGTTAAATCACCTGCCAATTCGATGTGTACCGCCTTAGTCGTGAAACATACAAAAAGAACAACGTATACTTTCGTAAGACGACCGCCACGTCCTTGTCTAGTGGCTGACTTGCCTATAATCGGTCCAACCGTAATCCACATCTACAGTTTCAAAAGGGTATCCCCCGGGAATCAAACGCTGCTGTGGCAAATTACCCATGAGAGGAGAGACTACCTGACCTTGCATACGACAACATAAAATACATTTATTAAAAATTTATTAAGCTATTTGTCTACCATCAAAAACAAATATTAAAACTAATGATTGTGACCATGTCAGCTTAAAAACAATTTAGAATATTACTGTCAGTATCAAACAACCAATAATTAATTTCCCTATACAATTGGTATCAATATAATCAACAACAATTTCTCAAGCAGGCGGGCACTGAGTTTTGATTACAATAAAAAACTATCTTACAAAACCAAGATGAAAGGTTCAAGGTCCAACAATGACTATAATTCATTTAAATCCAATTAAGGGAGACCATTCAGTCTTCACCAAACCTATATTGTTTACAACAAATGGGAAAATTCAATAACAAAAGAACAATGGCAGGTGCCCATACATTGTTTTAGCTGAGATTAAATTCCTACGTTGAATGAAAAATATCTGGTTTAACTCAGGGTGATGTTCTGAATTAGTTTGTGCAAGAATTTTTGTTCGAGAATGTCGAGAATAATAGATATTCAGTCATTAACTTTTGTAGGTTATGCCTAGGTAACTTTGAGTAAATCCTAAACACATCTACTCTGATAATGGGACCTCGTAGTTCACAAAGCGTAATTGTAATTCGTTGTCCAGTGATTTAGCAAATTAAGATTATTATTTTTTTATCCCTCCTTATGCTCTTTACTTTGGAGGTCTTTGAGAGGCCGGCATAAATCTACTAAGTATCATTTAAAGAGAGTACACGGTACTAGGAAATTGTAATCTTACATTTGAGGAGTTGGGTAATATCAGTACGGTAGTGGACGCGAACAACCTCGCGTCCAGCCGCTTATGTTTTAATGATATCAGAAATACCTATCTGAATACCAGATGGACCTACCACAATATTTTCTAATTTCATTAGAGAGAACGTCTGTACTCTGTGCGCTGTACATAATTCTAGGAGAACCGCTAGCTTCTTGGTGATTTTTTCAACTGACAGTCCTCTGTTGAGTATTCATTCTGAGACAAAATTTGGAACTACTTGTGTAAGAAGTTACAATATTCCTAAGAGCAAGCAAAGATCTAAACGATGAGCTCCCTAAGTGGCATGTTTGTTAAATAGTTCAGTTAAAAATAACATAATATCTGACTCTCGTACAAGTAAGGGTTAAGACTGTTTGCTTCAAAGACTTGCCACCATAGTTAATAGGTACTGTTGTACTGGGACAGTGTATTCTGGGATAGCGAAGCCATCACTAAGTCGAGAGGCTTGGTGTTTCTCTGGATTCGACGGCAAACCTGAGAGCACCACTGCAGCCAGGGTAAACTGTCTAAAATGGGGTTGGGGAGTCCTGAAAGAGGCCATGGCAATATTTGAATCAAGCGTTAAGTACAAAATATCAGACTGACGTGTTTTATTGAGTAATGGAAATCAAACATGTGACGGCCAATAAGGGAAAATAATTATACCTATTGCTTTGTCTTTCATAAGTTTCTGTATGCATTTCAAAATCAAAGAGAAGGGTGGAAATGCGTAAAAATACTCTGAGTGTTTCCAATTTATTGTAATGGATCAACTGTCATGGCGTCAGGGTCTGGTTTCCATAAGACATACGTTTTGCATTAGTGCGAGAAGCAAAGAGATTTATTACTGGTTCGCCAAAAGATGCCAATAACTTATGATATTCCGAGTCAGAGAGGACACTACAAGGAGACTACAATTCGATATCGGTATAGATTTTTCTCGATTTTCGATCTACTTCTATGTTATTTTTGGTGTTTATATACGACGTAAACAGCAGTTTGGTTAAGTTGGTTAAGTGTGGATATTGAATCCCTCCCATTTTATTTATGTAACTAATAGCAGTGGAATTGTCAACGCGTAGCAAAATATTACAATTATTGTACTTTGGGTCCCGAGCGAAGCATTTGAGACCAATAAAGACAGCAAGCAACTCTAAATAATTATTAAGAAAGTTGCGCTCGCTGTCTTTCCAAACACCGTTGACGCGTTTGTTGTTACAAAACGCACCCATACTTAGTTATGAAGCATCAGTAAAGATTTCTAAAACAAGAATTTGAAATTCGAGAGGATTTGATGTGAAATGTACAACTATGTAAGTACATAATTGTACAACTCTATAGACATTTCAATATCATTCTTTAATTTAAAAATGTGGGTCTGCAAACCCTACATAATTTACTTAGTTTAATGTATTGTTGTTAATCAGAAACTGTCAACATATAAATTATTTATGTTATATGTTAAAAGAGGCGATTTAGCCTACTTAACATTATTTGATGTATGTCAGTTTACATTTAGAATAAGATCTTTTTGTTAACTTTTTATAACTTTATGTCAATAAAGACCTTTAAAAATCAATATCATTGCCATTCAATATTATATATATATATTTATTGATTTATTTATTTATTTATAATAAGCACACCAACAGCACTGTCACTTACAATTCAATTAAAATAGCATCTAAAATCAGCATTTCAGTAACCATGCAAATAACAGGTATGCATGACATTGACACAATGAATATTAGAGACAAAGTAAAAATAAAAAGTGTATCCAGTAGACTTATATCTAGAACACTACAAGTACAATACAAATTGAGCTATATAGACGTACATTGTTCGCACTGTTTATATAGGGAACGTCTGTATGAAGCGAAACTCATAGAGAAAATATCGATAGGGTAATCCGTCAAATTTGACCTTTCATTATATAGCCTTGCCATACGTGTTAGGGGGCAATTAAAGGTAGTATTTAAGGTAGATGTAGGCAATTGAAAAATGCGATGATGTCGCTTGCTACATTGGCTAGTCCTAAAGCTTAAATAGTCAATCAATTGCGCATCTATGGAACCATTTATAATTTTGTGCAGCATAAGTAAGTCAGAATTGATCCGTCTTACTTTTAAGCTAATCATCTTGTAGTGCCGTAACCTATCACTGTAATCAGGTATAGCTTTTCGGATCCCATTCTTAACACATAGATACCTAACAAAACGGGCCTGAACTGATTCAACATTATTAATATAACTTGAGTAATAGGGTGACCAAATAGTGGAACAATACTCCAAGTTGCTCCTCACCAGTGCGTTATAGAGTAGAATAATGCTACTATAATTACGGAAAGGTTTTGACATGCGGATTATAAAGCCAAGCATTCTTTTAGCCTTAGCAACTATAGTATCTACATGATCACGGAAGGACAGGGATGTATCAAAGAGTACACCAAGATCACGGATGACTGATACTCTGCTCAGTACGGATCCATCTATATGATAATCAAATTTAATGCAATTCACTTTATTCGTGAATGTAATAGTCTGGCATTTTCTAACATTGAGCGTCATTCTGTTGTTGAAACACCATTGTTGAAGGCCATCAAGATCCTTTTGAAGCTTCATACAATCACTCAAGTCAGATATCCTGCAGTATATTTTTAAATCATCAGCGTAGGCTAAACAACTGCAATTTATTAGATCCAAAAGATCATTCAAGAATACCAAAAAAAACAAAGGGCCCAACTTAGAGCCCTGTGAGCTGTGGAACACCAGAGCCAGAAGAAAAGGGTACAGATGCATATACCGCCACGGCAACTATTTGAGAACGATTAATTAAATAACTCTCGAACCACCGCAACAGAGAGCCATGAATGCCAGCGCTATTCAATTTCATAGAAAGAATTGAGTGATCAACACGATCAAAGGCTTTTGCAAAATCTGTGTAAACAGCATCAACCTGACCCCTAGCTTCAAAGGTGTTGCCAATGAAAGTAGTGTAAATAAGTAAGTTAGATATAGTAGAAGGGTTAGACACAAATCCATGTTGCTTCGAACTAATTATATGACGGAGGTGAGAATAAACTGCATTGTATATAAGACCCTCAAACATCTTTGCAAATTGTGATATAATAGAGATTGGTCTATAGTAAGTTACGTCATTCATACTACCAGATTTATGCACGGAGATAACGTGTGACATTTTCCATAAATCGGGAAATGTACCCTCCTTAAGGGATTTATTATATATTATCTTCAGTAGCACAATACGAGCATCCATGCAGAGACGAATAAAAATAGGAGGAAGTCCATCCGGACCAGCTCCCTTATTAAGATCTAACTTTTTGATGCTATCTCTTACGTCACTTTCAGTAATGCCAATGGAATACATACTGTAATTGGACGAAGAGAAACCTGGAGACAAGTTACTAGGCTGTTGACTAACACCGTACACAGATGCAAAATACTCTGCAAACAGATCAGCCACACCACTACCACTCTCACCAACACGATCACCCCACGAAACCTGGCTAGGAACACCTCTGAAAGTTTTCTTTGACTTAGTATAACGCCATAAAGCTTATACATTAGTTTTCAAATCACTCTCTCAATTCTTTCTATATAATCTTTAAAACAGTCATCCATAGCTCTTCCAGCTCGCATCCGTAGGGAAACAAAAGTATCGTAGTCCCGAGGGTTTTTGTACCGCTTGAAACGAGTCCTGTATTTAGGCTTTTTCTTCTTTCTTAAACTTCTTAAGTTTAATCAACGAAGCCGAGAACCATACTGGATAATAATTATTCTTAGGTTTACCCTTCGGCGTGTATTTATCTATATTTTCCCATAGTATATTATAAAATGTCAGAACATAGTCCAAATGGCAATAATCCTCCCAATTTACATTACGCAGATCACGAACACATGCCTCATAATCTGTTTTAATGAAAATATATTTCAACTGTAAACTATTATAATTTAAATTAGAAATTGAAGTTTTAGTAAGAGTTAATTCTAGCTTAGATAATTTAGGTTTACTGATGGGGGTTGCACAAGAAACGGAAAGACTGGAGTTCTCGTCCACTAAGATGAGGTCTAAGATAGTATTATTTTTATTGGCGATATTATTCCTTTGAACAAACCCGGTGATATTAATAAAGTCTTTTAATGCTAAATACATAGGGTCACTAATTCCTAGAAAGGGATCATTCGATTTAAGCCAGTTCAGATTAGGAAGATTAAAATCACCAAGAATCAAAGTTGTGCAATCTGTATAACGCAAACAGATTTCTTCAGCCCTGGCCAAGAACTGCACAAAGACATGGCAAGGTATATAAGACGGTAAATACACAACACAAGCATTCATACAGACGCCACCAGCACTAATACATAACCACATATCCTCAACGGAGGTTTGCCACTCAGTTTTATTAACAAAATTATATTTATTATTAATAGCTACTTTTAGAATACAAATTTTTAAACTGTGCACTACGGTCACGGCGTACAACAGTATATCTTTGATCAAAGTATTCAGAGGATAAGAACGAGTCATCTAACCACGTTTCTGTCAAACATATAATGTCGCAGTCAAAACTTAAAATTGCCATTAAAATTTCATGTGACTACGTTTTCATGCCCCTCACATTCTGATAAAAATATATAATATATTTTAATTATAAAAATATTTATTAATAGATATATATGTATATACAGGATGTCTTTTGTTGTGACCGTCCGGATGACTGGGCCAAACGAGATATGTGTTCTTGAGATCATGTGCACTGTTTAATAACTATTTGCTACTATTTACAACATATACGTAGTAAAATATTTGCTACCTCTGCTTTAATAAATATATCAAAGAAATAAAATGGTCAGCCATTCTGACGTCAGGTTCGCTGACCACTACCAAGTTGTATTAACCGCGTTGTTAATGTAAATATTTACTACCTTAATATATATATTTTTACAGAACTGTAAGAAGCTCCTACAAAAATTATGAAACCAAAAATTAACGTTAAATTTAAAAAGCACCTCATCATCATCATATCAGCCGAAAGACGTCCACTGCTGGACATAGGCCTCCCCCAAGCGTCGCCACATTGACCGATCCCGTGCGTCTCGCAACTAGCGGATCCCCGCAACCTTCACCAGGTCATCGGTCCACCTGGTGGGAGGCCTTCCAATGCAACGTCTTCCGGTTCGCGGTCGCCACTCCAGAGCTTTTCTGCCCCATCGGCCATCCGTTCTGCGAGCAATGTGCCCTGCCCACTGCCACTTAAGTTTGGCAATTCTTCGAGCTATGTCGGTAACATTGGTTCTCTTACGGATCTCTACATTTCTGATTCGATCACGCAAGGAAACGCCGAACATAGCCCTCTCCGTTGCCCTTTGATTGACTGTAAGCTTTCTGATGAGGCCCATTGTAAGCGACCACGTCTCAGAGCCATATGTTATCACTGCCAACACACACTGGTCATAGACTTTTGTCTTGAGACACTGTGGTAAGTTGGACGAGAAGACACCGCGCAACTTCCCGAACGCTGCCCAGCCGAGTCTGATTCGACGGTTGATCTCTCTCTCGAAGTTGGCCCTACCCAACTGGATCGTTTGTCCCAGGTAGACATAGTCGTCCACAACTTCGAGTGTAGAGTTTCCAACATGCAACATGTTTGTTGCATGGGCATTTAACATCACCTTGGTTTTGTCCATGTTCATTTTCAGACCCACTCTTTCGGAAGCTCTACTGAGGTCATCGAGCATTGTATTGAGGCTCTCCATGGTTTCAGCCATGACCACTATGTCGTCGGCAAACCGAAGGTGAGTGATGTACTCGCCATTAACATTGATGCCTAGGCCCCTCCAGTCCAGAACCTTGAATACATCCTCCAGCGCAGCAGTGAACAGTTTCGGAGAAATGACATCTCCCTGTCTCACGCCACGCTGGATAACGAGGTCTGATCCTGAAGACGGACTGACATGGTGGCGTTTCTGTACAAACACTTCAACACATCAATGTACCGGTAGTCGATCTGGCACCGTTAGAGAGACTGCAGTACAGCCCAAGTCTCGATCGAATCGAAGGCTTTCTCGTAGTCCACAAACGCTAAGCAGAGAGGCAGGTTATACTCTTCGGTATTCTGTATAACCTCCCGCAGCGTATGTATGTGGTCTACGGTGCTAAATCCTTTTCGGAATCCGGCTTGTTCGGGAGGCTGTAAAAAGCGCCTGTAAAACCATTATTAGCAATCTTACGAAAATAAGACTTGGCGCTAGTATTATCTGTGACTTGGCGTTATTAATTTATGTGCAGGCGTTTTAATGTCTTAATTAATAACTTTCTAAATATCTCCACCCCTCTCCCCCACCCTCGACTTTATAAATGAAACTAATAAGACTAAAATTTTTAGTGACCACTCTCCTAAAAGGCTAAAAAGGCTGTCAAAAATAGAAAAACAACAAGATATTCGAAATTATTAATACATGATTCATAATAAATATCATAAATGTCTGTCGATTTTAATTTTGATTTAAAAATTGCTATCAAATTGTATTTAAATAATACATTATTTACATTTTCTGCCATAAAAGATTACCAATAACCAATTCCCTTGCTCGGAACCGATGAAGTAACAAATTCTATAACTGTTGCCAAATTATATTCAATATTTTATCTTTTTTTGAACTTCTAACGACCCTTTTAACTGTCTACCTCGCTTCATCGTAAAAACACACTATTTTATTTAATATGATTTTTAATAAATAATTTTTAACGTGTGCACGTCACTAAGAACAAAGCTAAAGTTGAACAGAATAATTTATCATCACAGTTGTGAATATTGTGGGAAGTTTTAAATAAAAACAATCGAAGATGACAATGAATTATTATCAAATATAGTATCGTAATTTGATCAAGATTAATTTGATAAAACCCCAAGTAGGTACATACATACTTATAACATCATCACATCACGCCTTATTTCCCCAAAGGATTAGGTAGACGTGTAGCAATAGTAGGTACACACGGCTACATATCAAGCTATACATTTCCACTATAAGCTGATCTTGCATTGTATAGGATTTCCGAACAATGAGAGGTCAGCTTATACTAGAAATGTACAGCTTGATATGTAGCCGTGTGTACACCCACATTTCACCAGTTATGTTTAAGTCCATGTAATAGGGGGCGAGCCTATTGCCATCAGCCAGGAACAAATGCAGACTCAGGGATGCTAATAAAAAAGTTGCAATGGAAAAACACTTGGAGAAGTGTTATTGGGTTTTACCATTACCGACCTGGAAATCGAACCCAAGACCTCATGCTCAGCAGTAGCGCTTGCGACTAGACTACACCAACGAGGTAGTACATACTTAAGATCCTAAGAATGAATGCGATATGTTAATAATTATATAATTATCCAGAAACACGTTGAAGAGGGAAGGTGCATAATGCAACTGTTTTAGGACAGGTCTGTGTGTTCCGAACAGGTACGTCTGGCGACGCCGGCGGCCGAGCTTGCTAGTTGAGCCGCGCAGTCGCCTCCGCACGCTCAACCTTGTGGCTATTGAAACGGACCTATTCTACTGTACTCTGGGTGAATACACAAGGAGTGCATTATTTAGAATTAACATAAAATTTGTTTAGATACTACTGTTATGTAAAATATTAGGTTTACTGTAGTTTAGCGCATTAATCGTATTGGGTGTAATCCTGTAAAGATTTATGTGATAAGGTTGAAATAAATAAATAAAATTACGACTTAATTTAATACTAATACATGAAGTGGCTACACATAGGTACACTACACTATAACACAGGGAATCAAGAAGATAATTCTTTTTTTATGCTTACAATATTTATATTTAGTGATTAAGAATATGTAATAAGTAATATATTTGAAATAATAATTTGTTATACATATTTTTTTTGAACAATTCATTATTGTTTAAACAATTTTGTGCGGTTTTTATGTACAATTTCTGTTTTATTATTTTTCATATTTTTTACATTAGGTTCTTTATCTTCAATAACAATAAATGGACCATTATACGAAGTATCCAGTTTATTTGCAGTTTCATTTTTAACTATATTAAATCACCTTTGTCATATCGCACTTGGTTTACACTTATAAAATACTTAGTTTTTTGCATCTCTTTACTTTTTAACAGATTATTTCGCGCATCTCTGTGTGCTACTTGTAAACGATATCTTAATTCTAAACTATAATTATCTGGGTTATATAAAGGTTCTATACTACTATTTATCCTATCTACTCGGAATCTCACTGGGTTTTCCAAAAACTGATTCAAACGGAGCATATTTAGTAGAAGAATGTATAGTGTTATTAAAAGTAAAACAGCATGAAGGTAGCTAATGGCTCCATGTTTCAGGGAAATTATCGCATTGTATTCTTAAGAATGAGCCCAAATGTTTATGCGTATTTTCGAGTGAATCGATTGACTCGTGATGATATGAGGTTCAGTTTAATTTTTCAATTCCTAAAAGTTTACAGACTTCTGTCATAGTAGTTGACATAAACTCTGTGCCTTTATCTGCTGCTATTGTTTTTGGGATTCCGAACCTTAAAATAAATTGATTAACAAATGCCTTTGCAACGTTGACCGTTTCCATATTTTGAAGAGGATAAGCCTCTACAAATTTACTTAATTCACATTGCAACGTAAGCATATAATTATTACCATCTATATATTTATCTAAGGAACCAACTAGATCTAAGAACACTTTCGAAAGCATATATGAAGCTGTGGTTGTTATGGCTCCTTGGTTTTTCTCTTAATATTGTTCATCTTTGTTTGTAAGTGATAGTCATTAATAATAAATCTCTTATCTTTTTCATTATCTATTTTTTCTACTACTCGTAAAATACATATCCTTGGGCCGGTCCACTTCTTACTTTTACTCTCTTCTATTAGTATTTTTATAAATAACGCGTTATTGTCTCCTTTTATTACACATATTTCGTCGACATTTATAGTTTTACTCAATTGACTTAATTTCTCCAAAAAATGGCTCGCGTAACTTGTGTCTTGAAATGAAGATTTATGTATATTATTCTTTTATTTTGGGAAAATGCAAAACACTCGGTTTCAACATCTATACCCACTTGTTTTCTAATCGTATTTAACTCTTTTCCTTCTATTAAAATTATTTCTGCTGCTAGTCTCGGCATCCGCATTAATGCCACGATTCTCGGATGATCAAGCCGATAGTCTGTGTTGTTATTGGTGACTGGAGTGGCATTTTTGTCTTTTATCTCTTCTAATTGCCTTTTCTGTGCTCTATTCATTACATTGATTATTTTCTCATTAAATTAATACGTTTTAATTCATCAGCATTTATTGATATTCTAGACAATGCGTCTGTTGTTTGCTGTTTGTCATTGTTCGCCAAGCGTGTGGAGGCGGCTTTATAACTTCTAAACTACTTATACTTAACTTGATAAGTGAAGTATCGTTAGAAGTGTCTTGATCGGCCGCTGGATAAGCTTTGTGACGTCACACTAAACTCAATGTGGCACTATCTGCAGGTCATAATGTCATGAATAAAAAAAATGTACAGGTATCAAATGAAAGCCACCGGGCAAAGACGTACCGCCAAATGGTCTAGACATGTTCCCGTACGTTGCTCAGTGTAGCCAATTAGAGGAGTTGGGTCGAGATAGCTGTTCCACTGCAGGTGGACCAGCCTGACGCGTGCTGTTAGGGACGTATCGGGCGACTGCTCGCGGTCCGCGGAGGGTAGCGGGCTCCGAGGCACGGTGCGCCGCTGGTACTTGGGGGCCCAAGTAGTGTGCCAGCCTCACACGAAAGGCTGCCATATTTGGCATTTTTCCGTTTATATGGTTTCCTTCTTATTATATGTTCATATTTCCTCAGGTTAAATTATGAATCTATGCAGTTGTTTAGGAGCCTATCAAGCTTATCCAGGAATACCGCGTTCAGGTCAAAGTAGCACACGTCGCCATAATCCAGGACTTATAATGTGGACTGTCAGTTTCCATTTGAGTTTCCAAATTCAAGTTTCTTCTACTTTCGTGCGCTTGCTGATTGGTTATTTATAAAAAAAAAAAACACAGCCATTACAAATTGACAAAACAATAAACAACTATTGGACTAATTCACATGACAAGTACGGCGTACACAGCACTCATTGTAACGTTGTCGCCCGACATTAATATCGAATTGGTCCGACGAGATTTTTTTTTAGAAAAAAAAGGTAAGATTTTAAGTAGGTACCGTATGGGTTAAACAAAATAGAATGAAAGTAGATAAAACAAAGGGAAATTATATGTGCGGCAACAAAAGTTTTCTTTAGCACCTGCAACCTAGCGTCTTTTTTTATATGTGGGCGACGAGTTAATAGAACAGCTTCAATTATATTAATTCATCATCTTTACTACTCCAACAGAATATCAAAAAACCAGCGTCAATTTACGAGCGTAAATTAATATGACTCCGAGCTACCGATAAATATATTTACTTCTGATTTGATAACTCAGCGACTAATGTTGTAAGTGAGCTACTTTATATATTTTAGAGATTCAACATCTGTCTGCTAATAAAATCAAATTCCAGCCTCAAAATTAGCAATCAAAGTTTTTCATTCAACAACTAAATTAATAAATCATATTCTTTTTTCGTGAAAGTTTGCAACACAAGCGCGGGAGTGTAGGTACCTGACGCTCGTTGGGAATCAGAGGGGCGCGACCGGCCATTTGCACCAATGAGCGAGCTCTATTCGGTGCGTGCAGCAACGAGTTCACGTGTATTTGTTTACATTAATGACACGATTAAGGAGTGCTCGTATTCTTATTTGAAAAACGTTTGTGATAGTGGTTATGATACGGATTTGTATCAAAGTATTTATTAAGCATGTTGTCTAATAATGAAGTCCGGGAGCTTAGGGCACCCCGACACGGATAGGTTAGGTTCGAAGGAGATGACGGGAGCTGAAGTGAGCGAGCAAAGCGAGCGAACTCAGCTCCCGTCATCTCCTTCATGTTAGGTTACTTTAGACCCTGCAGACAGAAATAGGAGCCCTGCGCAGCGGGGCTCCGTCGACTTTGTTTCGTTTCCCCCCCTCCCTTAAAACTTAAATATTTTGTTGCACTCGAAGAATTATTAGATTTACTTTTAGTTAACAGATAGTTATTCAGTAAAACAGTTAAGCTTTAAAGATCTAGCAGTATAGTATAATTCATTTATTTGATGAGCAAATTTAGTGTGCAATTCAGTATTTTTGGTAGTAATTTCGAATATTTTGATTGAAAAAAGGGGAATTACAGTTAAAGTATTAAATACCACCCTATTTTTTGTATGTTCATTTGGGTAGGTATAATAGTCAATTACTTATGGTAACATTATAAATAGATAGGCGAATACATGAAATTATAGCTTTTATTGACCATTATTTGATGACAATAATAAGGAAATTTTATGTTCAAATATAGTAGATTCACTCATCAATTACTTATGCTAAAGTATAAAAATAAAGGTGACTCTATGAAATTAGAGTACGTTGATATTATTTTATAGATGAAGTTGATACACTTATTAGAAGCTAGCAATGAGTAGACATATCACAAATTTAGTTGCTTAAGAATTATCACCATGTTGCGTCATATTAACAGTAGCTTGTTTTACAATATATGGTCGCTTATAAACCATTTATTAGACGCTAAAAGTTTGTCGCTGACCTATTAATTAATTAGACAACTAAATATATTTGCAGACGAGAATGACATTTTAAAGAAGCTGCCTTAATTAGCACCCTAAAACAAATAATACAAATGGTTTGGTTTTATTTATGCTTTTAATGATATTCTTGTGGGAAAAGGTGTATTCCTTATTAAAATGTGCACAAAAAATGCTAAGCACATGTCCCGAAACTCAACCGCGCATTTCTTATACTAGTCTTACTGAATTCCGTATTAGGATACCGATTCGAAAAACGAACATGTGCGGCCAGCTTTATAATATCAAGTGTAGCTAGCTAGTAGAAGTCTGCTGAACCCCTAACACAATAAATTAAACACGTAGAAAGATAATTCCATTGTGTTATTGTAATAACGACAAACAAGCAATATAAAGTAATCTCTACCTAATCGGTGTTGTTCAAAACAAAGTGCAGTCATAATATTTGCACTTGCTTAATCCAGGGGCGTCCCTTTGCTTTGTTACTACGGCTATGAATGATATTGGAATTATCAATATCACTCTTCGTGCAGACACGGAAATCCATGTTGTTAATTTATTAACAATCCTGTAATTTATACAAGTTGAACAACTAGCTTCTGACAGCGGTTTCACCCGTGTTAAAATTATCCCAAGAGAACATTCTCCCGGGATACAAATGTTATGTCCTGGAAACGGTCTACCTGTGTCCCAACTATCACTCACAACCGAAGGAAATTCCTAATCCATTGCTTCATAGGTACAGTATAGGTAGGTGTTTAAAAATATATTCAATAAAACATATTTTTTTAAAACAACCTTTTTTCGTATTCTTCTAAGCAAACCCTTTTATTTGATACCCATATTATGGCAGTGCACAAAAAATAACTCCGCCATCTTGGGCCGTCCGTATCCATATTGGATTTAGAATGACGTCACTTATCTAACCATGTATTGTCATTCAAACTAAACGTGTATGCAAAATTTCATCTTAAACGATGGAGGATAACTGCTTTAAAATTCAGTTGCAAGATTTGACCCGAACATACATTGCCAGTTAAATAAACGCTTGTAAAAATTATCTGCTTGACGACGTAAAACGCACAATGAATATTATTAAATTGGTACAAGTAAAAATTTAAAAATATCCAAAACACCCGAAATTTTTCTTTTATTTTCATTCATTTTACCCGGCTGCAGGAAAGGGTTATGTTTTTCGCGCGTATCTTGTATGTATTTATGTATGTAACATTCTTTATTACCTCGTATCTTTCAAACCACTTGACGGATGTTCATAATTAATACATCGTTAGATAGGTCTTGGCTGCCCAAATGTTCTTAGATAAGTGCAGTTCAAGAAGGATTTTGGGCGCCATATTGTAGGGGTTGCAATTATATTTTTCTTCGAAACCCATCGAGTGGGGTATAAAAATGAAGGGTTTAGAGGTGCGGAATGAATGTGCGGAGTCAAACGAGCTCTTGCAGAGCTATTTTCTAAGTATTCTGTGGAGAAATGGCAAAAAAGTGTCAATCACACAAAGAAAGTAGAGGTAGAGTACTATAAAGATGACAATCTTAGTGACGAGATCATGGATCAAATTATTATAAATTTACGAGATGGGGAATCAGATAATGAAAGTGATTCGAGCCATACATATAGTGATTTGGGTACAGACGGCGATATGGATTCAGATTAATCTAATTTAGAATTTCTATTAAAAATAATAATATTAAAAAAATATCATTATATAGCCAGACGTTATTTATTTATTTATTTACTATTAATTTTTTAGTACTTATCAATAAGCTTGGAGAAAACTGCGAGACTCGATTCCCGAACTACCTATTTATAACATTTACCTACAAATTTGTACCCTTGGTAGGCGAGTACGACTCGCACTTGTGGACGGTTTTTTTGTTTTCATTGTCACACGCCGAAATATTAATCACTTAGGTACACGCTTGTAAATATCATAAGCATATCGTAAGAGATATCTGCATTAAAATGTATCACGTGTATAGCGAGACAGTAAGGAAACGTCATGTCACGTCACTTGTCACCCCTCCCGTACCGCTCCCATACCTCAGGAACTGACACAGTTATGCGCTAGACCTTGTAATAATAAAAAGTTGTAAATAAAAAAAGTTAGCGTTCAGAAATCCAAAAATCTGACTGCAAAAATGTAAACAAGAACAAAATCATGCTGTGCAGTCGGAGGATACATATTCGCGAGCTGGCTGACTAAAACTATAAATATCCTCCGACTGCACAGCATGATTTTTTTCTTGTTTACATCTTTGCAGTCTGGTTTTTTGATTTTATTAACTTTTTTAACTACTATGTATCTAGTAGCAGACACGCTTCGATCCACAATATGACACGATATCTTGCGGAAACAGTCTGATTCAAACAGTAAAACGCCCATAACTTTTAAACAGCGGTACCGATTTTCATCAAACATAGCTAAGAGCACTCTCGATAAAGTCACCTTTCTAACAAAAAAAAACTAAATCAAGATCGGTTGCTCCATTTAGGAGCTATGATGCCACAGAGAGATACACACATACACTTTTTTTGTTGTTTAAGGTTTGTTGTTTTACATGTATCTAGATAATGAATAAGTTACTAGAGTGGACTCTAGATAACGTAGTTGATTTAGGAAATTTACTATTCACTAAAGGACAGGTATAGGTATGTGCTATGTGTGTGATGTTAGCTAAATTAAACATACATAGGTTTATGATTCGAAATTTGAGAGACTCAGTTATGAGGGAACAAATGAACATAAATGCATACATGCATCCATACTTACATACATACATACCGATCAACAAACACTGCGATGCCGTAGTCGAGTAAAAAAATAAAATAAAAAAGGATATATCTCGCAATCGATACGCTTGACAAAAATATGATGTACGAAAACCTGCCGTCATTTTAAAATCCCTGTTCAACGATACCACACATGATGGGAAAGAACAAAAAAAAAACTGTTTTCCTGATTTCGGGCCCCTTAGAGGGCGCCATATTAAATTTTATGTGACGTCACATGGCCTATAACCAGAGGACAAACATGACGCTTCCAACGAAATCTGATTTGTCAAATTATAATAAAAAGAGAAAAACATAACCCTCCCTTTTGCTTCGCTGTAGTCGGGTAAAAATACCCCACAAACAGGCCAATATAAAATGATAAAACAAAAGGCTTATATTAGTCAGCACGTGATCTAAGATAAGTTTATCTGTAAAATCGCAATCGTGTTTTTATGAGTTTCATTTCTTATCTGTTATCATATCACACTTTGGCACACCCCAATCAATATTATGACTGGAACTTTTTCTCGTAAATATGCCTATTAAATTTATATTAGTCATTAGATAATTATAATTATGTTAACACTATCTTGGTTTTTATCGTAAATCTGCTTTTATTAGCGCGATAAAAACCTTTAAATCATACCTGTAATTGTTAATATGGGTGCCGTATCTGTTATACGGAACTCTTACCATATTTAACAATTACACTAGCAAATTAGGGCTGCGGAACCCTAAAAAGCACACCTCATCATCTTCATCATTTCAGACGAAAGACGTCCAATGCTGATCGTATCGCCACATTGGCCAGTCCCTTGTGTCTCGCAGCCAGCGGATGCACGCAACCATCCATCTAGTGGGAGGCCTTCCAACGCAACGTCTTCCGGTACGCGGTTGCTACTCCAGAACTTTTCGGCCCCATTGAGCAATCCGTCTGCCTACTGCCACTTATGTTTCGCAAATCTTTACTCCTAGTAACAAAGGCACTCTATCATTGGATTACTGAAGGCTACTTCAATCATTGTCTCAGACTAGGGCTCTCTTTTAGGAGTAGGTGGTAAGGTAAGCGAAGACAGTGAGTAAACGCGATCATAAATTTATCATACGAATAATGTCTAAGTTATTTTTTTTTTACCAAAAACATTTAAATATACGAGTACTTACGATTGAAAACCCCTCCTTAGAAACATTGTCTCTATGAGATATTCATATTTTTCTTGTATTGCGGCGAAGATTGTTTGCAAGTGTTGACAAGCGTACCCTGGAGCATGCTCGCCAGGGGCCATGAAAGACCATGGCCTCCGAGTTGTTGAGGGCCATCTCCAGGCCAAGGCGCCGTATACGGCTCACCACATGTGAGACTGCAGCCGTCGCCAGCAACGCTACCTCCCTGTACGAACTCCCCCGGGCGGTGACCAGCGTATCGTACGTAATACTTCAGGTCTATGCACAGTTGGAGTTCGCTCCTCAGCACCCAGTCGTGCCCGACGTTCCACAGGGACGGGCCCAAGATAGAGCCCTGTGGAACACCGCACGACATGCGGTGCTGGCTTACGACGCCATCACGTCCCACGTAGGTCTTCCACTTCTCCACGTGCCACTTGCCACGTAGGTCTTCCACTTGCCACTTCTCCACCAAATAAGCCTCGTCGATGATCCGCCGCCACCCTGAGTCAACATCCTGCACTAACGCTAACTATCCTACGAGAAACCACGTGTGAACATCCATGTTCTTGAGCTCTCTTGTAGGTGTTGAATGGATATCTCGCACCTTAATCTACACGGATTGACTACCTATCTGACCTCCATAACCCAGTAACTGGGTAACACAGTACCCAGATACTAGGTAAAGAAGAAGAAGTCTGAAAATCTGACACCACCCAGTAGCTGGTTACTAAAATACCCAGTTACTTGGTGGTGGCAGATTTTCTGACTTCTTAGGTACTATCCGTAACGACTTTCAAAGATGTACAAATGGAAGGCGGTACCAATGGTTTAGCGCACTTTTCGAGGCGCAAAGAGACACCTGCATGGTCTGAAATGGTCATCCATCTACGGATAGACCTTTCCAAGCGTTGCTTAACCTTGAAGATCAACCCGTGTGGCTGTTATTATTTAGCCACGAGCTAGTCGGTGACAATTCTAGGTCAACCGGAAGTACCCTGTAGGTTTTGTGTCGAAAAACTAAATTTTGTTTAAAGTAAGGTCTTGCAGCACAAATAAAGGAAACATTCCAAAAAATATAAGAAGTTGAAAATTAAAGGGTGTCTCCATACATACATAGTTGACGCCACCCTGGGTACGGAACTGTTCGTGTGCGAGTCCGACTCGCATTTGCCCGGTTTTATTTTTAATAGTACATAATCACGGCAACAAATGCTCATAGTTTTCAACAGTTTGTAATTTAAGCTTCTTGTAAACTCACACAGACACTACTGTTCGCCTTTTCTGTACGCTTTAACGTCAAGAGAATAAGTGCGCTAATTTATTTAAAAGCAAGAATGAAATACGGTACGCCCTAAAATATGTTTGATTAACCTTTGAAATAAGATAGTTGATTCCAATACCTCCACGGCATCCGAGCCATCGTCAGAACCACGTTGTTAGAACCGACACATTCATTGGTGCTGATTTTCCGAGCTAATTCCTCGCGCAACATGCTCTTGTACTACTAGGTAGCAAGTGTATCCCACGCTTTAAGCAGTCGGCAATAAAATTATAAATATTCTAATCGCGAAGTATCTTTTCCCGAAAGTACCGAAAGAACCGGGATTTGGTTATTAAAATTCCGGTTTCTAAAACGACAGAAATTTCCGGGATTTCCTGGTTCTCGGTCCTAAGATTACCCGGGACTATTCACTACTTACACCATAAGTACTTGCCTGTAAAAAACTTTTCTAAAAAAATAAATCGACTTCAAAAACAAAACACTATAAGTGCAAAATAACTTTCGTTTCGGAAGTCGGTGTCTTTGGTACTTCTTATTTTATCATTTTCCGACACGGGTTTTTACGGGTTCAGGTTTTTCTAGTACACCATACGGTACCTAAAGGATTGGTAAAATACCCATAATAACCCAATTTACTCATTCGTGCTGCTTGTCGCTAAGGTGTTCGGTTGTATGCTTATCTTGAAAACTGAAGAACCGATTTATTTTGATAAAACTTGCAATATTGCCTAAGTTGAGAGATACTCAATCCAACATAAAAAGAATTACCTCGATACGATAAGCAGTATCGGAGAAATGCGTGGACAAACATACATACATACATACAGTTATGAAATTTGGCACACGTGTTTAGAAGCCCGCACATATAATAACATATGTGAATATTGTGCAATTCCAACCATATTACATACAGACGTGTCGAATTGATTACCTCCTTTTCTTTGAAGTTGGTAAAAAAGTGTGGATATAATAAAATATAAGGATTAATAGAGACGTGTTTATTTCCGTTCACTGAAGAGACGGCTATTTCAATAAGTCAACACTTCAGTATTAATAATATTTATTTGCATAACAAAAATACTTAGAACTATTGAATATTCTTATCTTATTAATCATAAGAGCACGTCAATCACTATTCATTCACAAGGAGGCAAGAGTTACCTTGAGTAGACCAAATATATCATAGATCCATACATTGTCAAGAAAATAACTAATTTAGAGATCAACTAAAGCAATAGTTTTTAAAACAAATGCTATAGCCACCATCTTACTTGAATATCATCGCGCATTCACAACTATGAGCTTAAAAAGGAACATTTCCAGTCTTATATTCAACGTAACACTTCATACACACACTATTTACAAAAACCACACTTACAGTCATATTCTACTTCACCATCATAACTTTAACTTCTTCATCTGGATCAACCTTGTCTTCTTTGAACTTGCCATAATTGAAATAATCTTCAATCTCCTGAAGAGTCCTGTCTTTAGTCTCTGGCAGCACGAAGAATAAAGCCAACAGAGCTATACCCATAGCAGTTCCAAAGACAGCAAACGTGCCGTAGACCTTCAAATGGATCAGTAAGTATGGAGTAATTTGAAGTCCAACCATCACCCCAAGAGATATGAAGGTCCCAGCTGCCGCAGACCCAACTCCTCGATGACGTAAAGGAAACACTTCTCCTAACAAAGCCAGAGGTATGGGAGTACAACCCAAATTGGCTAGGATAAAGTATATCACAAATATTCCTATTGGTATCCAAGTCTTGTCATTAGGAATGATCGCTTTATCAGCCAAAAAGAGATAGGAACAGGCTACCATGAGGACCGCACACGCAGAAAAGCCAGTAGAGAAGAGTAAAGTTCTTCGTTTCATGACCTTGACGAGGATTGACGAGGAGACAGCACTGGAAGTGATAATCAAGTCAATGGCCAGAGTGTAGTAGAAAGACTGAGACCTATTCCCAGTAACTTCACCAATGATTTGTAAAGCATATGCAGGGAAGATATGTCTGCCACTGGTCTCCAACAATACGCTGCTAATGAAGATAATAAACAAAGGTTTTAAAAAGTCTTTTTGCGTAAACCTTTTAAATAAATCTTCACATTTGTCGCCGCACGAATTTTTTTGTACTGGTTTCGATCTTCGCTCCATCTGGGCTCTGACTAACTCTTCCAGTTCATTGTAAGATGCTTCTGACTTTCCCCTCAACCAGTAGAAAGAGTCTTCACTTTTTTCGTACTCCCCTCTTGCAGCTAACCATGCAGGACTTTCAGGCCAAGTGTAGATTACCAGCATCGCTAAGAAATGTGGTATAAGAGCGATCAGGGCTACTGTTCTCCAATGCAAGAAGTATCCTATAATATGGACTGTCATGCCTCCTAAACATACCGATGCAGTCTTCAGATTTAAGAAGACTCCTCTGTATCTTGGGTCAGAGTACTCTCCCACGACGATAGCTCCTAAAGAAACCGTCGCCCCAGCGGTGACTCCTCCTAAAACTCTGCCAATCATGAGAGCTGGGATACCGCGAGCGAGGTATATGCAGAGCCAGCCGATGAGTCCTGGTAGGATAACGAGACCGTGAGCCCATCTTCGGCCGTAATAATCCATGAGGAATGATGATATAAAGAAACCTGGAATTCCGGAGAGGCCACATGATGAAGCTGAAACAATACGGGTTTCTTAAAAATTTCAGTAGGTTTCTAAAAAGTTATTTCGATATATTAATTTAGATGGGCCGATGGCTTTAAAAAATTGAATGGTCGGATTGGGTGAGGAAGGACCGCTTAGATATTGAGGCAGTTTTTGGCGTTGCTTGGGAGAGGCCTATTCCCGGTAGTCGACTAAGATAGGTTGAGTTGATGATTAGGTATATGATATAGCACCTTCTAATAGGGAAACCTCATTGGTTAATGAAATTACAGATAAAAAAAAACCCGACTGCTTCAAAAGCGAACTAAAAGTCGTAAACAAGGAAAAAATCATGCTGTGCAGGCGGAGGATACACCAGATTTTGGTCAGCCAGCCCACGAATATGTATCCTCCGACTGCACAGCATGGTTTTTTGATTTTTTGAATTAAGTTTTTTTATTTATAACTTTTTAGTTAGTTTTTTTCGAATTAGATACATTTAAACATATAAGTGTTATATATTTTTGAAATTTTTGATTTTTGAATCACCTCTTAAAACCCTTTATTTTGATACCCACGATGGGTATGGAAGAAAAAAAAAATTTCCATTTTTCTATTATCCAATTTTAATGTAGCCTATGACACTCGCAGGGTTAAGACGCATCGATTGACGTATGAATCATCAAAATCGGCCAACGCGTTTGGTCTCTGGAACGCCATAGGAACAAACATACATACATATATACATACATAGACTGACAAACACATTACCCTCCTTCGGCAGTCGGGTAAAAAGAAGTTTTATTTCTAAAATCATGAGTATACAGTAGGGACAAATTAGAGTTTAACTTAATGAAGAAATAAAGTTTTACCTAGCCAAGACGAGGTGTGCAGATCAGTTTTGATAGGAGAGTCGGGTGCCATCAGACCTGGCAGGAGGCAGGTCGTGTAGCTGAGTAGCATGCCCTGCCCTATCATGTTGGTCCATACTGCTGATAAGGTCCATGCCTGGAAATAGAACATCTTGTATAAGTACTCCAGAACAAGTTGTTCAATAGCGGATTTCATGAACGGTGAATAAAGTCAAAGTGAGGATTGGCACTCGGTTCGCGATAAGAATTATATCCCAACCCATCTCAAAGAGAGAGAACTGTGTCCCAACAGTGGGCACTTTATGGGCTGATTATGTATTTTGTTTGTTTAAGAACAGTAGCATAGTTTTTAGGAGACTGGTTTTATGAACTGTTTGTAAAGTTGGCTCCCATATTGCCCCCGGTATCTGATGTTCAAAGCAATCTTTTGTTTTTATTTAGGGTCAACGAATTTTAGCACAATAGGATGGGAATCAGAAACTTGATAGGCGACCACTGAAAATCAGCGCCGTGTTGTGGGTCCCCCACGGCACAGCATTATGCTGAGTGGAAGCCTTCTTGGCACAACCACGAGATGGATCTGCTTTTATTTATACTCATATTTTCTTTTAATTGTCTTAGCTAACATAAGGGTTTAGTTAAAGCAAAAGTATACTTCTACTCCTTTTGTTCTTATAATCTGTGAGATCAACCAGATTATATTAATAAGATACCAGCTGCTTCCTCTGAACGGGGAAACAACAAAATGAGGTTACAACTATGGAAACTCATTTTAGATTTACTTAGATCCGTGTTATCTTAGGAAAATATAGGAAAATGCAGCTATTTTATGAACGGATTTACACATATCTAGTTGCAAATAATGTATTATTACTTGTTTGCAGTCGCGTGTTTTCCCTAAGACTTATTTTACATAATATTTTTTTTATTTACAGCCTGTACTGTCCACTGCACTGCAAGACTAGAACTCCCTTTCTTCCTTCCATTTCGTTTAAAGTTATTGTAGACCAATATAATCGATAGGCATCAAGCTCACATTGCACCCAAAGGCTTATTACTACAATTTTCTATATCGCTTCCCATTCCTGCACGCTCCTTATCAAAATTTTATGCACAAGTCAAAAAACCGGCCAAGTGCGAGTCGGACTCACGCACGAAAGGCTCCATAGACATATAAATATATCTATGAAAGGCTCCGTACCATTATCGCAAAAAAACGGCTCTTACACTGACTTTACACAACATGTACAAATAAATTACAAGGTAAAACTGGGTAAATCCCTGTGTAATCTGATATCTTAAATCATAGCGATTCTTACAACATAATATTCATACATGGTTCCCATACAAAACTGCCGAGAAATCGGCGTTTTACTGAGACCGGGCGATAGCGCAAAATGGCTCCGGGGTAGGTACATGACGGTTGGCAATTATTCGGTCCGCGGGATGGACGGCTGAGGGGTTAGGACAAAGTCAAGGAAAAACAATTTTTATCGACATTCACTGATATGATTTATTTATTTAGGATCACAGATATCATATTTGCTGTTTTGATTAACTTTAATATTCTTATACCTATTAATGATATCTGAATTAACGACGCTCAATTTCTACAAAACTTATTCTTTACTTTTCTTGAGTTTTTCCTTATTTTCTTTTAGGAATCTTAATCTTAACTAATAAAGGTAATCTCGGGTAGTATTTCCTCATCCGATTACGAAAACTCACAGATAAAAATTTGCACTATCGCTGTGTAGATACCTACCATAGGTCACGGGAATGAAACCGCGGGGATTTACTACTCATATTAATAAATCAGTACCTGGGCGACCGAGCTCTGCTCGGGTGAAAATAGAGAAAACCACGTTTTCTAAAAATTATTCCTAGTTAGATCGATTTATCGCCCCCGAAAAGCCCTGCATATTAAATTTCATGAAAATCGTTGGAGCCGTTTCCGAGATTCATACTATATATATATATATATATATAGATTATTAGATATTTAGAATTGCTCGTTCAAAGGTATTAGATAGATATTTAATTAAATTAATAACAAAACAAACTTACATACAAAGGGCAGAGGAAAAAAAGGGTCATTGGGCATCAAAAATTCGTACACATCGCAGTCAATGGGAAACGTGTCCAGAACGCTGGCAGAATTGCTACGTTGAATGGCAATGCTGATTCTCTGGCTGAAGAAAAGGCCAGCCCTCTGGACACGCGAACAGTTGAGTAACCGATTACTTATGTCTCTAAACACTCGATGAGCACTCGGACCCTATGGACCTAAAGTCTCAACCCCAAACGGCTCAAACATATAACTGCCAATAAGGTTGTTATATTTGCGCCGTTTGAGGTTTTCTACACCAACAATGATCATCTCGTCCGGTTTCTTCCCATCGTCGCGTGCCAAGCCATTGGGTTCTAAAATAGCGGTGACAAGAGCTTGACATATGATGTCATTAATACTGGCGTGCCGTTGCTATCCGACCAGCGCTCCTGCTGCAGGATAGGCTGCATGGTGTCCAAGGCGGTTGACTGCTTCACCACATTGACAACGATGTGGAGCTCCGCTGGCAGTACCCAGGCGCAGACATGTAGCGGTCCGGAAGGTAGTGTCACTCAACATAGGTAATACCTATGTTGAGTGACGGTAATGTCTGCTGCCAGAGGCAAACACGCTCAGCAGTATTGGTGGTTGTATTTATGAGTTTATTCCGTACCAATATCCAGAGCGGCTCAACCCACTGTCTTTGGGAAGATGGGTTTCGGGCAACGCCGTATTCGGGCAAACCACTGTCCAGGCCACAGAACAGAGAAGACAGCGTTTTTTCTGTTCTGTGGTCCAGGCGCACACTGCATCGGTCGAGCGCAGCACTTCACAGTTAACCAGTGACAGGGACAACATTTTAGTGGTCAACGTTTCAGTGATGTGGACCGAAGACAGGAACGCCGCTAAGCTTATATTAGTAATTTTACGGATGCCGAGCCCACCGAAGCGAATGGGTAGAGTAGCTTGCGTCCAGGCTCGGTCATCCAAGGCCACATTTAAGATAGATATCAGAGTGCATCGAATAGTTTCTTATTTTTTTCCAAGAGAAGTGGCTGCTTCCATAAAGGGAAAGAACGGATAAAATATAATACATATAATTCAAAACAGCAATACCTAATGAGAGTAAAAACTAAATGAAGGTTAATTTTGGAGAGTCTATCCGAAATATCATTAAAATGCTTAGTTTTGCCATCAATGAATGAAGAAAAACTGTCTTCCAAAATTGGGGAACCTAGGAGGTGCAGTGAACTTTTATCTAAAATTTTGATCTCTGGGGCTATTGCATAAAATTTATGCAGGGTCGGTTGTCTGCGGTACTATCACAAAGAAAAAAAACACATCTGGAGTGGTTGAGGTCATGGCCGATGAATTTGAACTGCTCTTTCAGGAATTGGAAATTTACTAAAACGGTGTCTACGTCACCTCCTAGAGTTCCATCATCCAAATACGATACGTTAAATTTCGAATTTAGTTTTTGAATGATCGGATGAATGAAGACTGAAAATGGCTGGCCCGAGAGGGTCACCTTGTTGGCAAGCAACTGAAGATTCCAAAACATTGTCTTTGTACAATAATTTTGACGGGTGCCTATAGCATTATTATTATTATAGCAATTTGTTATTAGTCATAAGATTAGAAATTTTCATTTGTATATATTATTATTAATAAAAACTTTAGAAATTAATTACACTATGTTATACGAATAAAATTCTAAATCTGCCATTTAATTAATAATGAGATGACTACCTTCTGTTTGATGTTGTTTGTCTACATGACCTTCGTTCAAGACAAACTGTACATCAAGAGGATGGTGCAGTGGTTCCCTTTGATCTTTCTATACTCATTTTCATACTTAGATCTTGTATGGCTTCCCTAACTTCAATACCCTATTTAACATAAACGAAAGTTATGCGGAAGTAACTAAGCTAAAAAACTCAGCATTTACCAACACAACTAAGCATAGTCAAAGAAAAAAATCTTTTTCCAAAAATCCACAGTTTTATCACAGAACTCACACAATTATTTTTTTACATTTTTCACCAAAACCAAATAATAATATTGATCTACCTGTCTAAAGAAAGGAGACACCATTTCGACCGGTGCTTGTCACCATTGACTGTCGGTAACAACTGTTGTACAGACTACTATCAGTAATTGTTAGTAATCTGATACAATGCAGGTACTTTATTGTGCCGATTATACAGTAATCTCTTAATTGACTTTTGTAACTAGTGATAAAATCTGTCTGTTTGTTGAATAGAGAAACCCTCTAGATATTTTTGTAAACATTGAAGACAAACGAAGATCTACAATTATTTCAAATGGTTTCATCAATGATTGTATACATTTTTTAAGTGAGCGTGGATGGCCGGAATCCGAAATTATAAGGAATAGCGGAAAACTCTCAAAGGAGTCACGAGGCCAATTTTGATGAAAACTAAAACTACGTCATTGGATTTTTGAAAACCAATATTCCTAGCCAGGAATCGGACCCGTAGATTTAAAAAAAAACACAAATGCTACACCATTCGATAGTGTCGCTAATAAGGACCAAATTCTAGGAAGTAGTGGTATATGGCAAACACAAGAAAAAGGTTCATTTGGCGTCGTCCAAGATAGCTAAAAAATATTTCCTCTTCATCATATATTTCGTCAAAAGCTAGTATTATAACGAAATAACAAATAATCGTGTTAAAAATAAACAAAACAATGTTGGTTATTATTGTGGCATTGCAAGTGACAGCGGCTAAACGTGATTAAGCGAGCTTAAACGTTGAAAACTGAGCGTTTAGAATTTAAACTAAGCTTTAGCTTAAACTATTTTGCGAGCAATGTGCCACTGCCACTTAAGTTTGTCAATTCTTCGGTAACCATAGTTCTCTTGCGGATGTTTTCATTTCTGATTCGATTACGCTAGGAGACTCCGAGCATAGCTCTCTCCATTGCCCTTTGGATGACTTTGAGCCTTCTGATGAGGCCCATTGTGAGCGTCCACGTCTCTGTCCTGTAAGTAATCACTGGCAACACACATTGTTCATAGACTTTCGTCTTGAGACACTGTGGTAAGTTGGACCAAAAACTTATGAAAGAGTAATTTATTTATTTTTGCGTAAAACTGCTGAGACGTCGACTTGGAGCTGTCACCACTTTTGACAGAGGTATAGATAATAAGCTAACTGCACCGCTAATTATCTGCTCAGTTTGGTTAGCAAAGTCTTTAACAGTCTGATGTAGTCTCATTATGCCCATTGACCTCGTGCAGGACGCAGGGGCTCTAGACAGTGTCATTCTATCAGCGATGGCGATTGTCGAAATACGAAACTCATGTCCTAGATTAGGGCAGCGGCTTCGCCCGCTTGTAGGTAAATCGAAAATCGTTCTTCAGGGACGATTTTAGAAAAACTCATCAAAAAAGAGCTGCGGAGGAGCAAGTAAATACTTCCCTTCGCAATAGACAGTAAGGCTCTAGACAAGTATCAATCGATGTCAGCGATGGCTATGGTGGAAATGCCAAAATGTCAGGGATTGATCACGTGACATTTCGATAGCGTTTGACATTTCCATAAATTCTTGACATTATTCCAATCGCTATCGCCTATAAAACACTTTCGTTCTAGAGCCTCTGTTCTGTCTACTGCTTAATTTGGAGTAGCTTTAGCCTTAGCCCTTTTTTGGTGGTAGTCACTGCTGTTTCTGGCTTTCAAGAGTTGCAGTGGCTCGAAATAGTGTGGTGGTCCTATCCCAAAAAGTCAACAAATTGCCAAGACGATTCACTAATCTAATACCTTTAAACGAGCAATTGTTGTATATATATATATAATCTGGGTCTCGGAAAAAACTACAACGATTTTCATGAAATATAGTATGCATGGGGTTTCAGGGGCGATAAATCGATCTAGCTAGGTTTCATTTTTAGAAAACATCGTTTTCTCTATTTTGCATCAAAAGAGTTCGACCGCTAGCCAATCGACCAATCACACAGACGGAACATCGCGTCATTCATCTCGCATGTGATTGGTCGATTTGGTCAATTGGATAGCGGTCAAACTCTTTGCGTTGCCGTATTCACTTACGCAACACGGCTGCACTGTGACATTTACATATATGGACCTCATATGATTTGATCATAAATGAAAAGACACTTTGGCCTCTGTTTTGTTTCGTGAGACTTTAGCCACAGAGTAGTCAGCTACGAGTAAGGGACGTTCCTGATAGCGCGAAGCATTGTAAATTGTGCAGATAGGTGATATCGCGCACGTATTTTCTAAGAATATTTTAAGTGAAAATCGATCGAATTGCATCTCATTGCTTTCATGTAACCATACTTGCAATTTCACTTAGTAAAAATCGCTTGTCTGTGTGATAATATAATACATCCAATCGCGTCGAGCCATCAGGAAGGTTGTCCAAAGTGTTATTTTAACCAAATTATAAAATTAATAGTATTTATGATGTAGACACGCGGCAGAGTGTCAAGCCAAGTTCATGCAAAAAAGGAACTGGTGACGCGGCAGCTGTGTGTAATATTACACGAACCATTTGGAGCCACTTTTGTTAACATAAACACATGAAATTTGGGTTATAAATTAAAACCTCTTAGAACTAGAACCCAAAATTGCATAAATAATAACATATAATCGTCTAAAAATCGTTATTTTCATCAATGACTGATGATGTATACATAAAAAACCTAACCCACTTCAAGATGACCTAGAAAGTTGAAATTTGGCCTACATCTGAGTAATTGTGTGTATACAAAGGAAATCAAAGCAAATGATTTTTAATAACACCTAGCGCGCAAAAACTTTTTCTTTCCCAAGAGAATAGATTCCAAGATTAAATTTCGCTTTTGACCCGACTACGGCGAAGACAAAAGGATGTAGTCCAAACAGAGGGAGAGGACTCGATAAATCTCAAATCTGGTAAACTGTTCTATTTCCGAGAGGATGACTAGAAGTCTCAGGGTGGTGTTGGGTTATCGTCCATAAGTCCCTCGTAAATAACGTGGTGAAGGTCGAATATCCCCAAGATATTCGCCAACCTTGGCACACTCCGACGACGATGTGGAGTCCATGTATGAGGATATTTTTAGAGCCATGCATGGTTTCAAAACTCACTTCACCATGGCCATATGGGACTTTAACGCGAAACTGGGCAAACGAGACGATGATGAACTGCAGGTGGGACAATTTAGTGTTGGACGTCGGAACCACCGGGGTCACCTACTGGCCAAATTATGGAGAAGGAGGGCCTCTATCTATAGAACAGGGAGACATCATATCTCCAAAACTGTTCACCGCTGCACTGGAGGATGTCTGCCAGGTTCTGGGCTGGAGAGGGCTAGGCATCAACGTCAATGGCGAGTACATCACTCACCTTCGGTTTGCCGACGACATAGTGGTCATGGCTGAAACTGTGGACAACCACAGTATTGCACTGCTCGATGATCTCAGTAGAGCTGTCGATGTTGTAGACGAATATGTCTACCTGGGACAAAGTCCAGTTAAGTAAGTCAAACTTCGAGAAATAAGTCAACCGTTGAATCCGTCACGGTTTGGCAGCGTTCGGGTAGTATCTTCTCGTCCTATGTACCACAGTTTCTCAAAACAATAGTCCAGTGTGTGTTTCCAGTAATGCCATATGGTACTGAGAAGTGGTCGCTCACAATGGGCCTCATCAGAAATCTTAAAATTACCCAAAGGGCAATGGAGTGGGTTATACTTGGAGATACCTTGGTCGCATCAGAAATGAAGACACCCGCAAGAGAACCAGGGCATACGGCATAGCCAGAAGGTCTGCCAAACTTAAGTGGCAGTGTACAGGTCACATTGCTCGCAGAATGGATGGTCGATGGGGCTTAAAACCAGCCAAGTCAAATCTTGAGCTTCAATTTATCCTAAATTATCTGTTTTGTGTAAATAATAACTTTAAAAATTTAAGAAGTTATATTTTAATAAGCAAACATTAATGTAGTAATTTATTTTAGAATGATGTATGTTCTTATAAATAAACTTCAGGAATATCTACAGAACTTGGCACCCATTTAGATCTTAATTCTTTGGACGACAAATTCAACAACCACGCATATTCTTAGTATCTATTGAACTTGGCTCCCATTTACACATTTATGTTTTTGATGGGATTAATCATTTATCAAGAACATGAACCATCTCCGAGTCCCTGGGCTTCTCTACAAGACAAGAGTCCTTTCACCTGCTGTCAAAAGATTTGGCTGCTATAAAATTTACTACTGATATAACAAAGCTCACGTTTATCTTTGTTTCAATGCCCTTGTGAACACGTTCTGATATAGTTTTATTGATCTAATAAATTAAAACGATAGAAAACAATATGTTTAGGGATCAGCAGTTTATCAGTATCGTTGTTGTTGAGTGTTATATTTTATCTGATAATGATAAATTAATGAGAATGATGGTGTCGTGAGAAGACGCCTAGGACCCTTTCTGCTACTTCCTTGAGCGTTTATTATCGATATTGGTCATTACTATTCATTATCTTCTAGCTGGTTTCCAGCCCCGCGGACGTTATTGCTGCAGAAGAAATAATTGTCGCGTAGAAACATAGGAGCGGTCGATCTGGCGACACTTAGGGTAGAAATGATGATGATGAAGAAGCATTTATCTATACAATAGTTTACCTAGGTAGTGAAGTCGTTTCGACTTCCATTTAAATAGCACTAAGCCCACGGTTGGAGTTGCTGTTTCCTTTATCTAGACTTTCAACTAAAAAACATGTGCGGGTTATCATTATTGTCTATACATAATTGATAACACGCCTACTATTGATAAGACAACAAGATAACTAGTGCGTAGGTCATACATTCTCTTAGGGTTCTGTTGTCGGAATAATCTTGTGAAAAATCCATGGAGGTTCAGCAAACTTTTTTATATTGGTGATGTACTTACCATCTGTTTGCTTATTTCTCTTCATATTCCATTATAGCATACTGCAGTCATCAACTCTACCTACCTTTAGGAAACCCTATTGCAAGATGTCGGTAGAAGGCGCTGACCACTTACCATCTTAAGCGTTAGACAAGTGACTTAATTTCTAGCAACGAAACGTCGCAATAATTTAGCGATTTAACTATTAAAATTTTAAAAACCATGCTACATAATTTATCTAGTAGGAGACACGCTTTGATCGGCAATCTGTGGAACACGTAATTATGACTTGAATTATGACCACCATGAATTATAAGACACCCCGATTCAAGCAGTAAAACGCTCATAACTTTAGAACCGCTGAACCGATTTTCATCAAACATACCTAAGAACACTCTCGGTAAAGTTACCATTCAAATAAAACAACGAAATCAAAATCGGTTTATCCGTTTAGGAGCTATGATGCCACAGATAGATACACCCCTTATTTTCCGCGGAGGGTTAAAATTTACAAAAAAATACTTATGGGAACTCCAAATGCTATAAAATGTCATGTGATGAATCTCTTAAATTACGGCATTTCGATCATCGTCTTCGCTTACAGAATGATTATGTCGACAGCCTCAGATTGGCGCTAGTTTGGCCCTCTATAAACAAATTTCGGTCGTTTTATGAACGACTATAGTTCATCTTTTGAAGTTTTCGGCTAACCACCCGGCTGCAAGGAAAGGGTTATGTTTTTTGCGCGTATCTTGCATGTATGCAATATTCTTTATTACATCCTATCTTTCAAACCCCTAGACGGATTTATTTAATTAAGACATCGTTAGATGCGTCTTGACCGCCCAAGGGTTCTTAAATAGGTGAAGTTGAAAAAAGGTAAATGGCGGATTTTGGGCGCCATATTGTGCGGAACCCAATTTATTATCCTCCAAACTCATATGCGATTTATCAAAATAAAGGGTTTTAAAGAAGGTTACAAAAATATATACCTCTTATATGTTTAAAAGTAATTCAAAAAAAATTATAGGTAACTAAAAAGTTGTAAATAGAAAAAGTTAATTTAAAAATCTCAAACCCGACTGCTTAAGAGACGAACTAAAAATATGTAAACAAATAGAAAATCATGCTGTGCAGTCGGAGGAAACATATTCGCGAAATGGGTGGCCACCTGATCCTCCGACTGCACAGCATGATTTTTTTCTTGTTTACATTTTTTTAGTTCGTTTCTTAAGCAGTTGGGTTTTAATTTTTAGCTAACGTGAAATGGACACGTGCGCTAAGTCAATAAAATAGATATCTTACATAGCGACTGCATTAGACCAGCCAATCGGAAAAGATTAGCGTGATAGTCCAAAAAAACAGTGGACTTTTATCATCACGCGGTTGTCATAAAACATACACCTAAATGAGGACACTGGGTTATCAACGGCCTTTCACATATTATTTTGCACTGTAGCCTACCCTTGGGATATAGATCTACTACAGATAATTTAATACTAGCTTAGATAGATACGTCCGCCGATACACAGAAACTTCGACGGACTAATATCCGACTGCAGGACTGCAGGAATCAAGGTTTTTGATTAAACTTAATTTTCATGTATGATACTTGATTGTAGAATAGATGACAGCAGTTGGCTTAGCAGGAGTTCCACGGTGATAGATGGTGTTAGCAGTGACCTGCAAGTAAAATAGTTTACTCGGATAGCGTTTTTTTTTTAAATAATTATATCACGCGGGCGGAGCCACAAGCGGCAGCTAGTATCCCATAATTTTGTGAACACTCCTAAGTGTTGATTATACAAGAATATACATGTTTTATTGTCCCACTACTGGGCATAGGTCTCTCATCTATCGTGCCATTTCCCACGTTCATGTACTCTCAAAATAAATTTACTACTATTCCTTTATATTCGTGCTCGTGCACCTCTGCTCTATGAGTACATGGTGGAAGCGGCGCCACTGCAACGAGTCACGGAGGTGCGAGACCTGGGTGTTTTCATGACTCCCGATCTGACATTCCGTGAGCATGTAACAAAGATCTGTAAGAAGGCGTACAGAAACTTAGGATTTGTTCTGAGACAGACACAAAGCTTCACAAACATCACATCAGTTAGGGTCCTGTATGATGCACTAGTCAGGAGTCATCTGGAACATAGTGCGGTCATATGGGCTCCACATGAAGCTAAGTACTCGGTAATGCTGGAGCGCGTTCAGAACAAGTTCACGCGCCATTTGTACAAGAAATTATATGGGGTATATCCTTTTTACCCACTGATGTATCCCACTCTGTTTGTCCTGGGCATGGTTGGCTATAATCAACTGCATGTCCGACGGGAGTTTATGCTGGTCGCCTACTTGGTGAGGGTGCTTCGTGGAGTGGAAAGTCACCCGGGAGTATTGCAGCGCTTGAGTCTGTGTGTGCCGGACCGCTACGTGTGGAGGCGGCGCAGCCCGCCGCTGCTGCTGGTACCTACAGCCAGAACTAACCTGCTTGCCAAGGCACCCCTTACCAGAGCTATCCGTACCATCAACGAACTTCAAACTAAGATTGATGTGTTTACATGTTGTTTTAGTGAATTCACAAGGGTATTACTATTTATGTTATGCTACAAGCAAAATAATAATTATTTTTAACTTTATTTTTGTACTATGTTTTTGTTAGTAATTGTGTTTTGATATGTTTTTTTTTTAATTTTTAATAATGTTTTTATTTATATTTAATTTTTTCTAATTTAGTTGTAAGTACATATATAATTAAGGTTATTAGTTTTAAGTTCTTAGCTGTCGCATTAGGGTAAAACCTGTAATGATAGTTTAAGCTGTTATAAATAAATAAATAAATAATAAATAAAATATTGTGTAGGTTTTTTTATGATAGTACGTTTTTTTATTGTTTAACCGTTAATAAAATCTTCTGTTATTATATTTGTATTTATTATATAGGTTCATTAACCTTCTTTTGTAGGCCCGTTAAAATGTAACAGTGTGTTTTGCAAAGCATTTGCAAAACACATGATTTAGGTTACAGATGTTTTTATTAATATTATTTATTTAGTCACAAAACTAAGACCCAGCTGTTACAACATCTATGTAGATTTAGTAAAAGTCAGACAATGAATCAGAACCAAAAAGTAAAGTTAAACAAAACGGCATAAGCTATCTGAGGCGACATAAAGGAAACAAATATAGATACTTAAAATTATTATTTATTTATCTACAATTCCACGTACATAATATTAAAATAAGCACAACACTCACAGTCTGTCTTGTCAATTATCTCAAATTGTCTGAAACTATCAAGTCTTCACACTTATTTGGCAAGCATTATACCTACATTAAAACATGTTCTGCATCCCCTAATGAGTTTTTCATTACACCTATTTTAAGATTTTAAGCGCGAGCAAAGTCACGGCAAACCGCTAGTAATTTAAAACTTATCACTACACTACAGTCTTACTCATTTATCATCTTAACATTAGCTTCTTCATCATCATCATCATTCGCAAACCGTCCATAGTTGAAGTAATTCTCAATCTCTTGCAAAGTCCTGTCTTTGGTTTCTGGCATTATGAAATACAGTATAAAGAGTGACACTCCCATGATAATTCCGTATACAGCAAAGAAGCCGTAGACTTTGATGCTGTCGATCAAATGTGGGGTAGATTTCAGTCCTCCCATCAAACAGATTGATATCCAGACTCCTGATAAGGCTAAGCCTGCTCCTCTATGAGACAAGGGAAATACTTCCCCAACTAAAGCTAAAGGAATTGGAGCACAACCCAAGTTGGCAAGAATGAAGTATAACACCAACATGGACATGGGTATCCACGGCCTTTCCCCTGGTATGATACCCCTGGATTCTAGGAAAAGATACGTACAGACTGCCATTAACACTCCAAAAGCTGCGAAACCAGTGGAGAAGAGAAGTGTTCTCCTGTTCATCATCTTAACTAAAGCTGAAGCAAATAAAGCACTGGCTGTGATGATGATATCTGAACCAAGAGTATAGTAGAAAGACTGAGAAGTCTCCCCCGTCATCTCAGTCATGATATGGAGAAGGTATGCCGGGAAGATATGCCTTCCACTCATTTCTAGCACTATAGTGGCTAACACCATTATAACGACAGGTTTCACGAAGTCCTTTTGAGTGAACTTCTTGAAGAAGTCTGATATTTCCTCCAAGTATGTTAGTTCAAGTTTTGGCTTTGCCATTCGTTCTTTTTGAGCTTTGATGGTTCCTGTTATTTCTCGCCGGGATGCTTCGCTGTTTCCTCGGAGCCAGTAGAAGGCTTTCTCACTCTTGTCGTACTTCTGCTTTGAGAGCAGCCATGCTGGACTCTCCGGCCATGTGTAGACTATGCCCAAGGCAAGAATTAGAGGAGCCAAAGCAACCAATGATATCGTCCTCCAGTGTAGAAACCTGCTTATAACATGGATGAACATGGCTCCCATGCATACTGAAGCATTCTTGAGGTAGAGGAACACTCCTCTGTATTTCGGGCTGGTATATTCTCCTATCACAATGGCTCCTAAAGATACCGTGGCTGCAGAAGACAGTCCTCCTAGGAATCGTCCGGTCATGAGGATCGTGACGTCATTGGAGAAGTAAATCATCAGCCAGCCTACCACTGCTGGCAATATTACCAGGCCGTGGGTGATCTTTCTTCCGTAAAGGTCCATGAGGAGGGAAGATATAAGGAACCCTGGTATCCCTGCTACACCAACGATAGATCCTGGAAGGAGAAAATGATTTAGGTTTACATTCAAGTTTCTTTCTTCGTTATTATTTGTTAATCTATGAGGGTGAGTCTATAGCCACCATCTGGACACAAGTCCAGACTCCAGACTGCTAATATTAAATTACAGATTCACAAATTCCAATAAGTTGCCTCAGTCGAACCTCTAATCACGAGATGTTGGGTTCGATTCCCGGGTGCTGAGCTAATGCTAAACACTGGACCAACAAGGAAATGTCTTCTTAAATATTTAAGAACCTAGATTGCCAAACATCGTGGGTTACCTAGATGCAGATTGCAGAGACTAACATTGCATCGCTAGCTGCAATTCTACGATATTATTCGCCACCCAAAGTCTTTGGAAAGTGCGTAATACATTGACCAATTTATTTAATTATGTAAAATAAATGCATAAGAAATGGCATTATGCTTTGCACGCGTCTCACACATCTAGGTTTATTTACATCTCGCAATAACAGGTATTACGCAAGCTAGAGAGTATTTAAATGCTTAAAAAAATTGTATATGTCGCAGTGAAATAAAGAAAGATACCGAAGCTTTTACGAAATCCCTAGAGTTACGTGATTATTTTAGTGAAACGACATGTCACTGATATTACATTATTAGCATTTTGTCATATCACTAAATATTAATAGAAAGAAAAAAAAACTACCGACTTCCAAATAAAAAGAAACAACAAAATGAAAATATACCTTTCTTTTTGGAAGTCGGTGTCTTTGGTAGGTACTAATTTTTGCGTTAAGGACACCGACTTCCTTGGTTTAGTAAGGTACTTATAATACCAGATTACCCAAATATCATTAAACTTGAACATAACCGTTGTAATGAGAGTGTACCAAGGTAAATTGTACAAATCTGCGTACCCCATTTAGAGCGTACTGGCGTGATGTTATGTTATGAAGTGGTATAAACAATAATATAACAGACATGCGATTGCACCAACCCCGAGAGATTGCCGTTATATAGTGAAGAGTTCTGTTGTATGTCTTCGACGTCATTCATACATTTGTCATTCATTGTCATTCATTCATACATTCAACAACATGCTATATATGGACATTATTACGCATCAATACTCATATATTCTGGACTCTAATTTGAACTTAAGCTATCACTATTCTACGTACAAGAGGTCGGGCGCCTTAAAAGGCTACACCGTGGGAATTATTTTTGAGGACCTATTCAACCTTCAATTGGAAATCTTAGAAGAAAATGCGCTCAACGCAAAAAATGAACCAAAAGAACAGTTTTTTCTCCAATAAATATATTAACATTTTACACCAAAATATTGCAGGTTTATTAAATAAATCAAATGCTCTTACGGTGTGCTTAAATGAATTATCTGATAAAAATATAAATGTGGATATCATATGTATTACCGAACATTTTATCATGAAAGGTAACGAAAAACAACTATGCATACCAAATTACAGTTTGGCTGCATGTTATAGTAGACAGGAAAAGAAGAGAGGAGGAGCATGTATTATTGTTAATAATTGTCACCAATGGAAGGACATACCTCAAATATCAAAACTGTCATTGCCAGGGGTTTTCGAATGTTGTGCTGTTGAGCTTATTAATTATAAATTAATGGTTGTATGTATCTATAGAGTACCAAATGCTAAGAATTTAAATGATTGTTTTGATAGACTTGAGAATTTGCTTAAAGAAATGTCCAAAAAACGTCCCAAGAATGTTGTAATTGCGGGCGATTTTAATATAGATATTTTAAAACCGAATAAAAATTCGGTTACACTGGAGTATCTGCTACTAGGTTTCAACTTGAAACTTGCTCTTAAACAACCAACTCGAATGGCTAGTCAGACATGCATAGATAATTTTGCTCATAATTTTAAAAAGACTTGTAAAGCGGGTGTATTAGAGTTTGCGTTATCGGACCATACAGCACAGCTTCTTCAATGTCCAGTTCCCAATGTATGTAGTATAAAAGCCTGGTATATAACTAGAAGAGATTACAATTACGAAAATATAGTGAAATTTGAAAATAGTATAAACAGTCTCAAATTTTCGGAGATCTACCTTACTGATGATCCCAACGTAGCTTACAATGAGTTTGTCAACACATTTAAATTATTTTACGACTTGTGCTTTCCTTATAAAGAAATAAAAATCAACATAATAAAAAAACCAAAATGGCTATCACATGGCGTTAAATTATGCAGTAGAAAAAAGAGGCAACTTTTGTGGCAATCCAGGTTGAAGCATAACCACGAAAACAAAAAGAAATTCACTACTTATTCTAGACTATATAATAGAATTATTAATTTAACGCAAAAAGCTCAAAATAACCACAAAATACAGCAAGCCAAAAATAAATCGAAGACTACGTGGCAAATAATTAATCAGACAAAGTACAATATCCCTAAACAACGTATTGAGAGACTTAAAGTTGGTAATCAAATTATATACGAACCTTCGGATATAGCTGGTGCGTTTAATGACTTTTTCGTTGACAAAATACATCCAAAAATAGACGCTGAATGCAAGCCAAAGGCCTGCATGCCATCCACGAAACTGAATTCAATGTTTTTGGCTCCTAGCACACCACACGATTTATATAAAATAATTATGTCCCTAAAAAACACTAGCAGTGTAGGTTTTGATGGAATCGCCACAAAAGTGCTGAAGTCAGTGTCAGTCGAGATATGCGGTCATCTAAGTCACATACTCAACCTCATTATTTGTGCAGGTATATATCCAGATGGTTTAAAAACATCTATAATTAAACCCTTATTTAAGAAAGAAGATAAGGAGTTGATGGAATATTATAGACCAATTTCACTTATACCGGTTATTTCAAAAATATTTGAGAAATACATCTACAGAGAATTATGTAATTACGTGGAGAAAAATAATATACTTTGTGAAGAACAAAAAGGATTCAGACAGCACAGAACCATTAATATGGCAATTTATGACTTTTCATACACTATTATTAGAAACATGGATAAACGATCCCCCATATGTGCTATATTTTGCGATATGACTCAGGCGTTCGATTATGTCCATTATAATACCTTACTTAATAAATTAGAAATCTATGGCATTAGAGGTAACGTGCTCGAACTTATGAAATCTTATTTAGAAAATAGAACACAAATAACCGAAGTTAGCCGCATTAATGTAGTTAATAAACATGAAGAGATAACAAGATCACGAGAACGTAAAATCTCATACGGTGTACCACAGGGAACCGTTATGGGCCCGTTTTTGTTTATTTTATATGTCAACGACATGCCCATGTCCCTTGAACAACCTATAACAATGTTTGCAGACGATAGCACAGTAACGATCCCTTGTAAAAACGTAATTACGTATGAAAATGACATTAATAGTTCTCTTGACTCACTAATTAAATGGCTAGACAAAAATAATTTAATTATAAATTTAAATAAGACAAAGATAATGCACTTTAGACAGCGTACTCCAGGCTTAACTAATCTTCATATACACTACAAAAATGTCAATATTGAGGAAGCAGGAGATACGAAATTTTTAGGATTACAAATAGATTACAGCTTAAATTGAAAAGCACATATAGATATTTTGTGTAAGAAACTGAGTTCATCTGCATATGTTTTATATAGATTATCCTCCTTAGTGGATACCAAAACATTTCTAACGGCTTATTACGGTATAGTTGAATCTCACTTACGCTACGGCATCATTTTCTGGGGGAACTCAACTGATAGAGACACGGCATTTAAGGCCCAAAAACGATGTCTCCGGTCAATGTTTAAACTTAAAACTACAGACAGTTGCAAGCCCTATTTTAATCAATACAATATCTTGACACTTCCTTGTATTTATATTTTCGAGGTGGCTGTGTTTGTAAAGCAAAATCCAAGTCGTTTTGAACGCCTAGCTGATGTATTCCCAAGGAATAGGCGTGACAATAGCAAAATATGTCAAGTATCATGTCAAACCACTTTGATGCGCAACAGTGTTTATTGCATGGCCCCAGTTATTTACAATAGATTACCGAGTGTTTGGAAAGATTTAAATACGGTGATGTTTAAGAGTAGACTACGTAATTTTTTAATAAATAAAACATACTACAGTGTGGCTGAATTTTTGACAGAGAAAAATTTATTTGTTGATTGATTGATCTATTGAATGATAATTGTAATGATATTGATAATTTATTAATTGATCTATTGTAGTATGATTGTAATGATAATAATAATTTAAATATGACCTATTAGTGATCATTGTGATGATAAAGATTATTTATTAATTGATTTATTGAATTGTAATTGTGATGATAACGATAATTTATTAAGTGATCTATTGAATTGAAATTGTAAGCATAATGATAATTTATTAATGATCTACTGAATGATAGTTGTAATTATATTTTATTAATTGACCTATTGAATGATAATTGTAATGATAATATGTATATTAATTGATCCATTGAATGATAATTGTAATGATAATTTATTTATTTATCTGGTTTTAAAATGTTTGTTCATGTTGCATAAATAATGTAAATGTTTGCATGCCGAATGGTAAAATATGGCTGAGCTTTGATATCATAACAACTATTGTATATTACCCATATTTGCAAAATAAAATTCTATTCTATTCTATTCTATTCATCAGATCTTGACCAAATAAAAATGGGACAAATTTTGGAACATACTCTTTCAAACAAAAAAAAAAGAATTTTCAAAATCGGTCAACAATTGACGGAGATAATACACAATAAAAAAAAACATAAAGTCGAACACAGAACCTCCTCCTTTTTAGAAAGTCAGTTTAAAAGATGACGTAATAAACAAGATAATTCGACATATACCGTAATTTCGTGGTAACCCTAGGGATTTCGTGAAATCCCTGGTATACTCATTTTCAAATTCGATATAAGGAACGTCCTCACTGAGAGCATTCACGTGTAATAAGCATTCAACTTCGAATATTCGAGTGGTGTGGACGTTGAGCCGAGCGTTACAAAGCTTACGCGCAAGCGCGAATTTAGACCGGCAGGGTTATTACGTATCTTTTGCAAGAGCAAAACGATAGCGATCAAACGCTTTATGTCATAAAAGTCGGAATTACCTGCAGTGTAGGTATAGTAGGTCCTACACAATCGTTTGCTAATCGCTCGCTGTTTGTCAAATGCAATTATTTAAATTAAAAATCGCCAACAACTGTAACACTTCTGTATGGAAGAGCAATTATTGTGCAGACATCGCTATCGTTTTGCTCTTGCAAAAGATACGTAATATGCCTGCAGGGTGGACGTCGCAACGATTTTCGGGGAAACGGCTCGCATTCTAATGTTCATATTTATTAACAGGAAATCATAGACAATAAAATGCATAACTTTATGGACGCTTACAGTGAAGCGACGTGCTCGGTGCTCCGTGACTCCTATAAATTAAAATACACAGTTAAATCGAATTTACGTAGCAGTAAATAATGCAGAGTAAATGTGTTAAGGTTAAATTTTGAAAGAAGTATTATTGGATAAATAAAAGTAGAAAAACAAAAAATAAAATAATTAAAATACTTATTGATGTTACAAAATAATAAATGCATTGTTAGGTGCTGTTATTAATATTTACCACCTGTATGTGGATTACGGATGCAATCAATTTGATTTGATTTGATTTCAAACAATACAAAATGTTAAGCAAAAATAAAATAACAATGTGTTTAATCGATTAAAATTTCTAGATTGATAAATTCGATTGTTATATGAAATAGAAACGGTACCATATTAAACCTCTTAGATAAAAGACAGCTTGATCTCTGCGTCATAATATGTCAAACTGACGTATACGTTATTGTTAAATTCGATTGTTATATGAAATAGAAACGGTACCATATTAAACCTCTTAGATAAAAGACAGCTTGATCTCTGCGTCATAATATGTCAAACTGACGTATACGTTATTGTTAAATTCGATTGTTATATGAAATAGAAACGGTACCATATTAAACCTCTTAGATAAAAGACAGCTTGATCTCTGCGTCATAATATGTCAAACTGACGTATACGTTATTGATAAATTCGATTGTTATATGAAATAGAAACGGTACCATATTAAACCTCTTAGATAAAAGACAGCTTGATCTCTGCGTCATAATATGTCAAACTGACGTATACGTTATTGATAGCCTGTCAAGCGCTATTGTTACTGTATTGATACTGATAGCTGTCGCAGAGATCAAGGTATCTTTTACGAAGTTTAAATAGTAGCTATCTTTCCATCACTAAATTACAGTTTTTCAGTTGTCAAATGTAATATTATTATGTTGTATTCAATTCTAATATTACAGGCTGGACGCAGATTAAGGGAAAATTCTATTGTATTGAGTCTAATAAAACCAAATGGCGATATTTAATCAGTCTTCTCAACGTAACCTTCCAAAGTAATGTTAAAAATGTTAGTTTGTTTGTGGATGAAATTATATGTAAGTAGTTATCCCATTACGCATTTTTTTTCACTGAGACAATGCTCCACTTAAAATAGAATAGAATATGTATACCAAAAAAGTTACACATCTCCTTTATAACAACTTACACTATAATGAGTTGGGACTACTTTTTACTAACCCCCGACGAAAATAGAGGTCTTATAAGTTTGATGTGTGTATAATACCTGTGTGTGTTTGTGTATTTGTGAATCTGTCTGTAGCATCATAGTTCCTAAACTGATTAACCGATTATTTTTTATTTTTTTAATCAACCTGCATTGTCCTACTGCTGGGCAAAGATCTCCCCCATAGCTTTCCACTCTTCCCTATTATTTGCAATATATGCCAATCTCCCGTAAACGCCTCTAAGTTGTCACACCAGCGTTTCCTAGGCCTCCTACTGCGTGGCGATTTTGGCCCATCTATCCTTATGCATTTTGCATATATGACCCGCCCAATGCCACGTCTTAATTACGATACTGAAACTACCGGGGGTTACTTAAATTTTTAATTGTTTGGAAAAGATGGCAATTTTTCTTTCATCGTTCATTGAACTATAGGGTTATTGACACTTTACATATTTTCAGTGTGTTCAGCAGTGTGCCGATTACGCTGATGTTTCAATGATTTTTGCGTCTTTTGATCGGTGATTTTATTTAATCAGATGTGTATGTTTGCATTTATGTTTAGGCATTTGGTTTATGTGTTAAGCTGGTATTTAAAGAGCTTGCCAAAAAAAAACAATGTGTTATTGAAATAAATTAAAACAAAAAGGGGTCATTGAAACCATGATTTTGTTTTTTTTTGCATTACTGTGTGGGACTAGACTGACGTCGCTAGCCGGGTGCTCTACATCCTACTAAAATATCTAAACATATAATTATGATCGCTGTTCGTTTCTCTGTGCGTTTGTGCGCGCTAATCTTTGAAATGGCTTAACCGATTTGGTTCGGCTCTCACTAATTGTGGTAAGCAGAAGCTTCACTTAAAAAGAGACAATTTTTTTACCTTACTGCGGGAGGGTAGTGTTTTTCGAGTGTATGTGTGTGTGCGTTCTTTTTTTCGCACGTTCTTGTCGTACGTGATCCACTTTTCATCACCAGTTATAAGCTTGTTCAAAAATGGTTCGGTTTCATTACGTCGTAATAAAGAATCACAAATGAGTACACGGTTCATTAGGTTTCTTTCAGTGAGCTCGTGAGGTACCCAAATATCGAGCTTTTTGTGTACCCAGATTTTTTCAAATGCGTCAAAACTGTTTTGTGGTCAATTCCCAGTTCTTTAGCTACGTCGTAACTACTGATATGCCGATCTTGCTCCACTTTTTCAAAAATGGCATCCATTTTATCCGTAATAGGGCGACCAGAGCGACGTGCATCTTTGACATAAAAATTTCCGGATTGAAAACGCTTTAACCAAATTTGTGCTACTCTCACAGACACACACAGGCACTAGGTCCATAAATATCGCAATATTTTTCGCGGCTTGCGTTGCATTTTTACCTTTTTTGTAGTAAAATTTTAAAATGTATCGAATTTCTTCATTAGATTCACTCATCTTGACGGTACGAAAAACAAATGAAAATCACATTTTCCTAATTTGAATTTATGTTCTTTAATATTTAAGCTTTCAATGATATCAAAACCAGCCAGATACAAATAGTATAGCCAAAGAGATTTTATTACAAGTTCATACATACTATAATGCGAAAAGACTTTTTCCCCAACCTGATATATAAATATATTGTTACTCTTTTATGTTCGTATTTTGACACAAAATCAAGATAAGTGTAGCTATTAGCCACATAACTTATTTGGCGAACTCGTTCATAAACTAAATGGTCTGAAATAAAACAAATTATTATAAAAACAAAAAACACGACTGCTAAAAATAAATTAACTGAAAAGAGAAAAACAAGTACTAGGTATAACGTATACATTCTAGTAGGTACTTGTTTTTCTCTTTTCAGTAAATAAATTTTTATTCGTCAGGTTTTTTGTTTTTATTTGTACCTACGGGATATTGGCCCACCGCACAAATTTTGGCGTATAGTAATGAAATGCATGTTGGTTTATTTCTTATAATCTCTAGATTACAGTGGTGATATTAGCAAAACTTCATGCAACCGGAATACTATGAAAAACAACAATCAAAACTTGACTTTTTAATGACCACGTCTCACGTTTATTTTTATCTTACATACACAATAGATTTGGTTGCCGCACGTCACCTCCTAGCGCGACCACTGAAAATCAGCGCCGACCTGTGGGTCTCCATGGTCCCCCACGGCATAGCATTATGCTGAGTGGCAGCCTTCTTGTCACAATCACGACATGCATCTTTATCACCCATTGTACGAGTACCTAGTATAATATTATTATTTATTTTTATTCTTTAGTAACATAATTTACTAATATTATTTTTAAGGGTTTAGCATAAGCATGTACAGATAAGTATGTCGTTTTGTGACAATTAAACACTTTTTATTTCTTTTTTATTATATATGTAGCGGCTTCTTATCACAGTTACACGATTCATGGAAACATTTTATTCTACTACTGCTCACTGTTTTGACCAAGGAAATAACCAGACTGCCTCGTTGCTAAGCATGATGAGGTCCTGGGTTCGATTCCCGGATCGGGTAAAGTGTTATTGGGTTTTCCACCTGGCATTTCTCAGTAGTAGCTTGTGCCCGGTTGATGGCAATAGGATCACTCCCTATTTACATGGGGCTTAAGGGCCTTCCACCGCTTTAGTGCCGTAAAACGGTTACTTTCTAAAGAATACACTCCTTAGTAACGGCTAGGTTAAAAGGTTTGAAAAATATATATATTTATTATTGATTCATGTACATTATTTGTGAAACATGGTTTTTCCGTGTAACTAATAGTTTTTCTTTAAAAAAATATTTAAAAACACGATATTTTTTCGCTTATTTTGTATACTCCTCCAAAACGACTTCGATGTTTAAAAATATTTTTACACGGAAAAAATAATGGCTAGAATTTCTTCATAACTGAAATAGCATATGTAAATCAAAGAATATTTTGCAAAAAAAACTGTTCAAAAGGAGGTTCAATATTGATATTCTGGCTCCGAACGGGCGCACGGCTAGCACTGCGTTATCATTGGGGAATATATACGCCTTAAACATAACTGACGAAATGTTGGTTTCCGTTATGTAGGTACTCCTCAACTCTTTAGGTTATGCAGGCATGAAATTAAGTGATCAAGAAATAGTTATTTATGCTACAAGAGCGGAAGGTAGGTGATTTCCGATGAGTCGCATTTTATTCACGAGCGAGCGAAGCGAGTGAGTGGATAAATCGACACGAGTCGGAAATCATCTTACGTACGTGTATCATACAACATTTTACTATGCATTGTGCAAGGAAATAAATAAATTAATAAAATGAAATTAACAAAATAGCGGGCTTATTCAAGCGCGTTCAGCATATCCACAGATTAACTAATAGTTCCTCGGGCATATCTACAGCGCATGTGCAAATAGCTGTCACATCGTAACGCAATAACGATCAAAATATACGTTCTGCCAAACATATTTAATTAATATTTAAAATTAATTTATTAATCAAAATCTAAATCTAGAGATAATTAAAAACGCCTAAAATGAAGTATCAGTTTAATTCTATCTTTTATATGAATGATAATCTGTACATAACTAATTTTTAAAACTTTTCTCAAATAATAAAAGCTCTATGCGTCGGGCTGATGTTGGAGTTAAAAATTAAAAAATACAGGAAAGTAAAAAGCACTAGTGAAAAAAGTGACACTTTCCGCACAGTTTGGCTGCTTGGAAAACCGCTCTTTCCGAGGACATGCATTGTAAAATATCTGTGAGTATCTTACCTAGCCATGATGCGGTATGCAGATCGGCTTTGATGGGAGAATCAGGCTGGTTGAGAGCCGGCAGCAGACTGGACGGGAAGCTTAGCACCAGTCCCTGGGCGAACATGTTGATCAGCACCGCTGACATCGTCCATGCCTGGAAATTAAAGTGGTTTCATGAGGATCTTTCTTGGAAGTTTGAGCTGATTTTGCCAATGACAGATAACGTATGAAAATGAGTTTTCATTGAAATTGTTTTATAGTTAATTATATTGTTAATAATAGAAAAAATCTAGGAAACACATTGACGCATTAATGTCGTCGTTGTGCCTGTCTGTGGGAATCTTTAGGGCTTTGTACAGTCGAGTACAAAAAAATACAATCAACAAGTCGAAACCTGACGCACCATAAGCTAATTCTTCTACAGCCATTAAACAATTTTAATTAGCAACAAACTTGGTACCATGGGTGGTATATCAAGAAAACTAACTTAAATGTTTACAAGTTTTCAAACGAGTTCTTGGCTGAAAGGACATGAATCAAACAGCTTGACAGTACTAGGCAAACATTTTTCCATACTAAAATAATGTTTACCGCGTAATTTTTAATTCTATCTGTGAACAAATACTATTTTTGTTTAATTTAATGGTTTTTAATCGCAGATAGATCAATTCATATCAAATTTTATTAAGTAATCACATTTGTCAAGATCAGGATGAACTATGACCCCTAAACTAGACATTAAACTATATCTTGGGGTCAAAGTAACATAGATAATATAACAATAAATCTTTACTTAATTACCTACCTATTGTTTTTAATTCAAGGTTTTGGCAAATCTAAGATCCAAACGTGAGGTGAAATCATTTTTAATCGTATTCTTCTCTTTTATTTTATTTTGTCTGTGAACGTTGTAATCTTATGCAGGATGTGTATTATCAAGTATTATGTGTACATAAAAGGTAAACAAATAATCAAAAGTATAAAAAAATCAAAGTTTTCCTGGGTCCTGTATTTTTGGCGATCGAGTCCAGTAAGCACTTGGCGCCACTGAGGCTGCAATTAACGTGGCCACCGACGCGGCGACGGGGCCCAAAATATTTAAGGAGTTTGCCATTGATTCATAAAAAAATGAAGAAGTCATAAGAATGTGGACTGTAGTTTTCTTCTGCTAACGAGATTAACCAGTGACTCAATAATCACGTTTCATTAACCGACTTCTCAAAAAGGAGGAGGTTCTCAATTCGGATGCTACTATTTTATATTTTTTTTATGTGTCCCCCGTCACTCCATCACTGACGCCCTTTTCTTTCATATCACTCCTCACACAGTCCATCCATCTTTTCTTTGGTCGTCCCCTCCCTCTCCATCCATTCATAACTCTTTTAGTAACATGCGTTTCATCCTTCCGCATCACATGACCATACCAGGGCCTGCAGTCTCGACATAGTTAACGATCGTTATGTTAAGTAACATTCGTTAACTCTTACCACAAAATAGTAAGTATACAGAAGGGCCACTCCCGCCGTTTGGAAAATTGACAGCTAAACTTGACAGATTCACTAGGGTTGTAGTGTTCGTGATATTAAATGGATATTTGATGCCCTGTCTACCCTCTAAGGCATGTAAGCATGATATGATGTATGTTTAGACGAATCTATGTATTTATGTTTGTAACTTGGGCAACCTACCCTTTTTTTTTTAATTCGGAATCAATATAGTAGCAACCCTAGTGAATCTGTCAAGTTTAGCTGTCAATTTTCCAAACGGCGGGAGTGGCCCTTCTGTATACTTACTATTTTGTGGTAAGAGTTAACGAATGTTACTTAACGTAACGATCGTTAGCTATGTCCAGACTGCAGGCCCAGGACAAACAGTTTCCTTTCAACTTTTCTGTCACTGGCGCCACTTTCAAACTTCCTCTAATATACTCATTTCTCACTTTATCAATTCTCGTCACTCCGCACATCCATCTCAACATTCTCATCTCTGCTACATGCAATCTCTTTTCATCCATCTTTTTCACAGCCCAACATTCAGATCCATACAGTCCGACAGGTATTATCACGGTCTTGAAAATTTTTCCCTTTAACTTGAGGGACATCCGTGGGTCGCAAGATGTTCCAGTGACCTGTCTCCATTTCATCCATCCTGAGTTGAACCTATTCGTTACGGCTCGGTCTACCTTGTCCTCGTCTTGGACAAGCGACGAGAATGGGTGTTCCAGCAAGAGCTATAGGCACGGAACTGGAGAGACCGCCAAAATCACAGAACAGGTATTCAGTTTTAGTTCTGCTCAATTTCAAGCCAACATTCTCCAGTCTGTGCCACAACACCTCCAATTTGCTCTGAACCTCTAGGTCATTCTCTGCAACCAGCACAATGTCATCGGCAAACAGCATACACCAGGGTTCCTCTTCCTGTATGTCCGACGTAAGAGCATCAATTATCATCAGGAAGGGTTAAGGACTGAGAGCCAACCCTTGGTGCAAGCCGACTGCCACACTGAAGCTGCCAGTAGTGCCCACTGTAGATCGGACTTGGGTACATTGCTTGTACATTGCTTGCAGTACGTGGCATCGACTGTACATTGCTTGGACCAACTGTACATACTTCTAAGGCACACCTTTCTTCTTAAAGGCCCACCACAAAACCTCACGTGGCACCCGGTCATATGCCTTATCGAGGTCAATGAACACCATATACAAGTTTTTATGAGCACCTCTGTATTTCTCGCACAACTGGCGGATTGCGAAAATAGCACCCGTTGTACCCCGAACAGGCATAAAACCGAATTGGTTCTGCGATATTTCACTCTCTTCTCTCAGCCACCTTTCAATAACTTTCTCCCAAGCTTTCATACTTTTTGACATTAGCTTTATTCCTCTATAGTTGTTCTACTCCGGCACATCACATTTGTTTTTAAAGATGGGCACTAACGAACTATTGCACCATTCATCAGGTATGGCTTCCTTCCGTAACAACTTATTGAAGAATAAAGCTAACCACGTCCATACATCGATGCACAATATCTTCCACTTTTAACTGGTATTTCGTCCGAACCAACTGCCTTACCATTCTTCATTTCATTTACTGCTATTCTTATTTCCTCCATACTAACCATTCTCACTAACCCCTCATTCAAAGGTTTATTTTCTAACATACCACTCCAGTTATTTTCTTCATTTATCAGTTTCTAAAAGTATTCCTTTCGTCTATCCTTATTTTTTCATCATCAGAAAGAATCATTCCAGCCTCATTTTTTATACATCTTATCTGACAGACATCTCTCGCCCTTTTCTCCCTAGCTTTAGCAAGCCGGTACAGATCCTTTTGGCTTGCTGGACTATTCAGCGCGTCGTATAGCTTGTTCTGAGCTTTGTTCTCGCTATGCTACAGCTTTCTTAGCTTTTTTCTTCGCAGTATCATACTCACCCTTTTTTGCAACTTTCAAACTAGCGTTTTCCTATTTTACACTTTGCCATTTCTTTATTTTTCTTCTTTTCCTTTAACACATTCTGTACTTCTGTTGACCACCACCATTTTTTCCTATCTATCGTGCCCCTTCCTTTCGTCTCTCCTATCCTCTATCCTTCGCCGCACACCTAATACATACACCCAGCAATCTCCTTCCAACTTTCGTTTACACTTCGATCTTCCATATCTCCCATCTATCTCTATCATTTTGTCAACGACTTGCTCTCGAAATTTCTTCACACAATCATTCTTCTCTAACATATGCCATTTTATTTTAGGAGGACGACGCTCTTTGCTTTTTGTACACTGTATTTTTACTACTTGGGTCATAACCAGGCGTCTGTGCTGAGAGACCAAGTCTTCTCCTGGCAGCACTTTGCAATCTTAGACGTGCTGTATGCTGTTGCGTCTGACGAGAAGGTAGTCGATTTGGGTCTTGTGGTTACCACTTTTGTAAGTGATAGGATGTTCGTCTTTTTTCTGAAACCAAGTGTTAGCTACTGCCAGGTCAAATGCAGTAGCGGATTGAAGTAGCGCCTGTCCCTCGTTGTTGGTATTCTCAAATTCCCATCCCCCGTGAACTTTTTCATAAATCCCTTTCATTCTACCTACATGTCCATAAAAATCTCCTCCAACTATCAATTTCTCATGCACAGGGATGGTCATTAAGGCTGTATCAAAATTTGCCCAAAACTTCTCTTTCACCATTTCATCACACCCTACCTGCGGTGCACACTAGCTACATTCAACATCACACTCTCTAACATAACTTTCACAGCTATCAATCTGTCATTAATCCTTTTTATATCCATCACGCTTTCTTTCAAATTACTATCTAACACTATTCCCACACCATTTCTTTTCCCGTCACTTCCACAGTAGAAAAACTTGTATCACTCACCTATTTCTCTCGCTTTGGTTCCCCTCTATTTAGTTTCCTGTAAACAGGCTACATTTATTCGTCTTCTTTTTAATACATCCGCTAACTCTCTAGCCCTTCCAGTCATAGTCCCAACATTCCAACTTGCATACCTTAATATCATTTCCCCAGCTCGCTTCTTACTTCCCCGCCCGGGGAGGTACTTTTAATGATGAATCAAATACATATAAATAAATGGTACTGTTGAAAATGATACTATCGAACTGATCTGATGATGAAGCCGGAAGGTAGGCACTGGAACTCCATATAAAAATTTGAGTTCCATAAATTACAAAATGAGAAGCTTCATAATATTTGAGCGACCTAATATTTGTTTGAGTGTCAACGTTACGTTCTGCATTTTTTTCAATATTTGGCGACTTGAAAATAAAAGTTTGTCGACTGACCCCCGCTGGGCCCCGGTCTAATTTTTTCGTCTGCAGTGTCTAAAGGAACCTGACATGAAGGAGATGACGGGAGCTAAGTTCGCTCGCATTGCTCGCTCACTTTAGCTACCGTCATCCCCTTCGAACCTAACTTATCCATGCCCTAAGTTCCCGAGCTCGCTTCCACAGCTCTTGGAAAAATCGTCTTACCTTAATATTGAAGTTACCCTCTCTGTATTTCTAGTGGCTCACTTAGTAATTTAGTCACACGGCTAGAATATTAATATCTGAAATGGATTAATCACAACCCACTTTTTGTAAGCTCGTTCTGGATTTTATTATTAATCAATATTCTATTATTTTATAAACTAACGACTAGTTTAGTTATTTTTCGCTTAATCAAATTCATACCGCTCAAGTTATTAAAACAGTATCTCATCATTAGTCGCTGAGTTTTTTTTTATTCGATCATTTTATAATACCCCAAAACTTATTAACAAAAAAATTAAACCGAATTCTAAAGTAATACACTACAAAGCGAAAAATATCTTTGTTTTCCGAAGTCGGTGTCGAAAAACTAAAAACAATAGGTAGGTACAAAAGTCACCGACTTTAGAAAACAAAGTCATTTTTCGCTTTCAAGTGTTTTGTTTTAGAAGTCGGATAAATTTATTGCTTAATTATTATTTTTTCTTAAAAATCATTCTCCTTGCCACTGTTTTGTTTGTGTATATTAAGCCTTTTAGCCTTAAACGCGATTACTCGTAGATAATGACTGTCCATAAAAAAAATATATTTCAATTAAACACAATATATTATTAATTCAATGACAAACAATTCATTTTTATTGTTTTGTTTGACGTAATTTTGCTACTACTTCCGATTTTTATCAACATAATGTAAACAGAAGTAATAAAAACAGATTAGTTTTAGTTGATAAATTAAATAACGTCTATTAATTTACATAAAGGTACCAAGATAAAAAATATGGAAAATCTGATTTTAATTACAAAAATAAGCCATAGAAAGAGGGTTCCTGATTTTGTTTTTTTTATAACTTTCCAAATATTTGAAAAAATAAGCAATAAATCAGGTAAAATATCACGTGAAATAAGGCCATATTTCAGAAGGCCTGAAGTAATTTGTGACAAATTATAAAAAAATAGCATGTCTTTTTTGTTTGATTTTTGATACCCTCTTTACCATAAATATAAAAAAGACTAGCTGTTCCCCGCGGCTTCGCTCCCGTGGGCCACCCCACCGGCCCCGTTTCCGGGATTAAAAAATAGCCTATGTCACTCAGAAATAATGTAGCTTTCTATTGGTGCAATAATTTTTTAAATCGGTCCAGTAGTTTCGGTGCCTATTCGGTACAAACAAACAAAAAAATCTTTCCTCTTTATAATATAGATAGATAATACCTGCTCACTATAGCCAAATTAAATGTGATAGTATTTTATTACCTAAAAATCATTTCTTTATTGTTTTACAGCCTATATAAGTAGGTAATTTTGTCACAAAAAAAAATACTGTGACTTACCTGACGAAATAATGGCGACGACATTTTTTTTCTAAAATCCTGTCATGCTGGTCACAAGTCACCACTGACGCCACCGGCCAAGCTTTGACTCCACTGCCATGGAACAAGAGAATATATCATTACACCTGCTCTACCTAACGCAAACACAACTGTGTGAACCTCGCGCTGGTTTTGGAGTAAAGCATTAAAACCGATGTTTATTTCGTGTAAACGCGTGGAATATTACATAAAATATTTTTGACTGCTGCATTTAAACCTAAGTAAATTAGAAAAAATAAACAAGGTCAAATAAAATAAATTTCTAAATAAAAACACTACAAAGTTTAAAATAACTTCAACTATGAAAGTTATTTCACAACCACAAACACACACACATATTATACACAAAGAAAACACTGAGCCGAATCGACAACGTAATCCCTTTTTTGAAGTCGGTTAAAACAACAAGTGTTGACAACACATTTACACCCATGTCAATTAGAATATTAAAAAACTAATAATTGCACTAGGAATACCTATAGGATTTAACTCTGTTTTGCAATTGAATTTAGCACGCAATCTTCTGCCACAGATTCTACTAAAAATATGTCAGATAGTCTTGAGTCTTGTTAACTGAGACAAAATATGTCAAAACAAACAGAATTTATAATCGACCGATATTCTATGCCGGGTTATCACAGCACATAAATCAATGAAGATGAACTAACTAACTCAGTTTAAACTTGGAATGTTGAATGTTTTTGATCGGTTAGCATATTTAATCATTGGTTAAGTTAACTACGGATCAAAAAACTGGACCTAAGGTCCATAAATATAGCTGTTAAACTTTATAACGCGCACGAAAGCAAAGTTTGAATTAAAATTCATTTCAAATACCGTTGGCGCAGTTTATCGTTGCATCTTTTTTCTGATTATTATGACGAATATTTTTTTCGAAACATAAAACTCTGTTAAAGCAGTAGTTGGTTTAACCTATTTTAATATGCCATATTTGGAAAATATTGAAATCAATAAAATAAATGTAAATAAACTCGCGCTAAATTTGACTTATCGGAGACCTTACGCTACACCAGCGCCTCTAGCGGCAAACTCATACGTGGTAGCCCTCATTTTGTCTATCTGCATACTTAAGGCGTGTATATTCCCGGCCGCTCGTTGGGGACGGCATCCAGTCGATCTGCTGTCCTTTGAGTATGCAGACGACAGCATTGTTGCCGAGAGGAACCTGCCCAACGCATGGGCTACTGGGCCTCAGAACCGGTATCTCCGTGAGGCTATGGTGGAGCGCTTTAAGTTGTATTGTGGCAGTCTCCGAATGTGGCGATGCCAATCTGTTCAGGTTCAACGCTGCTAAAACCCATCTTATTTTCGCTAAAATGAGCTAATTCCACCGGCTCCATCTTTTCGAGGTTGAACCGTGCCAAAAACATTCCTCGTTGATCTTCTTGGCGTTACGTTGATATCGACCTCAACATTTTGGTCCATACATTGAGGCAATGGCTCAGCTGGCTGCCAAAAAGTTGGGGATCCTTGCAAAGGTGAGACGGTACTTTACCCCAGAACAGCTGCTCAAGGTGTATTCAAAGTGCAAGTGTGACCCATGGAGTACTGTCCTCATCTCTGGGTCGGATCTGCCAAATACCAGCTTGATGCACTTGAATATATCGAAAAACGGGCTAAGAGGCTCATCTGCAATGACGCACTGGTCGAATCAAAGGCTCTGGCCTTGAAGATCGACGCAGAGTTGACAGCTTGTCGGTTTTTTATCGATTAAATCCACCTAGCCCGTTCCATCATCGGACTACAAGACGTACGGTAATTCAAAACCGAATAACACTTTGCCCGAGCCGGACATCGAACCCAGGACCTCATACTCAGCAGGAACGCTAACAACTGCTAGACCAACGAGGCAGTCATCAGACTATCAGAGAAAATCCATTTGGCTATATAAAAAAACTTTTTATTTCACTTTTTAGTACCATCCCAAAAAAAAAACCGGCCAAGTGAGAGTCGACTTGCGCACGAAGGGTTCCGTACCGTTATCGCAATTAGCGTCAACAATGTATGTATGGGGACACCGTTTAATTTTGAACTTTATTTATTTTTTTGGAATTTTTCCTTTATTTGTGCTAGTCCTAACTAGTCCTACTTTTTGCCAATTTCGAGATTCTATTTCAACGGGAATTACTCTATAAACTGTAGGTTTTCGACCCAACACCTATACGGTACTTCCGGTTGAGCTAGAATGCCAATGCCAATTTTGGTTAAAAGTAAGGTCTTACAGCACGAATAAAGGTAAAATTTGGTAACTATTTACAAGTTTTCACGAAAATCTAAATTTGGCCAAATCTTTTTACTGTGACCTTGATTTTTATACACCTAATAGTGACTATAGACCTCAGTATCTGGTACAAATTCAACTTGCTAGGTCCACCCGTTCCTAAGAAAATCGGTGGTGACACACGGACAGACGGACGGACAAGAGAGTGATCTTATAAGGGTTCCTTTTTTCACCTTTTTAGGTACGGAACCCTAAAAATTAGCAAGTTCTATAAGGTGTGGTACCTAAAGGATTGACAAAATACCCATAAAATCTCCACTAACACATTCGTGCTATTTGTCGCTGAGGAGTTCGGTTGTATGCTTCATATCTTGAAAACTGCTGAACTGATTTTGATAAAACTTACACTATTCCCTGAATTGAGAGATACTCAATCCAACAAAAAACACACGACCCGATAAGTAGTTTCGGAAAAAATAGTGGACAAACATACATACATACAAACATACACTTATGAAATTTGGCACACGTGTTTAGAAGCCCACATAGAGTAACATATGTGAATATTGTGCAGTTCCAAAAATATTACATACGTACCTACATGTTGAATTGTTAACCTCCTTTTCTTTTGAAGTCGGTAAACACGGCAAAAGAGGAAGCAAATCTCAATTATATAAGTAGTCATTTGCGTTTCCTAAATGTTATCTATTGTTTGTTATAATAAGTCCAGTTTAATATCTTTATTATTTGCTCGACTAAAACCTCAAATATAGCAAACTCAATGTAATATACTAATTTATAATGCGAAAATAACTCTGTCTGTCTGTTACCTTTTTCACGTCCTATAATTTAAACGCGTGGGCAAAGCCGCGGGCAGGGGCTAGTAAACTATATTTTTGCAAATAAAGAGTTCAAATTCAAACATTTATTGTATATGTATGTAAGTGTGTTCGGGTCAAATCTTGCAACTGAATTTTAAAGCAGTTATCCTCAACCGATTATGATGAAAATTTGCATACACATTTAGTTTGGATGACAGTGCATGGTTAGTTGAGTAACTCATTGTAAATCCAATATGGCGGACGACCCAAGATGGTGGACTAGTTATTTTTTGTGCACTGCCATGATATGGGTATCAAATAAAGGGTTTGCTGCGCCACAATGATAGACCGATCCCAGTACAACGTGATACTGCCATTTTCAAGAACTGGGTCGGGCATATACCTATAGTACCTACGATACTTCCGATTCCACAAGATTGCATGTAGACAAAATTATTATTAAGGAAATAACTTAATTCAAAGTTCAAAGGTATTGTTAAAGTTAGGACGAGGAGCTCGTGGCAAAATAATAACAACCACACGTGTCTATATTCAAGGTTAAGCTACGCTTGCCGAGGTCGGTCCGTGGATGGGTGACCATCTTAACATTCCGAGATTTCTCTGTGCCTCGGCAAGCACATTAAGCTGTCAGTCCCGGTTGTCATGATATGATTATTGTTGTCTTTTGGCAGTCGTCACGGAAGTCACAGTCAGAAGCCAGGAAATCTGACACTAGTCTTGCCAAAGAGATTAAATTATTTAGATAAGGGCATTAACCAGTTACTGGGTTCTGGAGGTCAGATAAGCAGTCGCTCCATGGTGGCGTCATCTCTTGTAATATGACAAAAACCAAGGACAAACGATCGAGAACCGGACTATCTTGCTCCCTTCTTTCACATCCTTCTCTCGTATTATGTTCCCTTTTGCCACGGACATGTCAGAGCGAATTAAACCTTGACCGTGAGAGGGATTCGTATCTCACCGCCTGACTCACAGACTGAAACATCATTATTTTATTGCTACTTCCAAACATCAATGTGCAAAAGTATATTTAAATAAGAATAGCACATTAAATCCAAAACGTCCTTAGTTAAACATAGATAACTGCAACGGTTTAAATTAAGACCTTCCTTTAGTTATCTTAAAGAAATATGCTAAACATTCTATTCCATTTAAATAAATAGGCCTTTTTGAATGTCAACTGTTATCTGATAAATATAGCTATACCTTTATCATTATCTTCTTCGCAATCGCAACGACGTGATAGCCTACAAGTAGCCTGCTCATGTCCTAGGTAAATAAAATAAAATTCAAACTGTCTGAAACAGACGAACAGTAAAGGTGAAGAATGCTGAGATACGACACTGTAACGTCTGATAGAAGATTTCCTGCTAGAGAAGGGTCTGTCTAGAGATAATTACTGAAACGGAAAATGCTTTTAAATGTAATTAACCAATTTTATCTCATTAAAATCATATCAATTGTTTAATGTGAAGCTGCTGTTTTTTCGTTGGATAGTGCTGTATAATGCATCATTGTTTAACTTACGATATATTATTTTATGCAATCCATTTGCGGTTTTCCCTTGTCTGACCAGCTTATTGGTCCTTTTTCGCAGAATTGCAGGCGTAATTAACATTGGCCACTTATAACTATCATTATTTTACTTTATCTTTATAAACTTGAACTACATTTATAATATATTGTAATTGTAGTTTAAGTTTCTCAGTAAATAAATAAAGGCTTTTATTTATTTATATCTATAGTTGTAATACAAAAATAAGTTATTCGGTTTCGTATTTTTGAGTTCGCCGTCGTGGCAGTGAGACAGAGTTTGGCACCACTTTTGTATGTAGGGAGAGAAAAGATTCTCATCTTGAAGTATATTATAAAGTAGAAGACAAGAAGAAGAATAAAAAATAAAGAAGAAGAAAGAGAAGTAATATACTTTTAAAGAAGTAAAACTGATTTATATCAAAGGTATTGATACATACATACATATATAAACTCACGCCTTTTTCCTATGGGAGTAGGCAGAAACTACAGAACGCCACCTGCTACGATCCTTACATACTTCTTTTACTTCACACATATTCATACATCTAGTCATACACACATGCCGGTTATGGTACGAGGTATTGATACGATTACGAAAATTCTTTAATTGATAGAAAACTACGAAAATGTAACCACTTATTACTTTTTAGGGTTCCGTACCCAAAGGGTAAAAACGGGACCCTATTACTAAGACTCCACTGTCCGTCTGTCTGTCACCAGGCTGTATCTCATGAACCGTGATAGCTAGACAATTGACATTTTCACAGCCGCTATAAAACAGAACAAAATAAATATTTAAGTGGAGCTTCCATACAACAAACGTGTTTTTTTGCCGTTTTTGTGCGATAATGTTATGGAACCTTTAATGCGCGAGTCCGACTCGCACTTGGCCGGTTTTTTTATCCTGTACAATGCACGAGTCCTGAAAACCGTTTACACTGGCCATTGATGAGGCGAGAGGATGACCATGTGACTGAAGGGGCATGAATATAAAAGATGGAAAGAGATGCCGTGGACGACCATCATTGGCCTCGCGTCGAACAATAAAAAAATACATGATAACGAGAAACACAAAAAAAACCGGCAACAGAAATACATCATATGTGAAAATTTCAACTGTCTAGCTATCACGGTTCACGAGATACAGCCTGGTGACAGACAGACAGACAGATAGACAGACGGACCGCGAAGTCTTAGTAATAGGGTCCCGTTTTTACCCTTTGGGTACGGAACCCAAAAAAAAAACATAACCGATGAAATGAGAGTGTACCAGGGTGAACTGTACAAATTTGATTTGCGAACCCCTTTAGAGCGTACCGGCGTGACGTTATGTTATGAAATGGCGTAAACAATAAACAGACATGCGATTGCAGCAAATCTCTAGAAATTTACCGTCTTTTATTGAAGAGTTCTGTTGTATATCTCCGAAGTTCTTCATCAGATCTTCACCAAATTTTAATGGGACCAATTCGTAAATGAAGTTTCAAAATCGGTCAACAATTGACAGAGAAATCAGTGATAATACACAAAAAAAAACAAACCTACCGTCGAACATAGAACCGCCTCCATTTTGGAAATTTGGTTAAAAATAAGAGAATGCACGAGGCTTGTGGGAATTTGGGATGGAATACGAGAGCGAAGCCAGGAAAAAGCTGAATATTGTACATTTCGAAGCACTGTTGTAGTTCAGTGTACTTCATTAATCCGACAGAACGGATCTGGACAAAATATCATAGTTAATTAAATATTGTGTTAATTAAAATATGACTATTTCACATCATTTTGTCGACAATATATCATTTTAATCTTCACATCGACATTTATTCACGTCGACTGTCGTCAAGAGCCTTTTTGTGAAGTTAATTTTTAATTAATGACGTAAAAGTCTGTATTTTACCCGTGTTTATCAGTCTGTATGTATGTTTGTTCCTATGTGGCGTTCTAGAGACCAAATGCGTTGGCGATGTTGATGATTCTTACGTCAATCGATTCGTCTTAACTCTGCGAGTGCCACTGGCTACATTTAAATTGTAAAATAAAAAAATGGCGGCTTTTGAGCGCCATATTGTGGGGCACCAATTTTTTTTTCTTCCAAACCCATCGTGTTGGGTATCAAAATAAACGGTTTTAAGAGGTGATTTCAAAAATATATGACACTTATATGTTTAACTGTACCTAATTAAAAAAAAAAGCAGTGCAGTCGGAGGATACATTTTCGCGAGCGGATGACCAAAACCAGTTGTATTCTCCGACTGCAAAGCATGATTTTCTTCTTGTTTACGTCTTTTTAATTCGCTTTTCAAGCAGTCGGGTATTTAGATTCTTTTATTTTCGTAGCTTCTAGTTTTTTTTTTATATAACTATAGGCTTGCGCTTTACCACTATCCACCTGATGGTATGTGATGATGCGGTCGATGATGTAGCACGCTTGCCTAGAAGTAACCTATTCACTCTAGACTTAAAGACTCCGAGGTTGAAGCAATCGGGCAACACAGACTCCGGCAGGGAATCCACTCCTTAGCTGTACGCATAATGAAAGTATTTTCAAAACGTTTAGTGCGTATGGGTGGGATGTCCACATGTACCGATGGTACATCGCCGTACGTCTTGTAGTCCGATGATGAAACGGGCTAGATGGAATTAGATCATACAATTCCATCGCACACTCCCTGAAATGCAACCGATAAAAAACAGCTGAGCTGGCAACTCGGCGCCGATGGTCAAGGCTCTGTCTGGTTCAAGGTTCATAGCTAATGATAGACGTAATTAGTTTTAATTACTAATGTATTTTAAATTTAGTTAAATATTTCGCTATGTCGTAGTCTGAAAAACCTGTTTCTATTTTGGGTCATAAGTTTGTTTACACAGAAATAGAACAGAAATCTACTTAAGTAGTAAAAGTCCTAAATTCATTCATTTACTTGCCGATAACGCGTAGCCACACACCGCGGGGTCTAGAACATTGAAATTAATCTAACTAGATGACGCAATTGTACCTATGCACATAACGTGTCAAAAAAGGGTGTAAAAGTAGCTACGATCAATAATAAAAAATACAAAAACATTCAAAATTCATTTATTGATGTGATTTCTGGTGCATTTTACATGCGATCTTTACATTAAATCATTAGTTCCTCAAAAATCTACCTTAAAGGTGTACACTCTTTCGCATAATTAGTAATTATTTAAAAAAAAAAATATTAAAAAGACTAGCAAAACATTAACAATCGTTCTTTGTGCTGTTCCATTTAGCATGATCTGACTGAAATCTACAAAAATGCCTAAGTATGCCATATTGAGCGGTAAAAACTGTACAGAAAAAAGTTGGCGGAGACAATGGAAATATTTTCTTTCATCGGTAAGTAAATTTGTGTGTGAAAAAGTGGCCCGCTAGGTTTCCATACAGGTGAGGGACTTGCGTAATCTAGTTAGATTTAAGTATGTCTGTGGTCTAGAAAGATACATTTCGCACAAGAACCGCCTATAATGCATAAAGTTATGCCAGTATAGATTACCCGAATAACAAAACTTGAACATAAGAGGTGAAATGAGAGTGTACCAGGGCGAACTTTACACATCTGCGTACCCCTTTAGAGCGTACTAGCGTGATGTTATGTTATGAAAAGGCGTAAACAATAAACAGACATGCGATTGCAGTAATTCCGAGTGATTTGCCGTTGTTTATTAAGGAGTTCTGATGTATATCTCCGAAGTTCTTCATTAGATCGTTACCAAATTTAAAAGAGACCACATGAGAAGCACCAACTTTCAAATACAAAAATAATCATCAAAATTGGTCGAATCCTAGTAAAAAGTTTTGAGGTGACAAACATATAAAAAAAAACCTCCTCCTTTTTGAAGTCGGTTAAAAAGTGAGCCCAAATTTCTCTAAGTCGCGATTTCACTTTATAATTTAACCAAATTATGCAACTGTGTCATAATCTCGATGTAGAAGTTTGCTGAGTTTAGGTGATTAATGATCACGCATAACTGGCACAAGAGTAATTAAAATCATCATGATTCTTTATCAAATCGTAATGGCCCACTTCTGCGCCCTTATGACTTAACAGATAGGTCCTACCTAAATCAGCTTAGCATTTTCGAACTACTCGTATATTGGGTATGGCTTCCAGTCTAACCGGACTAGTATATGTATGATGATGGATCAACTACCTATCGTTTTTTAGGTCTCTTTGGTTATCAAGCGGGACGCGGGGCCCGAGGTAGCACCGTTCCGATCGTGCGATTGGTTGGTCAATGGACCCAAGAAAACCCGAAAAAAATATAAATATAACCTTAATAATAAAACGCTAAATATTATTTTATGGACTAGTTCTTTTGCGATTATAGTTGAGAGCTACCTCAACCTTAATTTTATTAATCCAGAAGGCTCTACGTATATGTACCGGTTTTAATCTCAATCTCAATAAAGGTCCGTGTTTTTAAAAATGGCATCGAGGTCATTATTATACCACTTATTAATTGCAAAGTTTCTTTATAGATCTGGTGCAGTTTCAAGTTTAGAAATTAATAAAAATGTAAGTATTAAATACTAGCCTATTTTCGTCCCACTGTAGGGCAAAAGTATGTACTCGTGGTTAAACAGGCTACGCAACGCTTACCGAGGTCAGACCGTGTATGGGTGACCATTACATATCGAAACACCACCAACACCGCCCCTTAGGTTGTTTGTCATTTGTAGATCTCTGTAAGAATGTATCTATCTATATATTTAAGTCATGGACCAAGTAACTAATAGAAAAGAAAAAAAGTGCACTATGTATTATCTTCGGGCAATATGAATCAAGTCTATCTCTAACCTACACGTTTACAGGAAAAACTCTATGAGCAGTAGTTAAAGAATCTAGATGGATTTCAAAAAATGTCAATGATCTAAGAAAACTATACAACAATGACTCAATACACACACGTGACTTTTGTTACATATTTGTTGATTATATTATTGATCTATAGGAATAATTTACAGATATAAGCAGTTCCTATTCCCTCTTACAGAGAGGAGACCTGTTGCCCAGCAGTGGGAACGTTAAAAAGGCTGATGATGATGATGAAGCAGTGCCTTTGTACTCTATTGTCTTGTGTCTCTATTGTCTCTGTGCATTATACTGTGTGAAAATTAGTTATGAAATAAATAAATAGATATTTACATAGTTGCACTGTTAAATATTGCAAGTAAATATGTTCAATCTGAGAACCGGCCTTTGCGGGCAATTCCTAACAATAGCTCATAAAATTGTTTATATACTTACCCTTGAATAATAAATGATAATAATAGCCCTTGAAGACTAACGATTAATCAGAAATACTTGTGGCTTTTACAATAAATGCATAAGTTTTACATTTTTTAAATAAATAAATATAAATATTGAAATGGATTAACCATTATTTTTGATTGGGTACATAAATAAATTAACGCGATAAGGCCGCCTGTTGTATGTTTGTTTTTATTTTAAGGTTTCCGTATGTATTATTGTTTTTATCTTGGTGTACATTAAAGTATATATAAATTAATTAATTAATAGTTTAAAGGCCACTACATACGTTACGTGTTTTTCCTGACGGAACGGGCCGCGAAGTTCGTTCCATACAAATTGCCAAGGGACGCCACGTCGCCATCTCGTCCGTGCTTCCGTGACGTATGCTCTTTCGCTTACATCACACTATATTATTTTCTTTTATTTAATTACACTTCACACTAATATTATAAAGGCGAAAGTTTGTGAGTGTGTGTGTGTTTGTATGTGTGTTACTTCTTTACGCTCAAACGGCTGGACGGATCTGGATAAAATTTGGCACAGAGATATATGCATGAATAGCACATCCGATACTTTTTATCGCGGGAATATGTGCCCTATAAGAAAACTCTTTAAATGCGGGCGAAGCCGCTGGCAGAAGCTAGTTAACAATATTTTCCAAACCTATCGTTCCGTTTCGTCCGGAATAAAACACGTTACGTATGCTGCGACCTTAAATTTGTCGAACTTGACACTTTTATAGAATGTTGCCACGATGAATATTACTGCATTTGTTACTAAATATATATCAAACAATCTGCTGAGCCTTTTCCCTACATTATTAGGCTGATTAGCTGAGTACCAGTATTCTACGTGGAGCGATTGTCTATCTGACAACCCAGTAATTGGGTAATACATACGATACTCCTTTGGCAAGACTGGTTTCAGATTTCCTGGCCTCTGACTGTACGTAACGACTGGCAAAGCAGTGGTGGCAAGTTGTTGTTCGTGGCTTCAAAACCAGACAGGCGCTATACTTTGTGTAAATTATTTCATCACCACTACTCTAAAAACGATGAAGGAAAACATCGTGAAGAAACTGGCATATCTTAGAACCAAAAAAAATTAAGACGAGACATCTACCAACCCGTACTGGGCCCGCGTTGGGGGTGACGGCCCATTCCCTCTCACAGAGAGGAGGCCTGCACGCACGACGGACCAAATGGTAGTCAAAGTTCGGCAAAGATCTACATTTATGACAGCGGTGACCAACAGCTCCACGTACTTTAAGAGGCACGGAGGAATCTCGCCACGTAAAGATGGTCTCGTATGGATCCATGGACCAACCTCGGCAAGCGTAGCTTAACCTTGAATATTGACCCGTGCGGCTGTTATTATGTAACCACGAGTTCCTCTGCATTTGTTACTAAATATAGTGTTATTATATAAAGTGTTATAAAATAATTGCACCACTGTGATCCACAAACAGACTACCTATTATTGTTTCTCTTATCTGAATGATCCAAATACCTACGTCTGCTATAATTAATTTCTGAACTTCTTATTAAGTAACAACTGCTCATAAAGTCTTTTAATGGTCTCATAAATTTTGACTTATATCTACCTATTATATATTTTACATATGTAGTTGCCTTCATTAGTTTAATTATTTAGTACCTACAGTGTTTCTTAAGCTGTGGTCCGTGGACCCCTGGGGGTCTGCGAGTATATGCATGACGGTCCGCAGTCTCATCTATGGACCATTTAACAATAATAAATAAATTTTATTTATTTATTTCACAACACTCAACAAGTATCTCAAATAGAGGAATCTATCTGGCAGAATCTTGATACTCCAAAATTTATTTGGCATAACACACTTGGCATAATCTTCTTTAAACGAATATTCATAAGGCATAAAAAATATTAATTATAATTATTGTTTGGCCGAATGTTTGTATGTCCGAATTTACAATGGTTTACTTTTATTATGGCAGAATTTTATTTGCCATAATTTCACTTTGCATTTAATATGCCAAGATGGCAGAAATTCATTTGGAATAATTATATCAGGCATTTCTATAAAATAGCATTTTTAACCTTAAATAAAATTGAAATACTGTTGGTGTTTGTATTAAGGTTCACTTTTGCTTGTTAGGGTTTCGGGTAAATTAAATACGTGTTGTTTGTACGCAAGTATATTGGCGACTAACTAAATTCTATAATAATAAATGCTTTTAAAGACGACATGACATATACATAGCTAGGTTTGTGGATATATGACTTACGTAGCTATAAACACAATATTCGATCCAACATACCGCCCACCAAAAGGACTTCAAGTTCTTTTATAATCTCAAGTAAGTTCCAACAAATTATCCTCTAAAACATCAAGTATCTGACTCCAAATTGTCAGTCTAAAAAGCAAAATATTACAACTGTAAATTAATAAATTCTAACTATACGTACTACAATAATACACACTATCTTAATAAATCAAGGGAAGCTAAGTAGTATCAACTGTACTCCTCCATGAAGTGTTTTGTCATGTACATCAGCAATGATTAACTGTATCAGTGCGTTTTTTTTCTTCGCCCACCCTGAGTACATTTTTCTTATCTAGGTATGGATTTAGACATTGTAGCGAACTTGTTTTCTTAACTTCTTTTCCTATTTTTATTCTATCTATCTCTTCTTTAAATTCTTCCTCTTGAGCCTTTCTAATACAGGTCTGTAGAGTATCTTCTAATTCTTGCGTTGTTAAATTCTGGTTATCACTGTTTATATTCTTCTTATACTTCAAAAATCTTCTACAGTAAGTAATCGCTTTTATTAACTCTGTTAACGTTTCAAAATTATCAAATTGCGATAAAAAAGTTGTTTCAGGTTCTTCCATCCGCTCTGCGTTCAGGTAAGTATTGATTTTAGTTTTCTTCATTTCCAAGTCTGTTTCTGTTATTTCATGTTTAATATTTATTTTTGTTTCAGATAGCCAGCTCGGTCCGTGCCACCATAAGTTACTTTTCTTCAAGTCGGTTAACAACATTCCTCTAGATGCCAAATCAGCGGGATTTTCATGTGACTGTACATGGAACCAGTGTTTGTTATTAATGTTTTCAACAATTTCGACTACACGGTTTGCAACGAAGGGTTTCCACCTATTAGGTTCACCGCTAAGCCATGCGATAACAATTGAAGAGTCAGTCCAAGCATACATTCGTGTTGTCGGTATCCTCATTGTTTGTCCAACCTGCTTCATTAATTTTGAAAGAAGTAGGGCACCACAAAGTTCTAGCCGAGGTAACGAAATTGTCTTCAATGGTGCTACTCTGGTTCTGGCAGCTATCAGTTTTGTTTCAATCTTGTTGTCTGGAGTTTCAATTCTTATATAAACTGCCGCTGCATATGCACGCATTGAAGCATCGCTGAATCCATGAATTTGTATTTTGTTGTTGTTAACAGTCATCGTACCAAGCCATCTGTCTATTTGAATTTCTGTTATGTTAACAAAGTCTGATCTTATTTCTCTTTATTCTTTTTCTAATGTGTTACTTACTTGTTCATCCCAGTTAAATCTTTCAAGCCAAAGCTTTTGTATTAATATTTTAGCCATAACAGTACTTGATGCTATCCAACCAAGAGGATCAAACAATCTTTGTATATCAGATAATATGTTTCGCTTTGTTATGGACTTGGCTATGGGTGTAAATCTAAGATTGTATTGAAACTGGTCTGTTTTTAAATTCCATTCAATTCCCAATGCTTTAAGAGTTCCATCGAGGTTTAAATTAATCTGTGCCTTAGCAGATCTTTTATCTACTTCTATATACCTCATTAAATCGATACTGTTGGATGCCCATTTCATAAGTTGAAAACCGCTTTTTTTCAGAATGTCTGATAATTCTTTAGAGAGTGATATAGCTTCAGCTACTGAGTCTGTGCCAGATAACAGATCGTCCATGTAAAAATCCTCGTTTATAGTTTGTGCAACAAGATTATTACTCCCTGTTTCGTCTTTGGCTAGCTGTTGGAGCGTTCTAACGGCCAAATATGGTGCTGACGCTGTTCCAAAGGTGACTCTGAGCAATCGATACTCTTCCAGGGCATCAGATTCCTGTTGCCTCCACAGGATTCGCTGGTATTCTGCGTCTTCTTGGCTCACTAATACTTGGAGGAACATCTGTCTTATATCTGCCATAAAACAGACATGTTTCATGCGCCATCTCATCAAAATGTTTCTCAAGTCTTCTTGCAGCTGAGGACCCACAAGTAATTCATCGTTCAACGAAATGTTGTTTGATCCTTTACACGACGCATCAAATACAACGCGTGTTCGGGTGGACTCTTTGTCAGCTCGGATAACAGCGTGGTGAGGTAAGTACACAGCTTTTTTATCCTTTTCCTTATCAGGCACCTTCTCAATGTATCCTTGTGCTATATAGTTATTTATAACTTTACTATATTCTTTTTGCAGGTCTGGCGATTTCCTAAACTTCCTTTCTAATAGTGTAAATCTATGTGTTGCTATCGATTTTGTATTACCATCTGGTGATTGTGGACTGTATGTATTAAACGGTAATTTAACAATGTACCTTCCTTCTTCATTTCTAGTAGTTGTCTTTTCGTATATTTCTTCACACAGCTGTTCTTCCTTTGTTAAGTGTCTTTTAGTGTCTACGTCAATTTCCCATATTGATTTCAACATGTCTTCTACGTCAACTGAATGATGCATGACAACATACTGGCTATGAAGTGTTGTATTAACTTCTCCAAAAAGAATCCATCCCAGGCTGGTTTCCTGTGCGCTTGGTGTTCCTGGTGGACCTTTGATTAGGTTGTTTTGCAGAATTGCAGCATATTCTTTCACACCCAAGAGCAGATCTATAGACCCTGGCTTGAAATAAGTTGGATCAGCCAGGTTGAGGTCTTGAATGTGTGCCCAATCTTGGTTATTGATTGTTTTGGTGGGTATCTTTGCGGTCAGTTGCTTGGACATAACGTATGCCTTGATCGGTAAACAATAGTTTCGGTCCAATCGTGATCGTATTTGTAGCTGTACCACATGTTTTATTTTGGTCTTCTGGGATCCCACCCCTATAATGCTTGCTTTTACAGGTTGTCGTTCGAGCTTCAACAATTGAGTCGCCTTCTCGCTAATGAAAGCTGCTTCGGAACCTGGATCTATTAGCGCCCGCAGTAAAATGGTGTTACCTTGCTCGCTTGTTGCTTCCACTACTGCCGTTGCTAAAAGTGTTGCTAAACTCTTCTTAGTATTGTAATGTGACGCTATCATTGTATTGACTTGTAATGCTTGCTCTTCTCTTGCTTCTACATGTGTTACAGCTGGCGGAGAGGTGACCGATGATTCTCCATGCTGCTTGGTCTTTGTTTCATGTAAAAGGGAATGATGGCGCCTGTGGCAAAGACGACAAGATACTGGCACTTTACACTTAAATGCCGAGTGTCCTGGTACTAAGCAGTTATAACATAATTGTTTGTTTTTCACAAACTCTCTTCTTTCGCTAAGTTCCTTCTTGCAGAATTCCTTACAATGACTTAAACTGTGACCTTCTTTACACATCACACAAACTTTCTCCGTAACTGGTGTGGCAACATGGAATGAACGCTCCTTTATTGTTTTATTGTCCTTTGATGTACTATTCTGGTTTGTTAATTCCAGGGTACGGAACTTCGATTCTAAGAACTTCTTGAAATCACTCCAGGTAGGTAAGTTTTCGGCTTCTTCTTTATATGCATGTTCTTCCCAGTTCTTGTGCGTCTCTGAGTCCATCTTCTGCACCAGAAGATATATAAGGAATGGATCCCAAGAGCCGACGTCAATATTTAAATTATTAAAATTGTTTAGACACTCTGTAGTGGTATCTAACAACCCTTTTAACTGAGAAGCTGATTGAGAAGTCATCTTCTTTTGGTTGAATAACCTTTTCATAGAATGATTCAATAGTAAGCGTTTGTTGCCATACCTCTTTTTCAAAATATCCCATGCATTTATATAATTTTTATCGGTTACCTGTATATTCTTCAATAGTGATTCGGCTTCTTGAGTAACACTAGTCTTCAAATAATGAAGCTTTTGGACATCGCTGAGCGAAGTATTATTGTGCACCAGCGATGTAAACAAATCTTGAAAAGTTTGCCATGATTCATGATTACCGGCAAACTTCGGTATCTCGATCCTCGGAAGGTGCACGAGGCTATTTTGTAGACTTGTGGAGCCGAAACTACTATTTGCTGATTTTGATTCCAATACTGATGGTTCCGATAACAAAATAACCATGTCCTTTAAGTCACCTTGAAGCACGTTAAACAAATCTTCATAAATAAAAAACTCCTCATTTGAAAAATAAGGCAAAGTTCCTTTCTGTTCCTTTGGTGTGGCCTTCACTAAGTCTTTATGCGCACATTTGAACGTGTCCCAATAATCTTCAATGATTTTCATACGTGCTTCGATATATCCTCTAGTTAAGCGTGCTTTAGGACATTTTCTTAGGTTAATTTGTGTTTTCCGTAGCACGTTTGCAGTGTCTTCTATCACGGAGAGAAGTTTCTGTTGTTCCTCAGTCGTAGTCATTTTGCACGTAAACAAGCTTGAATGCAGCTGATACCCGACGTATAAGGTAGCTTCGTAATAATTACTACAATAGTTTTCGTAGTAAACAACTTGCTAATTCTCGGAAACCGATGCGCACAAAAAAAAGGTCGGCCTTATCGCTGCTGTGGAATGTGAGTCCTTTGTTCTCTCGGTTGGTGTCCGTACTGGAAGGATCCGGCTCGATTGCGACCATATGGTGTTTGTATTAAGGTTCACTTTTGCTTGTTAGGGTTTCGGGTAAATTAAATACGTGTTGTTTGTACGCAAGTATATTGGCGACTAACTAAATTCTATAATAATAAATGCTTTTAAAGACGACATGACATATACATAGCTAGGTTTGTGGATATATGACTTACGTAGCTATAAACACAATATTCGATCCAACAACTGTCTTAAAAAGTCAATATGTTGTGTTACTGAAACGAATCGCTGCAAAACCGACTCCACGTAGTTTTGTCTTTCCTACCCCTAGAGTGTAATTTAAGCTCGCGTAGGCGTGCAGGGGCGAGGCGTCCTGCGAGCTGAGGAGCAGGTGGTTTAATAACGGTCGACGCCGCAGCTGAGGCTGGCCGGTGAAGCCGGCCAGCAAGCCGTAGCTGCGGTGGTGAGCGTTAAAACCATCTGCGATGATAAGCACGCGTGTGACTGCCGGAGCCCCGCAGCGCCGGAGCCGTGATAGAAACCATGCCTGCTGCATGCTGCATGCTAACTTGCATTTTTGCTTGCATGTTACATGCTTGCTGCATGCTCACATGCATGCTTGCTTGCATGCTTGCTCCATGCATGGTGAAAGCTTGTTTGAATACTGCATGCTTGCTGCATGCATCGTATATGCTTGTTTGCATGCTACATGTTTGCTGCATGCATGGTGCTTGTTTGCATGTTTGCATGCTTCATACAGCGAATAAAAACACAAAAAAACTGGCCAAGTGCGAGTCGGACACGCACACGAAGGGTTCCTAACCATTATCGCAAAAAACGGCCGTTTTCACCCTTTGGGTACGGAACCCTAAAAACAAAGTTTTATTATGGTACAAAATTACTCCAACTATGAATTTTCTGTAATTTACTAAACGTTTTGAAAATACTTTTATTATGCGTACAGCTAAGGAGTGGAATTCCCTGCCGGAGTCTGTGTTTTCCGATATCTACAATCTAGGGGTATTTAAGTCAAGAGTGAATAGGTTACTTCTAGGCAAGCGTGATTCATCGTCGACCACATCATTGCTTACCATCAGGTAAGATAGTGGTCAAGCACGAGCCTATACTAAAATTAAAAAATAATGTGATAGATAAGTAGTTCAATTAATATGGATATGAAATGTATGCCAAAAGAAAATTCTGACTGTGAATTTTCTGCGATATGATGGTACTGCCTTTTAGTGACTATCAACATGTAATTTATGCCTAAAGATGATTCAGAGATTTGACAAAGTTATGAGTTTTGAGTCCAATCGCAGCCAATCGATTTTCTGCAAAATGAAGTTTATGCTATCCGTTGTTATGCAATATTATGACATAAAAAGTTCTGCTATAAAAGGTAGACCCCAAGTAGTGGTCTTAAGTATAATTACAAAATTATAAATGCCACCAACAGTCTCGTAATCGTTACACTTACTTACTTTTCAACATAGTTGTTACTGACACAACATAAATGGCTTGACAACGGCACAGGTAAACCAATTAATAGAAATATCCTGAGATTCAGCTTTGAAATGTAAATCCAAAGAATCCTCTTTATCAAGTTTTTGTCTGGATGTAAAAAAGATTATAAGGAAATATCAGAACAAGCACTGAAATATTTACTGCTTTGTTCAACCATATACTTTGAAAAGGAATTCTCTGCTCTTAATACACTAAAACCAATACGGAGAAAGATTACAAGTGAAATCCGAATGGAGATTACAACTTAGTAGTAACATCAACCCAAATAAGTCAAGAGCAAACCCATCGATCGGAGTTTGTCGTACGTTTAATGCGGTGTGTCGGGATGTTGATCTGGACTTGTTTCATACTAAGATTAAAAACCTAAAGACTAAGTTGAGTAAGCGTTTCTTTGATATGTAGAAACATTTGTTAACTGTTTTTTGTTTCTTATTTGTTGAGTTATATTTTTTTCTTATTTATGCTCTCGCTAATGTGTATTTTATGATAACTTTTATATTGGTGAAAACTTTTAATTGGCCTTTTCTTGTATGTTGTTTCTGCGCATTGTTGTATTAGCTGTAAGTTTTCCTAAGATTAATAAAATAAAATAAAATCGCAAATAAATAAAAAACTAATTTAGTTCAGATTATCGTAATTTTTATGAAAAAGTTTTTTTTTTTAAGGAGACAATAATTCAAGGACCTATCCTTGAAATTGTGCTTGATTTCATAGGGGTCCATGAACTGATAAAGGTTAGGAAACGCTGTTTTTTTTTTTTTACTTTGGATAATCCCACCGCACTATTCCCAAACCATTGAACGCTGATTTATTAGACTTGCTTCTGTCAGCGGCTTCCCCCGCGTTAAATACGGATATTGCATTACATTTACATTTTAATTTTTTTTGGGACACGCCCGCCACACTAATCCCAACTATTGCAACTCCTGAAAGCCTAAATCAATAGTAGCGACCATCAGACAAGCACCGATTCAATAAAGCTCGACGAGTACCGGAGACTTTTTTTTTACTTAATTTATTGTTTGTTTATTTTATGAATTTTTTATGTGTGCGTGTTGTCTAACTAATGTAATTTTGGACTCTTTGTACGTTTTGGGTGACACTGTAAGTGCAGAGAGTAGGTAATTGTAATAATAAATAACTGTCGTGGATCCCGTAAAACTCATTGGAAAAAAAACAGCAGAGGAGTAAGAAAAACATTATGTTTTCTACTAACCTCCTTATCAAGCAGAAAAAACTAGGTCAATAGGCACAAAGGGACGATACCAACTGGGATTCAGGAATTATACCAAGATAACGTAATACGTTATCCGGGATATGATCCTCTCTTGGGACATTGGATTTAGACGTGGTCTATCCGAGTAAAATGTTATTTATCCGAGACCGTACAGCCGTTGAGGCGTGATTGACTGACAAAAATGCCATTTTTTTAAATGAGATATTAGTAAACTAAGTAAGTATAGTAAGAAATTGGATGTTTTTGTAAATTTTTCACATAGTTTAAAAACATAATAAATACATGCCTGAAAAAGCTGAAATTACTACACTTCAATCCATTGACAAAAAAACACAAAGTGAACTACTTTTTCACGTAACACCACACTAATTCGCACTCTGATCTGATGATCCTTCGCACAAAACTGCTCGACACAAAATGGTAGAACTTTCACAGACCTACACATGGTGCTATATAGTACCCCCACTATAGCTGAGACAAAGACACGACATTTGCAGTTGGGATCTAGCCCAGAGATGACAAACATTTAAGTTCTACCTCAGTAGTACCTTAGTACTTATTTATCTTACTTATTTTGGATTGATGGATGTATTTTTGTTACTCAATCACGCCAAAACGGCAGAACGGATCTGGATGAAATCTAGTTTTCATCCCGGTATAATGGTCCCTTGGGATAAGAAAACACACAAAAAATTAAAAAAAATATTCTACCGTGCATTCGGAAAGTAAATTGTTATGGAGAAGAACGCACAAGAACCCCCATACTTATTTTTTTGAAAAGGATCTTCAGTTTTTCTTTAACCAACTTTGAAAAGCCAACCAGCTTACAAATATTGCTGAGTTTTCAGATAGATGAACCTTGCAAACTGATCTCAATCTCAATACAATTTTTATTACTTGAGTTGAATTAATCTAGTTAATTGGAAAACATCTATTGTACACATTTATCTTATTACCCTGCTAGGAAAAGAATTACCCCCCTTTTTAACCGACTGCTTAAAAAGGAAGTGGTTCTTCAATTCGAACGTATATATATAGTTTTTTTTATGTGTGTTCGCGGATAGCTTCGTCGTTTATGAACCGATTTTGATGATTCTTTTTTTGTTGAAAAGGAAATATCCCAAGGGTAGTACCATGATAAGGAAATCAGGATCTAATGATGACTGCCCAGAGAAATCGAGGGAAATCCTCAAATAACAAAGGCATAGATATAGCGATTTTGGTATTTTTATCAACAATGCAATTATATATACTAGTGTCATTTGGTGAAATGGAACTGCTGAAGAAGACCACAGATGGCCACTGGAACTCCTTAATGCTAAGTATGTCACAAGTTTAAGATATATCGAAAAGCTAACCGACTATGATGAAGCAAATAATTATAAATAAATGGTACTGATGAAAATAGTAACATCGAACTGATCTGATGATTAATCCGGAAGGTAGGCACTGGAACTCCGAAATAAAACCATGGATCCTAGTCGTGTTTGGGCTTATTGGAATCGTCATTAGATTTACTTTGGCTATAAATGTTTTTGATGTTATTAAGAGGGATCTTTCAAAACTAAAAAGTAATAAAAGAAAAAAAAAAAGAAAAAAAAACAAACCGACTTCCAAAACAAAACACATAAAGCGAAATAATACCGTTAGTATTTTTTTGGAAAATATTTTTTTTATTCGACACCGACTTCGGAAAAGAAAGTTATATTTCGCTTTGTAGTGCTTTGTTTTGGAAGTCGGTTTGATTTTTTTGCTAAAAAGTTTTAGTGTAACAGTATTTTACATGGAGTGACCACCCAGTGACCTGTACAACCCAGTTACTGGGTTATGGGTAACATGATGCCCCGTGGCATACATAAAATATTTATTCATTCTAGAATGAGTAGATCAGTTAACACCGTGCCCAAAATGTGTAGCTTTTAATAATGCCTACGGTTGATTGTCTCTGGCGTTGCCTTTCTAATAAAAATATTAAAAAGATTTCACTATATCTCGTGCGTTAGACCTACTACTAACAAGCATGACATAAATCTTCATACAATCATGAATTATGTAAGTAAATGTTACTTCTACCATTGTACTAGTACCAACCTAGATTCTCTTTTGTTTTCAGTCTGGCACTATTGATACCTTAATAGATTGAGAGCCCAGAGCCCCCAGACATGTTATTTTTTAAAAGATAAATGTGGGGCCTCGAGTATTGTTATATTACAATGAATGCCAGCATTCCTGCTAAGTTGGTGAGACGGCCGATTTACAGGTACCAGGTGAGAAAGATAAATAAAAATAGTACTAACTTATTTTAAATTCGAATGTTTGATTTTTATATGTATTACATACAATATTATTATTAAATAATATTTAACACAGCCAGACACACAGACGCACAACTAACTAGATGACGTGATTGTATGTACTTCGCGTGCCAAAAAACGGAGTGAAGTTACCAAAAATTATCGTAATCCGAGCATAAAACATTTAGCATTATCGGCACCGGAAATCCACCGAAATTTAGAAAAATGCCTTTTGATGCCATATTGAACTGTAAAGAATGTATAGAAAAATTGGCCATGGCATTGAAAATGTTTTCTTTCATTGGTAAGTCAATCTGCCTAGCCTTTTCCAAACTACGTTGGGGTCGACTTCCAATCTAACCGGATTCAGCTGAGTACCAGTGTTTTACATGGAGCGACTGCCTATCTGACCTCCACAACCCCGATAACAGGGTAACACGGTACCCCTTGGCAAGACTGGTGTCAGATCTCAAGCTTCTGACTACTCGTAACGACAGGCAAAGACCTTCAAATGCTTTTTCCCACTGCTGGAACACAGGTCTGTGAGAGGGAATGGGCCGTAATCCAGCACGCGGGCCCAGTGCGGGTTGGTGGATGTCACATGTCTTCGATTTTTTTTCTACCACATGCCGGTTTCCTCACGATGTTTTCCTTCACCGTTTTTGAGAGCAGTAGTGAAGAAATAATTTACAAAAAGTGAAGCGCCTGCCTGGGTTCGAACCAACGACCTACAACTTGTAAGACGCGGCCGTTACCACTGGGCCATCACACTGCTCCAGATAAAATACAGACAAATAAAAAAAGTGTAAAGTCTGATGTAAGAGGTTAGCAGGAAAGTGTTTCTCACGGCTGGGCCAAAAAGGCCCAGTTCAGAAAAATGCCAGACAACTACTGCCTGATTTTCAACTGGACCTGATGTGTGAGGAAAAGGATGTTTTCTGAGCCTCGCCAGCACGTGATCACTGTGCCACTGTACAGGAATCAAGCCGTACTTACCTACACGTTATTTATTTAATTTCTTAACTACAAGGAAGCAATGTTAATTAATGTCAGTGTCTTATAGAATATCCTTGTGGTTTACGATTCTCTGCAAGTCAGTTATATTATTACGAATCTGAAATTACATACAGACAGACCGCACTTACTTCCTCATTTCATAATCATTAATGGTAAGAACAGTATTTTTGTATGGTTTTTACGTAAATTGACTTATACTCTGTTCGCTGGTGGAAAAAATAAGAGGTAAACAAACAAACGTCAAACGGTTTTATTCCGACTCATTTTAAAAATACAACCGTACATCGCAATTTGGTTACTTTTTTAGCACTCTTTAATTTATTATCATTAAAGTCCCAAACTCCATGCTTTCCAATACTCCCCGGTACGACGTAGCGGCCAGCAAGTAGGTTGCGGTGCTGCTTGGCGACATCGCAACTGAGGCGTGCCGCGATGTCGTATAGGAGGGTGCGTCTCATCTATACCAATATTATAAAGAGGAAAGATTTTTTTGTTGGTTTGTTTGTACCGAATCTACTGGACCGATTTCAAAAATTCTTTCACCTATGGAAAACTACATTATTCCCGAGTAACATTAGCTATTATTTTGACGAGAGCGAATCCGCGGGGGTCAGCTAGTATCGTATGAAGTAATTTGGTATATTTTCATTTCAATAACGTTCACAAGATATAATAAACGTGAGTTAATCCAACTGTTGATATAATTTCTTTAGATATAACATTTATATATCTACTCTAAAACTTATTTCGTGTAACGTTATTGGTTAAAACGTTTACTTAATCAAAAATCATTAGGCCTATCGTTTAGAATATTTATAATATTCATACCATCTTTATTGTTAACACCCCGATTCAAAGCAATCAGACTCGGATGGGTTATATTAGATTAGGTAAGAAGGTTAAGGCGGGAGCGGAGCGGAGTGCCAGGTCCCCTCAATGTTGGGGTGCGTGTCAGGTAACCGCCACGTTGGCCTAGTTGGTTGCTGGTCTCTTTCGGATACGTCCGGGAGGAAGAGCAACCCACTGGGCTTTTGCACCCTGGGCACCGTCAATAACTTCCCATTCGTGGGTTCTTGTTGGCGGTGGCTAATAACCTGACAGAGGGGATGTCGCTCTGGGTGTTCCCCTGATTAGCAGAGGACACTCCAGACGCGACATAGGGGTAGGCTGGGTAGGTAGGTTGGGTGGGTGGGGTAGGTTAGGTTATGTAGGTAAGCGGTGGGGCTCACTTCCGGGCCTCTGGGCCTTCCCCTGCGGGGGGGATTCCCCGGGTGCACCCCAGCTCTGCTCCCTGCACTGCCCAGCTCTGCACCCTGCACTGCCCAGCTCTGCACCCTGCACTGCCCAGCTCTGCACCCTGCACTGCTCGGCTCTGCAGTGACCGGCTCTGCCCGCTCTGCACCTGGCTTCGCCCGCTCTGCACCTGGCTCTGCACTCGGCTCTCGTGCGGTTTGAGATCCCCGAGTGCACTGACCAGCTCTGCACCCTGCACTGACCAGCTCTGCACCCTGCTTTGTCCGGCTCTCCATCCGGGCTTTGCCCGCTCGGCATCTGGCTCTGCGCCCGGCTCTCTCTCCTGCGGGTGGGGGCGGGAAGTGGGCCCATGAAGAGGATGACTTGTCGTTGCCTGGCCTCCTTTGACGTGGGCGTCGGTCTCGACGCTTTGCCGCAGACGTGGAGGGCGGCATCTGGTCTTCGCGGGCCAGATGCCGCAACGTAGGGGACCGTTAGGTCCAGCGCGGTGGGGGGCACGGCGCAGCACACCGTCTAGTTGTGCCCAGCGGGGGCGTAGCTGCACCGTGCCCTGAGGAGTTTTCGGGCAGGTCCTCTCGCTTCCCGGTGTGGACATTCTATGCTGGGGAGCGGGGAGGCCTGGGCGGTGGAGGTGGGAGCGGGCGATTGAACGATCGCCTCCTCCCACCTCCTGGTGATGATTAGCGGGCGGCAGGCGCGGGGGCACCTGTCGTCTGCATTCCACAATCACCACCCTCGTCGGGCGGGAATGGCCGAGCACTCACGGTCATTCTCGGGCCCCTCCACTGAGGGAGGGCGTGCGGAGCCCGCCATAAAAGTGGGCAGTCGTCGGCGGAGGACTGGACGTAAAGGCTGTGCCGGTTTCCCAGTCCTCCTCCACACAAACGATGCGGGAGTGCGCTGGGTTATTTTAGAGGGTATACCGGGCTCGCCCGGGGAGTCCCACATAGCCCGCCCATTCCCCCAATGGGCGGGTACGCTTAATGCATTTTTCATAGCGTTATCAAAAAAAAAAAGGTCCCCTCAATGTTGGTGAATCATTAGGGTTAGGTTTGGTTAGAACAGTGACCATTAACGCACGAAGGCGAACGAGTGAAGCGAGCGTGCTGCGGGAGCGGCGTGACAGAAACGAATCGCTGCAAAACGGACTCCACGTAGTCTTGTCTGTCCTACCCCTTGAGTGTTTTTTAAAATCGCGCGGGTGCGGAGGGGCGCGGCGGCCCGCGAGCTGAGAAGCAGATTTTAACACTCGGCTTGCTGGCCGGTGGTGAGCGTGAAACTCATCTGCGACGATAAGCTCGCATGGGACCGCCGCAGCCCCACAGCGCCGAAGCCGTGACAGAAACCATGCGTGCTGTATGTTGCATGCTTGTTTGCATGCCTGCTGCATGCATGGTGTATCCTTGTTTGCATGTTTTTTACAGGGAAATAAAAACAAAAATTAAAAATTTTGCTTTGTTTTTAGGGTTCCGTACCCAAAGGGTAAAAACGGGACCCTATTACTAAGACTCCGCGGTCCGTCTGTCTGTCTGTCTGTCTGTCTGTCTGTCTGTCACCAAGCTGTATCTCATGAACCGTGATAGCTAGACAGTTGAAATTTTCACAGATGATGTATTTCTGTTGCCGCTATAACCACAAATACTAAAAACAGAATAAAATTAATATTTAAGGGGGGCTCCGATACAACAAACGTGATTTTTGTGCCTTTTTCTGCGATAATGGTACGGAACCCTTCGTGCGCGAGTCCGACTCGCACTTAGCCGGTTTTTTTTACTAGGCGTTTTATCATATTAGACTATAAGAATAGGTTTGATGTCTTTTGAGTGATATATGAAAAGATTTTATATTCATTGTATGTTATGCTTATAAAAAATTGTTACTTTAAATTTATACCAATCATCTTCTATCTATAATATAACAAGTAAAATTTCACAATTTAAAAAACCCCCGACGCATTTATCTTGCGAGAACACCCCGATTCAAACAGTAAAATGCCCATAACTTTTGAAAGGCTGAACCGATTTTATTCAAACAGCTAAGAACACTCTCGACAAAATTACCTTTCAAACAAAAAAAACTAAATCGAAATCGGTTCATGCGTTTAGGCGCTATGATGCCACAGACAGACACACAGATACACAGATACACAGATACACAGCAACACACGTGAAACTTATAACACCCCTTTTTTTCCGGCGGGGGTTAAATACACCCCGATTCAAACAGTAAAATGCCCATAACTTTTAAACGGCTGAACCGATTTTATTCAAACATAGCTAAGAACACTCTCGACAAAATTACCTTTCAAACAAAAAAAACTAAATTGAAATCGGTTCATGCGTTTAGGCGCTATAATGCCACAGACAGACACACAGATACACAGATACACAGATACACAGCAACACACGTGAAACTTATAACACCCCTTCTTTTTCCGGCGGGGGTTAAAAACACCCCGATTCAAACAGTAAAATGCCCATAACTTTTGAACGGCTGAACCGATTTTATTCAAACATAGCTAAGAACACTCTCGACAAAATTACCTTTCAAACAAAAAAAACTAAATCGAAATCGGTTCATGCGTTTAGGCGCTATGATGCCACAGACAGACACACAGATACACAGATACACAGATACACAGCAACACACGTGAAACTTATAACACCCCTTCTTTTTCCGGCGGGGGTTAAAAATAAAAGGGACACACATACAGTTTCGTTCATAGATTTATGCATTTGTTTTTGGTCAGATTATATTTTAGGGCCGTACAGAGTAACTAAAGTTTTGAACCACGATAGGTATTATGGTGGGTTGGAGATATTTACTAGAAAAGGGACGTCAAAGTATATAGGTGTATTTTCTGTTGATAAAATACATCCTTGCCTTTGTTTCAATAACAAAGATAGCGAATAGTCTACTAGCGAAACCGATGATGATTTAAATAATGATTTAGATAATTTACATTGCCAATAATATTTACTTGTGTGTCTAGAAATTAATGAAGTACATATTTTATCAAATTCAAATTCAAATTCAAATTAAATTTATTGCATCCATAATGTACACACAGGTGGTAAATATAAGTTACAGAAACAATTATGGACCCTGTCGGGCACAGCAACATTCTAGATACAGTCAGTGTCTAGGAGAGAGGAATAGCGCTCAATATCATTACAAATAAAAATATTTTCCTTATCTATTAACATTTTAGCTATCTATTCCCTTTCTATTTGTTTTGTTTAATGTACTATTTGTTTTGTTATACGTAAATCTTTTTATTTTCATGTCAAATTAAATATTAATTATTCGTTCAAGTTTTTATATTACAATAAGTATATTTGATTAAGATAGATTATATTGAATAAAATTAATACATAATAAAATTTAAAATGTCCATATTATATTTTAAGTCAATTATTTATTAACTAGCTGTGCCCGCGACTTCGTTCGCGTGGTTGTCGAGAGCAAAACAACGTCGTTTAGATAAGAGTATATCACCTTTTTGATGATTTAGATAAGAGTCCTGACTTTGGTATAGTTGATTACGTTAATGCTTCTCTATATACTATGTTAGCGGTGGAATTACCCGGAGCATATACAAAAAGGTTGTTTGGGTTGCTAACACGTGATAGAGAAACATAGAGTTGGCCGTGTGAAAAACAATCAAAAGTAAGGTCTACACCCGCAACGGATAACGTCTGGCCTTGGGCTTTATTAATAGTCATAGCGTAACAGAGGCTTACAGGAAATTGCACACGTTTGAAAGTAAACGGAAAATTATTGGGGATAATGGGTATCCTGGGAATGAAAACAACATCACCGGAGCCGCAACCTGTTAAGATTTCGGCTTCGATGACATTTCGTTGGAGATTTGTTACTCTCAACCGAGTTCCATTGCATAGTTTTGGTGGGCTTAAATTTCTGAGTAGAATGATTGGTACTCCGACTTTTAAATAAATTTTGTGTGCTGGAAGACCTGGTGTATTTAGAGAGTCTAAAAACTCTACTGGATAGTGGGTGGCATCTCCTTCTTCTAAAACCGTGTTAATAGATAAATATTCCCTACTTTCTCCAGAAACATGTACCAATATTTGAGAATTTATTGCTGCTGCTTGGTCGTTGCGAGGTGCCAAAATAGCTCGTTGGCATAGCCAAGCAGCGTCATGGTTCGAGATCTCTGATGGATCTCCGTATACAGAGGAAATGAGTTCCTGCTGTGAGGCAACAGAAGAACACAGGCTTTCGACTAAAGTTACTTTACCTCCTTCTTGAGTCGGGTATGTGCCGTTACCAATTTGAAGTAGTAAATTTGAGAAAACCTGCGCGTTTGCGTCACCTCCCAAATATGCTCGCATATTAAAGCTCAAATTAGTTAATATGACACTACGCCATAAAATAGAGCTCTTTAAACAGGCACCTATTTCATCGGCCCTCGTTCCTCTGGGTATTATAGGGAGTGTCTGCCTGAAGTCTCCACAGAATAGCACCGTTAAGCCTCCCATCGGTCGGTCATTTTGTCTTATATCTCGCAACGTTCTATCTACAGCTTCCACAGCTTTACGATTTGCCATCGTACACTCGTCCCAAACGATAAGGGCGCAATCGCGTAAAACCCTTGCTTTATCACTATTGCGAGACACGTTGCAAACAGGGTTTTCTGTGCGGTCCAAGTCGATTGGTATTTTAAATGTTGTATGTGCAGTTTTTCCTCCTGGTAATAAAGTGGCAGCTATTCCTGAGGAAGCGACGGCAAGGGCAATTTTGTTTTGGCTCCTTATTTGAGCCAAGATAACTTTAGTGAGGAAAGTTTTACCTGTTCCACCAGGTGCATCTAAAAACAGCATTTCTCCTAATGAATGTTCTACACTACAGCATACTCTATCAAAGATTTGACGTTGTTCTGACGTCAAATTTGAACAGCCATTTCGCAATATTTCTGCTAACTCTTCGGGGTTGTAATTTATTTCAGATGTATACTCCCTATTAATTCGTTCCCCACCAACTGTCGGTGTCGGCAAGCCGTATTGACTGAGGGGGTTCCCTCCTATACTTGTAACTATATCTTGTATAGCCAGCAAAGCCCTATTATGGCAGCTTTCACGTACTTGGTCAGAAGTTTCACTATTTATATTTTGCTGTCTCAAAAAATCTTCGGCAAACGCGTCTTTATATTTTTGCCACAACTGCCCAGCGTCCGATAGGCCACAAAATGTCAACAAAATGGCAAATAAATGGCGCAAACGATGTGGACTATCACTGACGCATGCTTCGGCTAAAGCATCATCCCAATGCTGATCGCCATCTAATAAATGCCGTGCGCGGCAAGCAGCTTGAAATGTGGGATATTCTATATCGTCCACTTTGCGGAGCTCAGCAAAAGAAGTAGGTCCTCGCACTGTGTGAAGAAGAAGGCGTAAATAATAACACTCTGCATTATTTGGGTGCACCGTGTATACTCTTCCAATCACGTGTTCTTTAAAAATGCCGGACTCGCCTTCTACAGCAGTTCCACGTCTCCTGCGATTAAAAACACCTTGCTGCTTGTTATAAGTATAATAATGTGGCACTTCATTGTACAACAGAGACTTAGCGAAATTGTCTCTTTCGCAAAGGCGAAAGAATGCGAGCAAGGTGGTTTGTCTTGGGTTGTTCATTCTTTCTGCCACATTTTCTGGCTGAAAGTAAACTCGCTGCCCGCCTTCCAGGTGCACGTCAAGATGGATGACTGGCGGATACCTTTCATGAATAGGGAAACTCAAAATGCGCCAAACTGCCTCCGAAGAGCTTATGTATCGGCCAGATTGATACCTTGTCACTTCATCAAATTGGTTGTTATTTCTTAGTGCTATCATGGCTTGATCACTACCTTTATTAACATATTTACATATATATTTTATAGATTCGACGCTATTACAAATTTCAACATTAATGTGTGCTTGAAAAGCGTTTGACAAAACTGGAGAATACGGTACCACCCAACTATTATTTAGAATTATTTCTTGTCCACGGAATCTGACAGTAGCTGTGAAACCACCTTGTGACGGTGATCTTCGCCGGTATTGCGGATACCCATTTTCCCCAGCCATAGTTAGTTCTTTCAGTGCTCTGGGGTATTTTTTTGAGCATTGACCATCTTTCATGCACGGTGATTCCCTGTTTAAGAGGCCACATGGCCCGTGAACCATATGTGTTTTTACTATGTCATGCAAAATCGGATCTGCATTATAGTCCGGAAATTCTGCACTTATGACACTGTCTATAGCATCGGGACGAATTTTTTCTTCCAGCCACAGAAGAATGTGCGCGTGGGGTAAACCACGCTTTTGCCACTCGACGCTATACATAAAACAAAGAGTTGAACCGAAAACTTTCTCCTTTGTAAGTAGATTAATCAAGACTTTGAGTTTTAAATGAAAAATCCTAGCAATAATGTCATGTCTGTCGTATGACGCCTGTCCTGTGAGAAGTGCCTGGCAAATCTCCGTCCACTTTGGATTTGTTGTAAATGTTATAAAAAGGTCCGGCCGGCCGTATTTACGGACGTAACAAAAAGCATCTTGCGTTCGTTCGTGCATATACCGCGGACCGCCTGTGAAACTGGATGGCAAAATAACCAATCGACCCAAGTTTTCGACGTTATTATCTGATTGCATGGCGTCCCGCAAGTGCACGTATTCTTCAGCGCGTAACCGTCGCTGGTTAGTGCGAATATACACTAAACGTTCAGTTTCTATTTTTGCGTACATGTCCACAATAAATTGGCTGAACAAACCACGAAATCGTTGCAAATATACGAAACTGTTTTGCCTTATTTGTAAAAGGTAGGAATAGTATTGTTGAGCAGATATTTTTTTTTGATAATTAGTGACTCTCGTAGTAGGGTTCACTTGGTACAGCCCAAAATTGTACCCATCTTCACCATGACAATAGATTAGTGGATATTGCAGGGCGTCGTAAGCTCGGTGGGTTTCCAAAATGCGTTGAAGGCGATCGTCGCGTGTACGCAACACGATATCACGTCTCTCACACTCCTGGTCGACTAAAACAACTGCAACTTCATCTGCGACGGGTGCATTGTGTCTTCCACGGTGTTCACCCACAGGACGTCTATCGGCACTTATAACAATTTTGAAATCATTGCTGCCTTGTGGAATTGACTCCAATGCAGCTTTGAATTCACGAACGTACTGGTTAACGCGATGCAGCAATTCTTGAAGTTGACCCAAAAGCTCAGCATTGAGCTGGGGAAAATTGTGATTTCTAACATTGAGCTGTTGCGTGTAATCGGATACAAAATAAATTTGGAGAAATTTGGGTTCATTTTCTGGCAGCAAAGATCCAATAAGGTGATAAACTTGACCTTGTACTTTGAAGGTTGGCATGAACGGTCCTTCCGTTATTTGTTTTGCCCCAAAGGAAGTCATTTGGAAAGCACTGTTATATAAACGAATATTATCCAAAAAACGGTTCGACTGGGGATGATCGCCATTCAGGAGACTTATAAGTAAGTGTGGTGGATCTTGGAAATTTGGAAGAACAATTTTTCCATTTGAGCAGCACATTCCATCTGTCTCTTTCCTCCATTTCAAAGCATGACAAAAATTACAAATTTCTCTCATGTCACCCACGAAAGTAAAGCCAGCATAATTAATTCTAGACGAATATGTGAACCCTGATTTTTCCCTATTGTCCCAAGGTAATAAAATATTTGCATCGTCATTTTCCATGGACTCATCAGCTCCGCTATTTGTTTCTCTATTCATATGGTATCGAGCTCGTTCTATTTCTAGGCGAGATTGACGTTGTTCTGCTGTTTCTGCTCGTCTTAGTTCATCTATTCTTTCCCTTTCAGATGCAAGATAACTTTCATTGTTTCTTTGTACACCTACATAGTTATGTCTAGCTATTTCTAATCGTTCTTCTCTTTGGGTGAGAGATTCAGACTCGCGCGAGAGAGCGTGTCGCTCTCGGTCAGATGACAGACGTGCTTGGCGTTCCTCGATACTCTCTTGAGAACGCAAAGTCGCGGTCCGAGTTCTTTGCGAACTTAAGCGCGACTCCCTTTCTGTGAAAGTCTCTGACTCGCGTGAGAGAGACTGGCGCTCCCGATCAGCAGACAGCCGAACTTCGCGTTCCTGGATATTCTCTTGAGAACGCAAAGTCGCGGTCCGAGTTCTTTGCGAACTTAAGCGCGACTCCCTTTCTGTGAATGTCTCTGACTCACGTGAGAGAGAGTGGCGCTCCCGATCAGCAGACAGCCGAACTTCGCGTTCCTGGATATTCTCTTGAGAACGCAAAGTCGCGGTCCGAGTTCTTTGCGAACTTAAGCGCGACTCCCTTTCTGTGAATGTCTCTGACTCACGTGAGAGAGAGTGGCGCTCCCGATCAGCAGACAGCCGGTCTTCGCGTTCCTGGATACTCTCTTGAGACCGCAAAGTCGCGGTCCGTGTTCTTTGTGAACTTAAACGTGACTCCCTTTCGGTGAACGTTTCCGATTCACGTGAAAGAGCGATGTGCTCTCGGTTAGCAGATAACCGTGCTTCACGATCTTCTTCCGATTCCTGAGACCTACAAAGTCTCATCCTTTTCGCATTTCGGCTACGCAGCGAAAGGTTAGTTTTTTTTCTTTGAGGCATTTTCAAGGAAAATTAAAGCAATAAACAAAACTAACAACACTTATGACTGAATAGCCTACAAACTTAAAAGAACGGTGCGTCGAACAGTCTAGTGTGACAACGTATCGTCTGTTCGTGGTCGTGACTCAACGAATTGGCAACACTAACTTACTGTATAACGATTGGCACTATTGGATTCAAACTACGAAGTAAATCAAATACAATCTTAACTTCGTACTTCAAACCAATGACCAAAGTTGACCAAACGAAACCAATAAGATAAGCAAATACTTTTTTTTCGACCAATTTAGAAAATCGATAAACCAAGCAACCAGAGAACTTTTACGACACACGCAAGAACTTTTAAGACACCTAACGAAACCCAATTTGCCTAGTAAACACGGTGGACGTCATCCTCGCGCGGAAAATCTTAACACCGCGATTCAGAAAATGACGTCATTTGCACAACGCCATCTATCGGATTTAGATTTCAACTATCAACATTAGTTCTATTTTTAGTCTTAAGATGTCGTTGCAAGTACTATACTTAATTGCGTAACGTAATATTTTACTTCTTGAACTCACTAAATTAATCATATCTTTTGATAGAGTGAACCGATTTCGATGAAACAAAAACTAAGTTAAACCTCAAGTTGCGTATAATTTTTGTATATAAACATTGTCAGCATTGAATTCGTAGATTTTACGTGATGTGCGCACAAACAAACAGACAAACAGACAAACAGACAAACAGACAAAAATTTCAAAAATGATGGAAATGGGTTCTGTTACTTATCTTTTCACACGCTGGCTATTTTTTGTTTCAATTTCTTCAATGTACAAAAATGACTTTTCTACAGATTTATTATATGTATAGATGTCATTTTAAAATTTTTTAGTTAACAGTTGTCATTATTTTTACTTTAATTTGTCTGTCAGATATTCGTCAATTGTGTAATAGCTTTTACTAATTAAGAATTGTTTTAATTTATTAATAAAAATATTGGTTTTGCTTACTTGTTTTATATATTCCGGTAATTTGTTATATATTTTTATCGACATAGCATACGGACTAGAAGAGTGTAATTTGAGGCGGGAGGAGGGTAGATCTAGTCTGTTTTTATGGCGCAACGAATAATGTAATATGTCTTCCCGTGTGCTGTAAGACTCTGGGTATTTGCGGACTAGTTTACATAATTCTAATATATAAATATTAACTAAGGTGAGGATTTTATGTTTCTTAAAGTAAGGTTTGCAACTATCTGTCTGTTCTATGTTAGTTATTATTCGTATCAGCTTTTTTTGTAGGATGAATAGGGAGGGAGTGTCCGTGCTATTTCCCCATAATATTACGCCATAGCTTAACCAAGAGTGGGCATATGCGTAGTATGTCACTAGTGCGGTTTGTAGATTGGTAGTTTTTTTTATTTCACGTAGGGCATATGAAAACTTTGAAATTTTCGATTTAACTTTCTGTATGTGGGTTTTCCAATTTATATGTGTGTCTATTGTCAACCCTAGGAGAGTGAAATCGTTAACTACTTCTATTTTTTGTTGGTTGTATGTGAAGTTCAAATTAATTTGGTTTTTTTGCCGGGGGTAGAAAGTAATTAATTTGGTTTTTGTAAAGTTGATTTCAAGGTTGTGTTCGTTCATCCAGTTTATTATTAAATTAAGAATAGTGGTAAGTTTTTCGTTCAAATTAGCATTTGTTTGGCATGAGGTGAGGATTGAAATATCATCTGCAAACAGTACACATGGCCCATCTATGGTTTTGGGGAGGTCATTTATGTATATTAGGAACAATAGGCCGCTTACTACACTTCCCTGGGGAATTGAACCACGTATTGATCTGACATCTGACCTAATGAGCTGTACTTCTTTTATATCTTTATTATAATACTCAACCTCAACAAATTGCTCTCTGCCTTGTAAATAAGATGCAAACCATTCATGCGCTTTTCCGCGCACACCTATTCCGTATAGTTTATTTAATAATATTTTAAATTGCACCTTATCATAGGCTTTAGTCATGTCGAGTAGTATTCCTATTGCGTATTGTTTGTTGTTTAGAATATTTAAAGCTTCTTGAATGTATCTATAAACTGCCAACGTTGTGGATCTATTTTTGCGAAATCCATTTTGGCAATCATCAAAAATCTTATATTTTTCACAAAAAGAATATACACGATCGCACATTGCTCTTTCAAAGATTTTAGATGCTGTGGGCAGAAGGGCGATAGGTCTATAATTATTTGGGTCAGTTTTGGCATCTTTTTTATGAATCGGCTTTATTATTATCATGCAGATTACTTTTTTTTGAGTAAAAATATTACATAACCATTTATGTACAAGTAAAATTTCACAATTTAAAAACCCCCGACGCATTTATCTTGCGAAAACACCCCGATTCAAACAGTAAAATGCCCATAACTTTTGAACGGCTGAACCGATTTTATATTCAAACATAGCTAAGAACACTCTCGACAAAATTACCTTTCAAACAAAAAAAACTAAATTGAAATCGGTTCATGCGTTTAGGCGCTATGATGCCACAGACAGACACACAGATACACAGATACACAGATACACAGCAACACACGTGAAACTTATAACACCCCTTTTTTTCCGGCGGGGGTTAAATACACCCCGATTCAAACAGTAAAATGCCCATAACTTTTGAACGGCTGAACCGATTTTATTCAAACATAGCTAAGAACACTCTCGACAAAATTACCTTTCAAACAAAAAAAACTAAATTGAAATCGGTTCATCCGTTTAGGCGCTATGATGCCACAGACAGACACACAGATACACAGATACACAGATACACAGCAACACACGTGAAACTTATAACACCCCTTTTTTTCCGGCGGGGGTTAAATACACCCCGATTCAAACAGTAAAATGCCCATAACTTTTGAACGGCTGAACCGATTTTATTCAAACATAGCTAAGAACACTCTCGACAAAATTACCTTTCAAACAAAAAAAACTAAATTGAAATCGGTTCATCCGTTTAGGCGCTATGATGCCACAGACAGACACACAGATACACAGATACACAGATACACAGATACACAGATACACAGATACACAGCAACACACGTGAAACTTATAACACCCCTTTTTTTCCGGCGGGGGTTAAATACACCCCGATTCAAACAGTAAAATGCCCATAACTTTTGAACGGCTGAACCGATTTTATTCAAACATAGCTAAGAACACTCTCGACAAAATTACCTTTCAAACAAAAAAAACTAAATTGAAATCGGTTCATGCGTTTAGGCGCTATAATGCCACAGACAGACACACAGATACACAGATACACAGCAACACACGTGAAACTTATAACACCCCTTCTTTTTCCGGCGGGGGTTAAAAACACCCCGATTCAAACAGTAAAATGCCCATAACTTTTAAACGGCGGAACCGATTTTATTCAAACATAGCTAAGAACACTCTCGACAAAATTACCTTACAAACAAACAAAAAAAACTAAATCGAAATTGGTTCATGCGTTTAGGCGCTATGATGCCACAGACAGACACACAGATACACAGATACACAGATACACAGCAACACACGTGAAACTTATAACACCCCTTCTTTTTCCGGCGGGGGTTAAAAATGAATCGCAAAATGTGTTGGTAAGCGCATAACTCAACAACGCCTGGACCAATTTGGACAATTCTTTTTTTTAAATGTTCGTTGAAGTTCAAAGATGGTTTTTACGGGGAGAAAAATTCTAATAATTGCCAAAAAAAAAAAACAGGCCTTTTCTTTTTCCCATACAAAAGTTTTCTATCTAAAACGTAGTCAATTTGAGCTTTATTGCTATTGTATAAGCTATTTTTGCTTTGTGTAGGGTAGGGTAGTGTAGGGTAGGGTAGTGTAGGGTGGGGTAGTGTAGGGTAGGGTAGTGTAGGATCGGGTAGGGTAGTGTAGGGTAGTGTAGTGTAGTGTAGGGTAGGGTAGTGTAGGTTTTTTTTTTTTTTTATAAAAAATAAGTTTTTTTTTTTTATAGGTATACACGGTTCTCTCCGATATTGCTGTCGGAGGATTTTTTTTCCTGTGACAATTTTGTAATATATACATTACATTATTTATAAGTAATGTAATGTATACATACTTAAACATTCCATTTCTTATTATATTATTTATTACATTACACAATATTGTAGTCGCAGGTTGGGACTACTGAGGTTACTTTATATTATGGGCAATTTTTATTAATGTACTCAACAATAGTACAGACTATTTTATTTAATCTAATTAACATAAAAACAGACTATGTTAATCTACTTAACAGTATTAGCCTATTTATAATAATCTACTTATCTAACGAATTAGCTGTTTTGGCATTTTTTTTTCTTCTTAATTATTCTTTTGTCGTAGATAGTGTAGGATAGGGTAGGGTAGTGTAGGGTAGGGTAGTGTAGCGTAAGGTAGGGAAGGTAGTGTAGGGTAGGGTAGTGTGGGTAGGGTAGTGTAGGGTAGGGTAGGGTAGTGTAGGGTCGGGTAGGGTAGGGTAGGTAGGGTAGATAAATGTTTGGTGTTTTTATGGCAAAACAAAGTTTGCCGGGTCAGCTAGTATAATATAAAAATTAATCGCAAAATGTGTTGGTAAGCGCATAACTCAACAACGCCACCACGGACCAATTTGGCCAATTCTTTTTTTTAAATGTTCGTTTAAGTTCAAAGATGGTTTTTACGGGAAGAAAAATTCTAATAATTGCCGGAAAAAAATAAAAACAGCCTTTTGATTTTTCCCACACAAAAGTTTTCTAACTAAAACGTAGAGTCAACTTGAGCTTTATTGCTATTGTATAAGCTATTTTTGCTTTGTGTAGGGTAGGGTAGGGTAGGGTAGGGTAGGGTAGTGTAGGGTAGGGTAGGGTAGGGTAGTGTAGCGTAGGGTAGGTTTTTTTTTTTTTTTTTTTTTTTACTTAACATTAATCCCGCCACAAAATTTGGCGCCTATTTTGTGCTTAACTTCTCTCATTCCAGTTCTCGCTTGCATGCCTCTCGTACTTTTATCCTTCATACTATTTCTTTCTTTCATCCATCATCTTTCATTCTGTGGGTGGGATGCCCACTTTACTTAATCTAATCTAAGTGCATACTTTATTAAAATCAATTCGGGTAAATAAAACTGGTAAAACATAATTATAATAGGTGCAAATAGTGCTACAATGACAAATATAAATAACAAGTAAGTAAAATAACATTGTATAAAAACATAAATCCAGTACAAATCATAGTAAAATTAAAACAAAATTGGTGCTGATCAGCAATAAAATAAAACAATAGGGATAAAACATAAAAGGTGCATGGTTAAAACATAGGGATAAAAAAAAAACATATAAAAGTACAGTATCACAGAATTAACATCTAAAATTATATCACAGTTTTAACAATCAGGTACTACCTAACATACTGCTGGTGATAGATAGCTGTGTCGCATTCTGTTCTTACGTTTTGAATATTGTGACATATACACGAAACACAGTGCGCATCAGGTCTTGTTCCTATCTATCACCACAGTGGCTACTTTAGTGCAGTACGCCAGGAACCTTTCCCTAAATTGCTTTGTCATGAACTCATAGATACTCTCGTTCGTCAGTTTTTTGTCCAGCTCACATTCAAGTTGGTAGCGCTCCCTGATAAATAGCGGGCATTCTACAATTATGTGCTGGACACTTTCTGGCACGCTAGGATCGCAGACGCAAGATGGGCTCCCCTTACACTTGAAGCGATTCAAGTATTCAGAGAACCCACCGTGCCCCGTTAAAACCTGCGTGAGAACACCTGAGGGCCGTACCTGTTTCACAATACGGAAGGCCACTATTGCGTCCGGAAGAAACATTTTCGTCACGGAAGCTGTCTCGCCCGACACATATCTCCGATTCCATTCATCAAGCGATTCCAAACGGATCTGTCGCTTGATAAATGAAACCGGACACTGGTCGTAGTCTGGCTTCCTCCGTAACGACAATGCTGCTTCCTTGGCTAGCTCGTCCGCTCGCTCATTCCCCGGCAGGCCCGCGTGGGCTTTGACCCAGAACAAAGACACAGCTTTGCTCTGGGCCAGGGCCTGTGCCAAATTGGCGCGCGCGTGGAATGCCAGGGGATGGAGAGAGCTAGCGTAGGGTAGTTTAGGGTAGGGTAGTGTAGGGTAGGTTAGTGTAGGATAGGGTAGGGTAGTGTAGCGTAGGGTAGGGAAGGTAGGGTAGGGTAGGGAAGGTAGTGTAGGGTAGGGTAGTGTAGGGTAGGGTAGTGTAGGGTCGGGTAGGATAGGGTAGGGTAGGGTAAGTAGTGTAAGGTGTTTTTATGGCAAAACAAAGTTTGCCGGGTCAGCTAGTTTATTATATTAACTGATCATTATATCAAATAAAATTAAAGATCATTTATTTATTTAGACTCCATGCACAAAAAGTTACAAAGGCGGACTTAATGCCTAAGGCATTATCTACCAGTCAACCAAGGGTGGTGAAGAGATAACAAGGCAGGTGCATTGTTTAAACAATTTAAAAAGAATAAAGTTGTTATTAACATACTAAAATAGATAAAATACACGTACATATATATTTAATATAATATATACTTATATAAAATATGTATATAAATATATATTTTCATTTTTTTTTATTATTTTTTTTATTTATACTTCATAAGAAGTAACAGAAAAGAAGAGAAGAGACGACTCATCATCATCATTACAGATTCAGTTGTTATTTCTTGTAAGTATTAGAGATTTTGGAATTATATCATATATTACTTACCCCAGTGGCCCCGCCACCTACCTTTACCTTTCGACTGCAGGCGATAGGGAGTGTGGCAAACGCTATACCGACACTCCTCCTCCCTTGCGGCTTCACCGCGTCCACCATCAGAAGGTGGTGACCTCGTCCAGACCTCAGAAGGTCCTCTCCCGCCGCAACCTCCAACCCTCAGCCGCGATGCCTCCCATACGGGGTAAGTAATATATGATATAATGACCTTATTGCCAAATTGCTAAAGTGCTAGCGACCCTTTATGGGGGCCTATTGATTGAGTGTGCAAGTCACCCCCTGCCATTTTATAGCCGTGGATATCAACAGTGGTCGGGCAGGGGCTGGTAGTCCTCCTATAGTTTTGGGCAATCGATTCACTAAACCTACAAAATCTATAGCCCAATACATTTTTTCTCCATAAATTGCAATTTTTTTGTTGTATTTGTATTTTTTTTTTTGTGGGGTGTGTGGAGGGTATTGATATTTGGGGTTCGGGGTGTGTTTTGTTATTTGGGGGCTGTCTTCCTCATATTTACACGAATGTATTTGTGCGAAACATCTTTAATGTTTCCTTCTTCTTCTTTTTGCTATTAAGTTCCATCCTCAATTAATTTTAGAGTGCCTGGGCTTACATGGGCTTTTTTGTTCTTATCTGTTTTTGATTTTATCTTTTCTTGGAGCTTGCTTTCTACTCTGGCATATTTTTCATTTAGTTTCTTGTTGGAAGTAACAATTTCTATCAGTTCCTCCGTAGAATCTTTTGCTCATTGCTGAGCATTTATAGGTGGTTAGTTTGAAATGCTTTCGGCCTAGGTTTTCTTGGAGTCTGCTCAGAAAGACAACATCGTACCATACGATGGTTAGTACTGAAGTTCAGGTATTGTATTACACTCGTGTAACTGAACAGTCTTGCTTTGTTAGACAAGATGTCTATCTCATTTCTAACCTTTCCATCTGGAGATATCCAAGTCCATTTACATTTGAGTTTTTTGCGGATTAAGGAGTTAAGCAGCGTTAAGATATGTTCGAACAGGAACTCTACCAGTTTTTCGCCATTGTTGCTTCATTTGCCTCTCCAGGTGTTTGAGCACCTACTTGAGCATTAAAATCTCCCATGATTACTATATTTTTGTCCGAGTATTTTTCGGTAATTTCGCTAAGACTGTTGTAAAAAAATTCTATATCTGTTGCAGTAGCTTGTGCTGTCGGTGAATAAACTTGAAGAATGGTCCACTGTTTTGTGTATTTTGGTATGTTCATGTGAACTATTACTATACGGTCCAATATGCCTTCAAATCAAACCCAATAATATGTTTTTTGAGTTTTGACTTTATCATGAAGCCTACTCCTCTGTGTCCAGCCACTTCACCTTTGTAGAACAGAACATAATGACTCCTCTCTTCTATTCCTTCACCCACTCTCCACTTCTCTTATACCTAGGATGTTTCATTTGATATTTTTGACAGCCAGCTCCAGCTCCTGTAAACTTTCTGGTGTTCTCAGCGTTCGTGTGTTCAACGTACATAAATATAGATTATATGTATTTCGTTTCTGTTTTGTTTCATTTGTTGGAGGGTAGCGGTCTTCTACTCCCACGGTGACCAGCCGGCTTGGGGTGTGTTTTTCCGTTGTTGGTTTATATAAAGTTAAGGTTTGTGTTTTGGTTTGATTTCGGGTGCAGGTGGTCATCACAAGTTTTTTGGAGTGTCAGACAAATATGATGTTCTGCATCGTGCAATATAGTTTAGGATATTGGGTTTTATAATTTCCTTTGAAGTTCCCTTGGTAGTTTGGGGTGTCTGGGTGTCTCGGTGTCTTTACTATTAATTTTTTTCGGAGTTGACGAGTTGCGTGAGCCAGACCCCTACCTTTTTCTTTTGTCCCTGGATTTTTCCGTTGACTTTTTGACTATTATTTTATCATATTTTAGATAGGCTACATTACCCTTCTTCCTTTCTTCTATAACTTTGGTTTGAACTTTGAAGCTGCTTCCTCTTTTCAAGAATTTCTTTAGGGAAATCTTATTTTACGAATATTCCTGGTGGAAATCCTCTCTTGTTCTTTAGAATGATATGTTTTTTCCACATAGAAGTAATAGACACTATAACAGGCAGATTTTTGTTGGTATCTATTATTATTATTTTTATTTATTGATAGGCTCGCGTTTGACCTCTATCTCGCCTGATGGTAAGTGATGATGTGGTCGACGGTGAATCACGCTTGCTTAGAAGTAACCTATTTACTCTTTACTTAAAGATCCTCGGTTGTAACTATCAGAAAACAAAGACTCCGACAGGGAATTTCACTCATTAGCTGTGCGCACAATGAAAGTATTCGCAAAACGCTTTGCACGAATGGGTGGGATGTTCACCATGTACCGGTGGCGCATTGCCGTATGTCTTGTTGTCCGGTGATAAAAAGGGCCGCCTAGAATCAAATTGTGCAGTTCCGTCGCACACTCCCCGAAATGAAACCGATAAAAAACCGACAGACTGGCCACTTGGCGTCGATATTCAAGGCTCTGCCAATCTTTCTTGCCAATTCTATATATGTTTCTGATTTCTTGGCTATCGAGGTGTGTTCCTGTTCCTATTACCGTTTCCATAGTGTAACCTATCAGCTCTGCTTCTGATTTTCTTATATCATCTAATCCAAAGAACACTAGGTTGTATTTTCGTTTCTCCTTAAGCAGCAAAAATGCTATATAAGGAATGACTTATAAGGGCTAAACTCCAGTACATGTTTTGTATTAGTTTAGCAACTCTCTTTATAAAAGCATGATAGTGTTTTAGCTAATATGGTAAATCAGTCTTATAATTTTATCTTATAAACGTTTATATAACTAATTTATATGGCCCTTTTAAAGCAATGGACATATAGAAGCATATTATATGTCTATTCAGACAAATAATATTTTTGCCATGTAGTCGCTTTGGCGTCATACTATTTGTAAATTTAATATGGCTATTATAAAGCTATACCCATATAAAGGCTATCAGAATGCACCTTTAAAGCTAATGCAATATGGTAAGTTACATGGCTTCTATAACTTTTAAAATCTTGACTAAACATTTATGTAACTGCTACAAGAATTCTTATATGTATACTTGACTTTGCAGCTACGATGGAAGAAAATGCTATGGGTTCTGTAGAATTAATCTCACAAAACATTGACTAAGACACTTTCTAGGATTTTTTCCTAAATGATTGCCTTATTCAAGGTGATAATGAACCATCTGATAAGCATGACAGTAACATAAAGACGGGTTCAGAGAATATATTTAGCCAATTCACATACACCTACCTTCCGCACTTGTAGCATAAACAACTATATTATCACATGTAAATAATTAATTAATCCATACTAATATTATGAGAACGTTAATTGTGTCGTTACGTATGTTCTCAGTCCTCACCGCTAAACCACCGAATCAATGTTGATGAATTTTTTGGTAAAGAGATAGGTTGAACCAAAAAGGACATAATATGTCAGCGTGTATTTGTCCCACTGCAGGGCAAAGGCCTCTTCTCATACAGAGAAGGCACGAGCATCGACCATCACGCTTGCTCAAGACGGGTTCGTAATTTTAAACTTATATCTTACTAATATTATAAATGAAATAGTTTGGATGGATGGATGGATGGATTTTTGTTACTCAATCTCGCCAGAACTGCTGTACGGATCGGAATGAAATTTGCCACGGAGACAGATTATAGTCTGGAATAGCGCATAGGCTACTTTTTATCCTGATAAACTAGGTATAATGGTCCCTTCGGATAATAAAACACTTATCACGTGGGCGAAGTCGCAGGCGGAAGCTAGTTTACTATGACTCCAGAGGCCTTAGTGCGAGTTTTTACTCACGCTCAATCGCGTTAACGTAAACGTCAATTTGTATTGAAATTGGATAAGCGCCGTCTGGGGACGGTAAGGAGAAACCTGTTTTTAACCCCCGCCGGTAAAAGAGCGGTGTTATAAGTTTCACGTGTTTATCTTTGTATCTGTGTATCTGTGTGTCCGTCTGTGGCATCATAGCGCCTAAACGGATGAACCGATTTCGATTCAGTTTTTTTTGTTTGAAAGGTAATTTTGTCGAGAGTGTTCTTAGCATGTTTGAAGAAAATCGGTTCAGCCGTTCAAAAGTTATGGGCGTTTTACTGTTTGAATCGCGGTGTTTTCGCAAGATAAATGTGTCGGGGGTTTTTGAAATTTTACTTGTTTTGTATAATTTCGACATAAGAGATTGTTTACGTTATCACGAGTAAGTACGTTAAAAAACTCGCACTAAGGCCTCAGCACTCTAATTGGGTAACTGTTTTGACAGCTCGAAGTACGCACGCTCTCTTTCATTTTGTCAACTCAGCAGTATTCATTGCGTGTTTTACGCTGTACGCGAGTAGATGCATTTTTGAACATATGAAGCAATTAATGCAAGCAAAGCATGCGTGTGCCATTCTTTGAAGTTTATATAATGGCGAGGCGAGACCACTTAATCTTGACCTCGATATCGCGGGCAGAGGCATGTTCTAAATAAACAAACATTAGAACAGGTTATTTAGATGGAATCTGACTTACGAATTTCTTTAATTAAAATATGTGGTCAAAGTTTTTTACATAACGAAGTTTTTGCAAAACTCGAGTTACGTATTACGTATTCATGTGGCTTGTCCGTTGATCTCGCGGTTGCAAGCGGTGGGAGGGGAAGAAGGGTCCCAGTTCAAGCAAAGTGTTATTGGGTTTTTTCGAATGGGAATGTCTCAGCCTGCAGTTTGAAAGTTGTTGGTGTGAATTTGTGAACTGTGAAACCCCGACCCTCCTCTACCCGATCGTGGCGAATTGCCGCACCTTCGGAGTTTATATTCTTAATTTATGTACTACTATCTTATAACTTCTCCGACTTCGCCCACGTGAAAATTGTTTTATTATCCCAAAGGAGCATTATACCAGGATGAAAAGTATCCTACGTCCTAATCCAGGTTCTAGTCTATCGGTATCCATATGCCAAGTTCAACCAAATCAGATAGGGATATGAGACATTCGGCGGCACTGGGACCAGGGCCCAGTTGCCCTTCTTAAAAATGTATAATAGAAAATCTCCTATTTTGAAGTCGGTTAAAAATGAATCCTTATTTCCCTTGGTCACGCCATAGCTTAAGAATGATTCCCCCGATTTACTTAAAGGGCAGCTACTACAGCGATGCGATGGAGTGCGTGACTTAGGAGTCTGTAACGATTAAATAAGCTTATATTTAACACACACGTGAAGCATATAGTGGCTAAAAATCTGGGCCACATCTCTTTTGTTTTCAATCAACCGAAAAGTGATTTAGACTGGTTGATACTTATATTATTTATTTATACAAAATAGATGTTAAAAATGTATAAGCATTTATACCCAAATTTACCAGGAGGCCAGAAGCATGATGAAGACTCTCAAACTACCAGTCGAAAAGAATCACGAAGAAGGAAATTTTCATAACTCGTCTAATTGCTTAAGCCCATCTTTAAACATATTCTACGTCCTTTCCAGGGTCACAAACTATCTGCTTGCCAAATTTCATCTTAATCGGTTCAGCGGTTTAAGCTAACAGTTTAAGGGAACAGACTTGGCCATCCAATGTAGCAATGCTGCCAGCGTTCTGGACAATTTTCACGTGACAGCGATGTGGACGAATTTTTTGATGTCCTTTTTATACGCGTTCGTAGTTTTTTTTAATTTAATTGTATTTATAGGAGCAGTGGCGGCCCAGTGATGTTGGCCGCGACTTACAAGTTGTAGGTCAAAGGTTCGAACCCATGCAGGCGCTTTACTTTGTTTAAATTATTTAATGACCACTGCTCTCTAAAACGAAGCTAGGGTAAGTTTTGGTGGGAATCGCTGTTGGCGAGTACAGCATTACCTATAATGTGCCAAAAATACCTTCTGCTGTACTCGTGGTGAAGTACCGTAACAAGCAGAGCCCTAGTCCGAGTTATCCACGTCCCCGTCGTTCTCCCTGGGACATTTTTTTTTTTTTAATTCGGCCTCCCCGCTCCCCAGCATGGAATACACCACACCGGGAAGCGAGAGGACCTGCCTGTCAACCTCCTCCTCAGGGCACGGCGCAGCTACGCCCCCGCTGGGCACACCTAGACGGTGTGCCGCGCCGTACCCTTCACCGCGCTGGACCTGACGGTCCCCTACTACGGTGCGGCATCTGGCCCGCGAAGGCCAGACACCGCCCTCCACGTCTGTGGCGAAGCGAGACCGACGCTCCGCCGCCTCCTCCTACCAACGACTTGTCCCCGCCGACCAACCCACGTCAAAGGAGGGTCGGCGACGACAAGTCAACACCTCCTCGTGGGCCAACTTCCCGCCCCCGAGCCGCGGCCACCCCCAACCGCAGGAGAGATTCCGGGCTGCAGAGCCAGGTGCAGAGCGGGCAAAGCCAGGTGCAGAGCGGGCAAAGCCAGGTGCAGAGCGGGCAAAGCCAGGTGCAGAGCGGGCAAAACCCGGATGCAGAGCCGGGAAAAGCAGGGTGCAGAGCTGGTCAGTGCACTCGGGGAGCTCAAACCGCACGAGCGCCGAGTGCAGAGCGGGCAGAGCCGGTCACTGCAGAGCCGGGCAGTGCAGTGCGGTGTTATAAGTTTCACGTGTTTATCTTTGTATCTGTGTATCTGTGTGTCCGTCTGTGGCATCATAGCGCCTAAACGGATGAACCGATTTCGATTCAGTTTTTTTTGTTTGAAAGGTAATTTTGTCGAGAGTGTTCTTAGCATGTTTGAAGAAAATCGGTTCAGCCGTTCAAAAGTTATGGGCGTTTTACTGTTTGAATCGCGGTGTTTTCGCAAGATAAATGTGTCGGGGGTTTTTGAAATTTTACTTGTTTTGTATAATTTCGACATAAGAGATTGTTTACGTTATCACGAGTAAGTACGTTAAAAAACTCGCACTAAGGCCTCAGCACTCTAATTGGGTAACTGTTTTGACAGCTCGAAGTACGCACGCTCTCTTTCATTTTGTCAACTCAGCAGTATTCATTGCGTGTTTTACGCTGTACGCGAGTAGATGCATTTTTGAACATATGAAGCAATTAATGCAAGCAAAGCATGCGTGTGCCATTCTTTGAAGTTTATATAATGGCGAGGCGAGACCACTTAATCTTGACCTCGATATCGCGGGCAGAGGCATGTTCTAAATAAACAAACATTAGAACAGGTTATTTAGATGGAATCTGACTTACGAATTTCTTTAATTAAAATATGTGGTCAAAGTTTTTTACATAACGAAGTTTTTGCAAAACTCGAGTTACGTATTACGTATTCATGTGGCTTGTCCGTTGATCTCGCGGTTGCAAGCGGTGGGAGGGGAAGAAGGGTCCCAGTTCAAGCAAAGTGTTATTGGGTTTTTTCGAATGGGAATGTCTCAGCCTGCAGTTTGAAAGTTGTTGGTGTGAATTTGTGAACTGTGAAACCCCGACCCTCCTCTACCCGATCGTGGCGAATTGCCGCACCTTCGGAGTTTATATTCTTAATTTATGTACTACTATCTTATAACTTCTCCGACTTCGCCCACGTGAAAATTGTTTTATTATCCCAAAGGAGCATTATACCAGGATGAAAAGTATCCTACGTCCTAATCCAGGTTCTAGTCTATCGGTATCCATATGCCAAGTTCAACCAAATCAGATAGGGATATGAGACATTCGGCGGCACTGGGACCAGGGCCCAGTTGCCCTTCTTAAAAATGTATAATAGAAAATCTCCTATTTTGAAGTCGGTTAAAAATGAATCCTTATTTCCCTTGGTCACGCCATAGCTTAAGAATGATTCCCCCGATTTACTTAAAGGGCAGCTACTACAGCGATGCGATGGAGTGCGTGACTTAGGAGTCTGTAACGATTAAATAAGCTTATATTTAACACACACGTGAAGCATATAGTGGCTAAAAATCTGGGCCACATCTCTTTTGTTTTCAATCAACCGAAAAGTGATTTAGACTGGTTGATACTTATATTATTTATTTATACAAAATAGATGTTAAAAATGTATAAGCATTTATACCCAAATTTACCAGGAGGCCAGAAGCATGATGAAGACTCTCAAACTACCAGTCGAAAAGAATCACGAAGAAGGAAATTTTCATAACTCGTCTAATTGCTTAAGCCCATCTTTAAACATATTCTACGTCCTTTCCAGGGTCACAAACTATCTGCTTGCCAAATTTCATCTTAATCGGTTCAGCGGTTTAAGCTAACAGTTTAAGGGAACAGACTTGGCCATCCAATGTAGCAATGCTGCCAGCGTTCTGGACAATTTTCACGTGACAGCGATGTGGACGAATTTTTTGATGTCCTTTTTATACGCGTTCGTAGTTTTTTTTAATTTAATTGTATTTATAGGAGCAGTGGCGGCCCAGTGATGTTGGCCGCGACTTACAAGTTGTAGGTCAAAGGTTCGAACCCATGCAGGCGCTTTACTTTGTTTAAATTATTTAATGACCACTGCTCTCTAAAACGAAGCTAGGGTAAGTTTTGGTGGGAATCGCTGTTGGCGAGTACAGCATTACCTATAATGTGCCAAAAATACCTTCTGCTGTACTCGTGGTGAAGTACCGTAACAAGCAGAGCCCTAGTCCGAGTTATCCACGTCCCCGTCGTTCTCCCTGGGACATTTTTTTTTTTTTAATTCGGCCTCCCCGCTCCCCAGCATGGAATACACCACACCGGGAAGCGAGAGGACCTGCCTGTCAACCTCCTCCTCAGGGCACGGCGCAGCTACGCCCCCGCTGGGCACACCTAGACGGTGTGCCGCGCCGTACCCTTCACCGCGCTGGACCTGACGGTCCCCTACTACGGTGCGGCATCTGGCCCGCGAAGGCCAGACACCGCCCTCCACGTCTGTGGCGAAGCGAGACCGACGCTCCGCCGCCTCCTCCTACCAACGACTTGTCCCCGCCGACCAACCCACGTCAAAGGAGGGTCGGCGACGACAAGTCAACACCTCCTCGTGGGCCAACTTCCCGCCCCCGAGCCGCGGCCACCCCCAACCGCAGGAGAGATTCCGGGCTGCAGAGCCAGGTGCAGAGCGGGCAAAGCCAGGTGCAGAGCGGGCAAAGCCAGGTGCAGAGCGGGCAAAGCCAGGTGCAGAGCGGGCAAAACCCGGATGCAGAGCCGGGAAAAGCAGGGTGCAGAGCTGGTCAGTGCACTCGGGGAGCTCAAACCGCACGAGCGCCGAGTGCAGAGCGGGCAGAGCCGGTCACTGCAGAGCCGGGCAGTGCAGGGTGCAGAGCCGGGCAGTGCAGGGTGCAGAGCCGGGCAGTGCAGGGTGCAGAGCCGGGCAGTGCAGGGTGCAGAGCTGGGCAGTGCAGGGTGCAGAGCTGGGGTGCCCCGGGCGTTCCCCCCCACAGGGGAAGGCGGCCCGCCCAGAGGCCAGGAAGTGAGCCCCACCGCTTACCTATCAAACCTAACCTACCCCACCCACCCCAACCTACCTACCCAGCCTACCCCTTCGTCGCATCTGGAGTGTCCTCTGCTAATCACGGGAACACCCAGAGCGGAGCCTCCCCCCCCACCCCCCCGTCAGGTATTCGCCACCGCCAACAAGAACCCACGAATGGGAAGTTATTGACGGTGCCCAGGGTGCACCAGCCCGGCGGGTTGCTCTTCTCCCCGGACGTATCCGAAAGAGACCAGCAACCAACTAGGCCAACGTGGAGGTTACCTGACCCGCACCCCTTCTCCCTGGGACCTGCTGCAACCGCACCAAGTTGCAGCTGAGCTAACGAATGCAGGGCGAAGGGCGAATATTCTGCGCCCTAAAACAGAATGGACTCACTAGGGAGGACTTACTTTTTGACTTAATGTCCTTTAACCCCTAGATGGAGCAGAGGACGTCCACAGATGTCCTCCATCGCGATCGGTCTTGAGATTCACGCTTCACTTCGCTCCATGTCATTCCGATGCTCGTCGCTTCTGCCAACTCAGTGCGTTGCCAGGTTTGACGGGGACGGCCACGCTTTCGTTTCCCTTGGGGATTCCAGTCCAAAGCTTGTTTGGGTATGTGATCGGGACCCCTTCGGAGCGTGTGGCCAATCCATCTCCACTTGCGACGCTTGATCTGGCGGTCGATCGGGCTCTCGTGGCATTTCTCCAACAACTCTACATTGGAGATGGTCTCGGGCCAGTAAACTCCGAGAATGCGACAAAGACAGCGGTTGACGAAGACTTGTATTTGGCGTGAGTTGTCCTTTGTGACCTTCCACGTTTCGCACCCGTAAAGCAATCCCCACTCTATGCCGCGGCGCCTGTTATCGTAGATGCGAAGCATAATTTCATCAAGAACGACTAGGAAGAGGAGCGGCGACAGGAGGCAGCCTTGGTGGACACCCGCGTGCACTGTTACGTCATCCGATATGAGGCCGTTATGAGTAACCTTACAGGAATATTTCTTGTAAATACTCTGCAACAGACGGACTATTTTCGGCGGCACTCCAATTTCCAGTAGGCAGGACCAGATACTAGACCACTTCAGCGTATCAAAGGCCTTTTCGAAGTCTACAAAGGTTAGATAAATCTCCCTCTGCCATTCTGATGCCTGTTCCAGTATGATACGAAGAGTGTTGATCTGGTCCGTACAGGAGCGGTTCGAGCGGAAACCAGCCTGCTCCTTGCGTAGAAGAGGATCCACGGCCTTCGACAATCTGTCCAGGATGATCTTGCAATAAACCTTAGAGGGAATCGAGAGCAACGTTATACCTCTCCAGTTATCGCACTGGCTAAGATCACCTTTCTAAGGAACAGTTATAAGAAGACCTTTGTTCCATTCGTCTGGTAGTTCTTCGGCGATCCAGATCTTTTCAATGAGCGGCGTCAGGACGTCGACTGCGGTGGTTAAGTCGGCTTGAAGCATTTCTGCAGTTATCAGGTCGAGTCCTGGTGCTTTGCCTGTCTTCAAAGAGCGGATTGCCTCCGCAACTTCAGAGGCTGACGGTGGTGCCGTGTTAATTTTGAGAAGCTGGGAGGGTGGAGAACTGACTTGCAGCGCGTCAGGCGCCGATGTAGCTGACAGACGGAAGACCTCTTCAAAGTGTTCACGCCTGCGAAGTAGCTGCCCTTCTGACGTCACAATGAGCTGACCATCTTTGGACTTCAGCGGCTTCTTCCTCGACTTGCTGTTACCTGCCAAGGTTTTGGTAGCATTGTACAACTCTTTCAAGTTGCCGGAGTTTGCAGCTTGTTGAGCACGATCAGCAATACCATCAGCCCACCGTCTCCTATCTTTGCGGGTACTGCGATAGATTTCCTTGCGTTTCTGACGGTATTGCGTGTTAAGGTCTGCTCGAATGGGTCTCAAGCAGTCTCAGATGAAGATTCCTTCTATCTTCGATCAGGTTCCACGTGCGTTGTGACATCCAGTCCTCCCGAGAATGAGTCGATTTGTGCCCTAGAACTGCGGAGCTGGTCTCTGTATAGGCCACTTTGATGCGGTTCCACTCCTCGTCTAATGAGTCCGTAGCAGCATCGAGTACAGAAAAGCGATTGCGCAATTCCACTTGAAAAGTTTTACGTGTGTCTGAGTCATACAGTTTGCTCACCTCGAACCTTCTTCCAATCTTGCCAGGTCCTCCAGCCGCACGGGCAACTGCAACCTTGAGCCGGACTTCAGCAACTACCAGATGGTGGTCGCTATCAATATCAGCGCCCCTGCGATTGAAGACATCGAGCAGTGAAGACCGCCATTTGGAACTAATGGCGAGGTGGTCAATTTGGTTCTTGGTGACCCCATCGGGTAAGTTCCACGTGTACTTATGGTGGTCGCCATGAATGAATAATGTTCCTCCGATGGTAAGGTCGTGGTTCTGACAAAACTCGCTGAATCGCTCCCCATTCTCGTTGCACACTCCAAGTCCCTGTGTACCCATATGCCGCTCGCGGTTAGTGTTAACACTCCCAACCTTAGCATTCAGGTCCCCCATGACGATGACGATATCTTGCTTTTTTATGCTCCTAAGGGTGGCGTTGAGGGCATTGTAGAAGTCGTCCTTGGTATCCTCTGTTGATGCATTGGTTGGGGCGTAGCACTGGATAATGGAGATCTTCCGGGCTCTTGAGTTGAAACGGGCACACATGATCCGGTCTGAGATCGGTTTCCAGTCCAAGAGTCTATTCTTAGCTGCATTAGAAAGGAGGAGTCCCACGCCATAGTCGCACACATCTTCCTCATTTTCTTTACCTGAATACAGCAAAGTCAAGCCCCCGGACGTTCTCAGCTCACCAAAACCGTTTCTCCTCACTTCGCTCAGACCGAGTATCTAAAGGTTGTAGCTAAGCATTACTGCTTCTGCTTGGGCTAGTCGGCTGTCATCGCTAAGCGTGCGTACGTTCCAATAAGCAATTTGTGTCCGTTTTTTCATGCCAAAAGTCGTCGTTGAAAGATCGGTCCGGTTTCTAACTGTTTCGGTTTCAGGAATCAATTAATTATTGTCGGGCAAGCGGGTGATTAGCCCACTGTGCCTTAATCCGATAGCGGGGCTGCCGCCTTAGAGCCTTCGGTGGTGCTCGGTTTTATTTCGGGTATCCTCCCTAGTGAGAGAAGCTAGCCTTTCAAATACAGCAAAGAATAGCTTCCTCAACTGGAAGCCGATCTCAGGCCAAAACATGTACGCCCGTTTTTACTCGAGAGCCCGGAAGATCTCCATCGTACAATGCTACGCCTCAACTAATGCATCACCAGAGGATATCAAAGACGATTTCCACAACGCCCTCAACGCCACCATTAGGAGCATCAAGAAACAAGATATCGTCCTAGTCATGGGGGACCTGAATGCAAAGGTTGGGAGTGTTAAAACAAACCACGAGCGGCACATGGGTACGCAGAAGTTTGGAGGTTGTAACAAGAACGGAGATCGATTTGTCGAGTTTTGCCAGAACCACGACCTGACCATTGGAAGAACATTATTTATACATGGCGACCACCAAAAGCACACGTGGAACTCACCCGATGAAGTCACCAAGAACCAGATTGACCTTCGCCAGTCGCCTTGCCATTAGCGCCAAATGGCGTTCCTCATTGCTCGATGTCCGAAACCGCAGGGGCGCCGATATTGATAGCGACCACCATCTGGTAGTTGCTGAAGTCCGGCTTAAGGTTGCAGTGGCCCGTGCGGTTGTAGGACCCGACAAGTTCGGGAGAAGATTCGACGTGAGCAAACTGCGTGACCCGGGCGTCCGTAAAACGATCCAATTCGAGCTACGTAATCGTTTTTCGGGACTTGATACTGGTTCGGACTCATTGAACGAGGAGTGGAAACGGATCAAATTGGCCTAAACGGAAACCAGCTCCGTCGTTCTAGGACACAAACCGTCTCATTCTCGCGAAGACTGGATGTCACAGCACACTTGGAGCCTGATCGAAGGCAGAAGAAACCTTCATCTGAGATTGCTTGAGACCCGTGATGACGCCATGCGAGCCGAACTTAACATGCAATACCGTCAGAAATGCAGAGAAATCTATCGCAGCACCTGCAAAGAGCGGAGGCAGTGGGCTGATGATATTGCTGATCCGGCTCAACAAGCTGCAAACACCGGTAACCTGAAAGAATTGTATAAAGCTATCAAAAATTTGGCAGGTAACAGCAAATATAAGAAGAAGCCGCTCCAATCTAAGGACGGTCAGCTCATAGTGACGTCGGAAGGGTAGCTCTTACGTTGGCGTAATCACTTTGAGGAGGTCTTCCGTTTGTCAGCAACATTAACACCTGGCGCGCTGCAAGTCAGTTTTACACCATCCCGGCCTCTCGACATCGACACGGAACCATCGTCAGCTTCGGAAGTTGTAAGAGCAGTCCTCTTCGAAGACAGGCAAAGCACCAGGACTCGACCTGATAACTGCGGAAATGCTACAAGCTGACTTATCCTCCGCCGTCAACGTTCTGACGCCTCTCATTGAGAGGATATGGGCCACCGAAGAGCTTCTGGACGAATGGAGCAAGGGTCTTTGGATAACTGTACCCAAAAAGGGAGATCTTAGTGAATGCGATAACTGGAGAGGTATTACGTTGCTCTCAATTCCCTCGAAGGTTTTCTGCATGATTATCCTGGATAGGTTATCGAAGGCTGTATATCCTCTCCTACGCAAAGAGCAGGCTGGTTTCCGTGCGAACCGGCACCGCACTGCACGGATCAGATAAACACTCTCCGTATCATTTGAGAACAGGCATCAGAATGGCATAGGGAGATATATCTCACCTTTATCGATTTCGAAAAGGCATTTGATACGCTGAAGTGGTCCAGCATCTGGTCCCGCCTACTGGACATCGGAGTGCCAACGAAAATTGTCCGTCTCTTGGAGAGTATATACAAGAATTATTCTTGTAGAGTAACTCACGACGGCCTCATATCGGATGATTTAGCAGTACACGCAGGTGTCCGCCAAGGCTGTCTCCTTTCATCGCTCTTCTTTTTTGTCGTTCTTCACGGGATTTTGCTTCGCATTTTCAACAACAAGCGCCGCGGGATAGAGTGGGGATTATCCAACGTCTTAGAGGACTTGGATTACGCCGATGACCTATGCCTGCTGAGTCATACCTACGCTACATGCAAGCTAAACTAAAAGATTTAAGTCAGGAAGCGGCAGAAACGGGACTAAAAATAAACACTCGGTAGACCCAAGATATGAGATCTGGTGTGAGGAATGCTTCACCGTTGCTGATTGGAACGGAGGCAGTGGAACGCGTCCACAAGTTCATTTACCTCGGGAGCGTCGTGTCAGAAACTGGAGGTAGTGAAGAGGACTTCGTTTCAAGGATAGCCAAAGCACGAGCTACCTTCGCGCAACTGAAACCCGTTTGCAATCGCAGAAACTGACCCGAAGGATTAAACTCAAAATCTTCGGGCCAAATGTCAAATCCGTCTTTTGTGACCTTCCACGTTTCGCACCCGTAAAGCAGCATGCTTTACGGGTACGAAACGTGGAAGGTCACAAAAGACATCTCACGCCAGATCCAAGTCGTCGTCAACCGCTGTCTTCGTCGCATACTCGGCATTTACTGGCCCGAGACCATCACTAAAGTAGAACTGTTTGAGCAATGCCACGAGAGCCAGATCGACCGCCAGATCAAGCATCGCAAGTGAAGCTGGATTGGCCACACGCTGCGAAGGGATTCTGATCATATACCGAAGCAAGCGCTGGATTGGAATCTTCAAGGCAAAAGAAAGCGTGGCCGTCTCCGTCAAACCTGGCGTCGCACCATGTTGATGGAAGCGACGATCATCGGTATGACGTGGAGCGAGGTGAAGCGTGAAGCTCAGGATCGATCGCGATGGAGGACTACTGTTGACGCCCTTTGCCCCATCCAGGGGACGTAGGACATTAAGTCAAGTAAGTCAAGCTCTCAAAAACGGTGAAGGAAAACATCGTGAGGAAACCGGAATGTCCTAAAACTAAAAAATTTAATACATGTGACATCCACCGACCCGTACTGTGTCCGCGTGGTGGATTACGATTCATCCCCTCTCACAAAGAGAAGGCCTGTATTCCAGCAATGGCAACATTAATAGGCTGATGATGATGATATTACGTACATAGGTAGCTATTGTTAATTAAGTATTTTACACTATGTAGGTAACTGTATATAGGTATATTATGTAAATATGGATTCTAAGTCACCTTTCGTTTAATTGAAAATAAAAGAGGTCTGGGCCCTGGTCCCAGTTCCATACGCAGCTGGATGTCCACTACCCATTCGTTCAGCCGCTAGCCGCGTTAAGATGTGAAAAGGAACAGGCAGATATTGATTGATATGATTGGCCACCATAACCGAAATTCGGTCTTAGGAGAGGCATATGTAATTTTTTTTTATTTATGTAACAAGTTAATTAAAACGAAGATAAGATTTTTTATGGCTTGAATTTTTATTAAAATTTTATAATTGTAGGTTTAACTCATAAACCTACTTCAAAAAAGTAGGGCTCTCAATTCATCATAATCTTTTCTTTAACTTAAACAAGAAAGTTCGAAACTATTCGGAAGTGGTTTGCAATTTTGCACACAGAGGTGGTTTGTCAGGTGCGCAGTACTCATAACCGACGTGCGTGTAGAACGTGAGTGAAGCAAAAGAAGTAAGTAAGGATCGTAGCAGGTGGTGTTCTGTAGTTTCTGCCTACCTCCTATGAAAAACCTCCTACCTAAAATGTACGAAACCAATGTAGATAACTTTTATACATAAAAATTTTGCATAAAAATTTTGCATACACTTGAAGTATTACTTAGTTTTTGTTTCATCGCAATCGATTCACTCTAGCATAAGTTAGATGAATTTAAAGTGATCTGGCATTACAAGTAAAATTTCACAATTTAAAAAACCCCCGACACATTTATCTTGCGAAAACACCCCGATTCAAACAGTAAAATGTCCATAACTTTTGAACGGCTGAACCGATTTTATTCAAACATAATAAAAGCACATAAACTAAAGAAAAAAAAAAAGAAAAAAGAAAGAAAGAAAGAACACTCTCGACAAAATTACCTTTCAAACAAAAAAAAACTAAATCGAAATCGGTTTAGCCGTGTAGGCGCTATGATGCCACAGACAGACACACAGATACACAGCAACACACGTGAAACTTATAACACCCCTCTTTTTCCGGCGGGGTTTAAAAATTATCACAACACACGCGATTCAGATACTCAGACAGTTGAACTTCATATTCGATAGATGGCGTTGTGCATTTAAAGTCATTTTCTGAATGGCGGTATTAACATTCTCCGCGAAAGAATGACCCTAGAAAAAAACTTGGTAGGTAGGAAGGTAAGTAGGGTAGGTAGTTGATGTAAGCGAAGCCACGGGCACAGCTAGTTAAAACTATGTGTAACTATTATTTGCGACCTTTTCCCTTTTATCCCGGCAAATCTGCCAAATTATTAAATTAATAATTTTGAAGAGAATCAGCGTTTAGACAAGACACAGCATCAATTTCTCATAGCCTATGATTGTCCGAAGCATTTAATCGCTCTTAGATAGATAGATAGATAAATTATTTATTTATCCTTCTCTTGGCAATTAATTGGTCTACTTTGAATTAGTATTGTATCAACAATAATAATGGAAATTGCTATAACGTGATAGACTGCGATTGTAATCTTGACCAGGGATGTTACGGAAGCGATTATATCGGAACTGAAGTCGGAATCGCAGGCGGAGGCTGAAGAAAGATGTATTAAGAGAAAGCAGGTTTAATAAAATAAAATAATGCATACATTGCTAACAGCCTTTTTAATTGCAGCTCTGACACAATACACCTAACTAGGCGTTGAAAAAAATAGACAAGCTTTCGGAAATCGTAATCAGTATTAATTGATAAGTTTATACACGTTGACTGCGGCCGCGTGCCGCCGCGCCCCCGCCTCGCCCCCACCGCTGCGCATCGACCTCCAATTAATCATTAGAATAAATCATTTATATGAAATTATTTCGGTCTATAATTAGGTGAGAAAGTCGTCAAGCGCAAGCCTATTCTACAATAAAAAAAAGTTACGGACCACAACTTAAGATATTTAATGAATAATTATAAATGTTACTTACCTAATACTGGTTGATCGATATACCTTGGTCATATTCTTTCATTTGGAAAAGAACATCAACAAACGGACGTATCGAAAATAATACAGCTCGGGTGGTCCGCTTTTAGTAATTTGGACGTTATTCTAAAGTCTGTCAAGATTCCACAAACCTTTCACCTTTCTAAAACGAGTGTGTTCTGCCCACCATGACTTACGGCGCCCAGACGTGGACGCGCACGCAGGATGTACACTACGACTATGTCTACCTGGGAAAAACGATCCAGTTGGTTAGGGCCAACTTCGAGAAAGAGGTCAATGCTGGGCAGCGTTCGAGAAGTTGCGCGGTATTTTCTTGTCCAACTTACTACAATGTCTAAAGACAAAAGTCTATGACCAGTGTGTGTTGCCAGTGATGACTATGGCTCTGAGACGTGGTCGCTTATAATGGGCCTCATCAGAAAGCTTACAGTCACTCAAAGGGCTATGGAGAGGGCTATGCTCGGAGTTTCCTTGCGTGATCGAATCAAAAATGTAGAGATCCGCAAGAAAACCAGGGTTACCGAAATAGCACGAAGAATTGGCAAACTTAAGTGGCAGTGGGCAGGGCACATTGCTCGCAGAACGGATGTCCGTTGGGGTAAAAAGGTTCTGGAGTGGCGACCGCGAACCGGAAGGCCGCCCACCAGGTGGACCGATGAGCTGGTGAAGGTTGCGAGGATCCGCTGGATGCGGGACGCACGGGACCGGTCAATGAGGCGACGCTTGGGGTAGGCTTATGTCCAGCAGTGGACGTCTTTCGGCTGATATGATGATGATGACGATCTAAAACTGAAATCTAACTGCAGGTTACATTTACTTCTATAATGCTAAGCTAACGCCATCACCATCTTTCTGCCCTTATCCCTTATTACTTAGGGTCGACGCAACACGTTTTCGTCTTCCATACCGTCCTACCCCGTCACGCTATCACTGACTCCCTTTTCGTTCATATCACTCCTCAGTCCAGTCTATCCATCTTTTCTTTGACCTTCGCTTCCCTCTCCATCTATCCACATTTATATTCATAACTCTTTTAATAACATGCGTTTCATCCCTCTTCATCACATGACATATTTGCATCTCTGCTACACTCTCTACGAAACTAAGGCCATCTATGATGGAATTCATGTACTAACTATTTTTAAAACAAAATAGTAGTGAGATAATCTGGGCTTGAACGTCTTAAATTGCCAAATCATAAATTTTAGGTACCAAGCGTTGTGCTTATATACTAATAGGTCGTAGGTCCTATTCAATATAAGAAGAGGCATTTTTCTACAGTTCAAGAAGTTCCTACCACTTATCATTGTAATTACTCAATCGTCATCATATTGTCCAGAATATTTTGTCAGGCGCTTTAACGCTAGTGAGAATACTCGGTTGATTGATCCGTCTATCTTATACCCACCACTACCAATATCTATATCCAAAACCAAGGTTGATGTACGTCTAATGACTCGATTATGAAAGTGAGTAGGTGTGCCATACTCCTAACTACTGTTTACTCAATTACTCATACTCCGTCTTATGCTATCCACTTAGTACTGAAAGAAACTCGGCGCGTAAGGGCGGGACTGTCGATTTGCCCAATATTATTCCTTTCCTGCTGAAACGCCTGTGAAGATTCGTGCGTGCCTTAAAATATTGTGAACATGAAATTACTTAGACCTGTAATCTTTGTATGAGTCCTGTAGGTAGGTTCTGGGACCAAATATATTGTGTAAGTTCGCTGTGTAATGGGGTAGTACACGCTGTTGTATTGATTTTCATGTAATAGGGGTGTGGCTGCCGTTTCAGCGGGTAAAACTTTAGGGCTGTACTTATACAGTGGTGTTGTCAGCAAACGACAATTAGAATTACTAAAAAAGGGATTAAAGCAATAACTTTTTTTTATTATTGATAGTCTCGCGCTTGACCACTATCTATTCATCACTACTATTTTTTAACCCCCGCCGGAAAAAGAAGGGGTGTTATAAGTTTCACGTGTGTTGCTGTGTATCTGTGTATCTGTGTATCTGTGTGTCTGTCTGTGGCATCATAGCGCCTAAATGGATGAACCGATTTCGATTTAGTTTTTTTTGTTTGAAAGGTAATTTTGTCGAGAGTGTTCTTAGCTATGTTTGAATAAAATTGGTTCAGCCGTTCAAAAGTTATGGGCATTTTACTGTTTGAATCGGGGTGTTTTCGCAAGATAAATGCGTCGGGGGTTTTTTAAATTGTGAAATTTTACTTGTTAATGAATAATAATAATTATCATTTCCATTCCGTAATCGATAGGTATTAAACTTTGCATTTGAATACATACACAGTTTACAATAGTAATTTATTGTCATTTGAATCAGCAGTTTTTTTGCTAAACACAGTTAACGTTTTTAAGCAATGTTCTGACGCAAATAGAAAATGTTTACGCAGACAAGAAACCTAAGTGTAGGATTAATTTGAGCTAAGGTATCGTAAAACAGCAACTGTAGATTGAAGTAAACCTCAAGAGAAATAACTCAGCCATTTATAGATCCTAATGATACATGACGAGCGCGTGTTTACGAAGCGCATATGATTGTAACATACTTTGTAAACAGGCAAACTACTCTGAAGTTATCTTCATACGATTTGAATACAGGAACATGGCATTTTGCCACCAAGTCTTCTATTAATACGTGTTCAATTTACCGCTGCAGCACTTTTAAATTACTGCTCAGCTTCTATCAGTACTAGCGTGATAGTTAAACCATGTAAATGCTTGTGAAAAAAATATCTATAAAACGGTGTAACTTTCATGAAAATATGTGCAGTGGTTTTGGAGTTACGTGCGTGTAAACTTTAGTCAATGTCAGTGCTTCAATGTCAGGGTTCAGGAAGTGTGACATTTTTATGTGTGATTGTCTATAGTCTGTGGTTGTATTTAAGAAGTAAAGTTATGGTAGTTTTTATTGCTATTGTGATTTATAAGCCATATAAACTCTGTTCAGACATACATCTAACTTGATAATGCAAGTCCCTCCATGTGTATGAAAACCAAGTGCCACTTTTCACACACAATTTAAGAACAAATTTACATTTAAATATATTGCCGATGAACGGAAAAAATTCCGTTGTCTCTGCCTAACTATTTTTGTAGAGTTTGTACAGCACAATACGGCATAATTAGAAATTTTCTAGTTTTCAGTTGATGTCCGATGCCGGTAAAGTTAAATGAAACAGCTCAAAGAATGAGCATTGCACTTAGTATTACTCCCTTTTTGACACGCGAAGTAAGTACATACTTTCGGGTCATCTAGTTTAGATTTATGTCTCAAAGTCAAATTTTTTATTTCAATTAGGCGCTAAGCGGCACTTTTGAACGTCAAACATCTAAATAAAAAAATAATAAAAATTGATTCTACTGTCCATTCGCGTAGATAGATTGTTATGGAGAAGAACGGACAAGAAACTCCACATTTACTCCTAAAAAAAAGTGTTTTACAATATTTACACTCTAAATTACATTCTGCTGGTTGCCGAGAGTTGCCTAGAGTTCCAGAGCAGATTGGAGGTGTGGTGCCACAGACTGGAGAGTGTTGGCCTGAAATTGAGCAGTACCAAAATTGAATACTTGATCTGCGATTTTGGCGATCTCTCCAGTTCCGTGCCCATAGCTATATACCGATCTGCTCCGACTTCCGGTATCTAGGGTCGCTTGACCAAGGGGATAGTAAGGTAGACCGAGATGTCACGCACCAGATCAACTCAGGATGTATGAAATGACGACAGGTCATTGGAACATCTTGCGACCCAAGGAGGCCCCTCAAGTTAAAGGGGAAAATTTACAAGTCCGTGATTATACCTGTCATACTGTATGGATCACGTTAAGCCGTTGGTCCCGGCTGTCATTTGAAGATCTTTGACAGTCGTTACGAATAGTCAGACGCTTGAGATCTGACACCAGTCTAGCCAAGGGGTACCGTGTTACCCAGTTACTGGGTTGTGGAGGTCAGATAGGCAGTCGCTCTATGTAAAACACTGGTACTCAGCTAAATCCGGTTAGACTGGAAGCCAACCCCAACATAGTTGGGCAAAGGCTATGATAGGCAGATGATGATGAATGTATGGATCAGAATGTTGGGCTGTAAAGATGTGAATGTTAAGATGGATGTGCGCAGTGACGAGAATGGATTAATTAGGAAATGCGTATTTTACTATTAGAGGAAGTTTAAAAGTGGCACCAGTGACAGAAAAGATTAAAGGAAACCTTTTGTCCTGGTATGTTCATGTCATGAGGAGGGATGAAACGCATGTTAAAAAAAGAGTTATGAATATTTAAATGTGAATGGATAGAGAGGGAGGGAAAGGCCAAAGAAAAGATGGATAGACTATGTGAGGAGTGATATGAAAGAAAAGGGAGTCGAAGGACTCGAAGGTGATAGTGTGACGCCCCGGATGGTATGGAAGAGGAAAACGTGTTGCACCGATCCCAAGTAACATGGGATAAGGGCATAAAGATGATGACATACATACATTATATATTCTCTGATACTGTGTTACTCGTGGTAAGTCGAGAATCGAAAACTGAGCTGCAGAACAGGCTTCTTTCAATCGCAGATCTTATGCATCGCTTTCCATCAGGTGTGATTGAGGTCAAGAGAGAGCTCATTCTGAATTACTTACTAATATAAAAAATGCGAAGGTTTGGATGGATGGATGTACGGATGTATATTTTTTACTCAATCAAGCCAGAACGGTTGTACGGATCTTGTTGCAATTTGGCACAGAGATAGATTATAGTCTGGAATAGCACATACAATGCTTTTTATCTCGGGGATATGTTCCCTGGGGATAAATTTTTACATTCGCGCGGGCAGAAGCCAGTAATTAATTATTATTTGTTCAGTATTTGTAATTACTTCCTTACTTAGAAGACCTCGAGATAATAGGTAATTCATAACCTATTTTACAATCACAGTGATTTCGCAATACGCTACCTGCTGTAAAGTGTCAACTATTAATCATAGAAAGATAGCCTATATCTTAACAAACCATCTAGATAGTACTAAACGACAAACTTAAGATAATGTCCGATTTGATTGATTTTTAAACCTTACCGACTGCTATTGTTTAGGTATTTATTAGGGTTCCGTACCCGAAGGGTCCAAAAGGATCCCTGTTGCTGCCACTCACGTGACCGTCTGTCTGTCCATCTGTCTGTCCGTCTGTCCAACGTCTGACACACAGGTTATACAGCCAAACGGTTGGAACCACAGTTTTAATTTTTTTACATTATAAGCACCTTGTTTACCCAAAAGCCATAGATACAAATTGTCAAAAAATCCCATACAGCAAAAGGGGAGAGTTTGATATAGATTAATGTATTAGATTTAAAGGCTCCAAGGTTTTTTCAAGGGATCTGGATATTGGGCAGAGCCAGCTCACGAAATTGAAGACCGATGATGGCAGGATTGTATCCGCCAAACCGGAGCTTCTGAGGGAGATCGAGAGTTTCTATGGGCAGTTGTACACGTCAACCAGTAAACCCGTTGCGAATCTAGCAAACGACCCAAGAGCTAGATTGACCCGGCACTATACCGAAGATATCCCGGACGTCAGCCTGTACGAGATTAGGATGGCTCTGAAACAGCTTAAAAACAACAAGGCGCCGGGTGATGACGGAATCACGGCTGAACTCCTGAAGGCGGGTGGAAAACCGGTCCTCAAGGCCCTTCAGAAGCTTTTTGATTCCGTCATACTCGAGGGCAAAACGCCACAGCCATGGTGCAGGGGTGTGGTGGTACTCTTCTTCAAGAAGGGCGACAATGCCCGGCTGAAGAACTATAGGCCCATCTCGCTTCTTAGCCATATTTACAAGTTGTTTTCAAGAGTCATCACGAATCGTCTCGCGCGCAGGTTTGACGATTTCCAGCCTCCCGAACAAGCCGGATTCCGAAAAGGCTTTAGCACCGTAGACCACATACATACGCTGCGGCAGGTTATACAGAAGACCGAAGAGTATAACCTGCCTCTCTGTTTAGCGTTTGTGGACTACGAGAAAGCCTTCGATTCGATCGAGACTTGGGCTGTACTGCAGTCTCTCCAACGGTGCCAGATCGACTACCGGTACATTGAGGTGTTGAAGTGTCTGTACAAAAACGCCACCATAACAGTCCGTCTTCAGGATCAGACCTCGAAACCAATCCTTCTCCAGCGCGGCGTAAGACAGGGAGACGTCATTTCTCCGAAACTGTTCACTGCTGTGCTGGAGGACGTCTTCAAGGTTCTGGACTGGAAGGGGCTTGGCATCAACGTTAATGGCGAGTACATCACTCACCTTCGGTTTGCCGACGACATAGTGGTCATGGCTGAGACCATGGAGAGCCTCAGTAAAATGCTCGATGACCTTAGTAGAGCTTCCGAAAGAGTGGGTCTTAAAATGAACATGGACAAAACCAAGGTCATGGTGAACGCCCATGTAACACCCACTCCTATCAAGATCGAAGACTCTACACTCGAAGTTGTAGACGATTATGTTTACTTGGGACTAACGGTCCAGTTGGGTAGGTCCAACTTCGAGAAAGAGGTCAACCGTCGAATCCGACTCGGCTGGGCGGCGTTCGGGAAGTTGCGTGGTATTTTCTCGTCCAATTTACCGCAGTGTCTCAAGACAAAAGTCTATGACCAGTGTGTGTTGCCAGTGATCACCTATGGCACCGAGACGTGGTCGCTCACAATGGGCCTTATCAGAAAGCTTAAAGTCACCCAAAGGGCAATGGAGAGGGCTATGCTCGGAATTTCCTTGCGTGATCACGTCAGAAATGATGATATCCGCAGGAGAACCAAAGTTACCGACATAGCCCGAAGAATTGCCAAACTTAAGTGGCAGTGGGCAGGGCACATTGCTCGCAGAACGGATGGCCGATGGGGCCGAAAAGTTCTGGAATGGCGACCGCGAACTGGAAGACGATACGTTGGAAGGCCTCCCACTAGGTGGACCGATGACCTGGTTAAGGTTGCGGGCAGGCGCTGGATGCGAGACGCACGGGATCGGTCAATGTGGCGACGCTTGGGGGAGGCCTATGTCCCGCAGTGGACGTCTTTCGGCTGAAATGATGATGATGATGATCAGATTTCTTCTTTGAAATTCCTTCATTTTTAGGGTTCTGAAGTCAACAAGGAAACCATTTTTCCAAGGAACCAATTCAGAGTTCCGTTTGCGTAAAATTAAGCTATAAATCCCATTTTTTTAGAGTCAAGTTTCCTCCCCCCCCTGCCAGTGAAAATGGTTGCTATAGTTATATAGCAACCATTTTTTCTTGGAGATTTCGTTATATATACTACTGCCGTGAATTTTTTCATATATCCTTGTTAAAGGTTTTTTTCATATATCCTTGTTAAAGGATATATGAAAAAATTCATATAACGAAATCAAAAGGAAAACTAGTATTTACAAGGCAGACGTGAACGCGGGGAGGGGACGCCCTAGAAAAACATACATAGACCTTATAGGTGATGTTCTTCAGAAAGGCCAGGTGAGTAGTACTCATATCCAGCGTGTGTTTATGACTAGATGTATGAATGTGAGTGATGCAAAAGAAGTATATAAGGATCGTAGCAGGTGACATTCTGTGCTTTCTGCCTACCACCATGGAGAAAAGGCGTGAGTTTATTTATGTATGTAAAAGGAAAACTATCAAAGCTAAGTAGGCTTTACAAGTTTACGAGTAATAGGCAATAAGACACAATAAAATGTTTGTACAAATGCCATTGAACAGATAGTAAATACATGCTTATGAACCATGTAAAAATAAAAACATAACATCCATAATAATAATGATTTTTAAATAAATAATGTTTAAGCTCGAATGGGAGTGGGCGGAGATGTTGGCAGTACCGGTCCGTACGGCGCATGCGCGCAGGGGAGACTATTTTGTGTTAGGGCAGAAGTATTTTCGACGTTTTGTAATCAAAAGTCATGCTAGATTCGATTGCCAAGCAAATGCCGCGTATTCTCTAGATAGCGGTATTCTCAGTGGTCGCAATTATAAACTGAATTGCGACTTTGCCGTAAGGTTGACATTTGTGTCATAGGTCGATATTTACTCAACCAAGGTCACATCAGTCCAGTATAACCAAAGACCTTATACGTATTTCTTACTACTAGACTGTGCACCAAAAATTTTTGTTTAGCTAAAATGAAATCTATTATCATACGTCTAGGTTATCTATTTCCTTATAAGCGGTAGCTAACCAAAAGCGGTCCTGGTGAGAGGGTTCCCGCTGGTAGTGTGTCCTTGTCTGACATCTTGCTAGCTCAACTAATCATTGGATTTGGTAGAAATGGTAGATTATTTTATATTTTTCATTTTTATGTTATACCAAAACGAACGAACAAAAAAAATATTTAAATACGTTTCAAAGTCTATGAAACTTTGAAACGTATTAAAATATTTTTACAGTTCCTATAATTAATCAATTCATTGTATTTAAAAAAAAAACATTAATACTGAGTAAGAGTAGTACTTTTAAATGTTTGGGCCTGGTAATACTAAATGTAAGACCACCAGGTTGGAGTTTTTGGCGGGATTTTTTCGAGTGAAGTTCAGCAGCTGTTATTATTATTTGCAAATTGATTCCTAGTGGATATTGTGATATAAAATTGGTGTAGTTTTGGGTCTCAACTGTCTACGCAACTAGACAATATGTGAAATCATTGACAGAAGCGATCTCAGGATAGTGGAGCGGAGAATTTTATTGTAGTATTGACTACCTCCGCAAAGCTTACTGGGAAGGCTGACTCGATACAATTTGCTGCCAAATACTCCAAAAACAATTAGAATCTGTTACACCCGTATTCTCATGCATAATAAAGAATGTTAAAATTGCACTGAAGACGAGGCGGTATGGTCCAAGACCTTATCCTGCCCGAAAAGGGCAAACAAAAAAAAAAATACCACCAGGTTTGCAGCGTTTTTGGCGGGTTTTGTTCGAGTAAAATTCAGCGGCTGTTAATATTATTCGCAAATTGATTCCTAGTGGAATAAAATTGGTGTAGTTTTGTTTCTCAACTGTCTACTCAACTGGACAATATGTGAAATCATTGAGATACTTTGGGGTATTTCAAAGCATCGTCTGAAGACTGCAGGATCATCTAACGCCTCTCCTTCATGAGCTTGAGAGTAAGATCAGAGAGTTTTTTTTCTTATCTATACGATGGGTCTTGAAGAATAAGACTTATGCAGACTTGGGATTTGAGGATTATCGAGTCCTCCCCGAATACACCATCGTAAACTGCTCAATTCCTCTTCGAGTTCGGTCATCTTATCATCGGTCCGGAGTCCGGAGTGTGCGCGTGTTGTACGTTACCAGCAGCCTAATTGTGTAAGTAAATTCGGCAACGGAAACAATCTGGTTCTTTCCCAAAAACACACACATACACAAAAAAGTTGAATCTTTATTCAATTTTTTGCCGGGCACTAGGGGCTATGTTTTATTTGTGCTATTCATGGGGAGTGCTTTGCAGGCGGGTTGGCGATCCCAGTATGGTTGTTGAATGCACAGAGAACGCTGCTGATCATTCTCTGGTTTGACCCTTAGTCGCCTCTTACGACACCAATGGAAAAACATGGGATGTCGAAATTCTGTACGCTCGACACTGACTCGGTAAGTGACGTAGATTCCAAAAAATATACACACATTTTTTTTTCAATGAATTTGGTAGGTTTAGGTAGCGTAGTTAGGTAGCATAAATACATATATTGGGATACTTACACTATTGTTTTTACAATCAATTTGTCCCGCGTTATGTTTGGTCATGGTCACCTCATTAGAAAGAGACGCACTACCAACGGGAGCCCTCTCGCTCGGACCGGTTTTTGCGCCATAGTGCACAGTCTAGTAGTAAGAAGTATAAGGTCTTTGAGTATAACACATTGCATTTTTAATTACATTACCGATATCGATAGATACCCGATTTCTTAATTTGAAAAAATAAGACTTGTTTTTTATTTATTTGATGGTTTATATATTTTTTATAAATTAAATCAATTTGAAATTATGTACCAATTTAATTATGCTCATTGAGGCGTTCGGGCTTCTTTATAGTATTATCTTATAGAAATATTAAATTACTTATTTTCTTTTCTCGATATCCATCTATAAAGTCAATATTCGACCCGACTAGATCACTAATTGAGTAACGAAGAACTTTCGAGAACGAAATAGTGAATACATTCAAATCTTTTCAAAATCCTAAAGAGAAAGAAACAAGGAGCGTGCGTGCGAGGATCCAGGAACGAACCTTATCATTCCCCGTGGCTCAAACGCGCGCTCGTATCGGCTTTTTTCGCAATTGTCGTCCTTCGTATAGCTTATTTATTGCAGCTTATTTACGTTGGTTGTTTGTACTACTTTTTGGTAGTAGAATAGGTTGTTTGAAATATCAAACTCTGCAAAAATTGTAATGTAAAAATTCGCAGTAGTTTTTTTGAGACAATAATAGAATAAAAACTAATTAGCTGAGAGCTGTGATTCATTGGCCAGTGTGTAGACCAACTCAAAAACTTACTAAAAACCCATGAAAGACAAATGTAAATTCCTAATAAAAAAACAGAAGTTTTAATAAAAATATTTTATGGCTTCATACAAAAATATCTTATCTTTTCAGTGTAATTTGAATGTTATTTTAGATTCTCCATGTAATGACTGTAAAAATAACATTAAATTTACGCCTCTGTGAAACCTAGATCCAAAGTTATGGTTGTTAGTCTATGTGGATATCATAAGTCAGTAAGTCAGATTTTAAAATCTTTGAGAGTGTGGTCAATGCACCCATTATGTGGGGTGTTTTTATCGAAAAAATTAAGTGTTTTATACGGCCTTAAGACGGTACCCTGACCAAAAAATTGGCATGAGTTATAAGCATTCCTATTGGTCTAGCGGCACTGGTGGCGCATGAATTACAGTAGTGAATACGCCCAGATTTTAGAATAAAATCTTTATAAAATCGAATTTTGGTCTTTTGAAAAAAATAATTCTACAAAAATGTTCGTTATTAAATTGTCTATCCATTAGTGTTAGTACAAAAAATAATCAATGAACACTTTACGAGGAGATGCATAATATCAATAATTATTTCTCATTTTTATGTTTTTTTGGAAGGAGATTAGTGAAATATATACGACATTTAAAAAAAAACTAAATCTACCATTTTAGAATCAATATTGTGTAGAAATTTAATGTATTTTTATTAATTGATATTTCTTTTTAAATAACGAGTAGATAGCTCCTAAAAACAGCACAAAAAACGGCTTGCGCGGCGTTTTGCTCGGGGTACCGCCTTAAAGCTCTATTACTACAAATGACATTAGGTTAGTCAGGTCATGTTAGGTAGGGACATTGTAGGCTGAATTATGAAGGCATAAGGAAACTGAAAAATATGAAAAAAAAATAAGCAATGAGCTCCTGCAGGGCAATTGAAAACTCGAATCATAATTTTGATATCTCTATACTTAGGCATTTGTCCCACCGCCGGCGAAGAAGCGACTAGCTATCGACTATTTTCTCGCTGAAGAAACGAACAAAAGATACAGATCCCGTGTCAATAAAAGAGACACATATATTATTAGTTGATCCCTTGTTGTTCACACTGCCGGCGAATACTCTCTCACCACAAGTTTGTCGCAGCGACAAGAGCTATCAAAGATAACACTCGCTCAACGATATTCGCTCGGCGATGCTCGCTTGGCGGTCAGAACTCACCCCGAGAGACCAACCAACCAAACGCGTGCAGGACTGACCACCCGAGCGATAGGTGCAAGTAGTCGTTCGTCGCACAAAAATACTCGCTCATAGCCGAGCGGCAAAACTATCGGAACTACACAGTCACTTCTCGCTGCTCGCCAACTCGTATGTAGGGTCTAGCTCTACTCGCTGCTCGCTGATCGTCGGCGGTGGGACAAGAGCCTTGCCCTCAGTTTCCCAGCTCAAAATTATCGGAGAATTAATGTGACAAATTGTCAAGACAAATTGGCTGTTGAAAATGTATTCAACCAATCACAGCAGATAACGCGTGCTTGACAATTTGTCACATTAATTTTCCGATAATTTTGAGCTGGGAAACTGAGGGTTAGCTCGATTTCTAATAAACGTAGCTTACGAGAAATACGTTTCCATGACGTTTAGATTCACCGCGTCCAACGACCAATTAATAAAATGACTACAAAAATATCTAGGTGTCAGTTTGCATTCTTCACGCATACATAATGAAAACACGTGTCACAGATAGATGACGAACTTGTCTAAATTGGTCTAGCACCTGTGATTTATATCCAAACTAATTATAAGTAAATGCAAAAGTAGCTCTGCTACGTTTTCGTGCCTGAACCCCTGGAAGGATTTGTATGAAACTTGTCATATGTATAGACCTGCTCTTGCGTAAATGATTTCGGCAAGGCAAAGGGCAAAGAGTATGAACAATTGACCAATCACATGCGAGATGAAAGACGCGATGTGGATTTCCGTCTATGTGATTGGTCGATTGATGGCGGTCAAACCCCTTGTCTTGCTGAATTCACTTGCGCAATTAGGCTGTGGGAATATCCCTCTCTTGGCATTTAAATTTAAGGCATAATATTGTTTGGCATAACGATTTTGCATAACTTTTATTAGCATAATAATCCTGTGGCATAATAATACTTTGACATAATGCAAAAGTTAGCTTAACTGTCATTTGTTTTTTTTTTTTGGCATATTGGAGTTGCATAAATTTTCAAGGCATTTTTTTCTGAATATTAAAAGAAAACAGCCAAGTGCGAGTCGGACTCGCGCACGAAGGGTTCCGTACCATTATCGCAAAAATCACGTTTGTTGTAGGGAACCCCACTTAAATATTTATTTTATTCTGTTTTTAGTATTTGTTGTTATAGCGGCAACAGAAATACAGCATCTGTGAAAATTTCAACTGCCTAGCTATCACGGTTCAAGATATACAGCCTGGTGACAGACAGACAGACCGACGGACCGTGGAGTCCTTTTGTTTTTTTTCTTATTGTCTTTAGGCTCGCGCTTGACCACTATCTCACCTAATGGAAATCGATGATGTGGTCGACGGTAAAGCACGCTTGCCTAGAAGTAACATATTCATTCTTGAATTAAAGACCCAGTAATAGAGTCCCGTTTTTACCATTTGGATACGGTACCCTAAAAATAGGCGTTATGTATATGCACTTACATTATCTATACTATATAATTATAATAAAGCGACAGAGTTTGATTATTTGGTTTTTTGTTTGAACGCAACGAACGAAAAATTCTTTGTTAGCCTTAAATATTGTTATTTGTAAAGCGCTGTCGCACTGATTTACCCGCGAGCGCTACAGTACGCAATGTAAATTGTTACTTAATAAATTAATTGAATTGAGTAAAAATGCGGGGGTTAAAAATAAAAGGTGATTGTTGAGCATTATTAGTTAGGCAGGCAGGCATTTTAATCCTCACGAGCGAAAGTTACTTCATCATCAAGACAATTTTATGAAGATAAACTGACTTTTATAAAATGTTATTTGGACGCACAGTTTGGGGCAACTTTAAAATTGAATTAATCCAACATTACTATGTGCCAAACGGGCGAACGAGGACGGGCGCAGCTAGTTTATTATAAACTGGGAATTACTCTATTGGATTAGGTTAAGGTGTGGCGGGGCTAGGCTTTGGGCCACACGAGTTATATCATTCGTGAATATCATTATGTTTTATAAAATTATGCTTCATAATTATTATGCCAACGGTATTTATGGCAATAAATATGGCAAAACAGTTATGTCTAATAATATTATGCGTAATGATCATTATGTAAAAATGGTTATGAGTATAATAAATTATGCCAATACAAATTATTACTATATATTTTATGCTTATCTTTAGTAAACGGTCGTAGCGCCGTGCAGCAGCTGATGCTGAAGCACGTGATGATGTGGAGATCATGTTTCATGCACTATTTGTGATGATTCCTCATGTTTCTAGATAGGCTTATGATCTGAGTGATTGTTTTTAATTGATTTTAATTATTACGAGTCACCGTTTCCTGATTTGAAGCACTATCTTGTAGATTACCCATAGTGTTAAAACAAATGCAATAAACATGTGTCAAAAATCTTTTAAATGGTAAACCTAAATTGGTACCCAAGATACAGGCTTATGCAAGCCTTTGTTTCGTTGGATAAAAATATCAAAACTTTTCAACATAGGTAGAGGTAAAGGTGCATGTTTTGCTAATTTTCGCCATACTCTGCCGTCATATGGGCATGCAAAATTTTATACATATATCATATGTATAAAATTAATATATGTATAATTTTTTTACCTAAAATGTAGTACCAAAATACAATAAATATTGAGTATCAAGCTGAATAACAATAAATATTACAAAATTATTAAATTTTTAAATCATTTCAACCATTTCCTTATTTTAAAATCTTTATAATATATTTTTTTATTTAAATAATTGATTGTATTCGAGTTAACATGACCCCTCAAAAAAATAAATGTGAAAAAGGCAGCCAAGGTCAATACTAAGAATATGCGCGGTTGTTGACTACGCCGACAAAAGAATTGAGATCTAAATGGATGCAAAGTTCTGTATCCTGAAATTGATTTACAGAACATAAAACATTCTTAAATAAATTTAAAAACACAATTTCTTGCTTTTTCTGCTACAATAATATTTGCTATTTTAAATTTGAAAATTTATTTATTGCTTCTTAAATTTGAAAACTCCAATAATTTACATAAAGCAGATAACTTAGGATAAATGACTTGGCTAGTTTTCACATACAAGTTATCTTATATTTGGCTAATAAACTCACAAGACACATGCGAGATGAAAGTCGCGATGTGGATTCCCGTCTATGTGATTTGTCGATTGATGGCGGTCAAACAATTTGCCATTTCGAATTCACTTTCGCAATTAGTCTGCAGGAAAGGGCAGTCCGGTTTATCCGCAATAAGGTTTAGTTAAGTAAGTACTGAGGTAATTTAGTAATCTTTTGCAATTAGGGTTGCCGGATTTGTCTGGACAGTTTCTTTCTAGCTTCCTGTCCGGACTTGGCCCGGTCTTCTAATTTATCCTGATTTTTCGCATGGATAGCAAATTTTTTTTTTTCATACGGCCACAATTATCCTCTAAGAATATTTTCTTGTTTCATACTTTTCGGTTAGATTTTAGGTTTACAACTGATTTTTTTGTATCTTAAATGACCGGAGTTTAAAGTCCGGCTTTTTGTTAGGACTTTTCGATTTTTCGAAATGGTTATCCTATGTGCAATGAATACTATTACGACATTGTTAGCGACAACATAATTCAAAACCTACCTACTCAGGTGATAACTTACTTAACGCATTATTTCCCAAGTGGTTTACTAGGTACATTTTATTTTTAGGGTTCCGTACCCAAAGGGTAAAAACGGGACTCTATTATATAAGAATACTATATACTAATGCTTCACGACCCGTCTGTCTGTCCGTCGGTCACCAGGCTGAATCTCATGAACCGTGATAGCTAGACAGTTGAAATTTTCACATATGATGTATTTCTGTTGCCGCTATCACAACAAATACTAAAAACAGAATAGAATAAAATTTAAGTGGGGCTCCCATACAACAAAGGTGTTTTTTTTTGCCGTTTTTTTGCGATAATGGTACAGAACCCTTCGAACGCGTGTCCAATAACCATAACGTACTTCTATCCTACATAAGTACTCATGTCCTACTTATTATCTATGTAGGTACGTATCCGTTTATGAAGTTTAATTAATATGAATTGTAATAGACTTTTATTGTAGGTAGGCACTAGAAAAACCAATTAAAATCTTTGAAATGCTACCACAGACTAATTAAATACATACAGATATTTAGCTAAATTCAGTGTACCAATGCAAGTTAAGCCTTAAAAGTACTTAAAAGTAAAGGGGTTTTCGAAGTTTGTTTGAAGGGTAAAAAATACATAATCTTCAATGTTTTCTGTGTAAAATGAGTGTAAATACTTACAATTTAGTATATTGTTATTATATCCAGTGTAATTTGATTGCAAAGTGTAAAAACAAATGGCAATTTTGCCTTTCACACATAGGTACATATCATCATGCTTGTACCTAGAAGGATAAGGCAAGGTGAATCTCTAAAGATTTACAGGCTAGCAATACTAATTGGCTATACTAATACATGCAGCCAATTTTCACAATGCCAGAGGCTTGCCTAACTCTTCTCAATATTAAAATTAACCAATTCGAGCATATTTCCCATTGACAGCGTTATTGAATAATTTGTTGATGCCCAATGAGTTCTACCCCTCGCCCCTTTTTATACACGCTTGCACATTATTATTATTAGCAGTTTTAAATAAGTTACTTACTAGTCCATAATATTTTTGGTAAATTCTGTTGTAAATAATAGAATTGGTACACTGACATTAGCTAGTCTGTGACACAACAATATCACTCAATCATACACGTGTGATACTAGGTAGGAATAAAATTTGTAATTCATAATAAAAATCTAACAGTAAGTTACGTGTGTATTATCGTCCGTATCGCATTGATAATGTTTACAAGTGGACAGACACGGTAATGTCGCCGTCGATACTATACGTGTGGTGAACTGAAGTGGAGTTTTAAAATTAATTTCAAAAATGGCGAAGAAGAGCTCGGAATCGGGATGGATTACACCATTCAAAAAGCAGGTGAGTTGGTATTTTAATTATTTTTTTTTACTTAATATTAAGATCTTTACTATTTCATTTTGGGTGCCTAGAATGATCCATTGCTAGGCAAAAGCCATTTCCATTTATTTTTCCAGACACTGTAAACAGAAAAATTATATTTTAGGTACAATTGATTGTTGTAAGATGTAGGTAATCTCTGTAATCAGCTACTAATCCTATTCGAAAATTCATTCTTTCAAAATTATTTCGTTTCGTCACTGGCGCAGCGCTGCGCTCAAGGCTGTATCCTTTGAGGATAGCGCTCCTGATAGGATGCTATTGTATTGCTGATTGACATAGGTTGCTTTTTATGCCGTTTCTATGGGCAGGAAGCCATGAGAGCGAATGCAAGAAATTAATTAATATTAAGTAATCTTACATTGCATGGGCTCTCTTTTCTTGTGCCAATCGCCAGCTGTGCCACTCTTATCCCGCAATACAAGAAAAAAATGGCTTCTACCAGCGAATTCGGGCTACGGATCATGATGATGAATTTTTGATATCGCCATGTCTCGAGCTCGACCCGAAGTCCCTCGGTGTTTGATGCAATGTAGGATCTTTGTATAGAATATTAGAATCACAAAAGAGCAAGCATAGTAATGAAGCAGTCAATGTTAGGTCAACTATAGGTTAAGTTCAAAGGTATCTGAAAATTTTTTAAGTTTTAAAATGCACGTATTTTAGGCCATTGTTCGTTAAGACCGTCACCAAATACCAAATGCTGTCGTGATCCTAGTACTTTTTTTAGGGTTCCTTTAAAAGGAAAAAGGGACCCTTATTGGATCTATTCATTGTCTGTCTGTCTGTCCGTGTCTCAAGACCATTTTCTCTGGAATGCCTGGAAGTATCAAGTTGAAATTAATATGTTATAATACTCAAGTTTGCAATCTCTTGGAGCAGTGAAAAAATCAATCTTTTAAATCAACGCAATCGAAAGATACAGCATTTTGTCGGATTTTTTAGGAATCTAATGGGAATCAAAACATTCCATTGACCTAGAATCATGAAATTTGGCAAGAACCACTGTCTTATAACACAAGTTAAGGAAAACATCTGAAAACTGTAAAATTATATCAACAACAAATAATAACGATTATTAACTTATTTGCAGTTTGTAAACTGACCGCGACCTACATCGTTTCTTTTTTTTTTTCTCTTGACCACTATCTCACCTGATGGAAAGCGATGATGTGGTCAACGGTGAAGCACGCTTACCTAAAAAAACCCATTCACTCTTGCCTTAAAGACCCCTAGATTGTAGCTATCGGGAAACACATACTCCGGCAGGGAATGCCACTCCTGTACGCATAATTAAAGTGTCGCCAAAACGTTTTTGCCGTACGCCTGGTAGTCCGATGATGGAACCGGCTGGGCGGGATTAAATCATGCAATTCCATCGCACACTCCCCGAAATGTAACCGATAAAAAATCGACAAGTTGACAACTCGGCGACGGTGTTCAAGGCTCTGGAGCTTTGACTTGATCAGTGCCTCATTGCCGATGAGTTTATTGGCCCGCTTTTCGATCGACTCTAGTGCATCAAGCTGGTATTTGGCAGATCCGTCCCAGAGATGAGAACAGTACTCCATGCACGATCGAACTTGCGCTTGATACAAGTTGAGCAGCTGTTTCGGCGTGAAGTACCTTCTCATCTTCGCAAGGATCCCCAACTTTTTAGCAGCATATTGAGGCTTTACCTCAATGTATGGTCAAAAATTTAGTGTCGATGTCAACGTTACGCCAAGAAGCTCAAGATGGTCCGTTATTATATCGATGTTTGGGAACAACTGTTTTCCAACGACAAAGTTAATTTTGTCCCTTCATTAGAGCAATGGTCGGTGCTTTCATTGTTTATGAACGTCAGTAAAGTTATCTAATTATTTTGTTAAATGCGGCTGTTTATACGGAAACCTCGGTACGTGAATCTGACTCGCACTTGGCCGGTTTTGTCTGCATTTTTTAGCACTTGGCCTTATTAAAATAGGAATATCTGTATGTTATTGAAGGGGTTATTTCTTCATAGAATGTATAAAACTTTAAAAAAATATATTTAACTGTTACTAATAATAATTATGGACTGAAGCTAATTCTCACCTGGCTAAGTACATATGTATCGGTTTAAACTCAAGGCAGTCTTGCCAAAAAATGATGTTTCTATTTGTTAGATGCTGTTAGATCAGTACCTAATAAGTAAGTATCTAATGTAAGTAATAATAAGTATGTGCGACACCCTATATAAAAACTCAAGGTAACTCAAGAAACAAAAAGTTGAATCTTGCCAATCATACTTATAGAATAAAATGTTTTTCAAGGTTAAAATATATTTTTAGTAATTGTTCTCTACATATCGCCAAACTATCGTGGGTATATTTATAATCTAATACTAGCTTCTGCAAGCGGCTTCGCCCGCGTGATATGTTTATTTTTATTTATTTTATTTTATTATTTATTGACACCAATAAGTATAACATCTTACAGTATTCCAAGACGATGTTATACCACAGAAAAATAATGTTATATACACTATAGTCTATAAATATATGTACATTAAAAATTAACAATAAAAATAAAATCACAAAAATTAAAATAAAAAAGAAACATTTCAAATTTGTATGTCTCTATCAATGCTTTGTGCTCCTGACACAAATTTCGGCAGGCTATGGAAAATATCTTCCGATGGCATATTATTTATAATACGCGCGGCCCTTGACAAAGGGGCAAACTTTAATAAATTTGTCCAAGCCCATGGCACATCTAACAAAGGGGGGCGGCGGCGCGCACCCACATACCCGTCTGGGACATGCAGCCGCAGCGCCTCCAGTACATCTGGGTGATGCACCAGCCCGCGTAGCACTCTCGCCACGTATTTTACTAAAGCGACGTCCCTCCTAACCGCCAGTCTAGTGTACCCGACCATGCCCAACAAAACAGACTCGGATACATCAACGAGTAGAATGGGTAAACCGCATATTGCTTCAAATATAAATACTTAGTGAATTTATTTCGAATTTTTTCGACCATAAGTCTATATTTGTCCTCATGCGGATTCCATATAATGGCACTTGTCTCGAGATGACTACGAATCGAAGCATTATAAAGTATTTAAAGTATTGTTTTATGTGTTTTGTCATCCCAAGGGATCATTATACCGAGATAAGAATTAGCCTATGTGCAGACTATAATCTATCTTTGTACCAAATTTTATCTAGGTCCGTTCAGCCGTTTTGACTTGATTAGAGTAACAAAAACACATCTATCCAAATTTAATATATATGAATGAAGTCATCATCATCATATCAGCCGGAAGACGTCCACTGCTGGACATAGGCCTCTGATGCTACTTTGCAGAATGTATTGTTTAGTTACGGTAGGTGGCATACGACCACGGTCAATTTACGTTCATATTTTCTAGTTTCATACTCTTTAGCGCGTTATTTTTCAATAGTCGGGTTTTAGTTTTTGAACTTATTTTATCTCAACGAAAACGTGAGCATTTGTCATTGCAGTATCGGCTTCGCCTTGGATGCAATGGCGAAATTTGCCCACATGCACAAAATAAAACAATAATATGTGCTTGTCAGTGATCCTAATTTTTCTACTACTTTTTCTGTTTCTATCCGTGAGAACCTGTAATTGGCTCTATGTCTCATATACAATTGTTATCCATCTGTTGGTTCTCCTAGTATTAAATAAATAAATATTTACGCTGAAACTTTATTTTATCATAAAGCCGCGTTTCCACTTGCAAGCAATTCACAAGCAAGTTTAATTATTTCATTTCAGGACACGATCGATTACATTATAGGTAGACCGCAATGTAATCCAACTTGCATGCGAGCTGGTTATAGGTTCAAATGTGTCCTTAGAACTGGTTTGTCCTCAAGGGATGAGTGTAAATAAAGTACAGGTATACAATAAAGTTTGTATACATAAATAGATTGTTTATTGCATAAGCTAAGTTTTACCTGCTTGCGTAGTATCCCTTTGCAATAGTTTTCTTCAGTATTTGCACCTTGCTTTACTCATTATTGCATCTATTTTCGGCTATATACCAAAAGCTCAGCAGACCAATAATTTACCACAAAGTTTCACTAACGTATTATAAATAGCAACAGAGTCTTGGTCCAGTAATATAATTTTAAGTGCACATCTTGTTCACAAATTGTTGCACGCTTTGTTCCTAGGATTTTATATTATGGGAGTATCTCAGATCTCTAAGATACTCCTGAGTTCTCTGAGTTTTTTTTTTTTTTAATATAGTCGTGTGTCTTCGGATGTGTGGCTAGGGAATGTATTACTTCCATCACTTCTTCTATAAGAATAGCAAGTGGAGATAATGTTTTGGGTGCCTACCTTTTGTATTATTTTACGAACATAAGTGCTGATTCTCTGAAAACAATAATTGGGAACTTTATTAGCAACAGTGATATTAGAATAAAAGGAAAAATTAGTTCGTGATACTGTTCAAAATTTAGCAAATCGATATAAACTTAAAATCGTAAATCGTAAACTTGCAATATTTATTTATCTCGCATAAAATCGTGATGAGATTAGAAAAATGCTTGAAACAAGTGATAGTGTGACTACTCTATCCGCCAAAGTTATGTAATACAATTGTACTAGTGGCTCTGTGAAATGCGGGTCTTTTTAAATTTTTTGCCCAAAAAGTCCATACAATTATCCAACCTGCTCACAAAATTGCACGAGAATCAGTTGGGATATGCAACCTGTAGAGGATAACAGCCGGATATCTGGACATACGAAAGCATTTTATTAGCCCAAGCTGACGGAGACGCTTCGCTCGCTCTTCGCGCTCGCTTGGTCAATAAGGTTTAAATTCATTACTTATTTAAACAGCCCTTTCAAAGTCAAAGTCAAATATGTTTCATTTTTATTATTCAACTAGGCCAATAAACGGCACTTTGGAACGTCAAATAAATTAAAATGAAGGTGTAAAGTATTAAAAAGCATTAACAGGAAAATTAATTAATTTGATAAGTAGGAACATGGTTCTCACATACTTACAAATATTGCAAACATAGGTAATATACCTAATTCAACAACAACGGAACAGAGTGTGAGTCAATTTCAAAAAAAAAAACAATGAATACAATAACTATAAATAGGAATATGAATAAACAAATTTGATTTTGTTTACACTAAAGATTGCCCTATGGAGCAGGACCAGCATGTTTCCAAGCATTCTTATCTTGAATATAATCATCTAATTTGTAATATGCTTGTTTACAAAGAGTGCTTTTAACTAAAGTTTTAAATTTACTTTCATTTAGTTTTAATATATCACAAGGTACCAGGCCCCTCAGAAAGTATTGCGAAAAAAAGTTTTTATATATGGGAGACTGGCCAGTTATAATGTTTTTCGAAAATATGATTATTTATAAGTAAAAATAAGTAAGTTCCAATTTCAAAATTTCCCTCCACATTTTTTGCGAGTTAATTCAAAGTATTGTGTCTCACTGAAATATGGATCTGCGCCGGGAACATTTTAGAGCTATGATTTTATACGATTTCAAGTGTCGCCTGAAACCGGATGAATCGTACGATAGACTTCAAATGGCATTCATGGATGAAGGCCCTTCCAAGGCAACCGTGTATCGTTGGTATAACGAATTCAAGCGCGGTCGACCAACTTTGGGGGATGACGAAAGAAGCGGTCGCCCTTTGACGGCTGTTACCGAAGAAAACGTGCTAGCAGTGAAAAATTTAATCCAAGACAATAGGCGAATTACTTATCAGGAGATTCAACACATATTGAAGATTGGATCGGGAAGCGTTCACGAGATTCTACACAGCCATCTTCGCGTGAGGAGGATAGTATCACGCTGGGTGCCGCACAACCTCACCGATGCTCAGAAGCAGGCCCGGGTGGAATGGTGCCGTGATATGCTTAACAAATTTGAAGCAGGCTCGTCTCGGCGTGTTTACGACATCGTTACAGGTGATGAGTCCTGGATTTATCAATACGACCCAGAAACCAAGCGCCAGTCGACTGTTTGGGTGTTTCAAAATGAGCCAACGCCTACCAAAGTGAAGCGATCTAGAAGCGGGGGTAAGATTTTGATCGCTAGCTTTTTTAATTTGACTGGCCACTTGGTATCAATTCCCTTACGGGATCAAAGAAGCATTAATGCCGAATGGTATACTACCAAATGTTTGCCAGAAGTTTTCTCTGTTATAAGCAACAAGCGACCAAACACAGGGCTCCGCGGGCTACTGCTCCACCACGACAATGCACCTGCGCACACCGCACTCAAAACGAGGGACTTCCTGGACAGCACGCCAGTCAAACTCCTGGGTCACCCTCCTTACAGCCCTGATCTAGCACCGTGTGACTTCTTTTTATTCCCAAAAATAAAAAATCAGCTCAAAGGGATACAATTTTCGTCGCCGGAAGATGCGCTGGCTGCGTTCGAGCAGGCTGTAAACGAGGTGTCTGCGGCGGACTGGAAAAAGTGTTTTGAAAACTGGTTTAGGCGCATGAATCTTTGTATAGAGGCTGGTGGAAAGTACTTTGAAAAGATTTAATAAAAATATATGTACGTATAGAACAATTTTTTTTAGTTTCGCAAAACTTTCTGAGTGTCCCACGTATTTTGTTATAGAATTTAACACAGTACCCCAAGAAAGATGATTGTACTTTAGCTAGTCTATATGAAGGTTGATCTAACTTATCTTTATTTCTGGTATTAAAATTGTGTCTATCACTGACTTTACTAAAGAGATGTATATTATTCCTTACATACATAATATTTTCATAAAAGAATTGGCAAGAAACTGTCATAATATTAATATTTTTAAATAGTTCCCTAAGAGATTCACGGTGACTTATACATGGCTCTGACAGCTCTCTTTTGCAATATAAATATGGATTCAATGTCAGCAGCTCGACTCCACAGTAAATAAAATACCGTATGACATTATGCTGTGAAAGTAACTAAATAAAATAGACCAAACGCGCAGTTTCTACATCCGTTGTGCTGCAATTTGTCGTCTAGAGTGATTCCCAGGAAAACTGTTTGATTTACTTGGCTTGGCTTGGTTTGGCTTTTCGCCATTCAATATGATATTTGTTTTTTTTTTCATTTAGGACCAAATTGTTTGCCTCGAACCAATTTTGGACCTGATGAATGGAGTTATTCACATTATTAGATTTCGTGACCGCCGATCTATTTTAAATATCAAAGATGTGTCATCAGCAAACAACACCATCTTCGGTTGATTTTGTAGTAATTGAGGTAAATCGTTAATATAAACTAAAAAGAGGAAAGGACCCAATATCGAGCCTTGAGGAACACCCATTTTCATTTAAGATCCTAGTGAGTATACGCCGTTTACCTGAACTTTACTTTTCTGGCTTTTAAATATGATCTAAGTAACTCAAGGGCTGTATGTCTAATTCCATAGTGCTTTCAACAGGATTAATGCTCACTCTTTGCGTACTTAAACCCATTGAAACTAGTCTCCTGTATTTTTTTTATTAGTATGCAAAGTAGCCACAGAAATATATTCTAATCCTATAACATTAGCAATTCTGGGCACATGCTTTGCATGTAATTCTACGGTAGAATAAAAAAAAAAACAAGTAACAACAACTTATGTACAAATGCCTTTAAAGTAGAGCCCAAAACATTCTCTTAAACTTTGAATGGTCAGTCTCGCTTCTAAAAATATTGAAGTGGACTGTATTGTTGGTTCGGTTGGAGACTCGTTGAGGAAATGAAAATACTGTCTTGATTCGTATCTTCAATTTATTCCTTACTTGTTACTCCTTGTAGAGTGGAAGACCGACTGTGTCTCTGCCTACAAGCGGGCCGGCTTTTATACAAAAACCGCTCGGCGAGAACAATGGCGCCCCTACTTTGCAACTGTATTCAAGCATGGCACCACAGAAATGCCGATTTTATAAAACTTATCTTACTTAAATATACACAAGTTATACATTTCCTTAATCTTCATACTTAATTCTACATAGGAAAAATATAAAAGGTGTACAAAGGTCAACACAAAAATCTTAATCTAGATTCCTCCTTACTCCAAGTATTAAACTATGACAATATACATAATCTTATCTAATTAGCTACCTTTTCTCTAAATCTTATGTATATTTCAAGTTTTATTATACTACTACTACTACTCTAAAATTCACATGGCCCATACATGTGTCATTTTACACACGTGGTCAAACACGTGAACGTGTTCATTTATTTTTGTAACAAAGAAGAAAACTGCGAGACAATCCCAACTAACTATCTACCTTTTCTCTAGTTCTTATACACATTACAAGTGTAGATAGCTTTACTCACATGGCACCTACGTCAATCCTACTTTAAATATTCACATGTTAATTTCTAAGTTACAAGAAAGCTAAGAGACAATGCTTACGGTACATTGTGTCCGGCCCAACCAGGCCACACAATGGGACATTACAAGGGACGGAGTTCGTCTTATTTTCTCACGCCGCTTCGCGGCATGCGCCATTCATACCCATTTTATGACGGTTGCCGGGCCCGAAACAATAAGCATTGATTTTAAATTACATCACATTAAGATTGTATTGAAAAATGCCGACAGAAGATCCATATTGCCGTCATTCATAGACCCGCTTTAAACCCAAACATGTGCAGTTATAAAAACAGGCAATTAAGGAATTTAGCGTGGGAAGTGTCCATTTCTAAAATTACCATGTGAAAGCCGTTGTCGTTTACAGTTCTCCCCCCGGCGCAGCTCGCGTAGCCTCCTTCGTTGACACGACGACGAGCTTGCTCACGGGGCGTCGAAAGGTGCCGGTCCTGGTGCGCACCTCGACGACTCTGATGCCGCCATCCGGTCCACGATGCGTGCGCTCGACGATTCCCATCGGCCATGTGTTCCGTGGCTCGCCGCAAGGTACCCGTGTGGGCAGATAATTGCGTAGCCACCGTCGCCAGCTTGCATGGCTCGCACGTCCTCATACTTCGAGAAGCGGGCTGGGTTCGGTAGCCAGCTGTCTCGCTCCGTTTCTTTCCTTGTGTGAAGGACCTCCTCGTTCTCTGGTTCCTCCGTCGACGTCGTGGGCCACTGCTCTTCTGGCAGGAGCAAACAGTCCGGCCCCCGAAACCATCTATCCGTGGCGCAGATGGGCGTGTCGACGAGTCGAGTGGCGTCATCCGCTACGTTGCACGCAGTAGGCAGCCAACGCCACTCTTCTTTCTGGGTCAACTCTGCGATCTCTCCCAGCCGATGCGCGACGAATGGCGTGTAGCGTCGTACGTCGTTATGGATCCAGTGCACCACGGTAGATGAATCGGTCCAGTAGGTCGTCTGGCCGATATCGATGCGTTGCTCCCTCCTTATCGTCTCGGCGAGTCTTGCCCCGATCACTGCGGCTTGTAGCTCCAGGCGTGGTATAGTTTGCGCCCGACGAGGCGCCACCTTAGCTTTGGCGGCCACTAACACGACGTTCAGGCTCCCATCGACGTTTCTTATTCGCCAATAGGCCACGGCTGCGTAGGCTTGCTCGCTGGCGTCGCAAAGTACGTGTAAGTCGACGCGCTCATACTTTTGCGTCACGTAACAGCGCGGTAGTCGCAGCTGAGCGAGTTCTGTCAGGCGAGCGAGCCAGGAGGCGAAGAGCTCGTTCTCTTCCTCGGGGATTTGCTCGTCCCACGTCGTCTGAAGGCGCCACAAGCTCTGCAGTATGATCTTCGATCGTATTGTGTAGTGGCTCAGCAACCCAAGCGGGTCGTATATGGACATCACGGCGCTGAGGGCTTCACGCTTAGTCGGGGCGCGCGTTCTCGTTCTTACTTCAGCGGGGACTCGGTTCATGGATGTGTTGAACCCCAGCTCATCGCGCTCCGCATCCCAATGCAGCCCCAGGATCTTGCTCTCAGGCTGCTCACCTCCCAACTGTGTAGGAGAGGTGGCGTGTAGCTCGGTGGGCACGTCGCATAGCACCGTCTCGTCGCTGGAGCTCCAATCTCGCAGCGTGAACCCTGCATGCGCGTGCACTGCCCTCGTTTCCTCGACTGCTCTACGTGCTTCTTCGGCGTCTTCATAGCTGGCCACCAAATCGTCCATATAGTGACTTCCTTTGATGGCCTCCAGCGCCCGCGGGTACTCCTGCCCATGTACGTCTGCGTTGTAGTTGCGTACGTAATGGGCCATGTACGGGGAGCTCGCGGCGCCGAATATCATACTGGTCATCTTGTATTTCCTCGGCGGCTCTTGTCGGTCGTCACCTCTCCATAGGAACTGTTGCGCTGGTTGGTCCTCCGGCCTTATCCTGATCCTCAGGAACATCTCCTGCACGTCTGCTGTAATCGCTACCGCCTTTTCTCGGAACCTAAACAGGATTCCTGGTAGCGACAGCAGTAGGTCGGGTCCCTCCAACAGTTCGTCGTTTAGGCAGACACCGTTGCTCTTCGCTGCTGCGTCGAACACTAGCCTATGTTTGCCGGGCTTGTTCGGGTTCTGCACGGCGAAATGTGGCAGATACCAACAGATGGCACTCGCTCGCTCCGACCCGTCGCATGGCGTTGCGTACCCCTTGTCCAATAGGTTGTTAACCTGCTTGGAGTACTCGGCCGCGAACTGTGGGTCGGCGTCCATCTTCTGCTCGATCTTCTTCAGCCGGCGGAACGCTTGATTGTAGCTAGGCGGCATAGTGACCTCGTCTCGTCGCCATGGCAGCCCAACCTCGTACCCGGTGTCAATCTTCCTGATTGTCCTCCCGACTATGTCGATGGCCCGTTGATCACTCGCCTTGACTCTCGGCTTGCCTTGTATGCCGAGCGCGTCGATCCTGAAGTGGCCTTCGACTAGGTCGTGGAGTTCCTGGCTGCATGCACCCTTTGTTCGGTCGGGCTCGTACACATGCAGCACGTTCCCTTCTTTAACGATGGTCTTGCGTGGTGCGGTTCCGTGCACCACCCATCCTAGTTGCGTTCTTGATGCTGCCGGTTGGTTAGGGCCGCCGATTCGGAGCTCGCGGGACACTATGCACTCCCAGTGGTCTGTACCCACTAGAAGCCCGGGGCGCGCCAGTTCGTAGCACACCTCTTCTGGTGTCAGGTCCCTCAGGTGCTCGTAGTCCAGCAGCGTGTCGGGAATAGACTGCTGGTGCAGCCGGAGATCCTTCATGGTCCTTGCTCTGACCTTGTAGCTCTCGTCACTCTTCAGTCCCTTCACGTTGATGTTTACTGTTTGGCTGCCCATATCTCGCAGCGACATGTTGACCCCGCTCAGGTGGAGCGGCCGTGATGGCCCTTCTGCCCCGACGCTCGCCGCCAGTTCTTCGTCCACTAGCGTGATCGTGGCCCCTTCGTCTAGGAGCGCGTAGGTCTTGACCTCCCCCCGTGGTCCAGACACGATGACAGGGCACATCTTGAGCAAGACTGCCCGTGGCCCAGTAGCAGGTCGGGTAGCCACGGACAGGACCGCTTCCTCCTTTGGTGGTTCAGCCTTCACCGTGTCTTCGGTCTGCGCTTCGCGTACCGCTTGATGGAGCGTCGCATGATGCGGGCGGCGACATTGATCTACGCCACACAGCTGCGCCTTGCAGCTTATGCGCCTGTGTTGCTTCTGGGCGCATTTGAAGCAAATCCTATTGGATTTCAGGAAGCTCCATCGCTGCTCTACCGTAAGCGCCTTGTACCGCGGACACCGCGTCAACACGTGGGCTTGCTCGCACTTGGGGCACTTGTCCTTTTCTTCTTCCCTTCCTTCGGTTGTAGTGAACACGCTCGCCTTCTTCTTGAGTGTCACGATGGGTCGAGTTTCCTTTCTCGGTGCGGCGGCGCTTGTAGACGGAGCGTACGTATATCGTAACGCTCGGTCCGCCTCTCGCATTAGAAACCGTGACATCACGACGATTTCCGGATCCGCTGTCCCTTCTTGATCGTAGGCGTAGTCACACCAGCGGGATCGGAGATGCGGGCTGAGCTTGTCCAGTATTTCCCGGGTCATAAAAGGGTTGAACAAGTAACCTCTTCGATCGATTGTTTGCAGCACGCAAATGATGTTTTGTAGCTTGACAGCGAAACTGTTGAGTTCTGTAGCCGATGTACCAGGTTTCGGAAGCTTCTTGAGGTCATCCAGTGCCCGGTCGATGATGACTTCCGGTCGTCCGAAGCACTGCTCAAGGGTCTTCATAATGACGCCTGGATCAGTGGCCGTATGTAGAAGGGCGGCCACGGCGTCTCTTGCTTCTCCTTTGAGGCAGCTCCTCAGCCTTTGTACGTTCTCGGCTGCTGTAACCTGGTACATATCTGTCGAATCTCGTACAGCCGCCTTGAATGGCAGCCACTCGTTGGCTGCTCCGGAGAATGTAGGTAGCTCCGTATGCCTAGGCCTAGGTCGGGCCATCTTCTCTAGCGTTGCTGCCAAGTGCTCGATGCTGTCCTTCGCTCTGGTGGGGGTCGGCGATCTTGTTCTAGACGCGAAGCGTAGCCGTTTGGATTCTCTTGGTCCCTCCTCCCCCCGTGAGTTGAGGGGATTCGTCCTCAGCCAATCATCCACCATTCGATGAGGCTCTTCGTGTGGACGAGAGGGCTCTTGTTCCTCTTGTACGCTTTCTTCATCGTTGATCGCTGACACCTCCACTGCTAGTCTCTTCTTGACAAGCTCTTCTTCCAGTGCCAGTTGCTGGGTCCGGATGGCTGCTAGCTTCTCTGCAGCCTCCAGTTCCGCCATCCGTAGCCTTGTTGTGACGCTTGTCGTGGACCGTTGCGACCTCATTGTCCTGGTCGGTGACGTCATTCGCTGTCGGATCGCTGTGTTTGTCGTCTGTGCACTGGAATGCCCCGCTGCGCTGTTGTGTGCTGTTCTCGAGACTGGTGATGCTGGTGGGTCCGGTGAGAGTCTTCTTCTTCGCTCCCGTTCGATCAGCTCCGCTTCCTGGCGGCGCGCCTCCTGTTCTTGGACGCGTCGCGCTTCCTGTTCTTGGATGCGTAGCTGTTCTTCCATCTCGGTTGCGTCTCCCTGGCTCCTTGTGAACACCATCTTGAGTCGTTCAGCACGTTCGGTTTAGCACGACGGGTTGGTACCTCTTCGGGTCGGTACTATGGGTGGAACCGGTCGGCTCAGATCGGTGAGCCGGTCGGGTTCGGTTGGGATTAAGCTGGTCAGGTTCAAGACCGGTTAGGTTCGAAACCGATCCTGTTCCGTACAGCTTTGTTCTTACCGCAGATCTTCGTACTTGGTCTGCAGCTCGGTTGTTCTGGTTGCAGCGGGTTCTTCGTTCTTGTATCCGCTGCTTGATGGACCAGACTGTATTGGGCCTGGTTGCCACGGGTTCTTCGTTCTTGAATCCGTAGCTCGCTGGACCAGGCTGAAGTGGACTGGTTGCCGCGGATTCTTCTTGTATCCGTTGCTCGTAGAACCAGACTGAAGTGGACTGGTTGCCGCAGGTTCTTGGATCTTAGATCCGGCTCGAAGGACCAGACTGAAGTGGACTGTATTGTTGGTTCGGTTGGAGACTCGTTGAGGAAATGAAAATACTGTCTTGATTCGTATCTTCAATTTATTCCTTACTTGTTACTCCTTGTAGAGTGGAAGACCGACTGTGTCTCTGCCTACAAGCGGGCCGGCTTTTATACAAAAACCGCTCGGCGAGAACAATGGCGCCCCTACTTTGCAACTGTATTCAAGCATGGCACCACAGAAATGCCGATTTTATAAAACTTATCTTACTTAAATATACACAAGTTATACATTTCCTTAATCTACATACTTAATTCTACATAGGAAAAATATAAAAGGTGTACAAAGGTCAACACAAAAATCTTAATCTAGATTCCTCCTTACTCCAAGTATTAAACTATGACAATATACATAATCTTATCTAATTAGCTACCTTTTCTCTAAATCTTATGTATATTTCAAGTTTTATTATACTACTACTACTACTCTAAAATTCACATGGCCCATACATGTGTCATTTTACACACGTGGTCAAACACGTGGACGTGTTCATTTATTTTTGTAACAAAGAAGAAAACTGCGAGACAATCCCAACTAACTATCTACCTTTTCTCTAGTTCTTATACACATTACAAGTGTAGATAGCTTTACTCACATGGCACCTACGTCAATCCTACTTTAAATATTCACATGTTAATTTCTAAGTTACAAGAAAGCTAAGAGACAATGCTTACGGTACATTGTGTCCGGCCCAACCAGGCCACACAATGGGACATTACAAGGGACGGAGTTCGTCTTATTTTCTCACGCCGCTTCGCGGCATGCGCCATTCATACCCATTTTATGACGGTTGCCGGGCCCGAAACAATAAGCATTGATTTTAAATTACATCACATTAAGATTGTATTGAAAAATGCCGACAGAAGATCCATATTGCCGTCATTCATAGACCCGCTTTAAACCCAAACATGTGCAGTTATAAAAACAGGCAATTAAGGAATTTAGCGTGGGAAGTGTCCATTTCTAAAATTACCATGTGAAAGCCGTTGTCGTTTACAAATATTATGAATGCTGTAAAGGTTGTCTGGTAGATATCGCTGTCAGCGAAAAGACCGCCATTATGCCCATTGAAAATATTTGTGTAAAGGTGGATTCAGACAGTTCAAAATCATCTAACTATGACTGAGAGGAAGGAAGACCCTTCATTCTATAACTTGTTTTCATATTGAGAACTTAAAGACATTAACATGACGATTATAATCATATTAATGCTGGCACCTTGGTTAGGTCGGCTCGGCCATATTTTGTACTCAGTTGCCTAGCTAGCTCTTAATGAGGTGGTTTGTCTTGGCATAATAGAGAGGGGAAATAAGATTTTATTTGTTGACTTCTACTTGAGTTGTCCAGTAGAGGGCTATGTTAGGTTTAGTATTTGAATTGATACTTTAAGCCCAGTGGTTAAGATCTCGCCTCGCGTATTATTGAAGTTTGGGTTTTAAATTCGGACAAGTACTAATGTGATCTTTTCAATTCATATGTACTTTCTAAGTTTATCTTGGATATCGCTGACATCAAATGTGTTTGGGATTGTTATTCGATCTACCTAAAGCCATAGCCTTAGCAGATTTATTCGAACTGCTGAGGGTACTGTGCTATAAATGATAAATGATTTTATTTCTGTAAGTTGGTTCGTACAAACTTTTACGTGTCGATCATATTTTTTGTAAACTAAATGAGGTCGTCGTTTCCTATCTGACTACTCTGAGAAGAAAGGCCGAAACAAACTCAGAGTCTCTTTTAAAGTCCAGACAAAATCTTGGTTAGATCATGTGAATTACTGACTTACTTTATACGATATTGTGTAAAAAATGGCCAATTAATGGTGTACTACATATTTGTAAAAGTACCTACACCTTAATTTCATCAATTAAATTTGTCATCTGATGTCCATTTCACGCCTATTTGTAAGACCAAATTGCGGGATACGCATAGTCATGAGAACTATTTGTGGAAGTACGTAAAATAACTCTGTGCATAGCAATTAGAATATATTTTTTTCATTGTATTCAAGCTGTATTGCCTTTGCATATTAATTACACTATACTTGGGCACATAGATCTTATATGGCCGTCCATCTTCTTTACATAATCCCCTAGCAAACTTCAATGATACTTTTTTTGTACAAATGGCAATATAAATATAGTAACATAATTCTTTCTCAGCTTTACGTTTTCTTCAATAGTTCCCAAACATTAATCAACACGTTATCAGATGCGGGCGCCATTACAAAAATGCTATCAAACTCAATAAAATGTTAAAGAATTTCTGCAGATAATTAATGAGCATAAAAAATAGAACTTGATCTTGTCAAATATTATTTGCCGAGTTTGTTTGAAAATGCCGGAAACTAAAGACAGAAAACCCGTAGTTTTGATAATCGTGCAATGAGCAATCACGCTCTGCGCATATTTCAGAGAAATATTTTTCTCAAGACATTTTTCAATGCCCACTGCTCAATACGAAATACTTTGAGGTCGGTCGGCGCAAGACGTAAGCAGTGATGTGGTCGACGGTGAAGCACGCTTGCCTAGAAGTAACCCAATCACCCTTTACAAGACGATTGGGGCTATCGGGAAACACAATTTCCTGCAGGGAATTCCACTCCTTAGCTGTACGTATTATAAAAGTATTCCCAAAACGTCTAGTTCATATGGGTGAGATGTCCACCATGTAGCGATGGCACTTTGCCGTACGTCTGGTAGTCCGATGATTAAACGGGCTAGGCGGAGTAAGTTCATTCAATTTTTATAAAGCAAATATTATATTTTAATGGGTGGTATTTAATACTTTAACTGTAATTCCCCTTTTTTCAATCAAAATATTCGAAATTACTACCAAAAATACTGAATTGCACACTAAATTTGCTCATCAAATAAATGAATTATACTATACTGCTAGATCTTTAAAGCTTAACTGTTTTACTGAATAACTATCTGTTAACTAAAAGTAAATCTAATAATTCTTCGAGTGCAACAAAATATTTAAGTTTTAAGGGAGGGGGGGAAACGAAACAAAGTCGACGGAGCCCCGCTGCGCAGGGCTCCTATTTCTGTCTGCAGGGTCTAAAGTAACCTAACATGAAGGAGATGACGGGAGCTGAGTTCGCTCGCTTTGCTCGCTCATCATCTCCTTCGAACCTAACCTATCCGTGTCGGGGTGCCCTAAGCTCCCGAGCTCGCTTCGCTCGCTCTTGGACTAATTCACATTTATTTTATATTTAATTGAATAATTTGTGTGCAAATCAGTATTTTTGTTTTACGGTGAGTAATATTGTTTTGCAGTAGGTTATTAGTGGAGATATTTTGTTTGCTTAAATTTCTAAATAGAGGTGCAGTTAAAAATTCCCCTATTTTAATTTACTTACCTACCGTAACCTAGTAATAACAAGGACACTATTGAGAATAAGTATCTGAAAGCCCTCGAAACTGAAGTTGTTCGGATGATAAGCATTTGAAACGTTATCGAAAAAACAATATAGGTAGCGCTTTCAATGAATAGTAGATTTGATAACCTTATCTCCTAATTCAGTAATCTCTTCTTATCATAATTTTATCGAATGTGATGTAAACAAGATTTGAACATCTGATCTGAGATATAAAACCAAGGCCATCTTCCGCACACGCCACAAAAAAGAATTGTTTTCAAATAATTTTATTTTAAAATAAAAAATCGAGAGAGCTTGGAGTTTCCTTGAGTGATCGAATCAGAAATGAAGACATCCGCATGAGAACCACGGTCACCGACATAGCCCGAAAAATTGCCAAACATAAGTGGAAGTGGGCAGGGCACATTGCACGCTGAACGGATGGCCATTGGGGCCGAAAAGTTCTGGAGGGGCGACCGCGTACCGGAAGACGCAACGTTAAAAGTCCTCCCTCTAGGTAGAGCCCTCTACCTGGTCAAGGTTGCAGGAGTGCGAAACGCACAGAAATACGCTGCGAAAAATCGCCCGTCGCACAAAAACACTCGCTAATAGCGAGCGACAAAACTATCGCTACTCGCTGCTCGGCAAATCGATTTTAGTTTCAAGCTATACTCGCTACTCGCTGACCGTCAGCGGTGGGACAAGTGCCGACTGAAAGTAGACTCCAAAATACATAGTTGGCAAAGGCAGCCAGATAGACACTAGTTGCTAGTTGATTTTTGTAGGCACATAAAAAAATACAACATTCTTCAGTACCCCAATGTATCAGGGGGGTGACCACAAGCTCTTAGAGTAAGGTTATTTTGAGATCGAGTAAGGGACAGATGTATCTGACTTGTATACATCTGTCACTTACTCGATCTCAAAATAACCTTACTCTAAGAGCTTGTGGTTACCCCCCAGTTCTCGCTTAAGTTCCCTGTGTATATAACACCAGTTTGGATTAGGTGATCCAAACCAACAGTGTCTTGTAAACTTGCAAGAATTTAAAGAAACTTTTCTGAAAGTTCTGAAATAAACGTGGCATCAGTTATTTCCCACACGAAAGCAAAATATTGCATTTACGTCGCACGTCCTTTAACGGATTAGTTAGGCGCTCAGACGGAACATAACAAGAGTCTGAATAACAAGTCGGTCGGTCTATTCAACCCGTAGGCGTACCTAAATACCTATTTACTGAGTGCATGCGATCAGTCCAACTAATTTACAATTTTACTACTGTATTTGTTTTGGAGATATTTTAATTTCAGTCCTAAATGAGTCTAATTTGTTGATGAATTGCATATGTAGGTATTCAAATCTCACAAACTAGCGGTCTACTCTAGGGTGTCGTGAATTAATGGTTTCGGGCGGATGTATGAATGATTCTTTGTAACTTCTTAGGCAATAGAGTGGCAATTTATTAATCTGGGTGTTGATACATTAATAAAAGGCTATGTCATCGTGACAAGGGCTGAAAAAAGTAAGGGTAACCCAGAAGGGAAGCCCTGGGCAAAAGATAGTGTTAAAGTGGAAAGGGTTGGATTTAATATGTTTAGTTAGAATATACTGCACAGCAAATAATATGTCAGTACTATGTACCAACTGTAAATCTACCATTTACTGTATCTATTATGTCTGTCGTTGACTTGGATGTGTCTTGGCAGACAAGAGTATGTCATGCTCTTTCAAATATCTCTCTGGTGGTGGCACATGTGTTGCATCATTCGGTTCCCTTGAGTTGGGAGAGGTTGAGCTGAATGGTGCCAATCAGTTAGGATTGGTCACAACTTCACTGCCTCGTCCTGTTTTTTATTATTTATTGTATTTTGGGGTTGTTTGTTTTACTCTAGATGCTTTTACGTGCACGTATTTTTACATCGTTCTCTCGGCTAATTTTCCAACAAGAATAATGTAACCAAATACTTGTAATTACAATATATTAATGGAAAAGAGTTTCTGTGGAGTTTCCTGCACAATTTTCTCCATAGAGATCTGCTGACGCTTGCGAATGTGCAACTAGCTTCATTTTAGTTTTTTTTGTTGACAATTCAAAAGTACCTTCATTCTATTCTTCCTTTTGTAAACTCTCTCTATCAGTCTAAGGTTTGCTGGTAGACAACTCTTCTTAGAGTTAAGCTCGCCTTTGTACATCAACATTATAATCACTCGTGTTGTATATGTAATTTTTGTTTTGTGTACAATAAAGATTTAAGAAAAGTACCTTCAATATGATTTATTTGAAATAAAAATATTTTGATTTATAAGTGTTGGATTGACAATTGTGTGATAATAATATAATATAATTCTCTGTATTTTTAAGCCGTTAGGGTAGGCCCACGTTAAGTTAGTTAATATCAATTACACAAAAACCTCACCAAACAGCAATTTTGCAGTCTTTTGCAGGCCATTATTTAGAGTTAGATAGAACCTTATTCTCTAGGCTAATGACATTCTACCATCGAAAGCGTCGCGATTGCGATTGATAACGTCAAAAATGTATGAGAATACCAAGCGCTATCGAAATGACACGTGATAAATCCCTTACTTTTTGGTATTTCAACCATCACCATCGCTGAGCGAATGACACTGTCTAGAGCGAAGAGTTAGCGCGCACGAGCTACTTTTGTTTCCGCAACTAATTTGTCTCTCACATCAAGTCTATGGATTTATATGAAAGAGCGCGAATGTAGCGACGCGACAGCCGGGAGACTTTCATATAAACCCATAGATTAAACCTATGCAAAGCAACAGGCACTTGTCGGGTTATGTAAGTCCATCCTAGCCCACCCTGGTACTAATTTACAAGTAAATCTGACAGATTATTGTTGTAATGTTCCAGTGTTTTGTGACGATCGGCGTGTGCCTGAACATGGCGGCGCACGGCCTCGTCATGGGGTTCAACGCCATCCTGTTGCCGCAGCTCAGGAAACCTGATTCCATCATATCTATAGATGACTCTTCTGGATCTTGGATAGGTATGGAACATTCTTTGATACTTTTACTGTACACAAAGCAAACACACTGTTTTGTTGGTCTATGGAATAGAAAGTACTTAATAGAAAACATTTATTCGACACGGACACAACACGACAGACACAAATACAAAGTAAAAGAGTACTACTACTAATACTGCTGATCATGAGATCCTAGGTTCGATTCCCGGGTTGGGCAGTCTTATCAGGTTTTCTCAATAGCAGCCCGGAGTCTGGACTTGTGCCCGGTTGAAGGTAATATGCTCGCTCCCCTATTTAAATGAGGTACTTAAACATAAAATAAAATATAAAATTATTTGCACACGGTTGGCGCAGTGGTTGAGCGATTGACTGCTGCGCTGCGTGTCGCGGGTTCGATTCCCGCACGGAACAAATATTTGTATGACCTACAGATAGTTGTTCCGGCTCTGGGTGTTGTGTATGTGAGTTTATATGTTTGTAAACGCACCCACGATACAGGAAGAAATTCCTAGTGTGGGGCAACGTTTTTTATTTTAAAAGAAAGAAAGAAAGAAAAAGATTGTATAAAAAAATACAACCGACTTCCAAATAAAAAGACTACAAATTGAAATCTAACTTCAATTTCGGCAGCCTGTGTTCCTGTTTTTGTTTCTTCGTTTTTTGATACCGACTGCCGAAATTGAAGTAATTTTTCACTTTGTACTGTTCCCGAGAGCAATCCCGAGATATATTCCGTTGTTTATTGAAGAGTTCTGTTGTATAACGCCGAATTTCTTCATCAGATCTTGAACAAAATTTAAATGGAACCCTACGAGAAACAGCTTTCAAATAAAAAAAAAAACATCAAAATCGGTTCACCAAGCAAAAAGTTTTGAGGAAACAAAAACCTTTCGAATTGAGAACCTTCTCCTTTTTTAAGTACTATAGATGAACCTCTGATAAGCCTTCGAGTATAATTGGTAATATGTGGTGGGTGGGTGGTGGTAATATGTGGTTTTTGGATAGAGCAAGGGTGAATTGCAAAAACAGCCTATTGATATAGCTCGAAATGGAATATAATAATATGATGAGAAAGACAATGCCGGAAGATTCTTCCTTCATGTTGGTATGAGTACGGCACTAACTCATGCCGCGGTCAAAAGAACCAGCCAGCAAGAATATTTAGTATACAAAACGTACTTACTGGATACTTTAAATTACTACCTCATGAGGAAGTAGAAACACATTATTGAAATACGAATACAGGCATACGGTATAAGTAATTATTTCCCTTGTGGATTCAAGTCTATTTACTGAATGCACAATCGGTAGTTTTAAACAATAATCTATCATACGTAGTCCCATAGGAAAAGACGATGCGCATTGTCTATCTATGTTAACTTATTATTTTGTCTCTTTCCAGCTTCAATAATCGGTTTTGCCCTTGTCGCCGGTAACTTCATCGTGCCTCCTGTCATGGCGAACTACGGCAGAAGAACGGCCAACATCATCAGCATCATCCCCCTCATCACCGGCTGGTTTTCAATCATCCTCGCACAGAGTGTGCCAGTCCTACTAGTCGCTAGATTCCTTCAAGGCGTGTCCATGGGCATGAGTGCTTCTCTAGGCCCTGTTTTAATCGGAGAATATACTAGCCCTCATAATAGAGGAGCATTTTTGACAATGATTTCTCTATGTATAGCCACGGGAGTATTAACAGTTCATACCATGGGATCTTACTTACATTGGCAAACGACTGCCTTAGTATGTGCATGCATCGCCTTTGTTGATTTAGTCATTATTATTTACTCTCCCGAGTCTCCAAGTTGGCTCGCTGATCAAGGAAGGTATGACGACTGTAAAAAAGTCTTCCGCTGGCTAAGAAATGAAAATGAAGAAGGAGAATTGCATAAAATGATTGAAGCCAGTATTATAGTTAGGGAATCAAAAGCTGATGCGAATATTTCTCAGAGTCTTGGCAAGAAAATCAAAAGTGGTGTTGTCTACTTTAATGTTACTTTGAAAAAGAAGGAGTTCTATAAACCTATTTTCATTATGATGCATATTTATACTTTAGGACAATGGGCTGGAGCTAACATTTTAGCTGCATACACGCTAGATATTTTCCACCATGTTATTGGCTCAGATTTAAACATTGCTCTCTTAGTCATCACTCTTGATGTCCAAAGGATCATTTCGAATTCCGTAGCAGTATTAGTAATAAAGAAGGTTAATAGAAGAACGATGCTATTTGCTACATGCATCGTCAACATAATTGCTTTCTTGCTGACAGCAGCATGCACTTACTGTAAAGGCCAGGGGACGCTGCCTGCCTACCTCGACCATCCAGCTGTTGGTGTGGCGTTGGTCCATCTTCACATGTTCACAATTGCGACTGGTACCGTCCCGTTACCTTTCATCATCGCTGGCGAAGTCTTTCCTTTAGAATACAGAAGCTTGGCTGGAGGCATCAGCGTCCTCTTCCTCTCTTCCAATCTTTTTATCACCGTTAAGACTGTACCATTCTTCTTCGGTACTCTGGGTATCCATGGCGCCTACGTTATCTATGCAGTTGTAGTAGGCTACTGTTTAGTGATAGCATACTTCTTCTTGCCTGAAACGAAGGATAGAACTCTTCAGGATATTGAAGACGAGTTTAGAGGTAGACCACTATCTCCGGAAGAACTTAAATCTACTCAATCATTGACGTCTTGGAAGTTACACAGTAGGGATAGGAGATGTAGTAGTCCTGTCATATGATTAAATACTTATAAAGTGGTAACTCAATGTGATACTCGAACGAAATGTTTTGTATTTTGAATAACAAGAACAGTATTTTTTTAGATTAGAATTTGAGAGCACTTTTGACAGTAAAATGTTGAAAATATGAAAAAGCAAAGTGTTAAATGATTGACTTGTAAATAGCGTTTGACAAGGTAGTTGTAACTAATTTATAAAAAACTTGATATTATAATTAAGTGAATTACATATTAAATATTGTTTGAATAATATTCTAATAGCGGTTTTATTTTAACATCAACTATTTTAGACAGTGCATTTACTCATTTAGAGATTCACTTATAAGGGGTTCCGCCCTTCGTTCACGGATAAAAATTAGAAGTTGGTCTTATTCGTAAACCTTAATTTTTATCCGTAAACCCATTGTTGAATTTATTCAGATGCATAAATTAGTATGAGTAATGACAAAAAATTCAAGCGTTTTTCATTCCTCTCCCCGACCGTTGTGGTGAGCAGTCGTGTTTTTGTGTGCACCGTATGTTTTTATTTCAAAAAAAGTGTAAAACTAATTTCTGACCTTAAAGTATTTATGATCCTATGGACCAGTACATAAACAGTATAACAGTGTAAACATCTCATGTGGTAATGGACCAAAACAGTTTAAAAACTAAAGTGTTGTGTTGTGCCGAATCATTTGTGTTTTTTCCAAGAGTGACGGGTAGCTGCAGAGACCGATAGTTAAGGTCCCACACCCTCGCACGTCCACGATTGACATTACACAACTGTTACTTATTTCGACAGTATCATCATTAACACCTGTGGTCGAGTGGCTGTGGCAGCCGATCTCATAGGCAAACGTGCCAGCGATTCAAGTTCGAACCCGGTGGTCTGCAAAAAGTCACTTTTTGTTTTTTGCCTATATTTTCTTGGCTCTTTGCCGATTTTATTGTTATGATTTTTGAAACTTTCTGACACTATTTTTGCGTCTGGTGTGAAGTCCCTTCTCGTTATTCCGGCTCTGCGGGCTGTCGAGAGCTTTCATACGTGAGAGATCCTGCTCTGAGCTAGTTTACTATAGTGTCTGTAACGCACAATGCACCGAAAGCAGCGCTCACCTCGGGCGAACGAGCCGAAGCAGAAACCACCCATGTCAGACTCAGAAAACACCAGTAGTCCGAATGGCACTATTGCAAACTCCGCGACGCGTTCCAGTAAGCGACCTCGAGCATGTTTCTCTCCGGGGACTGGTCAACTGGACCAATCGGACCAACCGGATCAATTCCAAGATTTAAAAAATGAAATTCTCCAAATTCTAGAATCATGGAAGGAGGAGCAGCAAGCCAACCTTACCAAATTTTGCGAAAAACAAACTTCTTCTCTGAACAAGTTGGTTTCTGAGATGGCTGAGATTAAACGTCAAAACTTGGAAATCCAGAAAGCTAATAGTGAATTTGAAAAAGCCCTTGGTTTTATTAGCCAGCAATATGACGGCATGATAAAACAAAACGAAACATTACAGAACGAGAAAAGAGTCATGAATGAAATTGTACAAACTCTGGAAACAAAGATTCTTGATCTACAGCGACTATCCCGGCCGTCTAGCATCGAAATCCGGAACATACCTGCCAAGGAAGACGAAGCTCCGACGGACCTTCAATCAATTATTGGAGAATTGGGCTCAACGATTGATGTCGCGCTCAATAATACACACTTGCGTGACATTTACCGAATCCCGGGCAAATCTGGCACCGTCAGACCGATTGTAGCTGAGTTCTCAAGTGTCTCAACTAAAAACAAAGTGCTGGCCGCAGTCCGCAGCTATAACAAAAACCATTCAAATGAAGACCGTCTGAGTACACAGGCTATTGGTTTGACCGGCGAACGACGTCCAATTTACGTATCGGAGCACCTACCCGTTAGCTCCAAAAAGCTCTTCTTCGCAGCTAAGGAATTTGCGAAAAGCAAAGGATATGTTTTTTGTTGGATTTCGAACGGAAATATATTCTTGAGGAAACTCGAGGGAGCCAGGCAAATCCTCATTAAATCAGAGCAAACACTTGTTGAACTACAGGAACAATGACTGGACTTCTTAATTGTGTACCTATTACTATTTCAATATATTTTATTGTTTCACCCTCGGATTGTCAAAACCAAAAATTGTTCATACTTTAAAAAGTACAAACCATGTAAAATTGTAATTTATGTGTTTATCCGACTTCAAAAAAAGAATGACCTCTCAGGATACTATGTAACAACTAAATACCATAACATACACTATGATCGGACAAAACATTTCATAACTAACAAAGAACATCCAACACCGCCTGGCAAACATACACTTCCAAAATCAGTATCATTACCACTCATGAAAATATTTGCACCAAACTACATTTACAACACTCCAGCGTGTTACGAGTATCTTATGCCTATCTTACGACAATCCTCTGTGCCTTTTTAGGCCTGCATTCTCGCACATTTTTTGTGTTTTTTTATCATTTAAATTCAATGAACTAAATAATGTTCAAAACGAAATTGACGCTTTTAATATGGGCGATCACTTTATCTGCGATGCGAAGGATTGCTCGTCTTTTTTACTAGGCGCAAATAAATGTTTGAAAATTTTTCATCAAAACATACGTAGTTTAAAATGTAATTTGCCTGCGTTGCTACCAATTCTCGTTCAAACTGATGTAGACTGGGATTGTATTGTCTTGACTGAGTGCTGGCTGCCGTCTGCCGTTTGCGTACCTCCTCTTGATGGATATGTTAGCTTTGCTTCTACAAACAATCGAACGCAAAATGAAGGAGTAGTAGTTTATTGCAGGCGGGACTTAGTCATTTCAGTTGAGGAACCTATGGTATCGGATGCAAATTGCCTAGCAATTTCACTGAATAACAATACGATAGCTCTTGCTATTTATAGACCTCCAGGATACAAAGATACAGGTAACTTTCTTCAATCGCTTAACAGTTTATTATTGAAGTACTCAGCCAAACAAAATATTATACTTTTGGGTGATATTAACATTAACATAGCTGAAAATAGTACAGACTCAAATCTGTCCACATACTTGGACATTCTGGCATTCCATGGGATGATACCAGCCTATACAAGTCCCACTCATAATAAAACATGTCTGGATCATATAATACTAAAGACAAAATCAACTGCTCGTTGTCTTATTCTTCACACAACTCTGACTGATCATAACAGTGTTGCCTTATATATTGCTATGACTTCTAGACCAAAACCTGCAAAACTTAGCACGTATATAAATTATGAACATTTAAAAGCTGAACTTAAAAACATGGACTTTAGTTTTTTGTATACGATCAAAGATGCAAACGAAGCTGCGGCCTTTCTCAACAACATTCTCTATACCGCTATTATGGCAAATTCTAAAGAAATCAAAATCTCAAGACGAAAGAAAATCCTAAAACCCTGGATTACTCCAGGTATCTTAAAATGCGTTAAAAATCGTGATAATCTGTATAAGAAATTAAAAAAAGAGCCAGATAACGAAACACTAAAAACTACCTATAAACGATATAGAAACTTTTGTACTTGCCTATTAAAAAAACTTAAAAATAACTACGAGCAGCAGCAACTTGAGAACGCTGGCAAAAACAGCAAAAAGCTCTGGAAAACTGTTAAAGAGATAGCATATTCAAATAAACCTAAAGAAGTCCCATTGGAATTATTATGTACTAACGATCCAATGAATTCAGCAAATAATGTAAATCTCTATTTTGCAAATGTGGGCAAAACTTTAGCTGAGAACTTAATTAAGAATAATACCAGAAACAAACCTACATTAAATTCATCTTGTCACTCTTTTGCTCTTCTACCTTCTGATGAAGATGAAGTTGGGACACTAATAACAGGTTTAAAAAGTGATTGCTCTGTTGGCCTAGATATGATATCTGGTGAAATCTTAAAGAGAAACAGGGATGTCCTAACGGCCCCGATATTATACATTTGCAACTTGTCTCTTTCAACTGGAGTTTTCCCTAGAGTCTACAAGAAATCGCGAATACACCCGATTTATAAGACTGGAGACAGAGGCTGTGTCAATAATTATAGACCAATTTCCATTCTCCCAACTCTTTCAAAAATTTTAGAACGCATTATTAATAAGAGACTAGTTAATAACCTGGAAAATAAAAATCTTCTTTCTCAATCACAATTTGGTTTTAGGGCAAACCGATCCACATCTGATGCGGTATTTGAGCTGTCAAATTATATAGTTAATAATTTTGATAATAAAAAGAAAACAATCGGGATATTTTTGGATTTAGCAAAGGCATTTGACACAGTCTCTGTCCCGTTGTTGATGAAGAAGTTAGAAAACCTTGGTGTCAGGGACCTCCAGTTGAAACTTCTTCGGGACTACCTGACGGGTAGGACGCAATGTGTGCAGATTGGCAATGTCATCAGTGGGGAAGTCCCCGTGACTTTTGGTGTTCCTCAGGGGAGCATACTGGGGCCAACACTCTTCCTTGTGTACATTAACGACCTTTGTCAGATGGAAATCCATAATGCAAAGATAGTTACCTTCGCAGATGACACGGCCCTGCTTTTTTCTGGTGACTCTTGGGACGAGGTTTTCTCACATGCTCAGGAGGGAGTGAATGCGGTGATTGGTTGGTTATGCAGGAACCTTCTAACGCTTAATGTTGCGAAGACAAGTTACATAACCTTTGCCATTAAAAATAATGATATGCCTGATCCTCTGCATCATATTATTTCACACTCATGCTTTAATCCCAATAATATGAACTGCTCCTGTCCTAATCTCACAAACACAGCATTCACTAAGTATCTGGGTGTAATGATAGACAAAAACCTTAATTTCCACCACCACATTGACCTCCTAGCTGGGAGGGTGCGTAAACTGATGGTGATCTTTAAGGCCTTAAGACATGTTGCTTCAAAGAAAGTACTCAAATCGGTTTATTTCGCCCTATGCCAGTCTCTACTTATTTATTGTATTACCTCATGGGGAGGTGCCTGTAAGACGCAATTTTTAAAGATTGAGAGAGCGCAAAGAGCACTTCTTAAGGTTAGCCTGTGCCTGCCATTTTACCACCCAACTGCGGATCTCTATAAGAGATGGGAGGTGTTAACGGTACGACAGCTTTTCATTTTGTATACGGTTCTGAAAAAACATTCCCTTGTAAAATATGAACCAGATAAATTTAGAAATAAGCGACGCAAGGATTTGGTTTGCACTACAGCGTCATTTAGAACTAAACTTGCGCATCGATTCTTTGGTTACCAAAGCTCCAATTTGTATAATAAGTTGAATAGATCTCTTTCAATGTACTCTTTACCGAAAACTAAGTGCAAATCTGTAGTCATGGAGTGGTTGACTAAATTAGATTACGAACTTACAGAAAAACTACTCCATAATTAGTTAAATTGAATTGAATTGGATTAAGGCAAGTTTAATTGAATTGAATTGATTAGATTGGATTATTTTAAGTTAAATTGAAATAAATTACTGTGGTTTAAATTGGATTGAATTGAATGAAATGAAATTAGATTAGATTAAATTGAATTGAGTTACATTGTGTAAGATTATAATTGATAAGTTGTATTGAACTGAATTAAGTTGAATTGAATTGGATTTCGTTGAATTCGATTAAATTGTGTTACATTGGATTGGATTATAATTATTAAATTGTATTGAAGTGAATTAATTTGGATTAATTGATTAGGATTGAATTGAATTGGACTAAATTAAATGCAAGCACTCATATACATGCTTCACACTTACACGCACACACATGCTTCACACTTCCACTCACACACATAACTACTACTAACACGAAGTAAATAACCTTCGTGACACACACTGAGGCGTTTTATTTTTGTTTTTATTGTTTGTTTTTTCTGCATGATAATGTTTGAGTGAATGAGTTTTTACTTATTTCTTCTTACAGTCTTACAAACTGGACTAAATTGAAGTAACTAAACCGAAACCACTAAATTGTATTTATTTACTTTTGTTTTGTGGGGTGGGGACCTGGTGATTTGTAATACAGGCATTCCTATGCCTAACTCAGACACCAGCTCCTCACACATTCTAGACTAAGTATTTATGTGCCTGTATTTTTATACCTAAGTATCTTTTAATGTCTTTTTTGTGAGGAGAAATAAACGATTTTATTATTATTATTATTATTTCTTGCCAGTTTTGTAAGTTGCCTTGAGCTAAATCAAAGAAAAAGAAGAATGTATGTTCAGGAAAACCTAAACGAGCTGGTTTCCAATCTACTTCTTGACCAAATTTTTGTGTTTAAATCATTTTTCCTGTACGTATTCGTATTCTGTGGTGTACTATTGTATAACTTGCTTCTGCCAGCGGCTTCGCCCGCGTGTAAAGTGTTTTCTTAACCCAAAGGAACATTATACCGGGATGAAAATTTGCATAATATGTGCTATTCCAGACTATAACCTATCTCTGTGCCAATTAAATTTCATCCAGATCCGTTCAGACGTTTTTGCGTGATTGTTTAACAAACATACACACATCCCTCCAAACTTTCGCATATTATATAATATTACTAGCTGTTACCCGCTGCTTCGCCCACGTAAATGTAGATTTTGTCAATCAATTCTGTTTGTCGACATACAGGGTGAGAAAAATCCAATGCTGCAGTTTTAGTTCAAAATCGGCCCCTTGACTCCTTTGATTGTTTTGTGCTATTCTTCATAGTGATGATTTGGCCATCCACGCCCACTTGGAAAACTCATTCTGTATAGGTACTGATGGAAGCATTAACGTAAAAACGATTAACTTATTTAATTGAAGACGTTAGTCAATACAGGTATATGTTAAATAGTTACAAAAGGAAACAAATAAACTACTGACAACATAGGTTCTGCTTTGCTGCGAATTGAAGATACCTCTATCATAAATTGTATCTATAGTTAATTGACATTCCTTAATTATGCCGTTAATCATGGGTACAACATTTTCGGACGCTGCTATATACTATGTTGTCATTTGATGCTTTTACATACATATTCTGGGCCCTGGACATACGCGAACATTAGCTACATGTAGCTAGCCGGGCTACATACACTTTAAGGTTAAAAAAAAAATACACTTTAAGGTTGCCCTAGTCGACGCCACGAACTATTTTGTGCGCGGGGTTAAAATGTCTGCTATCTCGTCCGACAACACGTGCGAAAGAGATAGATGCTGTGATGAGCAGTAAGAAGCTAGTTCGCGTACGAATTAGCACTTTTGCAAGTTTGTAGCGAAATGGATGATGATTTAGGACGATAACGAGCGCGCGATTTTTATAAACAGACCTTTGGCAGTCTAGATATCATGAAAAACGACTAAATGTATATTTTCAAAATAAAATGATTTGCATTGTTGAACTACTAATCTATCCCTGTATGGAGGCCGTTTTGCAATTTTCCTTCTTCTTATGGTATTTATTTCCGCCCAAAGATGCGGTAAAATTAGTGTTGAAACATGGAACTTTCGACGCTCATTACTTTCAATTATTTTTCTTTTTACCCGACTGCCGAACGAGGGTAATGTGTTTATCAGTCTATGTATGTATACACCAGATTTTGGTCAACCAGCCCGCGAATATGTATCCTCCGACTCCACAGCATGATTTTTTCCTTGTTTACGACTTTTTAGTCCACTTTTGAAGCAGTCGGGTTTTTTGATTTTTTGGTTTAACTTTTTTTTTTACTTTTATGTTTCCATACAGGGCTAGATAATGATGAGAAAAATTGATATCATTTTTTATTTTGAACGTACATCGTCAAACAGCGGCGTAATCGCCAGACTACGTTTGTATGGAAGAATGATTGACTAGGGCAACCTTAATTATTTGTGACAAAAGTATTGTCGCAAAGTTTGAAGTGATTCAATCCCCATAATAAGAAGTTTCATACAAAACTAACCCTCCCCCCATTCCTTCCCCTTCGTGTTTTACGCAAGTAGCCTATCATATGTCCTTCTCAGGTTTTCAAACTATCTCCATAACAAATTTCATCGAAATCGGTTCATAATAAGAAGAAGTTGCATGATAAGAAGTTACATAAAAAAATTACACTCCCCCCATTTCTCCCCCTTCATGTTTTATGCAAACAAAGTAATCTATGTCATTCCCAAGGTAAACTATCTCCATACCAAACTTCGTCTAAATCGGTTCAGAAGTTTAAGCGTGAAAAGGTAACAACAGACAGACATACAGAGTTACTTTCGCATTTATAATATTAGTATTAGTATAGATAGATACAAAAATAAAATAATAAATAATCTAAAATTCAATCAAATCTTCAGGCATCGTTTAAAAATTGTTTTCTACTTTTTAACTGATTTTGTAAAGAGTTTATTTGCTTGCTTTTAGATCTTGGATTGCTATAAATTATGAAAATTTGTTTTTATTTAACTTTCTGTCAAATAGAAACCAATTTTATAGTTAAATTTTGTAGGTATCTATTAATGTGCATTTCGCTTTACGTTTTTGTTACTAAAAATGTTTAAACTGTTTGAGATAAACCATTGACTAGACTCAATAAATTAGTCTGAAAAATGTTGGATAACCATTTTATAAAGTATTTAGTGAACATTTGTTTCTGTTTTCAAGTAAACGTTAGTTGATTATGAAGTTAATAGACCAAATAAAATAAAATAAATTCTTTTAAAATTGTAGTATATATGTAAACTACATATTTAAATTTTACAGAGGAATAAACTGATATTAGTTAAGACATGGCACTGAAAGTAGTATTACTAGTATTAGTGCTTATATTTATAATATCAACAATAATTGATAATGCAGATTTCTTTTGCAAAGTTCATATTCTGGAAGAACTTTTGATCGTATACCCCTGGCTCAGAGGATTCAACGCTATTATAATGAACCAGACACGGGTGTATTAGTGTTTACAAAGTAAGTTTTTTGTTTGTTTTTTTCGCTCACAAAGTTCTCTTCCGACAGCTTTTAGTCACCCAAAGCGAAATGGACAGTACTATGTATCACCGGACACGGGGAATGCACCGTTCCGAGCGCACGATTGGTTGGTCAGCTGACACAAGGATTCGCGCACTATGCATGAACCCACCTCCACTACGCCAAAAACTTGCCAAGTTACGTGCCGACAACTATCCCCTCATACTAATGTTAGTAAAATACCTAAGTATTAACCACATCTCCTTCATGCCAATTCCTGAAATAGTGTTCCCTGTCTAGTCTTACACTGTATTTTTTTGACGAATTACACGAATAAGAAGGGATAAACAATAAAATATGGCATGCTTGTGAATATAAATCTATACTAATATTATAAAGAGGAAAGATTTGCATTTTTGTATGTTTGTATTTTTGTATGTAACGAATAAACTTAAAAACTACTAGACCGATTTAAAAAATTCTTTCACCGTTGGGAAGCTACACTATCCCCGGGTGACACAGGCTACTTTTTATCTCTGTATCCCTACGGGTACGGTAACTACGCGGGTGAAACCGTGAGGCGTCCGCTAGTGTTATATATTTATTTTAAACCAAAAAAAAAATTCATCATCAAATCACAACGGAAAAATTACAATTAAACATAATAATTATAGTCACCATGGATACAACAACTTTAATCCGACCTTAAACTAGCTAGCACCATGGTGTAACTTTTAGTCCGAGACTAGAGTCAGATTAGTATAATCCCTACTTATTCCCTGTTTATTCATTTGGAAATTTGTTAGTACCAACCTAATGCTTGGAATAAAGTTAATCTTACTTTAGTCCACGTTTATTAATAAGACGGCTAGAGTTTGTAAGAGTCTAAACCGACCAAATCGATGGACCGTCGGATGGCTGGGTAAAAAAAAACACAACCCCCCGGGGGCTAGTTGTCTGACTTTGGGCTTCTGAGTACCGAAACGACTGATATAGATCAACAAATGACACCCATGACCATTGGCTAAGTGTAAATTTCAGAGCCATGTGGAACATGGTAACCCAAGCCGAGGGTGGGTGACTTGACTCTTACCGGAAAGGACTAGCTCGCAATTGTATAGGGCAAAAAGGAGTAGGCCTTTGCTCAGCAGTAACACACACACAGCACTCACAATAACATAACAGGGTATTTAGAAAGATAGATAGATCTACAAACCGACCGACAGCATTCATAAGCTTTATATTCTCAACAGCTTATTTCAAGCCACAATGAACCAAGTCAGCCACAACGTCTCCAGAATTCTCACCGTGGTGGTCCTGATGATGTGCTAGTTTGGCGCTATGGCCTTCAGGAACAGTTCCCGGATCAACAGCAACAGACCCAAGATCTATTACTCAGTAGACTTCGATTGATTCGGCTATATGACATTATTTTGTAAACTAACAGGTAGTCTTTCTACGATACCTTATAAGTTATAAAACATAAACTTTAATCATCAGATGTTTAAATGTATGGGAAGTAGGCATTGTTCTTTGCGAGTCTCTTTGTATTGTAATAGCATAAGTCTTCTTGCCTGAAACGAAGGATAGAAATCTTCAGGATATTGAAGAGGAATTCAGAGGCAGACCTCTATCTCCGGAAGAGCTTAAATCTAATCAATATTTGACGTCTTGGATAGGGACAGGAGAAGCAGTAGTCCTGTTGTATAAATAAATATAAAGTGGTTGTTGAATACAGGCCTGCGGATCACAGCCCCCCCCTATGGGGCCCCTAGGGCCCCTAGCAACACTGCGACTCTTGGATCTAACCAAGTCTATAACCGCGACACTGCGATTGTGCAGCAGCGGAAAGCTAGGGTAGATATGGTTTATGGTAGATACTGGTTCCTGTCTGACAGGTGGGAAGTGGGACAAGTTTACAAATTACTCATCTTGATTCCCGCGAGGGACACCTGGGGTCGTTCAATCCGGGTGTGGTCGGGTGGTGTGGGGTAAGATATATATAATATATATAATAAAGGACAAGGAGGGATAAGCGACGTCTTCCGGACCGGGAGCCCCGGCCATCCACCAGGCACGTTGTCAAGTATTCACAAAACCAAATGCACTGGCGCCGTACAATACCAATCGCGAATGGCGAGCGCAACTGTTACAATATAATCAAACGAGAACCCGGTATCGCGTCGCACGCGCTCGGTCACAAATTTTCTAGTCAACTGTCAATTCAACTCAATCAAAAGCTGTCAAAATCGCTGACAGCTAGCTGACATGGTTGTTGCAACAAAATACCAAAAATAGTAACGAAACGTTTGGTTAGAAACAGTGGTAACTAAGGCCCGTATTCCAGATGCTCATGTTCAACTCAAACTCAACATTGTCAACCAATCATAAATCTCAAGTTTGGCATATGATTCTTCAGCTTGACAATTTGTGCTCAATAGAACAAGCGCCCAGACGCCTCTGATGTTACTGAATTCGTTCTACACAAAATTTGTGGTAGGTATTGTATAACAATGAAAGCCCAAGTTGGCAAGTACGAGTACGTTTCAAGTACATGCTAATATTACTCAATTCTACTGATTTTGTGTTAAAAGAGTTCGGTAACGTTTGAGGCAACAAGTATCTTGGACTTGAGCACGTTAGTTTCAAAAAAATAAGTAAACCAATCACAACTGTCTATTTCCAGTTTAAGTAGATTTGAGCATGAGCATCTGGAATACCTGCCTTATATGTGATACTTGAACGAATTGTTTTGTATTTTGAATAACAAGAATAGTATTTTTTGGATTAGATTAAAAGAGCACTTTTGACGGTAAAAATTGTAAAATAAGGATTGCCTTGTAATTAGCGTTTGACAAGGTAGTTAATTGTAACTAATTTATAAAAACTTGATATTATAATTAAGTGAATTACATAATACATTGAATAAAATTCTAATAGTGATTTTATTTCAATATCAATTATTTAGACTAGAATTTCACTTATTTTGGTATATATATTTATTAGGGTTTCGCACCGCGAACCGGAAGACGATGCGTTGGAGGGCCCTTGGTGGACCGATGACCTGGTTAAGGTTGCGGGAAGGCGCTGGATGCGAGACGCACGGGATCGGTCAATGTGGCGACTCCTAGTTTTTGTTCGTGTTGATAAGTGCATTCAGATACATAAGTAATTTTAATAATGATAAAATACTCAGGTGTTTTTCTTTAAAAACACCTGAGTATTTTATCCAGTTGCCAGCGCGTACAACAGATCCTCAGTGGGTGGTGGTACCCTGATACTTTGTAATAGTCATCTCAAATATAAGGAAAGGAAGGATATCACTGCTTACTCTGTTGATCGCTTATGTGAGGTAGCATGTGCAGAGGTCGAGGGGCATACTATCTTGTGTGTTTACAGACCACCAGCATCAAACTTGTCATTGTTTTTAATTACAATGGAAGAATTGTTAAGTAAACTTTTCCGGGATAATAAATTAGTTTTTGTTTGTGGTGACTTAAATATAGATCTATTAGTAAATTCACCTGAAAAATGTAAGCTCATATCATTGTTTAAATCATTTAACTTAAAGTATTTATTTAATGAACCAACAAGAATAACAGCAACTTCAGCTTCGTGCATTGATAATGTTTTCACTAATTGTAAAGTAAAAAAATCGTTTTAATTAGTGGCGTTAGGTCAGACCATACTGGTCAACTAGTATCTTTTGAGTCAGATAAAAACAATAATAGCCTAGCTAAATCAATTCGATTAAGACGTCTTACAAAAAAAAAAAAGTGTGTTTTTAGCAACCTATGTAACGCCAGTTTTGATTCAAAAGACCCCAATATAAATTACGGCACGTTGTTTTCTACAGTTTGCCAAGAATTCAATAAAACGTGTCCTGTAAAAACAGTTAACGTCAACAATTACAAATCAAAATTTAGCGAATGGGCCACTGTGGGCATAAGAAAAAGCCGAGATATCTTATATAATTTATATTACGAAAAATCTTTGACTTCCGATCAAGTTTTCCACACTTATGTTAGAAACTATTCCAAAATATTTAAAAGAGTCTGCGCTCAAGCAAAATCTCAAATAATAATTAACAAAATTGGTGTTTCTAATAATAAAATAAAAACTGTGTGGAAAGTAATTAATAGAGAAACCGGAAAGACACAACTACGCGATCAGAATGAGTTGTCATTGAAAATAACTAATCAAACCATTTCTGATAAGCAAGAAGTCGCTGAGACATTAGAAAATTTCTTTACCAACATTCCGTTAGAGGTTACGAAGTCTCTTCCCTCCTCATCTAAATTAGCTGAAACTCTTCTTAAGGAAAACTTTACTAAAGACTTACCAACCTTGAGATTTAAACCAATATGTATTGATAAAAAATACTGAAGACTTATGGAGGATATCCGTTAGGGTTCTTGGAGATATTATTGATTCAATTGCTCCTGTCCTAACAGGCATATTCAATCAATGTTTGGACAGCGGCACGTTTCCTGACTTAATGAAACACAGTAAAGTAGTACCAATTTTCAAATCAGGTTGTAAGAGTGATCCCTCTAATTATAGACCTATATCCGTGCTTCCAGCATTGAGTAAAATCTATGAAAAAATCATGCTGGATCAGATGTTGTCTCACTTCAATTCAAATGGGATCCTGCATAGTCAGCAGTTTGGTTTCACGAAAGGTAGGTCGACAACGGACGCGGGAGTAAAACTCATCAGTCACATTTTGGAATCTTGGGAGAAGTCCCAGGATGCCATTGGCATTTTCTGTGATCTCTCAAAAGCGTTCGACTACGTCGACCATAACACACTGATCTGTAAATTACACCACTACAGAATTCGAGGACAAGCTGCTGATCTTGTGCTTTCCTATTTATCAAACAGACAGCAAAAAGTAAATGTTAATGGGGCGACGTCCTCCGGGTCTCTAGTCAAGATGGGCGTGCCTCAAGGTTCAATTCTCGGCCTATTCCTCTTCCTTGTTTACATTAATGACCTCCCTTTTATGATGGCCAAATTATCGGATATAATTCTATTTGCTGATGATACTTCGCTAATTTTTAAAATAGATAGGAAAGATACGGATGTCTTACAAGTCAACGAAAGTCTAATTATTCTCTCAAAATGGTTCGCAGCTAATAATCTTTTACTGAATGCGAAAAAAACTAAATGTCTTAAGTTCTCTTTACCAAATGTACCACAACGTGACCTAAATTTAAATCTTGACGGCAAAAATCTTGAAGTTGTAGCTGAAACTGTATTCTTAGGGATTACTATCGACTCAAAACTGCAGTGGGGCGCGCACATTAGAACTCTTTCGGGTAGGTTAAGTTCAGCTGCATATGCAGTAAGGAAAATAAGGCAGTTAACCGATGTAGCCACAGCTAGGCTGGTTTACTATGCTTATTTCCACAGTATTATGTCTTATGGCATTCTGCTGTGGGGATCAGCAGCAGACGTTGACTCAATTTTCATATTACAAAAGAGGGCAATCCGCGCGATCTATAAAATGGGTCCTCGCGAGACCCTCAGAGAAAAATTTAAAGAGATCGATATACTGACTCTACCTTCACTTTATATTTTAGAATGTATTTTGTATGTCCGCAAAAATCGAGGGCTTTTCAAAACTAGAAGCGACTTCCATAATTTAAATAAACGCAGTAAACACAAAATTGTATTACCCAAATTCAGATTAACGAAAACTAGCAAGTCTTTTTATATAAACAGTATACGCTTTTATAACAAGTTGCCAAAGTCAGTTATAGAACTGACCGACGGAAAGTTCAAAAATCACATCAAACGTGTCCTTATTAAAAAAGCATATTATAGAATCAAGGACTACGTTGAAGATAAAAATATTTGGTTTTAGCTCCTTCTGCACATGCGGCTTCCCTGGTAACTCATAAACGGCACAAATATGTGGATGTCTCTAACTATTCTCAATCTTATTTTTCTTCATTTAATAAGACTTTTTACAATGGTTTTCAATTATCTTTATAGCCCTTTGCTAAGAATAGTTACAGCACTAATAACAACATTTGTGCCACATGTTAAATTTAGTCTTGTTATACTTTGTATAGATTATTTTACCGATTGGTTTGTAAATGTGTGAACATTATAGGCCTTCTAGATTGTTAACATTTTATCTCGTTTTACTTTTTTTTAATCTTTTGTTTATTTATTATATAATCACTTCTTGTTTAAGTTTCTTACGACTTATTATCGGGCCTGCGTTGTCCCCCCATCTAAGTACTGCTGTAACATGGAAATATTGTAAAACCAAACAATTTTTTAAAAGAGTAACCATGGAGTTTCTTGCCGGTTCTTCTCCATAGGAATCGACCAACCCGAACCGTGCACATTGTCGACGTTTTATAAGTGCCCATGTAGGCCTATGTGAAATAAAAATTATTGATTTTGATTTTGAAAAGAAAAAGTAATTTGTAGTTTGCCTGGTGTAGAGTTCTCTCAAGTTGCCTTGAGCTAAATCATTGAAAGAAAGACAATTATATAATAACAGTAAAACTTAGGAGCTACATTTCAGTATATTTCTTAACCGAATTGTCGTGTTCAAATCAAACCAATTGAAAATTTAATAAAATCAACAGGCATCGTTTAAATATTGTTTAATGCTTGGTTAAAAGTTTAGTACAGCTGTTTTTAGAGTTCCGTAGTCAACAAGGAACCCTTATAGTTTCGCTATGTCCGTCTGTCCGTCCGCAGCGTAGCTCAGAGACTCTAAGTGCTAGAAAGCCATAATTTGGCATGGATATAATATTAATTACTCCGACAAAGTGGTAATATAAAATCATGAAAAATAGAATTGTATTATGGTCCCTCGTATAGACGTAAAGTAGGGTTGTTTATTTTTCTCGTACCATGGTGTGGGGTATCATTGGATAGGCCTATAAAAATATTACGGTTTTGTTGAAACCATTTTTTGACCCCGGGATCCGTTTGCGTAAAATTAAGCTTTAAATTGCTAATGTTTGTTAGAGTCAAGTGTCCCCCCGCCCCCTGCCACCTACATTGTTGCTTTTGAATATGTGAAAATTTCATGGCAGTAGTTTAAATACGTGGGACACTCAGAAAGTTTTGCGAAACTAAAAAAAATTGTTCTATACGTACATATATTTTTATTAAATCTTTTCAAAGTACTTTCCACCAGCCTCTATACAAAGATTCATGCGCCTAAACCAGTTTTCAAAACACTTTTTCCCGTCCGCCGCAGACACCTCGTTTACAGCCTGCTCGAACGCAGCCAGCGCATCTTCCGGCGACGAAAATTGTATCCCTTTGAGCTGATTTTTTATTTTTGGGAATAAAAAGAAGTCACACGGTGCTAGATCAGGGCTGTAAGGAGGGTGACCCAGGAGTTTGACTGGCGTGCTGTCCAGGAAGTCCCTCGTTTTGAGTGCGGTGTGCGCAGGTGCATTGTCGTGGTGGAGCAGTAGCCCGCGGAGCCCTGTGTTTGGTCGCTTGTTGCTTATAACAGAGAAAACTTCTGGCAAACATTTGGTAGTATACCATTCGGTATTAATGCTTCTTTGATCCCGTAAGGGAATTGATACCAAGTGGCCAGTCAAATTAAAAAAGCTAGCGATCAAAATCTTACCCCCGCTTCTAGATCGCTTCATGGTTTCTGGGTCGTATTGATAAATCCAGGACTCATCACCTGTAACGATGTCGTAAACACGCCGAGACGAGCCTGCTTCAAATTTGTTAAGCATATCACGGCACCATTCCACCCGGGCCTGCTTCTGAGCATCGGTGAGGTTGTGCGGCACCCAGCGTGATACTATCCTCCTCACGCGAAGATGGCTGTGTAGAATCTCGTGAACGCTTCCCGATCCAATCTTCAATATGTGTTGAATCTCCTGATATGTAATTCGCCTATTGTCTTGGATTAAATTTTTCACTGCTAGCACGTTTTCTTCGGTAACAGCCGTCAAAGGGCGACCGCTTCTTTCGTCATCCCCCAAAGTTGGTCGACCGCGCTTGAATTCGTTATACCAACGATACACGGTTGCCTTGGAAGGGCCTTCATCCATGAATGCCATTTGAAGTCTATCGTACGATTCATCCGGTTTCAGGCGACACTTGAAATCGTATAAAATCATAGCTCTAAAATGTTCCCGGCGCAGATCCATATTTCAGTGAGACACAATACTTTGAATTAATAATATCTTTATTGAAAATAATATCTTTATTGAAAAAAGAGCAAATACATTTTACACTTATCATAATATTATCACAAGTAGGTACATTACGTTAAAAAGATCATGATGAACCCTAACGTCTAAACTAGGCCAAGCCTGTATCTTAGACGTTAGTCACTTCCAATGTTGTTACAATCAGAGATGAGTAGGTACTTATATTATGATTATACATTACAAGGCAATCATTATATCAATAAGAAATTCACAACTATGCTCAGCGTACAATGTGGGTAGATTCATAACTATCAAGTATTATTAAAATCAAAGTATGAGTGTTTACTTATTTTTTTTTGTCTTCTATGTACCCTACATCCGACCAAACATAACAGAAACAACAAAAAGTACGAACTTAGGCAATTTTTAGAAAACATGGTATTGAAATTTTTTTTATTTATTTAATTTCTTTTTATGCTTCCGTTCGTTTTACGTGTAGTTAATTTTATTTATAGATTTAACTCGCAAAAAATGTGGAGGGAAATTTTGAAATTGGAACTTACTTATTTTTACTTATAAATAATCATATTTTCGAAAAACATTATAACTGGCCAGTCTCCCATATATAAAAACTTTTTTTCGCAATACTTTCTGAGGGGTCTGGTAACGAAATTAAATGGAAAACTATCACAGATAAGTAGGCTTTACAACTTTACGAGTAATAGTCGACCAACTTATAAAATTAACTTAGCAAAGTAAACATTTTGTACAAATGCCATTGAAAAATTACTATAACGTTGTTAGTTGTGTAAAACAGATAATTAATATAAGTTTATAAACCATGTAAAAATATACAATATTAAAATCATAACATCCTTAGCAATAATGATTTCTAAATTAATAATATTTACGCTCGAATAACACATTGGAGTGGGCGGAGTCGTTGGCAGTACCGGTCCCTACGGCGCATGCGCGCGGGGGAGTATATTTTGTTGTGTTAGTGCAGTAAGTATTGGTATTTTCGATGATTTGTAATCTACAGTCAAACTGGATTCGATTGCCAAGCAAATTCCGCTACCTGATCATAGATGGCGGTATTCTCAGGGGTCGCAATTATAGACTTAATTGCGTTTGCCGTAAGGTTGAAATTCGCGTCATAGGTCGATATTTACTAAGGCCACATCAGTGCAGTATAACACATTGCATTTTAATTACATTATCGATATCGAAGACGTGTTTTATTATTTGTTTGAAAGTATATTTTATCTTCATCTTTCTGTTCTTATCCCATGTTACTTGGTGTCAGCGCAACACGTTTTCTTCCTCCGTGCCGTCCATATATATTTTGACCAACCCGCACTGGGTGACCAACCCACACTGTGCCCTCGTGGTGGATTACGGGCTACAGCCCATCCCTCATCTCACAGAGAGGAGGCCTGTGTACCAGTAGTGGGAACATTAATAGGCTGATGATGATGATGTATAGAAATATAAAATTACTTAGGACATTCCGTTTCACTGTGACGTTTTGCGAATTCTGCCTATATAAACATTATGCCTCAGATCCAATTCATTTTGTCGATATCCATCTATAAAGTCAATATCCAAATCAACTACATTACTAATTGAGTAGTGAAAAACTTTCAAGACTTAAATAGTGAATACATTCAAAAAAATTCAAATTCCGAAAGAGAAAGAAACAAGAAGCGTGCGTGTGAGGATAGAATAGAATAGAATTTAAGTACTTTATTGTACACAAAAAAAAAAAATTACACATAGATTTCCAGATCCAGGAACGAATAATACCATTCCACGTGGCTCTAACGCACGCTCGTATCGGCTTCTTTCGCAATTGACGTCCTTAATACAGATTGTTTGTTGCAGCATACATACGTTGGTTGTTTGTTCCTATCATTGAATAATTTGATTTTACTTTTTGGTAGTTTGATGAAATATTTGTTTTCGGTTTGTACATAACTTTGCAATTATAGATATTTAGTTTGTTCTTCTCACTGTTTTGTTAAATTTATACTTAGTCGGTGTTTTAGGGTGAGGCCAAACGAACGTAATTTTGTGAGTCGCATTAAATGAGTCGCAGAATTACCGTTTTACTGAAATTCGGTTAGACTGCCAGACGGACGGATGTAATTTCAGTTGCTATTCTACGTTTTGTACGGGGTGCTGACGCTTGCCTCGCTCTCCTCCCGTGAGGGAGGAGAGCGAGGCAAGCGTTTGAAAGGCGCAATTCGTTTGAAATAATGTGTGTGAGTCAGCAGACAGCTCATTTTGCGTCGCCTTGTGGCACAAACAGGAATTTAGTATGAAACCGAATGCAGCGTAAATTCCGCGACACATGTTACGCGACTCAAACCGCGATCTTCCAGTGACACTACTGGAGGTGAACATTGTAAAGCATTAACTGTCGAAGTAAACAATGTGAAGATAGTAGCCTTGTATAGATTATGCAAATACCCTAACAGTATCGCAGTAGGTTTCGTACGTAATTTTTATCGCTTAGCGGCCCGTGCATACCTAATATTTGGAGATTTTAACGAAGACTGTCTCCGTAACGTCAATACTGCAGTATTCAACTTATTACGTGACGCTGGTTATTAATCGTTATTACAAACGCCTGCCTCTACACGCGGTGGTATTCAAATACTTAAATAATATTTTTCCAACTTCACTTCTGAAGTTGAATTTTATAACTCCTTCTTCAGTTACCACCATCCTATGTGGGCCCGTTTTTAGTCATGAGTCGCTGAAACCGTTTCAATGTTCATGTAACAACAAAAAGCCCTCTTCTTAGTCGGCATTATTGTGCAACTACGGAACCCTATTACTGCTCGTGGCCCGACACGCACTTGGCCGATTTATTTACGTATTTCGATTGTTTGTTTTCGTATTTTTTCGTTTGTTTTTGTTGTTTGTTATATGTGTGGATTCTTATTTAACTTTCTGTGAAATATCTAAGACGTTTAATTTTGTAGATAGTTATGTGCATTTCATTTTGCGTTTTCTTTAGTGGAAATCAATAAACTGTTCAATAAATCACGAGATAAACAATTGACTAGACTCAATAAATTAGTGGAGAATGTAGGATAACCATTTTTTAAAGAATTTAGTGTATATTCAATCATCAGTTTCAGCTTTCAAGTGAACTTTAATTGATTGTGAAGTAAATATATCACATAAAAATAAATAGGAGTACGTATTCTTCGTAACAACTCCGTAGTCGAATTTTACAGACGAATAAATATTGGTTTAGAATGTCATTAAAAATAATATTAATAGTAGTAGTAATTGTATTTATATCTACAATAGTTGATAATGCTGACGACCCTATTCTGGAGAGACTCTTGGTTGTGTACCCCTGGCAAAGGATGTTCAACGATATTATAATGAACCAGACTCGGGTGTATTAGTGTTTACAAAGTAAGTTTCATTTTATATTGCTCACAAGGTCCGCTTCGCAAGGCTTTAAGTCACCCAACGGGCAATGGAGAGGGCTATGCCAACAAAGCCCGAAGGATTGCCAAACTACGTGGCAGCGGGAAAGGCACATTGCTCGCAGAACGGATGGTTGATGGGACCGAAAACTTCTGGAGTAGCGACCGCGTCCCGGAAGACGCAGTGTTGAAAGTTCTACCACAAGGAGGACCAATGATTGAACAGTGAAGGCTGTGGGAATCCACTGGATGTGAGAGGCACATAACCGGTCGATGTGGAACACTTGGAAGAGACTTGGATGATGATGATCATGAAAGATTTTTTAAGACAAGCTGTATGTCCCAAAATAATTTTCAAACAGCAAAAATGAAAATCTTCAGGATGAGTTAAAAGAAAGCCTCTTAACTTCTCCTTTTAGTTATTATTAAGAGATACTCTTGTGCCTTTTATGCTTCTCGACCTAGCAGTTTACTATTCCTGGCTGTTGTGTTGTTCCTTTCTTCTTAAACTGCAGCAGTAAATTCTTTATTAGTTTAAATATTCATTTCAGTCTTCCCAAGGTGTACCGTGTCCCAATTACTGGGATTGTGTTGGTCAAATAAGCAATTGTTAAATTCTGGTGTTCAGCTGTTCTGGTTAGAATGAGAGCAGTGACAGCCCAGTGGTGACGGCCGATACTTACAACTAGTATATCGTGAGTTCGAACCCCAGGCAGGCGCTTTATAAAAATAATAATAATATTAGCTTGGACCCTGCTCCCAACACCAGTGGACAACCATTTTTGTTATATTTTAAATGTTTTTATTTTATTTATTAGATTTTTACAAAGAAGTATTTAAAAATTTAAATATAAAGTGTGTACAAAATTTAATAAATGAAATAATAATAATAAAACATCTTTGTTACATGCATTCATTGTTAAGTTATAACATAGTAATTAATAAAACAGCCAATTATATTGAGAACCGTACAAAGTCATATAATCATCATTAGTTAGATGGAGTTTCTTGTGCGTTCTTTTCCATAACAAGCTACTTTTCGAATGCACGGTAGAATCAATTTTTATTTCTTGTAAATTTTAATGTAACGTTCAAAATTGCCGCTTGGTGGCCTAGTTGAAATAAAATATCTCTGTCTCTGTCTCTGTCTCTGTCTCTGTCTTTGCCTTTGTCTTTGTCTCTGTCTCTATCTTTGTCTTTGTAAGTTAGAACACTTAATAACATAGCAGGCGCTTTACTTTGTGTAAAATATTGCATCACCGCTGCCTTACCGCTGCTCTAACAACGGTGAAGGAAAACATCGCGAGGGAACCGGCATGTCCTAGAACCAAAACTTCGAAGACACATGCAGCAACCCGCACTGGGCCCGTGTGGTGGTTTACAGCCCATTCCCTCTCACAGAGAGGAGGCCTGTGTCCCAGTAGTGGGAACGTTAAAACGGCTGATGATGTTGATGATGTTAAGAATGGAATCCGACCCCATCATAAGAAGTAAGTACTCGTATCTTACTAATATCATAAATATGAAAGTTTGGATAGATGTGTGTGTGGATATATGTTTGTTACTCAATCACGCTAGAACGGCTGGAAGAATCTGGATGAAATTTGGCACAGACATAGATTATAGTCTGGAATAGCACATAGACTTCTTTTCATCCCGGTTTAATGTTGCCATGAGATAAGAAAACACTTGTCAGGCGGGCGAAGCCGCTGGCAGAAGCTAGTATTTACATTAATATTTTGTATGTTTTTTACAAGTTGGTTACTATAGAAATAGATGTTTGATAAACGAGTACTTTTGTGTTAATAGGTACTTAACATATTTTATGGCTGCAAAGTAATTGGTATAGTACCTTCCAAATTCCGGTTTACCAAAATAATAGCGTGCATTCTACTGATAACCTTGTTAGGTACATTTATTACAGTTTAGTTTGTTGTAGTAAAAGAAAGAAAAGATAAACTTAAAACTTTCATTAAAATGAGAGTATTACTAAATAGTTGATAACTAAAAGAAAAGCAATTTTGTCAGTATAATACTGATACAAAATAATTCATAATCAGCCTTTTAAATTTCCCACTGCTGGGACAAAGGCCTCCTCTTTGTGTGAGAGTGTGGTCTTAATCCACCACGCGGGGCCAGTGCGGGTTGGTGGATGTCACATCATCATCTCCTAGCCTTTTTTCTCAATTATTGTTAGGGTCGGCTTCCAGTCATACCGGATTCAACTGAGTATCAGTGTTTTAGATGGAGCGAAAGCCTATCTGACCTCCACAACCCAGTAACTGAGCAACACAATACCCCTTGGCAAGACCGGTGTCAGATCTCAGGCTTCTGACTACCCGTAACGTCTGTCAAAGATCTTCAAATGACAGCCGGGACCAACGGCTTAACGTGCTTGCCGAGGCACGGAGTAAACTCGGCATGTTGAAATGGTCACCAATTCACGGATCGACCTCGTCAAGCGTTGCTTAACCTTGAAGATCGACCCGTGCAGCTGTTATTATTTAGCCACCAGCTCCTCCTAGCCACGGTTGGTGGATGTCACATGTCTTCGAATATTTGGTTCTAGGTCATGCAGGTTTCTTCACGATGTTTTCCTTCAAAATAATTATGACCGTTAATTTAATAGCAAAAAAATAGCTTAGTATAGGATACATTATTTTCTGCTAAGTAGGTAGTATGCGTAACACGCACAATAAGTGTTATTTTAAGCAATCTACAAAATAAATATCTTTTATCATTTTCATTTAACACGTTTTGTTGGTACAAACCGGTACGTGGCAAAAAATAAAATGAATGGTTTAGCATTATAATACTTATACATAATAGGCCTATATTTTAAACTGAGAAACAATTTAAGTAGTATGTAAAAGGTTTAATAGTAAAATATCTAATAGAAAGTAGGTACCTTACCTACTGCGGTGAATGTGAATCACCCATTCGCTCTCCTTTAAAAACCATACCCGACGTTTTAAGTTAAAGTGAGATGACATTAGATTTTTTTGAAAAATTATTGACACGATTCTCCTTGCGAATAAAGTAAGAAATACTTATTAAAATAGCAAAAAAATTTAAGAGAAAGGGAGTGCAGTGATGGCCCAGTGGAAACGCCCTTGACTTATAAGTTTTAGATCGTGGGTTCGTGCCCAGGCAGGTGTTTTACTTTATCAGAAGATGAAGGAGAACATCAACATTAACATTAGAAACGGGATTTTTACCATGTTTACTAATTATTGCGAGTTTCCGATATTTCGGTGCTGTTGCAAGCACCATGATCAAGGATAAAAAAGATCCCGTTTCTAATGATAATGTTAGCGTTAGTGAACATGACAGTTTAAAAACTTTTATGGAGAACATCGTTAACATCACAAACCAAAAATTCGAAGTCACGTGACATCCACTAACACGCACTGTGCCCGCGTGATATTGGTCTATTCCTTCTCACATAGAAGAGGACTGTGACCCAGCATTGGGAACATTATAAACTGCATGTAAAAGAGAAAGTCGGTTTCGCCCTCAAATACGCCCGAAAGAACGCGCGAACGGTTCGCAGATTCTCAGTAAAGATTGCATCTCGGTTAATATTACATTGCATCAGGAACTTATGCAACAATTATCGGAACAAGCAAATAACAATAAGTTTATTTAAATTAAATATAAGCACTGCACGACATACCCGCAACTTGTGATGTAATGCCGGAGGTAATTACAATAAAACCAACTTTATGGCTTCAATTTATAAGGCGATGCCGTCCCTTGACATACAGTTGTGGAGTCACTCTGCAGGTGCAAGTACCTTGTGTTTTATTTAAAGTAAGTAAAAGTGATGTTTTCTGTTTCAAATGTATGTAAGTTGTGTTGGTCTTCCAATACAAATGTGGGTGCCATTAGGAGTTAGGGCTCTAAATTTGTGTCAGGCAGGGCTGACTTAGCCCCCCCCTGGTGGGTGCCCAAATTGTCGATGCGGGGGGGCTCAGTAACCGTGGCTTGGTCACCTACGGTGAAGCGAAGAGGAACCCGAGGAGGAGCCGCTCGTCAGGGCTTTTGCCGATAAGCCGACGACGTAGCGGCCAACATGTAGGTTGCGGTGCTGCCTAGGCGACATCGCAACTGAGGCGGGCCGCGATGTCGAATGGAGTCTCCCATACCCATATGATATCGCGGCTGAGTGTTGGAGGCGCGAGCGAGTATTGCGGTGCGCCGATCTCCCTACCTTCCGCGGCCTAGACGGGGTCACCACCGTCTGATGGCGGACGCGGTGGGCTCGCAGGGGAGGAGGAGTGCCGGTATAGCGTAGGCTGTTCTCCCTATCCCCTGCGGCCGAAAAATGGTACGTGGCGGGGCCATTGACCCTGACCCGTCACAAGGGGACCAAGGGTGACATACACGGGGTCGTCTGGCACCCATGTACTGGTTTGGTCCCTGGGGTGGTCACGGCGCATAGTGTGTTCTTGTGCGCCGGTGATGGGGGGTACTCCCCAGAGGAGGGTCCGGTGACGGACAGCCGCAGTGGGTTCGCGGTGAGTGCTAACGCGTACCCGTGTTCCCGCCATAAGCGCCACAGGAGGACACCGTGGAGTTTTAGTGGGTTAGAGTCCTCCTAGTATCTCCCCGCGGTAGCGCAGTATGCATAAGCATTTCTCCACGCTAAAAAAAAAAAAATGGCTGACTGAGCCTCTCATGAGACCCCATGGACGACGGATTTGGTGTCATCCGTGGCGCCCCATCAATCATAACCCGAGATGGCGGTGCAAAGTGTTCTACGCTTGCCTCTCTAAGACGTAAAGTGGGAGGTAACACATCATTCCCTACTAAGGGACGAAGCCCGCGAAAGGCCCTCATCCGGGGCAGCAGAAGTCACACACGCAAGCGCAGCCCGCGACCAGCCACATAAAACCGGGGTGGTTTTAATCAGTAAGAGTCTGACAGGCCCCTCGGGCGGAGGATATCCATTAATTTTCAACAGGAACAAAGGCTCTTATATAAAGACGTCACCTCTTTTCCGTGGAAGTGATGGTTGCAAAAGAGGTGACGGTATTGGAGGATACAACTTCCTTCCCTGGTCTTCCCTGGTTACCCTGGTCGCTTAAAGACAAGAAGGCTCGAATGAGTTGAGTCCGTTGAGACTTTAAGAGCTTTAAGGGGGTCTTACAAACTTGGGCCAAAACTACAGACCATTTTATCTAGATCAAAATCCGAAAATATTTCTTTCTTACTGTAAAAATGTCCAGTTTTGTTTTGTTAGGTTCTAGCCTATAAGTCTGTTAAGCCCGCAATGTTCCCATGAGCTGTGGGAATCCATAAAGATTTCTACCGGCATATTATATATTAGTTTTATTTCTTATATTTCTCTGTTATTAGAATTTCAAACATCAACCACGTTCCTTCAAGGTGCAAATTCGTCCTTTATACATATTTTTGGTATACGTTCGTGATCCGTTCATGATCAACGAAAAAAACGTTGTTTAATAGAGGCTTATTGCCGGTAATATACATCTCCACCGATAGCGGCACCAATAGTCACGACCTCTTTGTGGGATCTCTAACTCTTACGTCATAGTCGATCATTGTAATTATATTGTTATGTTCGCTGTTTATTAACTACACTTTGCTAATCTCCATGTTTGTATTTGACCTTAGCTATAAGTAATTAGTAGTATAACCCATTTTATAAACTTTGAATCTGCTGGTCGTGTATTACAACAATAGTTATCTGCCTTATTCTAACTATTTTGCTGTTGGCTTCCAGTATATCTATTGAAGGAGCTGATCCAGCATTTTACCATTCAGCAAATGCCTGTCTGACCTTCACAATTTAATTACTGAGTAGAACGATTTCTCTTGACTATTTTCCAGCTTTTCGTCCTTCTACCTACACACTTTTATAAAAAAAACTTTTTACAAAAAAATACTACCGACTTCCAAATAAAAAATCTACAAAGTGAAAAATAACTTCATTTTTTGAAGTCTCTGTCTTTCGTAGTTACCAATTTTATGCGTAATGGACATACGTACATTTTGCGTACCCCTTAAGAGCGTACTGGCGTGATGTTATGTTATGAAGTGGTATAAACAATAAACAGACATGCGCATGCAGCAATCCCGAGAGATTAACCGTTATTTATTAAAGAGTTCTGTTGAAGAACTTCGAAGATATACCTTCGAAGTTATTCATCAGATCTTCACCTAATTAAAATGGGACCAATTTCGGAACAAACCTTTTCAAACAAAAAAATAATTTCAAATTCGGTCCACAATTGACGGAGATATCGATTTATACAAATTGATATCAAACACAAAAAAATATTGTTTTAAAGTCGAACATAGAACCTCCTTCTTTTTGGAAAGTCGGTAAAAACTAACCGACAGCACTACTTAAAACTTAATATTTTTATTCAACAGCTTCATTCAAGCCACAATGCCCCAAGTCAGCAGCAACGTCTCTAGAGTCCTTACCTTGGTGGTGCTGATGATGTGCTGGTTCAGCGCCATGGCCTTCAGGAACAGCTCCCGGATCAACAGCAAGAGACCCAAGATCATCTATTCAGTAGACTTCGATTGATTCAGTTTGATTCATTAAAATTATATTGTAACCGCTTTATTTTATGTAGTTTTATTGATCTGCCTTAAACATTCACCTCTCTGTCTACTACACCTATCTTTACAAAAGACTAGAATTTAACATATTGACTAATTGATGCAAAAACTTCTTCGTAAACTTGCTTGAAATAGTTCGTCACTAAAATTTATGTGTTATTAAATTTATGTGTTTATTGTGTTTATTTAACCATTTATGCACACACTCATAATATACAGATTAGAAGAAGGAATAGAAGAATAGGTACATATTGTTATAGAATGGGCTTTATAAGAAATACTTAGGAGTTAGAGACTACGAGTACACCAGAAGGTACAATAATAGTTTCACCAAATATCCAAACAAAAAAACAATTTTATTGGTTTTCGTCATGTTTATTGTAATAATTATTTACATCACCTATTTACATAATAATACTTATCATTATCACTACTTAGTTTCTCTCACCATTTTTATTACATAATACTCACGCCTTTTTCCCATGGGGCTAGGCAAAAACTACAGAACACCTTACATTCTTCTTTTGTTTCGTTTACGTCCTTTTTAATGCCAAAACCAAACACTAAGCTAAACTATACTGCTACCCCTTCTCTCAGACATCCTCCTCTTATACGCAACAATAGGATCTGCTTGCAAAGACTTCCTGACTTCTATCTCTTCAGGAGCCAATGGTCTTCCTCTGAACTCATCCTCTATCTGCTGCAGAGTTCTATCCTTGGTCTCTGGTAGTAAGAACCAGATGACAACCAAACAGTAAGTGATGATGCCTCCATACACCATGTATGTGCCATGCATACCAATAGAATCAACTAGTCCTGTAAAAGTCTTGAGGACTATGAAGAATGAGCCTGAGAAAGATGCTAGACTGATTGTTCCCCCAATACTTCTGTACTCCAAAGGAAATACCTCACCTCCAATAACATTTGGCAAAGGTAACATGCCTGTAGCTACTGCAAATAATTTCAAGTTAATCAGTAATATAGGAATCCATAAGGCATCGTATGGTAAGGTCCCCTGCTGCTTCAAGTACACGTAAGCAGCCAGAGCAAACTGAATGAAGATCGAGAGGCCTCCAGTCGCAAACATCATTGTTCGTCTTTGGAATTTGTTGATAGCATAAACTGCTAAAGCATTGGAGATAAACCTCTGAGCACCCAAAAAGATCATCCAGAAATGAGCATTCACTTCAGGTCCTATGACTATTCCTATAATCATAGTTGAGAAAGCAGACATGGTAGTACCACCAGCAAAGTTTACCAAGACGTGAGCATGCATCATCAGGATGATAGGCTTATAAAATTCTTTCTTCTTTATCGTCCACACCATATTCTGTAAACGGTAAATACCGCGTCGTTTGCCAAAACTCTCCGAGATCATAGCCTTCTCGAAAAGTAGTCTACTTTCGATCATTTCTTCTAACTCATCTTCTTCATCATAACCTCTGAGCCATCGGAAGACCCTCCGACAGTCATCATGTCTTCCCTTTGTGACGAGCCAGCTCGGTGATTCTGGAGAGTATATGGTCATGACGAGGCTGATGAACGGGAAGAATGCGCAGACCAAGGCCGTCTGCTGCCAACTCAGGAAAGATCCAATGAGGTGAGCAAAGAATACTCCAAAGGATTGTGACAAGGAGACAGTGGTGAGGAAGGCTCCTCTGTTCTTAGGGCTGGCGTACTCTCCGATGAGGACTGACCGTAGAGGAGATAGCATGCCGATTGATAGACCCTGTAATATTCGGCCAGCAAAGAGGATCTGTAATTAGAATATAGAGATGTAAATCTTGGCATTTATTAGATAGTGTTGTAGAAGTCTAGGCATAGTGATTTAACCTCGTATAACATCATTTTTTTAGTGCAATATCCGTTTTATGATGTATACCTAATTCAGTCATTAGGAACCCTATTTCAGCAATAGAATATTTAAATTTAAAAAGACAAAACAGCACTTATTTTATGTGCACTGCCATTACAATTATGTATTATGATACCTACGATTATATTGGCGCCTGCGTATTTGGTTGGTTACACACAGACAGCGATAGAATGTTTGCTGTAACATGTTAGGTGCTTCGTCTTGTTTTGGCTTCATCTACTACATTAGTTAGTAAATTAATGAGCCTGATATGATTTGTAGCAATAAATTTCAAAAGTCTTTACCTCAAAGTTGGTAGCCATGGTAATGATGAACCAGCCCACCAGGTTGGGCACGGTGGCGGCAAAGTGGGCCGTTTTTCTGCCGTACCTCTCCATGATAGGGGGCGAGAAGAAGCTGCCGACCAGCTGTGTAATGCCCAGGATTGATGCTGTGAAAAATAGTGGTTAGTTTATAGATATGTATTTAGATTTAGTTGTTTACCAAGGTATGTATAGTCTTAATTTTGAGGCATTTCTGGTAGGATATTCAAACAAAAATAATACTGTATTGTGTTTTAGCCAAGTAAAAATTTAGAAGGCGTATGTTTAAGTAATAGGTTGTGTATTAAATTGATGGCACGCCTATTATAAACGTCATAGCATTCTGCCATAGCAAGACTGATAAGTGGCAGAGAAATACATAGGTGGTAACTCAACTCAGACCAGCAGAGGCGCTACACCAGTGTCATTCTACGTCAGCGATGGCGCCGGTTGAAATGCCAAAATGTAAGAAATCTTTACTACTGAACTATGTAATAGTGTTTCATTTATTGTGACATAGAGCCTTTTTTCAAATACTTACAACATCTAATATAATGTAATACTGACCAATCCATGACGCCGACACTGGATCCAGTTTAAACTCGGAATCAATCAGGTGTAACTGCGGCAGCAAGATGGCGGGGTACCCGATCACGCAGCCGTGCCCGATGATGTTGCTGCCCACTGATGCTGTCACGAAACACTAGAATAAATAGTTAGGAGGTTAAAGTCATGGAAATTATGCAACATAGCGTGATATACATAAGGTCGACCATATTGCCATGAATCGGGGACAAAGCCAGACTGTGGATTAATACTGAGAATTTGCAGATGAAGAAATCCAATCAACACTACACTGCCAGAGCCTGGAACCGAACCTAGAATCCGCAGTAGGATGCATTTTCCTTAAAATAAATCTTTTTTTAAGGATAATATACCGCGGTATTTTGGAACTCCCATCGTTTGTATGACATAGAATGCTTCTATTTCCTGAAGGGGTATGGCAGAGAGACTCGTTTAGCCATAGTTGTAGTAAATTCTCATTTGGAAAAGACAGAATTTAAAGTCGATAGTTAGTTAGGTTCAATCACCTCCGCATTACCATAATGTTTATCGATATCAATGTAAATAAAGTTACAGTCACAAATACTCACTTGTTTCAAAAATGGCGAAAACCTGCTTTTCTTTTTTGAAGACATCACTGAAATTATTTTTCTACACTTTCCACGACATTTAGTTATTTATTTTTATGTTTATTAATTTATTTCTTTCGAAATTTTGTCTTAAAATTCACATCCATTGAATACAGTGCCTAACTTCGGAATAAAACAATAATTATTTGAAAACAATAAAAATATGTAGATAGGTAAGTAAACTACTCGTAGCAGCCATAAATTATTATTGTTAAAACTCTAGACTGGTCTTATCATATTGTATGATTTTACAATGAAAACTTATCGGTAATTGGAAAATACGAAACTGAAGCAAATCTTTAATATTTTTCTTGCGTTTTCTTATTAATATTATTCCGATTTGTGATTTTAGTCGAATTTCTCAATAATGATATCGCCTGGGAGGTTGACTTTACTTAAATTTGTTTCCTGCCTACCTTTTCTTTTAATATTTAATTTATTGGCATTACTTTTCCTTACAGAACCGATGAAATTATTGTTAAAACGTTGCCCGAAACTAGGAATTTCTCCTGTATCGTTTGTGCGTTTACAAACTAGACCATTATTTAAATAACTGGAATAATATATTTGGACTCTATCGAAATCGAAAAATGTAGATATGACTGTTGTCTAACTGGCTGGCATCATCAATTTACAGTTTATTATCTAATTTATAGCTTATATAATTTATCTAAGTAATTCATATAAAACTCAGTCTCGTGTTCACTGATAAAAGAAAGTATCTGTTTCAGTTGCTGTTGTTATCAGAACACGTTATGACAAAAAGGGCTTGGCTTGAACAGGGTAAAGGTCAAAGGCTTGGATCAAAACTATGATCCTTTTGATGATTGATGATAATAATATTAATAATCATTTGATAACATCGCCGGGTATCAAATGGAAGGCAGAGAACATAGCTAGATCATCAAAATAATACTGTGAAACTTGTTTCATGAAGGATGCTCATGTTCGACTCAAACTCAAAATTTACCACATTTTCCAACCAATCACAACTCTTGAGTTTAGCGTATGTTTCTTCAGCTTGACTTAATGTCACGTACTGTTTGCACGGGTCACCTATAGACCTTAGGTTTAGAATCAGTTAAAAATCAGTTTCTTTCAAATAGAAGCTGTCGATTATTTAGATCAGGGTAGATGTATTTTAGACGTTTCATAAAGTCCACCGGGCGTTTATCTATTTTTTTGAAGTTCCATCGGCCCGGCCCTGGGAGCCCTGGGAGCCCTGGGAGGTTTATTTATTACTTTATGCACACAAATGTACAGGAAGACTAAATGCCTTAGGCATTTTCTACCAATCTACTTTTGGGTGACGCAGAGACAAATAGTAAATGGTTTTTCATACACATCCTAATCCTATTTATGAATTAAAACCACCTAATTAAGTTTAGTCCCCTTAACGTGGCAAGTGTACTAAAGGGCAAATGAAAATAATATATAAGATTTTTAGATTACGGATACAATTTCGGATCGTTGCAGGTGGCGTTCTGTAGTTTCTGCCTACCCCCATGGGAAAAGGCGTGAGTTTATGTATGTATGTATGTATGGATACAATTTATAGATATCACTTAATATCACTTTTCATTCACAAATCACTTAACTTTTTACTTAGATATTATATAACCCTGTATAAGTCACTGCCTGCTACATGACTGTAACGTTGTGTAGTTCTACGCCTCTCGGTGCGACACTTCGTGACTTGCCCATTATGTTATATATACTAAGTAATATTATAAATTATGCGAAAGTGACTCTATCTGTCTGTTTGTTACGTTTAGGACGTAGTATATATACTTTTTATCATAGAAATACTTGTTTATTATATCTATGCTTTTTATCCAGGGAGAAGATAAGTTCCTGTACAGCGGCTGGCAGAAGCTTTTCTTTTTCCTACTCTAAATAGGTACAAAACAAAGTCGCAGTCTACGTGTGTCTGTTTCTGCACTTACTTCTACTAAACCACGGATTTTGATAAAATTTGTACTGACAGCGATAAACGGACAAGGCTGGTGTATAAAATTAAACCGACTTCCAAAACAGTTTTGTTTTGGCGAAAAAAAACTTCAAAGAAAGTAATTTTTCGCTTTGTAGTGTTTTGTTTTGGAAGTCGGATTTTTTGTTTGTTAAAAAGATTTTTATTTCTCTCTTTTAGTTTTGGTACCTTATATTATCATGAAAATTATTTATAGCCAGAGGGCTTTTCATAACAATTCCAACAAGCCTAACCCTTCTGGCTATATTACCAGATCAGCTGTTCGAAGGTAGCATTTTCATTAAAACAATTTATTTAAATTTGCTTCATCACAGTAATTTAACTATTCGAGATATCACATATTCAAAACAAACTTATCATTGAGAAGTTCCAGTGGTCATAATTATGTGGTATTCTTCATCAGTTCCACTTCACCAAATGATAGGTACTTTCTGAATGCAAATGGCAGTCATTTTAATGAAAATACCATACTTGCTAAGTATATTTATACAAAATACAGTTCTCCTTAGTACACTCACATTTCACCGGTTATGTTCAGGTTTCATGGTTTCATTCGGGTAATCTATCTATTAGTTACAAGTAAAAAATAAAATAACTTCTTTACAAAAAAATATTACCATCTTCCAAATTAAAGCACTACAAAGTAAAAAATAACTTTCTTTCTGGAAGTCGGTGTCCATAACGCAAAAATAGGTACCTACCAAAGACACCGACATTTCCTAAAAGAATATTATTTTTGACTATAACCGGTGAAATGAGAGTGTACTTAGGAGAACTGTACACATCTACGTACCTCTTTAGAGTGTACTCGCGTGAAGTTATGTTATGAAATGGTATACACAATAAACAGAAATGCGATTGCAGCAATCCCGAGAGATTTGCTGTCATTTATTGAAGAGTTCTGTTGTACATCTCCGAAGTTCTTTATCAGATCTTCACCAAATTAAAATGGGACCATTTTGGGAACATACTCTTTCAAATAATTTTAATAATCAGTCCTCAATTGATGGAGAAATCGGTAACTAAAAACAAAAAAAAAGCAACTTGAAGTCGAACATAGAACCTCCTCCTTTTTGGAAAGTCGGTTAAAATTTGAAAGTACTCTCGCTTTGCATGGGATTCCCTCATCAAATCCTGATTTGGTGACAATGGGACCAGCTCGAGAATACTTTCTCTCTATCCCTTTCAAACACAAAAAAAAGTTAAATCAAAAATCAAAAAAACCCGACTGCTTCAAAGGCGAACTAAAAAGTCGTAAACAAGGAAAAAACGTGCTGTGCAGGAGGAGGATACATCTGGTTTTGGTCAGCCAGCTCGCGCGTATGTATCCTCCGACTGCACAACATGATTTTTTCCTTGTTTAAGACTTTTTAGTTCGCCTTTGAAGCAGTCGGGTTTTTTGATTTTTTGATTTAACTTTTTTTATTTATAACTATTTAGTTAAGTTTATTTTAATTAGATACATTTAAACATATAAGTGTTATATATTTTATTATATCTTAAAACCCTTTATTTTGATACCCCACACGATGGGTTTGGAAGAAAAAAAAATTTGGGCGCCTACAATATGGCGACCAAAATCCGCCATTTTTCTATTGTCCAAATTTAATGTAGCCTATGACACTCGCAGGGTTAAGACGAATCAATTGACGTATGAATCATCAAAATCGGCCAACGCGTTTGGTCTCTGGAACGCCATATAGGAACAAACATGCATACATACATACTTAGACTGATAAACACATTACCCTCCTTCGGCAGTCGGGTAAAAAGAATTTCCATATTCATTTTGAATAGAATATACTATAATTACACCAAAAAAAAAAAGTTTAAAATCTCTTGTACAAGAAAACTTATTTCTACGGGTACAAAGGCGGCCTTATTGCTGACAGCGATATCTTCCAGAAAACCTTTGGATGGACCTAAAGTACTTAGAATGAAACAGGGGTATCATATTTGACGGAGTAATCGGTGGAAATACACAGATAATAATAAGAAAACCGTCTAACATAGAATCTCCATCTTTTTGGAATGTCGTTTAAAAATTTGTTTCATCCGAAGCCGGGGCGGGTTGCTAGTTATATATAAAAAGTAAATAAGTTTCGAGTGGCTAAACTTAACCTTCGATCTACAGCTGTGTCCATATAAGTCATATGACTAATCACGTGGGGTGACTCAATTATCAGATTAATATTAGAACAATCCTGAAATTAGCAAGGTCATAATTTCACGCCTATATGCTCCAAAAGGGTTGGCAGTGTATATAACGTTTTGTCAGTTACACAGTAAGGCTAAGGACATGAACATCGGAAACTCGTTATATCGGAAACTCGGCAAGACTTTTACAATATTTCAACTCCGATTCTTAATGATCCAATATCGAAAGGGATCAGTGAAAAAAAACTATATTTTAGCTCCTTGTGAAGCGCCGAGCGCGCTAGCACGGTTAAACTCGTTGACTACGGTGATTAGCAGTGATCGGATAATCGAACGCTTATTTACTTAAACTTTAGATACTTCATGAAAAAATTATACGAAAACTGCGTATAATTTTTTGATGAATCCCTCGTCCTGAGATTGCTAAAAATGTTACCTATAAAAGTAAATACCCAGTTTCATAGAACCCATTATAGCATTAAGATTTTCATTGAATAACGCTTAGATATTATCAGTGTAACTGGCATTCGTTCTTAAAACGTTTACTATAAAACATGTTCACTTAAAATGCTTCTGACTAAAAAGCATCTATTTTTTTTATAGATAGGCTCGCGCTTGACCACTATCTTACACGATGATGTGGTAGCTATCCGGAATTACAGACTCCGGCAGGGCATTCCACTCCTTAGCTGTACGCATAATGAAAGTATTTCCAAAACGTTTAGTGCGTATGGATGGGATGTCCACCATGTACTGATGGCGTATCGCCGTACGTCTTGTAGTCCGATGATGAAACGGGCTAGGCGGAATTAGATTATGCAATTCCATCGCACACTCCCCGAAATCTAACCGATAAAAAACCGACAATCTGGCAACTCGACGACGATGTTCAAGGCTCTGGAGCTTTGACTCGACCAGTGCCTCATTGCCGATGAGCCTCTTAGACCGTTTTTCGATCGACTAATAGTGCATCAAGCTATTATTTGGCAGATCTGTCCCAGAGATGAGAACAGTATTCCATGCAAGATCAAACTTACGCTTTATACAACTTAAGCAGCTGTTCAGGCGTGAAGTACCGTCTCACCTTCGCAAAGACTTTTTGGCAGCCAGTTGAGCCTTTTCTTCAATATATGGGCCAAAATTGAGTGTAGATGTCAACGTTATGCCAAGAAGCTCAAGATGGTCCGTTATCGGTACGGTTGTACCACGGAAAGATGGAGCCGGGTGAAATTGGCTCTTTTTCGCGGAGAAAAGCACGCCTGTGTTTTTGTGGCATTGAACTTGACCAGATTGGCATCGTCCCATTCGGAGACTGCCTCCAAGGACAAGCTAAAGTGCTCCACCATGGCCTCACGGAGAGACTGGATCTGAGGCCCAGTAGCCTGTGCGTTGGACAAGTATCTTTCAGCAACAAACAAATGAATAAGACTATGCTCAGAATTAATTCTAGTCTATTAAAAAACAATAAAATAAATAGGAATAAACAAAAGTAACAATTTCAACTTTTTGTTAGACATCTCCTGTATCCCATGGTTTTTTTATGAATCATTATTACTCACTAATCGAGACTACTTTCAGATTGATCATGATCAACAAACATTTATTTTCTGTTTTTTATAATTGTTCTTTTTAGGGTTCCGTACCTCGAAAGGAAAAAACGGAACCCTTATAGGATCACTTTGTTGTCCATCCGTCCGTCTGTCAAACCTCTGTCAGACCCTTTTTCTCAGGACCGCGGAGGTATCAAGCTGAAATTTATATCAAATACTCAAGTCCACTAACCCTTAAAGCTGTGAAAAAATCAAACTTCTAAGCGAACACAATCAAAAGATACAGCCATAACGCAATCAAACAAGGCACTCGCAAGGGAATCAAAACCTACGGGGTACTTCCCGTGAACTCAGAATCTTGGATACGAAGCAACGTCTTATAGCACAAATAAAGAAAAAATTGCGAAAACCGTAAATTTTTAGTTACACCATATAAAAAAAAACTAAAACCCCACCAACCACCGGCCGACCACCGGTCGGCCGGCCGCTTTTACTTATATACCTACAGATTGGTCCGGAAACCTCGGTGCGCGAGTCCGACTCGCACTTGGCCGGTTTTTTTTAGAAAGACATGACTTTAGTATTATTTCTTGGGTCAAATGTGAAGTTTAGGTAAATCAGCGCCCCATCATAGTGTATCTCTCTAATTACCGCTTTTCACTGGTGATTAGAGAGATAAACCACAGAAAAACCCTATGTCTCGGCATAAAACTATTTTTCTTATACAAACTCATGCGGTATCTAACGAATATGCTAATGCTGATATTAGTATCGGAATGCCGATATTCAAATCTATTATCGCAAATCAATATCGGAACTGAAAAACTGCCGGATATTACATGCCCTAGCTAAGGCTCATATAATACTTACCTAGAGGGCGAACACTTCTCCGCGTGTCAAAGGTTCGACTCAAATAATGGATAAATCGAGGGTCCAGATTGGTTGTTGCTGAGATTTTATCAATACTGTTACTAATACAACGCAAGACCCGAAGACTGGATTACAAGACACCATGTTTAGCAGTCGCGCTTGCGACCTCCAGGACCTACTAAGGCACTTGTCCCACCGCCGCGCCGGCGACGAAGCGATTAGCTTTCGACTATTTTCTCGCTGAAGAAACGAACAAAAGATACAGATCCCATGTCAATAAAAGAGACACATATATTAATAGTAATTGATCGCTGGCTGTTCATACTGCTGGCGAGCACTCTCTCCCCACAAGTTTGTCGCAGCGGCAAGAGCTGTCAAAGATAAAACTCGCTTGACAATACTAGCTTGGCGATATGATTTCTTGGCGGTCAGAACTGACGCCGAGAGACCAACCAACCATTGCGTGCAGGACTGATCGCCCAAGGGAGTGGTGCGAGTAACCACCCATCGCACAAAAACACTCACTCATAGCCAAACTGTAAAACTATCGGAATAACACACTCGCTTCTCGCTAATTCATATCTAGGTTCTAGCTCTTCTCGCTGCTCGCCGATTGTCGGCGGTGGGACAAGTGCCTTAGGCCAACAATACTGTTATAACAAGTGAGTATGCTGTTAGGAGTAGGTAAGTTAGCTGAACCTAGTAATTCGAATACCATAATAAGTAGCTCTTCTAGATCTAAACGTATCGCAAATTCGTAATGAACAAATGTTTGCTATAACATATCTTTAAGGCATCGTAAAAATGTAGACTATTATGCTATGACCGGTCAACCATCGCATTCAATCTATGTAATTCAAAGCTTTAGCTTTTTCTACTATCTCACTTGATGGTATAGATATATAATTGTAGTCAAAGATGGCTCCATCTGCTTGCGTAGAAGCTATTTGTTTTTCACAATTCCCACTGTCCCTTTTCAAGTAACTTCGCTGCTGTTTTCGAAGCGTTTGAATCATTCCTTCGAAGCTCGGTGAGTATCATTGCCTTGGCGCTTTCTTGTAGTCGCTACTTTATGATTTGAATCTCATTGCTCCGTCGCCCTTCAAAATAAAATAAAATCAGCTCAAGATCACGACACACTTGCTGTAACACAATACTTTAATTGAGATGAGTGTTCTAGATTCAGCACATATGGTGGAATGGAATTAGGTCAATGACTGCTACACGCAGCACTGTTATGACTGTAGTTGTGTAATTAGAAATACAAAGTTTATGTGTTTTGTTTTGCAAATCAAATCATTTTGCGTAGCATATGTATTTTTGCAAGAATTCATCAAGTTTATTAGACTTGATTGGATGATACGCGAACAGACCAGAGGCTCTTGACGAAGTGGCAATCGGACAGTTAGGGATATTAATTATTTCCTAAAATCAAAAATGTGTCAGACTTGCGCAACCGAATTGTCAGTGGTCAATCCCAAATATTTTGGCGTTTTGACAATCAATATTGGCGATAGAATGCCACTTTGTCTTAAGTCCCAGGGAAGTTGTCACAAAAGGATTGCTGACGAAGTGATTGGGAATCGGCCAAATAATTCGTGTAGTTGAAACACTTCGGTTCCTATCGGCAAAAACAACGAATTACTATAGTTCCATACAAACTTTTATCTCCAACTTAACCGATTTAGGGGATGATATTCAAAAATCGTTCCTCACATTCGTTATAAAACCTTAGGAGCTCTTGTGCTTAACAATGTATTTCTGGAACCATCGGTTTAGCTGTGCTTTGTCGATGAGTGAATTAATGAAATGTTGATTTTTAATAATAGGTATAGATTCTTAGAATTAGAATGGGTGTACCTACAACTTTTATAGGTTGCTAAACCTGGTTATCTAAAAAAAATCACATAATCACACATCATCAGCCTTTTTGTAATGGTCCCACTGCTGGGACACAGGCCTCCTCTCTGTGAGAGGGAATGGGCCATAATCCACCACGCGGGCCCAGTGCGGTTTGGTGGCTAAAAAAAATATATAAGCGTAAATCACAAAATGAATTTTAATTATATGTGACATGTCCCGTCTGGCACTAAAGCCATGTCTCTATTCGAACGAGAAATTCCACTTGGATAACTCCAATAACGCTTTCCCAACCCGGGAAGCGAACCTTGGACCTCTCATTAGAATAGAATAGAATAGAATAGGCGATAGAGACAGTTCATATTCTTAGAATTAAAGTAGGTGACGTAACTTATAACTTAACTCTTTTTTAACTTCCTTTGTAGGCTTATCCTATAAATTAAAAATAACTTATAGCTACCACTGAATTTTAATGAGTTTCATTTGAATGGCGAATAATACCTACTTAGTTGACATGTGTAACATGTCACGTCTGGCAATGGCCATGTCTCTATTCGCAGAAATACAGTCTACTTTTTATTTCTGGCGAATGGAATTCCCCAAAGAAATCAAGCCATTGAATAATTAATTGTTACAATAATTGTTCAACAGGAAATACATTTACATTATAGGTACACATAGGATTAATCATGCCATGAATGGTATACGGTACCTAGTCCTACACATTTTTTTTAATTCTAATTTACGGTTGAAGAGTAGATTACGGCTACGTACTCGTAACGTCAGCCGCACGTGTCAATCTTAGAGGTTAAAAACGTTTACCGTTAGTCCGCGGATGGGTAACCCTTCCTGAAATACCGAGTTCCTTAGTGCCTTGCTGTCATTGGTAAATCTTTGACAATCGTCATGGGTTGTCAGAATCCTAAAATCTGACACCAGTCTTGCCAAAGGGTATGGTGTTATCCAGTTACTGGGTTCTGGAGGTCAGATAGGTAGTCGCTCCATGTAAAATACTAGATTTCAGCTGAATCAGGTGGCTGACTTATTTACTCTGAAAATTATGTCTTTCCTTTAATCACAAAGATGTCCACAGCTGGACATAGGCCAAATATCATCAGATGAGTTCTGCGCTAGCGACATTCAGCAGATTCTGTACGCTTTGGTACAAACTGCAAGTACAGAAAGTAATTGTTATAAAATAGTATAGAATTTCTCTTTATTCGAGTATCCATGACTCACAAGATGGTTAATAAAACTTAGAACTTTGTTAGTAACACAGATATTAACAAACTGACACTACACAAACAAAACAACAAATAATAGTGACTCACCGCTGCGACAACCCATGTGAGATGGCACAACAGCGACCCACGAAAACACAGTCTTGGCGACACGAGATCATACTAAGGATACTGTTCGAGCTGCCCCACACCCTGCGCACCAAAATACCACCCTTTAAATTAAAGAAATAAATGTAATGTTGCGATTGGTGTGGCCGCCGTCCCAAAATATCTAAACAGTTTTCTATCAACTCGAAAAGAAGAAGCATCCAGGACATGATCTACCCGTATGGCAAGATTCATCTAAATCCTATCAGCCGTTGAGGCACTAACAAAAATGCAAAGATCTAGATTTTCACTTGTATAATATAAGTTAGAAGTTGGACAGAATTATTAGGATAATCATCAACATTTCAATCGAAAGAAGTAGGTACACAACTGAACATCGGTCTCTTCCTACTGGTATTAAGGAATAGAAATACGTAATGAAAATTAAAAAGTTATTTAAATAGTACCTAATACATATTGCCTATTATTTAATAATAAACTTAGGCCGATTATTAAAAATTGCAGATAATAATGCAAATACAAATGCCTATAAATTCTAACATCAGAACGAACGTGGCGAAAGTCGATTGCGCAAGAGTTGAGTTTGGAGGGAGATGACTAGTGATGGGCTTAGTATCGATACTTTTAGCTGCTTTGTTTTTACGTTAACACGTCATAGATTTTATTAAATTTAATTATTGTTCCGGAATTAGTATAAATTTATTGTATTACTATCACATCATTAGATATTAATGGGTAATAATAGGTTATGCTCATTTTAACCGAATTCCAAAAAAAGAGAAAGTTCTATGTTCGACTGTAAGTATTTTTTATGTTTGTTCACCGATTTCTCCGTCAAAATGTGGACCGTTTTATTATTATTATTATTTTTTGAAAGGGCATACTCCTGAGGTGGTCCCATTGACACTAAATCAGAATCTGGTGATGGGATCCCATGGAAATTAAGGGAACTCCTCAAATATTATAGGCGTACATATAGCGATTTTGGTATTTTTATCAACAATGCAATCATTTGCATTCAGAAAGTATCATTTGGTGAAGTGAAACTGATGAAGAAGACAGATGGCCACTGGAATTTCTTAATGATACATATGTTAAAACTATAAGATATCTCGAATAGTTAAGTGAGTATGATGTAGCAAATTCTTATAAATAAATGGTATTGATGATAATGGTACCATCGAACTGGATCTGATGCCGACGGCGGAAGGTAGGCACTGGAACTCGGAAATAATACTATGTAGCCCAGTCGTATCGTCATGAGATGCACTTTGGTAATAAATAATTTTCTTGGTAATTTGAGGTACTTACCAAAAAAATAGAAAAGTAAAAACTTTTTTACAAAAAAATTAAACACTACTTGCAAAACTACACACTACGTACACAAGTGAAAAATAACTTTCTTTTTTTCAAAGTCGGTGTCGAAAATCTAGGTGTCTAAAACTAATATTATTACTTTTATTTGGATAAAAAGATCTTATATGAATTGTATGTCACATAAAATGGTATACAGTTTGGTTTGTTCATGGCACACAGTTTGACATGGCATTTTTATTTTCTCAGCAGCTTTACTTTAATGTAGGTATGTTATTCTATATACTTAATGTGGTGACACTATTCAAAGTCATTTCCTCCACTCGACTCGACTAAGCCTTGACTTTAGCCTCCTTCTATCAGATTTACAGTAATACCTTGTTATTTATTGCAATTAATTGAGGGTTCGTTTTCATTTTCATGGCACCTGAGTTAAATGGACTGGAGGAATTTGCCGGAAAAACGACTGAGTAAATTAAGACATTTTAATTTTTCTCTAATCTACTATATAAATGCATCTGAAATACCTCATAATATGTCATATCATGTGCATGTTATCATCACAAAAATCTAATTAGAAAACCGTAAACATCTCGTTTACGGTTTTCTAATTAGATTTTTACTACATAACAAACAATACATAGTCTTTATTGCTTTACGATAAATAAATAAATCTGTCAACGCATTAATAATATTATAAATCATTCCTATACAACAACTTACACATTTGGAATGCGATAACACTGCCATATGCAATTAGTATTACTCGTATATGAAAATGAAATAACTAATATAATATGCACATATACAATGTAGTCCAAGGTTCACAATCACAATAATTCTTCTTATGTCGCTTGCAAGACAGCAATTCATATTTTTCCGGATCAAAACTTTGCGACTTCTACGGCAGCGTCTATAGAGGCAGGCAGCGTCGGGCAGGTCACTTAGGCTGCATGTTTTGGGGCACAGAGGACAAGATAGGAGGTGAAGCATAGTTCTCGACTTGGCTCCCCATTCACACCCTGCTTTTGAACACCCGAAGGGAAAAGAGAGGTGTTATAAGTTTGAAGTGTTTCCTAAACGGATGAATCAATTTTGATTTAGTTTTAGATTTTGAAAGATAACTTTATCGAGAGTGTTCTTAGGTATGTTTAATGAAAATCGGTTCACACTTTCAAAAGTTATGCGCAAGATATCATCAATACATATAATAAATCTGTAGAAAAGTTGTTTTTGTACATCGGAAATATTTCCAAAAAAAATAGCCATGGTGTTAAATGATAACCAACAGAATTCATTTGCAGCATTTTTATTAAATCTTTGTCTGTTTGTCGCTTTATTTAAAAATTGGTAGATATGTAGGATAGACAGGAAGGTAAGTAAGTTAAGTAGGAATGTAATAGGGCAGACAGTCAGTTGACGGGAGCGAAGCCGCGGGCACAGCTAATAGTAATAATTACTTACGTGTTTCTATAGATGTCGACCGAAGCGTGTCTACTATTAGATAAATTATGTAATTTAAAAAGCATGAAATAAGAACTAAATTAATATTTCTTAATCCAATTAGCTTTTTAAAGGTATTTGTGTCTTGGGTTTCCTAAATTTTTAATTTATCTTGCGTTCCGTCAAGACAGCTCTATATTACGAGGCTGGCATTATAGCTTCCTACTTGGGTTCTAAAGGAATAATAATAATTTCACTGCACCATTTAAATTCTTAGGCGATTCGATGAATTGCATCGATATTATAATTATCGATATATTTTTTTGTTGTATTTCACATCACTAACTTCACTTTTCCCTTCAAAACTAATCTGTGGCGCCGAATATTATAGATTTTGATGTAATAGCAACTTGTTGCGTTCTTGAGACTAAAGGTGAAATAAAAAACTGAGTGATTGGTAAAGTGCTTTCTAGTTTTTATGTGAGCAGCGCTCTTAAACTTAAACTTTGCAAGTTTAGTGTTGAAGCAAAGTGTGTTTTCTGTGCTATTTTTGGATCACATGCAACGGAATAGGTAAGTATGGGAAACCTACGTTAGGTATGGGGATAAGTATGGGGAACCTACGATATTTATTTGATGTTTTTATAGAATACCTAAACTAATAAATTTGCTCAATTTCATAGTGTTTTTTTTTGTCTTTCGGTTGGTTTTCAAATTTTTGTAGTTTGAGAGGTTGCAGTTTAAAATATCTTAAACATTGTGGTGCATTTACTAGCATTAACCATAATGAATACATTCAATAAATATTTAATGAATGTTTATTGTATAAACAAAGATTAAAATAATTAACTGAGAGTTACGCAAATGCCGTTTTCTTAAACTTGCTAACTTCATGGAACACATTAATATAAATTCAATAAGTATTTCTTGTAGGTAAGTATATATTTAAAGACACATTCTTTAATATAAAAATATTTTCTTGTTTTGGGACATTAAATCGATATAGGTCAAGGATGTGATGTGGATGTGACTAGTGTGATGTTCCAATATTAATATAATAGTTCCCGCGCGGAGGGGTTACTGTGATCGATGCAATATTGGAAGGTAATTTTTTAAACGGATAAAATTTCCATTATGGGCCGCTGATTTTTGCCGCGTGGATGGTAGGGGGTGGAGGAGGGGAGGTGTGGCTACCCCCCTGTACCATTCCCACCACTCGGAGCCCTATGGTTATGGAGATATCCATGGTTAAAGTTCTCAGATTAGTGTAAAAATTTCCGAAAATGTTCATCGTTTAAGGGGCAGGGAGGGTGGGCAGGAAAGCGTGTAGGGGGACTACCCCACTGTACCATCCCCACCCCACGGAAACCCATGGTTATGGAGTTATTAGATATATTTTATACTTAAATATAATTAATGAGATAAAAAAAAAAAAAAAATTGTGTATTAGTCCAAGAGCGAGCGAAGCGAGCTCGGGAGCTTAGGGCACCCCGACACGGATAGGTTAGGTTCGAAGGAGATGACGGGAGCTGAAGTGAGCGAGCAAAGCGAGCGAACTCAGCTCCCGTCATCTTCTTCATGTTAGGTTACTTTAGACCCTGCAGACAGAAATAGGAGCCCCGCGCAGCGGGGATCCGTCGACTTGTGTTTCGTTTCCTTCCCTCCCTTAAACCGATGGACATTTACGAAGAAAATTATTCTAACCTGAAAACTTTGACCATGGATATCTCCATAACCATGGGGCTCCGAGTTGTGGGGATGGCACAGGGGGGTAACCAAAGCTCCCCCCCTCTCCCCCCCACCCTCCCCGCGACAAAAATCGACGGCCCATAATGGAAATTTTAACCCACACCTACGCCGTGAGTCGCGCGAACGTAAAGTCCTTCCAGCTGGTGCCGGCCTGCCTGTGGAGGCCTCAACCACAGGTCGGGGAAAGCAGGAAGACGACCCACTGACCAGGTGTTTGGCTCCCCCACCACATTTAAGAGAGGCACGAGGGGAACACTACGTGAAGCCACCTCGGGATCATTATCTTGCCCTTAGCCCAGTTATTATATAGCCCCGCCGGTTGGAGCCCGCATTGTCGAGGGCGGGGGGGAGGGGGGGTTCGTAGCCGTGGAGGGGCTTTTAGGCTTTCGGCATGCCATTTTATTAATTGATTTGATACACTACATGTCGTACAAGTTGTGTTTTTTCTTAAAAAAAGATAGCATAACTGTGGTGATTTTACCTTTGACCACCGATGCAGTAGTCTCTTTAGAAAGTAGATATTTTATTTATTTATGAACACATGATTTCTGCCGGTAGACCTTCAGCATTATGTCATCTAACCAACGACTCATGCTTACCTAAGTACGTGACATTTTACGCATACGCCCATTATGAGGAAAAACGAAATAAGCTAATAATTCTGAGAATTTATGAGTTTAAAATATAACAGGAAAAATTCTAAACCAAATATCATGCCTATATTCGTCTTTTAAAAATCAATTTTTATATCTTGAATATATTTTTATCCTTGAATAGAGAACCAGTTTTTATACTCAATTATAATACTCACAACGGATCTTTGTGGCTCTGAATTGGCTGCAAGAGGCTGCGCAATAGCTATTTTTGTGTCAATATTGAAAGTGCAAATAGCATTGTATAACTGTCTCTTTCACTCGCATACGTTTGTCGCATCATCCTATCTCGTTTACTCTATGCAGTTAATCTGTTTCGTGCGCAATAGTTGACAGATCCAACTTCAGAGCCACAAAGATCCGTTGTGGGTATTATAAGTTGTTATCGTTTTTAGGGTTCCGTACCCGAAGTGTCCAAACGGAGCCCAATCGCTGTCACTCACGTGTCTGTCTGTCTGTCTGTTTGTCGTCTGTCACACAGGTTTTACAGCAAAACGGTTGGAGCTACAGTCTTCAAATTTTCACAATATAGGCATCTTGTTGACCATACAATGACTATATAAATTGCCAAAAAATATTTTAAATGTACAGCTAAAGCGGAGCGCGAAAAAAATATTTTGCCCAACCCCATCAAGTGGGGTATTGTTGTTTAGATTATTAGATACATAGTAGATACATACTGTATTTTTTGTTTGTTTTAAAGAATATTGGATAACAAAGGAACGAGAAACCACCAAAGCCAGCGTGGTTCCGATGAATTTTTTAACTTTCCATTTATCTATGAACTTCAAATTTGGTGAAAATATTCATTATTACGTACATTTTACTAGCAAATACCAATATATTGATAAATCAATTTTTTCTTTGAAATTCCCTCATTATTCCTATTACACCCAACTTAATTTTGCGTCTTGGTACAGTACCCGAAATGTGCCGAGTCCGACATCAGGTTTCAATGTGGCTATCCAGTATTTTACATGGAGCGACTGGCTATCTGACCTCCACAACCCAGCAAACGATTAATTAAAATAAATGAAAATATATTTGAAGCATGATGCAATTGCTCAATTTTAGCAGCAATCATTTCATACGATTGTTTTAGTAATTACAATAAACAAGTATCCATCTAACGCGTTACCAAGTATAAGTGAAAGTAGATACAAGTAGCAAACGATTGCTCAATGATCATCTGATAAGTAACTACACCTCTTACCATGGAAAGTAGGGTTACCAACTTTTTTTGGAAGAAATAAATTATACATCTGTTTTCAGAGAGGGTTAAAATCAAAAAAAATAAATCAAAATCATTTATTTCTTTGCAAACATGGGTAGAGTACATAGGTGTTTTTATAATAAAGTTCTCCATATTTTACCATAACATGGGCATGCAAAGTTTTACAATTCCAAATAATAACAAGTATAACAAAATTAAATGTCAGATCATTGGAATTACAATACATATTAAATTTAAAAAATGACAATAATAAATAAAATAATTTAATTTTATATTTTTAAATGTTTTTTTTTTTGTATGTTTTATAAAAATATTTAAAAATGTAGACAATAAGAAAGAATATGAATAAAGAAGATAATAAAATAAAACAAGTCAATGAGAGGATCACAATAATTATGTCAAAAAGAGTAACAGTATGTCAATCAGTTAGCGAATAATCATTAAGAAAATCGTCAATCGTGTTATACGTTTTCATAATCAACAGTTCTTTAAGCGCCCTTTTAAATTTTAATGTAGTCATATTTTTTATAATATTTGGTACTCTATTATATATGAGTGGGGCAATACCAAAAAAACTTTTTTTCATAAGTGCGGTTTTACATTTTACTTGACATAGTTGATTGATGTATTGAGTCCGAGTTGGATTTTTTCTGACTTCTGATAGTTTTTTAAATAAATGAGGATTAGATTTTACAAACAAAGCCGTTTCCATTATATATAAACAAGGCAGAGTTAAAATTTTTAACGATTTAAAATGGGGAACACAGCTATCAGTTGTCTTAAGACCGCACATTGACCTGATGCATCGCTTCTGCAGCCTAAATACCAGCTCCCTATCAGTGGACTGCCCCCAGAAAATAATGCCATACCGCAAAACAGAGGCAACCAGTCCATGGTACGCCGTTAGAAGAGCCTGACTGTTAACTTTCTTTGAAAGTTGAAAAAGAGCATATGCAGATTTGCTGAGTTTCTTGCATAGTTCTTCAAGATGAGGTTTCCATGTTAGTTGGCTATCAATTGTAATGCCTAAGAACTTAGCCTTATTAGCTTCTTCAATATCACAGCCCTCGTAGGAAATGCTAACATTTGGGTTTTCACGGCGTTGATAAAAATGCATGACTTTTGTTTTGTTCAGGTTTATAACCAAATTATTATTATTTAACCAATGTATAATGTCACACAAGCAAGAATTAATGTCATTAGTATAATCATTTGAATTAGTATATTTTATTATAGCTGTACTGTCATCTGCAAAAAGAACCATTTTGTTGGATGTTGCTTTCGGGAGATCATTTATATATATCAAAAAAAGTGGCGGACCCAATACGCTACCTTGTGGGACGCCAAATTTTACATGTCTTGGTTTTGATATATACATAGTTTCTAATTTTGTTTTAGGACATATCCTGGTAATTTCCGTGCATTGAAGCCTATTACTCAGGTATGATTTTATTAACTTTAAGATGTTCCCTCTTATACCATAACTATTTAATTTGTTCAACAGAATCGTATGGTATACATAGTCGAAAGCCTTTGTCATGTCAGTGTAAATTGCACAGACTGGCTTTCTTTTATCAACAGACGGCATGATGTTAGCAAGCAAGTCAAATAGTGCCATATTTATCGTAGTGTTCTTACGGAAACCCTTTTGTTCTGTGCAAAATAATTTATATTTTTCGAAGTAGGCATATAAAGAGTTATAGATAACCTTCTCGAAAATTTTTGAAATAATTGGAATTTTTGCAATGGGTCTATAATTCTTAAAATCTGTCTTATCATCTTTTTTATACAGGGGTTTTATTATTACTTTTTTAGTTTGTTCGGGAAAATGCCATCAACTATGCACAAGTTAATTATATGAACTAATGGAGGTGCTACTAGTTCTTTGGTAAATTTCAATACTTTTGTGGAAACTGCATCGTATCCAACAGTATTTGTGTTTTTAAGGCTGCAGATTATTTGTATTATATCGTCAATTGTTACAGGTTGCATGAAAAGTGAATTTAAAGTTTGGTTGTTTATATTTGTATTATTTAATGCGATGTCAGCTTTAACATTATCCGGTCATCTGTCCACCAGACCGAATCGGATTAGAACAATGGTAATTTCTATTGTGTCTGGAAATGGACAGTTGAAGGTTTACTCTCAATTGTGTCAATAAAGTAATCGTTAAATTCGTTTGCAATGTCCACAGGGTCTGTAAATATTATATTATCTCTTTTCACGCATGTTATAGGCTCCAATGGCAGTGAAAATTTTGATTTATTTATAATTTGCCAGGTTACTTTTTGACTTGTTCTGAGCGGTATATATGAAATTATTATTCTGTGCTTTTTGGGTTAAGTTGATAATTTTCCTATAGAGTCTGGTATAGTTTTTAAATTGTTTTTGTTAATAAAGAGTACAGACTTAAAAATATAAAAAAAAATATTTTATATTTTTTAAATACTTTTTTAGTCTGTACGCTTTATTAACCTTAAATTATAGCTTACCGTTAATTGTCACCAAAACCAAACGCGTATGCATAGCTCATGCAGTTGGTAATAGCTGTTTTATGATAAGCTACTAACTAACTAAATAACAAGACATGTTAAATAAAAGCTTATAAAATCAAATGTACCATTACCTGTATGTGTCATTTGATTGTTATTTTATAAACGGTACTTTTTGCACACAGGAAGCTGGTACTCTATTACTACTGTAGAGTAAAAAGTAAGCGTAAGTGAAATAGAGTACAGTGATCTATAGAAGAGTACAATACTCCATATCAGATTACAATAGCAATTCTATATTACAGTACAAGATACTACATTAGAGTACAATACTCTATATTACTGTTAAAATTCCATATTAGAGTACGGTTGCCAACCATAACGGAAAGTTACGGGTCAGTACCCGGAACCACTCCACAAAAACTTAGTTCGAAGAATCGAGAAATTTAAACTGGACTTAACTTGGTGGTTACAAGGTTAACATATTGACTAGACTAAAGTTTTTAAATAAGCTAGAGATAAATATAGGTATTTTTTTTAGAGATATGTCAATTATTTTAAAGTTCAGTGAGTTCAAGTTTCTTTTTTGCCAGACTTTTAGGCACGTTACTAGTTGACTTGTTTTTCGACACCAGTCTTTAGTTTAGTTTATTCTTAGGCTTACAAAAACTACTAACTATTAGTTAGTAGTTTTTGTAAGTGTATAATTATGTAGTTGTAGTCAATTATCTTACTATCAGACTAATAAAAGACTAAAAAAAGTTTGTATGTTTGTTACTTCTTCACGCTCAAACGGCTGGACGGATCTGGATTAAAGGAGAACGGCAGGCCTGTATAGGAGTTTCGTACCGCTAATAGAAATTTCGTGTTTTGGGATATTTTTTGTTTTATTTGGTAGTTAATATGATAGATAATCCCTTTATAAATTCTTAGATTTTTTAAACTTGGGACGTAAATGTTATAACCAGTTTTATTTTTTAAGGTTATGTACTAGTGTACCAATGTAGATTGTTACATATAGGTAAATGTTGCATTATGTGTTATGTAAATTATTTGTTGCTATCTTTGTAGTGTTTTACTAACCATTAAGTAGGTAAATTGAGGTGCGGATCGTACCTACTCAGGGCATTAGGAGATACCTATATCCAGCAGCCGACTGCAACAGTTTGATAATGATGAGTTTGATTAAATTTAATGTTATTTCTATTTCTAAGTAATTAATTATCAATTCAATATTTGTGTTATTTTACGTACCTAAGGCAATTTCTAATAACATAACTGCGTTTAGCGTACGATTTTATAACGTTTATATATTAAAATCTTTAGATTGATGTTATTAATTAATCCGAAGTTTTAAAAATAGTAAACTTACATGCAAATAAATAATAAGCTGACATAATAAGAGGCTTAGTTGACATAATAAGTGGTACAAATTCTATAACCGTACAACAGAAAAAGTATGCCGTACAAAATCTGCCATTCACCTTTGGCATAGAGATAGTTTATAGTCAGGAACATCACATAGGATACTTTTTATCCCGGGAATATGTTCCGTCGGGCTAATATTTTAATTTCACGCGGGGGGAGCCCGGCGGAAGCTAGTAATATTTTAAATGTGAAAATTTGGATGTATAGATGTGTATGGATGTATATATGTTTGTTACTCAATCACGCCAGAACGGCTGAACGGATCTGGATAAAATTTGACACAGTGATTAGATTATAGCCAGGAATAGCACATAGCTGATACTTTTCATGCCAGGAATATGTACCCTCGGGATAATTTTCTAAAATCACGCGGGCGAGAAATACCACCAAAAAATAACTATAGAATTCAAATAATAATAAAGCCAGTCTGTAACTGTCCCACTGCTGGGCAAGTCCTCTTCTCATACAGAGAAAGCTCTAACTTTATTTATCACGCTTGCTCAATTAATGTGATTTCAAACCTCTCCTCCTTTCCTTGTTAGTGTTTTCTGACATCAAATGTCTCTGCATTCGATGTCAGCGAAGGCGATAGTCGAAGTGTCAAAATGTAAGGGATTGAACACGTGATTTTAGTTATCGCTTGTCAATCTCATACAGTTTTGCCTTGTTGACAATCGCTATCGCCACGCTTTCGATGATAGAATGGCACTTGTCCAGGGCCTCTGGTTCCCTCATGATTTTTCCTTCACGATATCTAAGATTTACTAAGAAATATATTTTAATATTAATATAGTTATGGTATAATACATACATACATAAACTCACACCTTTTTTCCATGGGGGTAGGCAGAAACTACAGAACGCCACCTGCTACGATCCTTACATACTTATTTTGCTTCACACACATTCATACATCTAGTCATACACACACGCCGGTATAATGGTATGGTATAATAAGTTAAGGTATATGTATCATTTATATACAGTACCTGGGCGACCGAGCTCTGCTCGGGTGAAAATAGAAAAAAACGACGTTCCAAAAATGAAACCTAGCTAGATCGATTTATCGCCCCCGAAACCCCCTGCATACAAAATTTCATGAAAATCGTTGAAGCCGTTTCCGAGATTCAGATTATATATATATTCGTACATACAGGAATTGCTCGTTTAAAGGTATTATTAGATTTGTTACGTTATAATAGTCTATTTTAAGTTTCCTTATTTATTTCTACACACTGTGTCTTCGTCTATCATATACATCCAACTTTCCTGCCGCATGTCTGCTGGAAGAAAGTTCTACTGAAGTAAGCAGTACCTTTGTGCTCTTCTAACTGTATTCTTTCTTTTCTCTGTTAAGTGTTTTATGTGTGCATAAATAAATAAGAAAGTGCATACGAATTGAAAAATTTACATTGGCAGGTACTTGCCCGGATTTGAACTCACAAACTGAAGCACGAGAGGCGATGCAAATAGTATATTTTTTATGCGATGTTTATATTTTTAACCGACTTTCCAAAAAAGAAAACTGTTACTATGTACGACTATGTTTGTTTTTCTTTTTTTTTGTGTATTTACACTGATATTTTCTTTAATTCTGGACCGATTTTGAAAATGTTTCACGTTGTAGTTGTTTTACTTGGAAATCGGTAGTATTTATTTGTAAAAAAGTTTTTTTTATTATACATGTACCTACCTAAATAAAAAATACTTACTTACAATTTAACTTATAAATTATGACTAATCTTCATAGCTAGGTATTGTATATTGTTATAACAGACTCCGGAATTCTCGAAGCTTCTTTTACCATTGACGTTAACAATTTGCTCAATATACAAAGTAGATATTATAGTCGATAAACGTTCTATCATAAGACGTTTAATAAAAACTGATGGATTTATGACTATAATTAATCAGCTTCTATGATAAAAACCGGCCAAGTGCGAGTCTGACCCGCACACAGAGGGTTCCGTATAAACAGCTTCATTCACCAAAATAAATAGGCAACATTACTAACTTTTGATTATGGAGTTTCTTGTGCGTTCTTCTCCATAACAAGCTTCTTTTCCGGATGCACGGTAGAATCAATTTTTATTACTTGTAAATTTTAATTTCTAATTGTTTGACGTTCAAAAGTTCTGCTTATTGGCCTAGTTGAATAAATATATTTGACTTTGACTTTGTTCATAAACAATGAAAGCGACAAAAAGCAAAGTTAATTTTGCCGTTCGAAAATTGTTGTCCTCACATCAATATTCAAAATTTTTACTTTTCCAAGTATATTTTATAAGTTGACGACTATTACTCGTAAACTTGTAAAGCCTACTTAGCTGTGATAGTTTTCATTTTAACTTCGTTATTATAACTACTGCCGTGAATTTTTCCACATATCCAAAAGCAACCATTTAGAAGGCAGGGGCCCGGGGGAAACTTGACTCTAACAAAACATAGCCATTTAAAGCTTAATTTTACGCAAACGGATCCCTGAATCGAAAAATAGTTTTCACAGACCCGTAATATTTTTGAATGTCCTATCCAACGATACCCCACACCATGGGATAGAAGAGAAAAAAAACATTCCCACTTAACGTGTACAGGAGGTACCATAACCAAACATTTTTTTCTTTATTTCACCACTTTGTCGGCGTAACTAATATGTATATCTATGCCAAATAATTATAGCTTAGAATATTTGAGCTAAGCTGCGGACGGGCGGACACTATTGGGTTCCTTGTTGAATAAGGAACCATAAAAATTGCTTTTCCCACGATTTCTTTTATCTTTTTCCATGACACATGTATGTATTATAGTCTATTACATAAAACAGATAATCGAAGTATTTATCCGTAACGGTTAAAATCACGAAGGTTAAAATAGACAGAAAAAGCCGGTTGACCTAATCGGTTTTAAAATAAAACGCATTTTGAAATATGGGCCTATTAATATTATTATTTTCGCACACAATATTGACAATAGAAAACGACTGTACAAACTCAGAGTAATCAGTAAGATCACTTCGAGTGTCCATGAAAATCTCATCTAGAATTGCGTTTTCCTACACTACACACTAAATCTACCTTTCAACCGTTTCGGCTATCTCTCTTCTAAACGTCACATAATTACCTACAGTACAACTATTTTCTTAAGGCGATATATACGCCCCAATGTTAACGCAGTACTGGCCGTGCGCCCGCTCGATGCCAAAATATCAATATTGAACCTCCTTTTGAAAAGTTTTGTTTGCAAAATATTATTTGATTTACATATGCTATGTTAGTTTATGAAGAAATTCCAGCCATCAATTTTTCTATGTAAAAACATTTTAAACATCCAAGTCGTTTTGGAGGAGTTTCCAAAAGAGGAAAAAAATATCGTGTTGTTAATAATTTTTTAAAGCAAAACTATTAGTTACACGAAAAAACCTTGTGTTAAAAATTATATACATGAATCAATCTTTTTTTTTTTTCAAACCTTTTAACCTAGCCGTTACTAAGGAGTATGCTTTAGAAAGTTACCGTTTTACGGCACTACAGCGTATGTGGGCCCTTAATGGCCCTCGGAAAACTTCGTGTTTATCTATTTTCTTAAAGTCTCTCAGCAAATTTCGTGTTTCGCCAATTGGCGGCTTTTTATCAGTTGCCCTTTGCACTTTTTGCAAATCGGACGCTCTCAATCAACTTGGCAGTCTGATAGACATTATAAAAATAGTTGTACTGTATCAACTTCGAAAAAAAAAGCTGTCCATCTTGATATGACAGTAAATAACTAATGACGTACGTAGATAGATATTAAAACCGTATTTATAAATAAGTGAGACAAAGAATTTGAAACAAATAAATATCGCCTCGTTTGATTTTGTTGCTTGTGATTCGGTTTCATCATATTTTTTAAATCTGGTAGTGAGAAAAGTTTTTAAATTTATAAACAATAAACTTGTTGCTAACAATGACCTGCAATAATGATTATATCTTGCAGCTAATTGAGATAATGACTTGGTAACAGACAGACAACCTGACCTTGGATCACTCGGTATTTTTGGTGAAGATTGATAAAACATATGGTACTTCTTCTGTCACATTTATGCCATTGTACGTACAGCTGCCGGTGTCTAGGTTATCTGACAGATAACTATAACTTTACTAGAACGGGGGTTCTATGAATAGGCAAGCGTACTCCTTTGTCAACCGCATCATCGCTTACGTGAGAAAGTGGTCAAACGCAAGCCTATTAATTACCTAAATAATCACTATTATGAAAGACTCAGGGCGTCTCAAAATAAGCCCAGCAGTGGACGTTTTGCTGGTGAAATGATGATGATGAATGTAGGGGCGCGACCTAAGTGGTACCTGATGGGGTTCGCTACGCTACTAAGTTAAACACTCAAAGAACTTTTAAAGATTTATTGTTGAGAGCTAACAAGGTAACTTTTACGCTAAGTTATCGCTAAAATGATGAAAATGACAGCACCAGCTTGCTAACCCGTAAAGCACCGTAAGTCCGTAATGCACTGAGCTCGCGGCGCATTTTGTGCGACCGCATTGTATCGCTGGGTCAGCAAAACGTGATTAAAATCCATTGCACTGATTACTTCGAACAATGAAGGAAAACTGGAAAAGTATAACTGTGTGCAGGGTGCGCTGGACACATATTTCTGTATCTATAGTGTAGTCTTTCCAGGTTTCACAAATAATACACCGTTAACACTGAGATGTAGTAAGCAGACATTCAACCTAAGCTTTCACCTAACCACCTGAGTTCACCTGCTGTTCGATTCTGTAACAAAAAAATACTTAAGTTTGAAGTGACCCCTCAATCCACCTGGTGTTAGAGATTGGCAGCTTATTTCAAGCTCACTCATTGAGTTTTAATCCATTGAGCTCAGTTCAGTTATCACGGTACTACAATACAAGACCTATTAATAATAAGTGTCAATGATGATACAACGATTATGACGCAACTCCAGCTCCACAGATAAGGCTATCAATATCGAGCAAATAAAGAATTGAAACAAGTACGGTCGCCTTGAGACGATAGCGCGCACGCGCCGGCCGCCATATTGGATCATACGTCACACGTCATAGATCAATTGCGTTATTTGTCAAGAATATTTTTTATGATCGTTTAATTGTTTACATTCCTTGTTATACCAGGAATTGAAATAAAAATGCGTAAATTACGTTGTGTTTTTGCAGTCTACATTGACAGCTTTGTTTTATTTATAGCTGAGTAAAGGCGCACTTCCTTTTGTAATATGCTTTTCTGATAAGTGCGAGTTTCATCCATTAAAAGTAACCGGGCCCTTTGCAGTTCTTCCACTCATCTGCTCTCCCAATAATCCTACCGCCTCTCTAGATAGGATTTCTTAAAAGTTTTCTTGAAACGGCTTCTAAACTTTTCTCTAAAATGTAAACCACGAATCCTCCTATTAAAATTATTAGTTCCATCTTCATGCTGGTTTCTCGAATCTTCGAACTCAACCACTTAATAGAAATCGATGTACCAAATATTTTTTGTGTATGATGATCTCATTTCATACTTTTAACGTATTTGGCATTTATTGTTAACTGTATGTAATCAATCCAAATCAGGCATAGATGGGCCTTGTTAAAATTATCACGAGTTAGCATCACAAAGACTGTGATTCCTGTAAAATAAAAGACATAAATGCATCATTATATATATGCGGGCATAGGATTGAATTTGCTCATTTTAGTTTTTTGACAAACGATAGACTATCTAAAACCATGTTTAAGATATATCTGGATTTTTGTATAATTTTTATATGAACCTAATATAACAGACATTAACCGACGTAGCTCTAAATGGTTATCAGAATGATGAATAAGGAAACTGCATCTTCATTATCTTGCAAAAGGGCTTTCCAAATCTTTGCGGAAACTGTTCCCCAAGGTTTTGCAAAAAGATTAGATTAAAGTTTACTACTTAAACTTGTTACATGACATGTACAAACCTAGACGGCATTGAAATGTATTTACCAACTCAACTCGTAGTGAACGATAAGATAGCAATCAATTGCATTTTACAAGGACTAATCAATCATGAATACTTAGGCAGGCCTGTTGAGATAGGTAAACGTTTTATTTGGTAATAATCAAAAGCGTGCTACGTATCAGCTGGGACGAATTTTGCAACTAGGGTTGTCAACCGTACTCTTATTTAGAGTAATTTACTCTATTTTGCTTTGGCGTACTTTATTATCTACAAAAGTACTAGACAACAACCACATATTCGTGGAACTTGGTAGAAGAACGGCGGAGAGATTTGCATTTTCGTACACGTTATGTTTTAGATGAGTTAATTCTACAGTTACATTGTGCAGTTACTGCTGACCACTTATAATCAATTAACCAATTATATTTATGTGTAATATTTCTAATTGAGTGTTGAGAAAGATAGCAACAAGTGATCCATCAGTCTTGAGCAAGACATTGCCCAACGATTCTCTATGAATCAGTAGTTAACAGAGTTGGTGTCGACGGCAAAGCCGAATGAAATCACATGCATGACTTGCAGTTTCTCAGCAATATCTATATCTATAGCTGTTCGACACAATAAACTAAACAAGTGCATATGTTAGCATTTCGCCCAGTTACTGGGTTGTGGAGGTCAATATATGCAGTCATCATCATCAGCCTTTTTTTAAAGTTCCCTCTGCTGGGACACAGGCCTCCTTTCTGTGAGAAGAAACGGGCCGGTACTCCAACACGCGGGCCCAGTGCACGTTGGTGGATGTCACATGTCTTCGAATTTTTGGTTCTAGGACATGCCGGTGTCCTCGCGATGTTTTGGTTCCACCGTTATAAATTAAAATTAAATTAAAATTCATTTATTTCGGAACCAGTCCATATGCATACCATGTGCAATTAAAAATATTAGATACATTAAAAATAATTACAATTAGAAATACATTACAAAGTCATTAAAACACATTATAAATTCACAATAACAAAAAGAATATTAAATATACGTAATGTATTATCTTATTCTAAATTTAGGTTTGGATTAGTTTGGTTTGGTTTTGGTTATGAGAGCAGTTTGTGATGAAATCATTTACACAAAGTAATACGCCTGCCTGGGTTTGAACTCACGACCTACAACTTGTAAGGCGTGGCCGCTACCACTGGGCCACTGTTCTCTGATAGAGATATATCAAATTGATTTTAATTGTTATGTTTGTCGTTCGTTTTAATGATATTTAATTTGCAAAGAAATTACATATGGTTGTTGTTGGATTTCGTATTAGCTTATGATTTTCACTGTAGGGTAGAAGTAAGAAATGACTTGCAAAATGCGTCACTATCCTGTCGTGTCCCATCCTTTTCCCTCATGCACACCCGGACTATCGCTGTCCTTGTCACCATCTACGGTGACGGTGTGAAGACTCTGTTGTCTTGTCGCGTGCTTCAACGAGGGCAGTGTTACTAATTGCCTGCTCCCTTGTTAATTTTATTACAAATTTACGGTTGTGAACTATCGCAAGTGCATTTGCGAACTATTATCTAAAACACTACGTAAAGTGCGTGTATTAGCTGTGAAAGGCGTCTGTGCGCCCTCTCGTGCGCTGCCCTGATCCAGCAAAGGTCTCGAACCTTCGGCCGGCCGACGTGGAGGATTGATGGTGAATCTACAGGTCAGTGGTGTTGCATTTTCCTGCCAAATTCCTTTATCCATGTACAATTTCGTCGTCCTAATTCGTGTCGTATTTTGCAAGGTCAGACTCACGTATTTTTCGACCCCGCTTCATACAGTCCACTATTTAATTAAACCAGCCTCCCGGCGTCTGGGATAAACGCAAACAATTTAATATTTCCGCCCAAGTATTTGGTGTTAGGCGCCACCAGTTGTAAAAATAAAATTAATCGATAACGGACATGGTTTTTATGTAAGGTGTGTATCTCTCTACATAAATAGTTTGTGAATTGTGATTACGAAATGTTCCGTATGGTGCCGGACGTTAAGAATTTCACCATCGCATGTCTTCCCGTGGGTGTCGTAAAAGGCGACTAAGGGACAAACCAGAGAATGGGCAGCAGCGTTCTCTGTGCTCCTATAACAACCATACTGCGATCGCCAATCCGCCTGCCAAGCGTGGCGATTATGGCAAAACCCCCCCTATGAATAGCACAAATAAAAAATGGCCCCTAGTGCCCGGCAGCCCGCCTACCCTCGACTACGGTAGCGGTCGAGGTTACGGCATGGCAAGGGGTGCTAAGAATCTCCGGACGAGATCCGGCTACCCCAACAATCACCGACGACTGGACCTGGCAACGTACAACACGCGCACACTTTGGACCGACGAGAAGATCACCGAGCTCGAAGAGGAATTGAGCAGGTTGCGATGGAGCATTATAGGGTTATCTGAAGTCCGAAGAGAGGGGGAGGACTCGATAATCCTCAAATCCGGTAACCTGCTCTATTTCCCATTCCGAGAGGGTGACCGGCAGTCCCAAGGTGGTGTCGGGTTTATCGTCCACAGGTCCCTTGTGAACAACGTGGTGAAGATCGAGAGTGTGTCGACCAGGGTGGCGTACCTTATACTCAGAATATCCTCTAGATATTCGCTGAAGGTCATACAGGTCTACGCCCCAACCTCGGCACACCCCGACGAGGAGGTAGAGACCATGTATGAGGATATCTCCAGAGCCATGCATGGTTTCAAAACTCACTTCACCGTTGTCATGGGGGACTTCAACGCGAAACTGGGCAAACGAGACGAGGATGAGCTGCAAGTGGGGCAATTTGGAGTTGGACGACGGAACCACCGGGGTCACTTACTGGCCAGTTTTATGGAGAAGGAGGGCCTCTATATGATGAACTCCTTCTTCAAAAAGCGTGAACACGGGAAGTGGACCTGGCAGAGCCCCGATGGTGCAACAAAAAATGAGATCGACTTCATCATGTCAACCAAGAAGCAAATGTTCAATGATGTCTCTCTGATCAATTCGGTAAAAACCGGGAGCGATCACCGCATGGTAAGAGGCACATTGAACATTAAATTAAACTTGAAAGGTCTCGACTGATGAAGTCCACGCTCCGTCCAGCACAGGTCCAGGTCCAAAACCCCGAGAGCTTTCAGCTCGAACTCCAGAATCGTTTCGAGTGCCTGGGGAGCTCCGTGGACGAATACAGCGACGGGTTCGTGGAAGCTGTCCATACGGTCGGGTCTAAGTTTTTCAAGACCCGTCGTACAGTTAGAAACAAAAAGCTCTCTGATCTTACCCTCAAGCTTATGAAGGAGAGGCGTGAGATGATCCTGCAGTCTTCAGACGAGGCGTGCAAATACCGGCAGATCAATAGACAGATCTCTAAATCCTTGAAAAGAGACCTCCGCCGCTTTAATACCGAGCGTATTAAAGACGCGATTGAGCGAAATAAAGGCTCCAAGGTGTTTTCAAGGGATCTGTCTATTGGGCAGAGCCAGCTCACGAAACTGAAGACCGATGATGGCAGGATTGTATCCGCCAAACCGGAGCTTCTGAGGGAGATCGAGATGTTCTATGGGCAGTTGTACACGTCAACCAGTAAACCCGTTGCGAATCTAGCAAACGATCCAAGAGCTAGATTGACCCGACACTATACCGAAGATATCCCGGACGTCAGCCTGTACGAGATTAGGATGGCTCTGAAACAGCTTAAAAACAACAAGGCGCCGGGTGATGACGGAATCACGGCTGAACTCCTGAAGGCGGGTGGAAAACCGGTCCTCAAGGCCCTTCAGAAGCTTTTTGATTCCGTCATATTCGAGGGCAAAACGCCACAGGCATGGTGCAGGGGTGTGGTGGTACTCTTCTTCAAGAAGGGCGACAATGCCCGGCTGAAGAACTATAGGCCCATCTCGCTTCTTAGCCATGTTTACAAGTTGTTTTCAAGAGTCATCACGAATCGTATCGCGCGCAGGTTTGACGATTTCCAGCCTCCCGAACAAGCCGGATTCCGAAAAGGCTTTAGCACCGTAGACCACATACATACGCTGCGGCAGGTTATACAGAAGACCGAAGAGTATAACTTGCCTCTCTGTTTAGCGTTTGTGGACTACGAGAAAGCCTTCGATTCGATCGAGACTTGGGCTGTACTGCAGTCTCTCCAACGGTGCCAGATCGACTACCGGTACATTGAGGTGTTGAAGTGTCTGTACAAAAACGCCACTATGTCAGTCCGTCTTCAGGATCAGACCTCGAAACCAATCCTTCTCCAGCGCGGCGTAAGACAGGGAGACGTAATTTCTCCGAAACTGTTCACTGCTGCGCTGGAGGACGTCTTCAAGGTTCTGGACTGGAAGGGGCTTGGCATCAACGTTAATGGCGAGTACATCACTCACCTTCGGTTTGCCGACGACATAGTGATCATGGCTGAGACCATGGAGAGCCTCAGTAAAATGCTCGATGACCTTAGTAGAGCTTCCGAAAGAGAGGGTCTTAAAATGAACATGGACAAAACCAAGGTCATGGTGAACGCCCATGTAACACCCACTCCTATCAAGATCGGAGACTCTTCACTTGAAGTTGTAGACGATTATGTTTACCTGGGACAAACGGTCCAGTTGGGTAGGTCCAACTTCGAGAAAGAGGTCAACCGTCGAATCCGACTCGGCTGGGCGGCGTTCGGGAAGTTGCGTGGTATCTTCTCGTCCAATTTACCGCAGTGTCTCAAGACAAAAGTCTATGACCAGTGTGTGTTGCCAGTGATCACCTATGGGACCGAGACGTTGTCGCTCACAATGGGCCTTATCAGAAAGCTTAAAGTCACCCAAAGGGCAATGGAGAGGGCTATGCTCGGAATTTCCTTGCGTGATCACGTCAGAAATGATGATATCCGCAGGAGAACCAAAGTTACCGACATAGCCCGAAGAATTGCCAAACTTAAGTGGCAGTGGGCAGGGCACATTGCTCGCAGAACGGATGGCCGATGGGGCCGAAAAGTTCTGGAGTGGCGACCGCGAACTGGAAGACGATACGTTGGAAGGCCTCCCACTAGGTGGACCGATGACCTGGTTAAGGTTGCGGGAAGGCGCTGGATGCGAGACGCACGGGATCGGTCAATGTGGCGACGCCTGGGGGAGGCCTATGTCCAGCAGTGGATGTCTTTCGGCTGAAATGATGATGATGATGAATGATGATGTGATTACGATAATAAAGCTTTAAATAAATTGTTAATTTTTTCTCCTAAAAGAAGTTATAATAAAGTTGTTTATTTGGGTTTGTCCCAATAAAAGATGATACAAAATATAAATAACTCATTGGTCGTCTAACAAGTTACACAATGAACAATTTAACAATAATTGAGCAATCAATTTGTTTTTACCCAATGTCTGTAATTGCTGGAGTTGAGTTGAAAGTCTAAAGTAGAGGTAAATCAAAGTTCACAACGGCCAGACGTAACAGTAACCCCGGGTTAAAGTTCAAAGCAATATAGATTAGCTCACGATACACAAATCTCAATGTTAGAAAATATTCTTCTGAATAAACTTTCTAAAGTCTTGTTGGAAGTGTTAAAAAACCATTAAGATATTCAACTGCCTCGTTGGTATGTGTTCGCAAGCTCTACTGCTGAGCACTAGGTCCTGGATTCGATGCCCAGGTCGGGCAAGTGTTATTAGGTTTGCCATTTTGAATTTCTCAGTGTACAGAGTTTGATTTGGGTAACAGTACATGGGATTTAAAAACATAACTCGTGATTAGTGTACACTTCTGCCGAACCTTTAGCAGGTGTGATGTTATGTTATGTATATTCGACAGATTTTAAAGAGCAATAAATATGTACAAGAAATAAAAAAGTATTCATTTGTGACCCACACAGGAGACACGAGATATAAGCAAAAACAAAAAATAAAAATACTAAAAGCAAACCCTGTGCGCATCTAGAAGGCTTCTATCTCAGCATGAGCAGTGATATCTAAGTTTGCGCTGGCTGATGAGGCCCACTGTTGATGCCACAGACACACTCACGGAAACGGAACCTACTACAAAATATAAAATAGAATAAATAAATAACAAACAAAATAATATAAACCCAGAAACTGAGTGTAATTATGTAGGTAACTCTCTGCAGCATTAGCAGTTAGCACAGGTGGTTTTGAATAAATTAAAACTATGAATTGAAAAGGCAAGTAGGTCAAAACCAACGTCACTGATCATAGTCTAATAATACCAGCCTGTCCCACAGCGGGGTAAAGACCTTCTAGGCTCTTCTCATACAGAGAAGAGCCTAGAAGGTTGTTGCATGGGCATCTGTTGTTTTTAAGAGCCCACGGAAGTAACATTGAATTCGCTAAGTGCCCCACGAACTCATCCAGGCTCTCGATCTTGGTGTCCCGCTGGATCACGTCGTTCCTCACGCAGCGAGGGACGTTCATAATATGCCGCAGTGCAAAGTGTTGTTGTGGGCGAAACTTTCTTTTGTTCGTCTCGCTGGTGAGGGTGAACCAAGCTAGGGCGGCGTAGGTGATAATTGGTTTCACATAGGTTTTGTATTCGCCCAGCTTATAGCTTATGCAAGGTTCCAATAAAAATAAATAAGAAGACTAATGAACGCTTACCAAATCAATCTGACTAGAGTTTTCCCAACTATGTTTTTCTCAAATCAAATCAAAATACTTTATTTCAACAAAACCATTTTAAGGTAGTTTTGAATTGTCAAACTAAAAATGAATGTAGTTGCACATTTGCAAGCGTCAGTAGGTCTCTATGGTGAAGACTGTGTTAAGAAACTCTACGGACACTCTTTTCCATCAGTTTTAATTACAAGTATTCGGTTCGATTCTTGTTGGAAAATTACATATGTGAGGACGTTGTAAAAATAATTTCAATTAAAAGCGTCTAGAGTAAAACGAACAATTCGAAATGCAATAAGTTATTAAAAACAGGCGCCCGCTAACGAACACGAACGCGTGGATCGGCACCACTCAGGTCAACCATCATGACAGGAACCGAATGATCCAACACATGCGCCACCATCAGATAGACATTAGAGAGAGTAAGAATTTCTCAACTGGCTTCCAGACTAACTCTTCACTTATTATTTCACATGGAGCGACTGCCTTTCTGACACCACAACTCAGTTATGGATATCACGATACCCCTTGGCAAAATTGTGTCAGATTTCCTTACGACTATCAAAGATGTACCAAAGACAGTCAGCAGTCCCTGATTTCTTTGCGAAGCACGGAGGACTTTCGGTTTGTAATAAATGGTCACCCATCCATGGTCCGACCTGGGAGTGTTGCTTAACCTTAAGATTGACCCGTGCGGCTCCTATTATTTTGCCACGAGCTCCTATAATCTACAGAAAAAATATGGAAACAAATGGGTCTGGCCAATAACACACGAAGAAACACGCCACCTACAATATGCGAGTTTGTTACCCAAAGTTGAAAAGTGTTAAACATAGAATGTTATGAACAAGGAACGAGTATTGAGAATAAGACTAAAAACGCTATATATAGCTGGGCTAAGAATAATAAAAAAAAGAAGATAACTTCAAACAGCCTTGTGATGCAAGCTTACCTTTATACTCGTCGCCTAAACTTTCATACTTCCAAGCGTACAATATCTACTGCTATATAAAAGGAATTTAAATAAAACTCAGGGTTATGTAAAATTATGTATTTAAGGGAAGGAATAAAAGTTATTTCATATTATTAAGATTCTTTACCTACAGTAATAAAACTTTTAATTGTTATTATTGCAATAAAAATAAATAAACGTTTTACCGTGTGAATCCACGTGATAGGTTTATATTATCATAATATTAATGAAGGAACACGTTTTCAAGGAATGCTGTTAAATCAACCAGTTATAGTATGTGTTAAACGCCATCATAGGAGCGGAAAAGGGCCGGTGAAATTATAATAAATGGGGTTATTTGTCAATCATATAGAACGCATAAAGTACAGGTTTGATAAAAAAAATAGAAAATAAATTGTTTGTTTATTGCCTATTTCTAATTGAAGAAATAAACAAAATAAATACTTACTGATTTTAATTATTTATTATATCCTTTATTGTACACTACAAAACATACAGGACAAACATTTGTAAAAACAAGTGTACAATGGGCGGTCTTATTTTTATTTCAACCTTATCACATACATGTTAATATGCACATAATAACCCGCACTGGGCCCGCGTGGTGGATTACGGCCCATTCCCTCTCACAGAGAGGAGGCCTGTGTCCCAGCAGTGGGAACATTAATAGGCTGATGATGTGTGTGTGTGACATACATATTTACAGGATTTCACCTAACCTGATACATGTGCTTATCCTAAGAAAAGAGAAAATGATACAGACATTTTGAAGTCGCTCAAGCTTGTCCAATTGTTCTTGGGTGAGATCAAGATAGTTGAGTTATTTATTACTTTAATTAAAATTAATTCATCACCACTGTTTTCAAACTGCTGAAGGAAAACAATGTAAGAAAACTGGAATGTCCTACAGCCAAAAAATGCAAATTTATATCTATGTGACAACCACCAACTGGGGTCGCGTGGTGGATTACGGCCCATTCTCTCTTTCACAGAGAATTTGCGGTTGTCTAACCAGTGGGAATATGTTATAATATTAGCTGTGCCTACTGCTTACGATTAGTCAGTAGCCTGAGATCTGACACCAGTCTTTCCAAGGGATATAGTGTTACCCAGTTACTGGGATGTGGAGGTCAGATGGGCAGTCGGTCTATGTAATACACTGGTACTCAGCTGAATCCGGTTAGATTGGAAGCCGACCCCAACATAGTTGGATAAAGGCTATGCTAGGCAGATTGAGCGGCGGTGCCCGAGGCTTCGCTCCCGTCAACTGCCTACCCTATCTACTTTACCCTACCAATCCTATCCTGCCGTACCCTACCTTCTTACCCTACCCTACCCACTTACCCTACCCAAAAATTGTTTTGCTTAATTTTTATTTGCGTAAGAACCTTCGTCAAAGAATTAAAAAACTTTAAAAGAAAAGATGAGTGAAAACGGTAAAAGCTTGGTTATGGCGTAACCAAAGGAAGTAGGGGTTCATTTTACAAGCTTTTATTTAACTTGCAATGTATATAATGTGTGTTCGGGTCAAATCGAATTTTAAAGCAGTTATCCTCCACCGATTAAGATGAAATTTTGCATACACGTTTAGTTTGGTTGACAATGCATGGTTAGCTAAGTGACATCATTTTAAATTGAATATGGCGGACAGCCCAAGAAGGTGGACTAGTTATTTTTTTGTGCAATGCCATGATATGGGTATCAAATAAAAGGGTTTGCTGAGAAGAACACGAAAACAAGCTTGTTTAAAAAATATTTTAATGAATCATTTTTAATCTAATGTCTATTCTTATATCTTAATATATATAAATCAAGTGTCACGTTGTTTGTCCGCGATGGACTCCTAAACTACTTAACCGATTTTAAATTAAATTTTCTCACCGTGTGCAGATTGATCCAACTTGAAAGATAGGATAGCTTACATCTTAATTTATAGCCGCAATATTATTTTTTCGTCTATTATTTGACATTCACAATTATCTGTTAACTCCAAACGATTTTAACAGATGGCGATATATGTTGACTGGATTGAGTAAGTAATCAATAGATGGCGCTGCTATGTTAAACCTATCTATATATATATATATATAAGAAAGTCGTGTTAGTTACACTATTTATAGCCCAAGAACGGCTGAATCGATTTTGCTGAAAATTGGTGGGGAGGTAGCTTAGAACCAGGAGACGAACATAGGATAGTAGGGCAGGTAGGGTACAGTAGGTAGAGTAGGTAGGGTAGGGTAGGTAGGGAAGGGTAGATAGGGTACAGTAGGTAGAGTAGGGTAGAGTAAGGTAGGTAGGGTAGATGAATGTTTAGTGTTTTTATGGCAAAACAAAGTTTGCCGGGTCAGCTAGTAGGTATATAGATTTATGATTTTATCATCTAAATGACCTATCCTTGTACCAGCTTGTATGTTAAATGAATCATCACATAATAAGATTGAGGTACCTATTCTACTTATGTTTAATCTGCAAAATATATCTAAGCAAGCTAATACGAAAATATGTATTTTACCGATATTTTTAAATCCATATTTGCAAAAAAGACACGAAATATAATGTACCTCTCAATTTTTTATCTGACCGAATCCAGACATTTTCTAGTTAAGTAGACAAACTTCATGTGAATCGGAGGCCTATAAAATTTTCAAGGACCTCTTTCCAAATTCAATTATAGCTATGTATTGTTTTGTAACTTACGTCCTACTCTATTCTAATTAACAACTATTCATCAATCTCTGTTTTAAATACAATTGCACAGCACAGTGTGTGTTCCACTTTCTTTTCATTTGTAAATCATGTCAAGGTGGTGCAAAATGAACTGCTGTGTTTGTAGATCTAAATAGGAAAAACATAAAAGAAAATGATGGACTATCTGGAGTAAAACATTAAAGAAAAGTTACTGAATGAAAGTCCTTCATATGTCAGATGTCGGAGACTGGAAGATGAAAACATGTGCCGAGGAGGAGCGAGGATCTAAGTTTTTTTTTTAAGCAACCCAAAAAAAAACACTTAACTACACTACAATAAAAAAAAGTTAATTCAAAATATCAAGAAACCCGACTACGAAACTTGCTGTGCAGTCTACTGAATAGTTGGTATTGGTAAGTCAGCTCGCGATAATGTAGATATGGGTTTTTTGGTTTTAACTTTTTTTTAATAAAATTATAACGTTTTACCTATCTTTTTCTTTTCGAAATACTTTTAATCATATAAGTGTTATTTATTTTTGTAATCACCTTTGATAACCTTCATTTTGATAACCCACACGATGGGTTCGGAAGCAAAAAAAAAATGGGAACCCCACAATATGGCACCCAAAATACATTTGACATAAGATTCATCAAAATTGTTCCAAGAGATTGGGCTCTAGAAAGCCACATAGGGACAAACATAAAACAAGCATACATAGGTACATAGACTGATAAACACATTACCCTCCTTTGCGTCACGCAGTCGGGTAAAAAGTGTACAACGCTGGCTGTTTAACCCTGAAATAAAAGAACAAAAAAAAATAAGTACTTATAATTTATCAATAAGAATGTTATGGGCTAGCCTTGTCCAAGTCAATAATTTAGTAAAATTTACCTAATTATTTGAAACAATATGGAAGCTCCTAGTAGGCTAGCAGCAATAAAAATCACGTAAGTTGAAACGTCGAAGTCAAAAGACAAAAAAAAACGAATCAAATTATTGCAATTAATTTCTGAATTACTACAAAAAAAGGATTGATGATGTCAATCTCATGTCAATAATCTTTCGGCAAGTCATCTTAACTAGTTAAAGAGAAACATTGCCAAGTCTTAAAAGGGCAAAGTTTCATTTTGCCTGCTTCAACTCAAGGAAAATTCTAGGCAGTAAGTAGGAGGTGAGTCAGTATCATGTCAGAAAACTACTTGATAATTTGTTAGTTTCTACAAAGAGGAAAAATTGCCACCAAAGTCATAATTATTACCTAAAAATAATTAATTTTGTTGATAGATTCCCTATAAAATTACCGTCTAATAAAGTCACTTTGAACTGTGATAACTTCGGATTGACTTGGAATTCTTAGATCATGTAAACTTCATGTTTATGTGTTTTAAAATCTATTATTTATTTGTTTATTTTGGTTTTGTATTTTATAATGACCGTTTAATTTGTACTTAGTTTTACTACATTTGTTTGGACTGGAAGCCTTTGCTCCACTTTGATATTGTCCGACAGTTGTTTTCTATGAATTTTAAGTTAATGTATAGTATTGTAAATATTCCCATGATACAAACAACTAGTTATAAAAAAAAACTGTTTACTCCTTGATCGTTTTTCCCCTGACGCACTCTGAGAAAAATATGTCAATTATATTTATTATGATTGAAAATCAATAACATTAATTGTAATACATTGTGTCAATGAGTGGGTGTTTAATATAATGTAGATATAATGTATGCCTGCACGTGGTACTAGGGGGGGTAGGAATCTAAGGAAACCAATTAGACAATTGATTGGCAACTCATAACTTAAAACATCGCGGTTCGATCCTTAATCTACCAGAATAACAGACGTATTACAGAGTGCACCTGTACTTGGTTTATATCCTGACTAGTAGTATTAACAATAACATTAAAGGTTGTCTGTAAGAGATTGCCTAGTGCGATAAAAACCGCCCATTGTACACTTGTGTATATTAACGTTTGTTCTGTATGTAGTTTTGTGATGTATTATAAAGTATACAATAAATAAATCTTAAATAACCGTTTCCCCTCCACAATAAATTGTTTTATAGTCAAAATGTGAACTCTCTACCAGCATCTGTGTCTACCATTTATGACCCGCCTTTAAAGCAAGAGTGAATCTATATTACATTCTACAGCGGCAACGTAATATTCTTCCTTCCTCGGACTGAATAGCTAAAACTAGTACGGTCAAGTTAATTAACGGCTTATCACCCGTGGCTCAAAATACCCGAATATCTCTTTCTTCAATTGTAAAGGCTAAAGCTTTTCATTCCCAAGGAAGACATACAAGTCGTCCATAGCTCCATCATGAGCATGAAAATGAGTTGACAGAGTCACCATTGAGCCCGATTCTGTGTGTTGACATAGAATCGGGAACAATTGTGAGAATATAGGAAGGATGTTGCTCAGCGGTGAGACTGTACAGGCTACTTGTAATATCAATATCATCATCATTTCTGTCGAAAGTCGTCCACTGTTGAACATAGGCCTCGAACGGTCCTGTGTATCTCGCATCCGGCGGATTCCCGCAGCCTTAACCAGTTCCTACGTTGAGAGAGGCCTTCCAACACTGCGACAATGCCAATCAAATGAGATAATAGCTGTCATATTATACAAAACAATAATCACCTTATGGTTGCACATCACTTGCAGATCATCAAACGACCAGAGGCTCTAAACAAATGATATTCGATGTCAGCGAAGGCGATAGTCAAAGTATCAAAAAGTAAGGGATTGATCACGTGATTTTTCGATATCGCTTGGCAATCCCATACAATGTTGCCTTTTAGATAATCGCCATCGCCACGCTTTCGATGATAGAATGTCACTTGTCTAGGACCTAAGGTCTATTTATCGACAGTAAAATCGTTTCAATCGTTCGTTCGAAACGAACCGTTTCGTTCGTTTCATTCTGAATCGCTTCGTTTTGTACGCTTACCACTGTTATGTTCTTTTTAACCTAAAGGTTGACTGGTAGAGAACGCCTTGCTGCATTATGCCCGCCTATGTATCACTATTGTACATGAAGTTTAATTAAATAAATAACGTTAGTGAAGTTATAATTTACCTACTTGGCCTGCATTGTTATAAATTTCTCGGATTTATCTCCAAAAGATAACAACCAAAACAAATCAGTACTTCCTAAACACGTAATCTTCGGTTCTATCGTCACGCTATCGGTCACTCACGTCCAAGCGGTCACGTACGACGCCGCACGCACCGATCGGTTCACAAAAGTATGTCAATTGTTTGTGGTTACTTGCATCGCTTCCTTTTCCGGCTTTTTTTCAAGAATTGGTACATAGCATATGACTATTTAATGACATTTAAGTAGTATTTGTACGTCTCTCTTGTCCAGTCATCTAACGAGTGCTAGCACGCCTCCTAAACTTATGATCTTGGTGTTATGCACAGGTTATAGGGCGAGTTCACCTCTGTATTGAAACGTAATTTTGCGGCCTCTAGTTGTGTATAATTCGTTGATAGACAATCTTTGTTTATTTTTATGATAATAATATAATATCATATCATCGTATGCTTCTTCCTCAAAGTCAAATTTATTTATTACAACTAGTCCATTAAGCGGCACTTTTGTCAACTATTAAAATTTACAAGTAACAAAAATTGATTCTACCGTGCCTTCTAAAAAGTAGCTTGTTATGGAGATGAACGCACAATAAACTCCATTAGTAATCCTCCAATAGTAACTTGATAACTTGGCTTTCCATTACAATATGGCATAATAATAAAATTTTCTACAATATAACCGACAACGAGTAAAATCGACAATAGTTTGTGTGGTCAGCCAGCCAGCCAGAGGTCTTAAGGTGCTAGTACTAGCACCTTAAGACAAGGTGCTTCAGTGTTTATCTATCCATAACGAACTACTCATTCTGCCTAGTCTTTACGCAACTATATTGGGGTTGGCTTCCCGTCAAACCGAAAGCAGCCGAGCACGAGTATTTTACATGGAACAACTGCTTATCTAACCTCCATATCCTAATAACTGGGTAATACGATTTGCTAGCTTCCGACAATGCAACAACTGTCAAAGATATAAAAAAATCATAAAATAAAAAAAACCTTACTGCTTAAGAAGCCAACTAAAAAGAAGTAAAAAAGAAGAAAATCATGCTGTGCAGTCGGCGGATACATAATTATATACGAGCTGGCCGACCAAAACCATATGTGTATCTTCCGACTGCACAGCATGATTTTACCCTTCATTTTGATACCTCTCGATGGGTATGGAAGAAAATAAAAATTGAGACCCCTCAATATGGCGCCCAAAATCCGTCCTGTTTTTTTTACGTACCTATCTAAGAACCCTTGGGCATCATCAACATGCGCATTTCGACTTCTCCCACTGCTGGGCATAGTCCAATCCTCACGTTTTAGCCGCACACGTCAACAAAGTCGTTAACCCATCTTGTCGCCATAAATTCAATTTAACTACGTAGTCCTATTGTTACATTATAAAAATCTAATTATTTCTATTTGTACACTGTTACCACCTGTTAGGAATCGAGAGATTTCCTTATTGCTTTACTCATTCCCATTGTTTACTTTTGTTTACAAGCACTCTGTCAAAATAAACTGTAAAATATTTCATAGGTAACATAAATTATAATTAGCTAAGTAGGTATAAAAAAGGTATATTTTTTTAGCTATTTCGTGTTAGAAATGAAGAGTAAAATTTATGACAAGTCAAATTGATTCAATGATTATTATCTGGTTTAAAATTTTGGTGAGGCGTCATAGGCAGAGGCGCCCCTACAGTACACCCAATCTATCTAATACCTTTAAACGAGCAATTCTTGTACATAATATGTATATATATATATAATCTGAATCTCGGAAACGGCTCCAACGATTTTCATGAATTAAGTAAGCAGTGGGTTTCGGGGGCGATAAATCGATTAAGCTAGTTTTAGAAAACGTCGTTTTCTCTATTTTCTTCGCCCAGGTACTGTTTACATAACATTAAAAGTTTTTTTTTCAAAATTTTGTTCCAACGAATTTTTAACTTCCCATTGAACTTCAAATTTGGTGATAATGTTTATTATTACGAATATTTAATTAACAAATACCAAGACATTGATTGACATACTTTTCTTTGCAATTTCTAAATTGTTCCTACTTGTTTTTGCGGTTTGGTATGGAACCCTAAATGTGCGAAGTCCGACACGCGCTTGGCCGCTTAGTACCAGGCGAAATGTGGCTGTTACTAGTTCCAAAGTTTAAATCTCCCATACTACTCAAGCAAGTGAATTTCATGACTATTTTCATCACGCCCTTTTCTATTATTAAACCTTGCGGAATAAAACGCTATTTACTTTGTCAGTAAATACTTAGTCAACATTTACTTTAAATTTGCAGGAAACCCATTATTACTCTTGTTGGCATTATGTATCTCATGGACTAGTTTATTTCAGCGGTTTTTGCCTATTCACCTGTGCGTGACGCAAAGGAAGGAACGTGTTTATTAGGCTATGTATGTATATATGTTTGTTCCTATGTGGCGTTCTAGACAACAAACGAGCAGCCCGATTTTGATGATTCTTGCGTCATTTTCGAGTGTCACTGGCTAGGTACATTTAAATTAAAAAACCGGCCAAGTGCGAGTTAGACTCGCGCACGAAGGGTTCCGTGCCATTATCGCAAAAAACGGCAAAAAAATCACGTTTGTTGTATGGGAGCCCCCCTTAAATATTAATTTTATTCTATTTTTAGTATTTGTTGTTATAGCGGCAACAGAAATACATCATCTGTGAAAATTTCAACTGTCTAGCTATCACGGTTCATGAGATACAGCCTGGTGACAGACAGACAGACAGACGGACCGCGGAGTCTTAGTAATAGGGTCCCGTTTTTACCCTTTGGGTACGGAACCCTAAAAAAGGGCAATGACGTATTTTGGGCGTCATATCGTGGGTCCCAATTTTCTTCTTATCGTCTTTTTAGTTCGCTTCTTAACAGTTGGGTTTTTGATTTTTTGGATGTTTTTTTTTATTCAGTACTTTTTCTGGTCAATAATGACGATGATGATAAGTGATTGCGAAGCTTTTTATCTGTATCAGTAAAAGTTATTAATCCTCGACGGAAAAAGAGGGGATTATAAGTTTGACGTGTGTACTTGTGTTTGTGTGTTTGTGTATCTGTCTGTGGTATCACAGCTTCTAAACGGATGGACCGATTTTGTTTTTTGTTTGATATGTAATTCGTAATCGGATCAGCACTTTTAGAGATTACTCCTTCAAACACAGAATCAATTTAACCTCTAATTATGTTTACAATATTTGCAAGAAAGCCACGGTTTCCTATTTTAACCCCTGACGGAAAAAGAGGACTTTTATAAAAGAAGTATGTATCTATGTTATTCTCCTGCTATGCTGCTATTATGTTAGCTCCTAAATGGATGGACAGATTTTGATTTAGATTTGTTTTATTTGAAAGTTGACTCTATCGAGAGTGTTCTTAGCTATGTTTGATGGAAATCGGTTCAGCCGTTCAAAAGTTATGGGCGTTTTACTGTTTGAATCGGAGTATTTTTGCAAGATATTGTGTTACAATTACGTGTTTCGATAGATTGCCGATCGAAGCGTGTTTAACTGTTTACTACTAGATACATTATGTAGTTTAAAAACATGGGTAAATAAGTGATAAATGATAAATGATTGAATGAGAATTGATAATAATAACCCATTATTTGTTTTGATTTCTTGTTCTGCAGTTTATGTCTTTTCCTGTTTATCTGTCACAATACTAACAACATCTAGACTCTAAAGAAATAATTATACAATAGGCAAAGTTATTAGAATACAGTGTGCAGATGTTATCAGATGCACCTTGTAGGTAAAATTAAATTGTTTAATTTACTTACTGTTGAGTGATATAATTACACGCAGGTCTAGGTAATACCTTGGTATTTTGATTTGTTTAAGGAAAAGTAATGAAAGTAGCGTTTGCAAAAAACGTTGGAATAGATACCTAGGTAATTTCGGTAAACCAAAATTTTATCGACTTAAATAATAACACATAAACCCCTTATCTTTGATTTCATATTATTCGGCTCAGCTAGCCATGCACCAATCGAGAATTTTACTTGGGTGTGATGTCTAATCGAGAATTTTACTTGGGTGTGATGTCTAATGGGGCCTCTGCGAATTGGCTTCGGCTCCTGGCACACCTTTCAAAGTGCCGGGACATCAGGGTTCCGAAATCAGCTGCTACAGTAGTAGTTGCAGATAATTGCTCACTTGCACCCTGAATGACCTGTACAATGTCTGACGCTGCAATAAGCCTGGCTACCTACTGGGTCCAAATCCAAAAGTTTGATCAAATGTAATCTTGAAAAGAAAAGAAGAAGATTCAAAACGATAACTTTTTTTGCCACCTCTACAGCCGTCTACCCCGTAAAACCATATGCGTCAACATAGCTCCCAACATAACAACACCAGTCACTATTTACCCCCGGAGATAACTTTACAATGATATTGTCAACCTTATCATATAATTTTAGAAAACAAATAAATCTCGGAAATGAACAGATTCAACTAAAGACGTCAGACGACACGTGAGTTCTGTACTATCAGCTGGGTGATAACTTGTGGTCCCCTGCAGAGAAGATTTAACCCCTGACTCAACAGGCGCACATGCGCAAGAGTTTGCACCTAGAGATATATTTAGTGTCCGACCGATCCTTTGCCTTCGGCCATCTTCGGCAAAAAATACGACCTTCAGCCGAACCTTCGGCTTCAGCCAAAACTGGCCGAAGTTTTGACCGAAGCCGAAGGTTCATACCAAGTGATGAAATTTTACAATCTGTTACGAATGCTTGTGAGACCCAATGGAAGAGTTGAGGGCAGGGTAGGACGTCTTTTGTTTTTTTTTGGTGTGGGAAAACTACCAATGACTTCTCCCGCTCTGGGTGAGGTGGGAGGGCGTGTCAGACTTTTACTGACTAAAACCCACCCGTGTTGTTTCAGTTGCTGGAGCCAGGGCCGCGGCCAGGGTAACTCTTTTTCAAATTTATCTACGAGCCAGACACGCATCGGCGCTCACGGATCCCGTGAGTTTTGACTATCTATTATAGCTACCTTCGGCATTATAGCTACCTTACTAAACATCTTGCCTATTATAATCGTTTTTACAAAAATATACTACCGACTTTCAAATAAAAAAACTACAAAGTGAAAAATAACTTTAATTTTGGAAGTCGGTGTCGATAATGCAGAAATTGTACCTACCAAAGACTTCCAAAAATAAAGTTATTTTTTATTTGAAAATCGGTAGTATTTTTGTGTAAAAATGTTTTTATTCGCTTTATAGTGTTTTGTTTTGGAATTCGGTTAGATCTTTGGAAATCCTTTTTTTGCCTCTTCTTCTTAGTCGTTCCCTGGTTGGGGTGGCCAGGCGTCCGCGTCCGGATAAAGCCGGACATACTTAGGTTTTTAGGATACGTGTCCGGACACTAAACTCTAGTTGATGTCCGGCTTATCGGACTTTTGTTAGGCTCTCATATTTTACCAGTAAGGCGCTCGGACAGACAAATACTCGTATTGATGTTATTATTGCAACAATGAACAAATAAACTTTACTCTTTTTTTAATCTCGGGCTCTACCATGACGTGTCAATATCAAAACTATCATGGTTCCACAGTGAGAGAGAGACAGAGATAAATAAAAAATATAGCTAATAGTAATAATATAATGCGATTATATGCGGGTAACACTATACCCCTTGGCAAGACTGGTGTCAGATCTCAAGCTTCTGACTACCCGTAACGATGTCAAAGATCTTCAAATGCTGCCGGGACCAACGGCTTAACATGCTTTCCGAGGCACGGCGGAAGCTCGGTATGTTGAAATGGTCACCCATCCACGGACCGACCTTGGCAAGCGTTGCTTAACCTTGAAGATCGACCCGTGCGGCTGTATTATTTAGCCACGAGCTCCTAAGATGAGAAAAGGTACGTAGTATCAGTAGTAAAAGTGTAAGTATGGAAATAAAAAATAAATATTAAACTAACTCTTAAATAAAAAGATTTTTGTGTACAAGCCCTATTAAAAGACAATTTTTAAACGAAATTCACTATTTTTTTTTTTTTTCAAAAAATTACAAATTTTAATGGATTAAGACGTCTTTTAAGGGTTATTTGTTAGTCTTTGGGTTGGTCTGCACACTGACAAAACAATCACAGCTCTACTCCAATTAGTTTTAATATTATTATTACCTAAAAAGAACCCCTGCACATTTATGCCTTGTAATTTTTGCAGAATTTTAGTAATGCACTAAAAAAGTGTGCTGATTAAATGCCATATGTGGAGTATTTTAAGTGTATTTTACGGCCTTAAAGTTTCACTCTGGATGATTATGAAAATTTCTGAACATTGTTGTGTGAAAAAGTCTACGTGAATATATCCTTGAGCAAAATTTTCCAGGTTGGTTTCAACATTTCAGATCGTAATAATAAATAATTAAAAAGAGATATTTACTTCTTCAGTCTTATAATATTTTTATATAGCAACCTCGTGTCTTTTAGCACAAGCGCGTAATGTGGGTTATTTATTTATTTATATACACTTTATTGTACACCATAATAAACAAGAAAAAGAAACTTAATACTAAAAACATACAATGGGCGGCCTTATCGCATACCGCGATCTCTTCCAGGCAACCTGGAAATTTTTAGTATTGATAATTTTTATTATTGATAAAATTAAGTGTAATTTACGTCCTTAAAGTTTTATTACTACAACCGGACACATAGTTTAGGAACAGAAGCTGATATAAAACTGTTATACTTTTTTAAATAAAGCGATAGATATAATTTCAGATAAAATTAACTAAACAATGGCATCAGCTGATTGTGTGACTTGGATAACCCATGAATACGCAAGAAGCGCTGAAATAAAGATATATTATTCTATGACGTCACAGTTACTATGCTGACATGGGTCCGGGCAAAAGGCTTATCATCTTGTTAGTTATAAGTAAAGAAGTATACGCGTCACAGTGTAGGCAGAAAAGGGGTGTGCCTTTGTCTTAAGGCTGTAGTCGGTCATTCTTCCATACAAACGTAGTATGGCTAATACTCCTCTGTTTGACGGTGTACGTTCAAAATAATGTCCTGTATGGAAACAAAAGAGTAAAATATAACATACGTATGTATTTTAAAGTAATGAAAGTTCCATATTTCAACACTAATTTACCGCATCTTTGAGTGGTAATAAATACCATAAGAAGAAGGAAAATTTTAAAACATCCACCATACAGGGATAGATTAGTAGTTCAAAAATGCAAATAATTTTATTTAAAAATTCAGTAGTTCGCGCCCTAGTTTTCGTTCTAAATGGTGTATAAAAGTAATGAAAAGTCTGCACACGTAAAGTTTGGACCGCGTATCTGGGACTGCGTTACTATCCGCGGATGGATATGGGCGGTTTTGACTGCGGATCAAACTGTCGTGCAAATTACGATTAAAAATGTGTCCACGGTTTGGAACGCCGGTGGATCTTACATATTGCTAAATATGTAAGATCCCGGTCCCAGAAAACCCAGGCAGGCGCTTTACTTTGTATAAATTATTTCATCACCACTGCTCTCAAAATAGTGACGGAAAACATCGTGAGGAAACCGGCATGTCTTAGAACCAAAAATTCAAAGACATGTGACATCTACTAAACCACACTGGGCCCGCGTGCTGGATTATGGCCCATTCCGTCTCACAGAGAAGAGGCCTGCACACATAAAGAACCAAATGGGAGTATTTGTGTCTCTCAGAATTTTTTTGTGCTTTACCAAAAGGTACGAGTTACTTAGGGTTGTGGCAGGTCTAGATAAAATACATCAACATAATACTGGTACCAACTCGGCAGTATCCAGTTATATGGCAAGCATTTAGACCAATATGGAAAACGTGACCTTATCCCGACCCTGGCGTCGAAATCTGGACCTCACCCCCAGCGGTTACTGACAACTACTTAGCCACTGACACTCACGTAAATTAAAATACTGCAGTGAAAAATATTTAGCAACATTTCTTATTGACCCTTCATAAGATTACAGATTTTCGGTAAAACCCAAAAACTATGCAGTGACAAGATAAAAACTTATTTTAAAAGACGTGACAAGTGTTTATAAATCTTAACTATCATCATAACACGTCTATTTTGGAGCACAATTATGTACTTAATTTAAGACAATGATCTCTGTGTAAACATAATAATATTTTCCAGTAAAAATACAGTAGTTTTGTGATGTAAATAGGAGATAATTTTTATTTACCTAACTATAAAAATATTATAATATGATGTAGGCTGCCTCGTAGTTCGTAGGTTTATTTATTTATTAAAATCTCCCTTACAACTATCGTTACAGGTGTATACCTAAGGCGATAGCGCGGCTTTAAAATTAATTAATTTACAATATTAAACTATGAAAACGTAAAAACAAGTAGTACATAATAACATCTAAAAATAACTTCTATACTAAGTTCAATAAATATAAAAACACAATATTTCAAATATAAAGCTACAACATAAAGCCTACTCTAATCTTCACTATAACATAGAATAAACGACAATATTTTGCGAATTCACTCAAGTTTAGTGGTTGCAAGTGCAACTTCTGAGCGTAGTATTCTGGATTCGATAAACTGGTTTCATAAAGTTTTTACCTTTTGATTTTCAGTATGCTCGTAGTCTGGTATTATGCCAAGATAATATTAGGGAACAGGCGAGTTGGAGTTTATCAACCGAAAACTCGGTAAAAACATGGGATGTTCAACGAATGAGCAATTAGCAGTCAGCTTCATCATTTATCATGAATTCTGCCCATCCTTGACAGTTTGACAGTCTTATATTATCTATTCAAACACCAGAAATTCCGACAACCAGTCATGCCAAGGGTTCACTTTTTATTTTTATTTTTTGATTCTATAAACTCGCGCTTCACCACTACTCACCACCTATTTAGTCTTGACTTAAAGAACCCTAGATTGTATTTGTCGGGCAACACGGACTCCAGCAGGTAATTCTACTTCTTAGCTGTCCGCATAATAAAAGTATTCCCAAAACGTTTAGTGCGTACCTATGGGTGGGAAGTCAACCATGTACCAATGGCCCATCGCCGTCCGTTTGGTAGCCCGATGATGAAACGGGCTAGGTAGAATTAGGTAATAGTGCGGTGGGATTGTCCCAAAAAAAAAAAAACCATCGCACACTACCCGAAATGTAACCGTTAAAAACCAACCAGCTGGCAACTCGGCGACAATGTTCAAGGCTCTGGAGCTTTGACTTGATCAGCGCCTCATTGGCGATGAGCTTGGCCCGCTTTTCGATCGACTCTAGTGCATCAAGCTGGTATTTAGCAGATCCATCCCAGAGATGAGAACAGTAGTCCATGCATGATCGGACTTGCGCTTGATGCAAGTTGAGCAGCTGTTCTGTCATGAAGACCTTCTTACCTTCGCAAGGATCCCCAACTTACAAAATTGTGAAGGGTAGATAGACCGTCGCTTCATGTAAAATACCAACTGGTTTTTAGCTGCATTGGGTTTGACCAGAACACCCCAACATAGTCTTTGCTGATGATGATGATAAATAAGGTGACAGTGTTATATGTCACTGCCTTCTTATAACCAAATACATACGGCAATTCTCTATTTAGTACAAAGTTGATTGCTTTATTACCAATTTGTTTAACTAATTGATAGGTGAGTAATTAGTGTATGTTTTCGTTGACATAATTGGGAACACCTCGTTTCTGACGCAGTCTAGCTAGATAAGTGTGCTCTTATACATAATGCAATAGCAAATTGGATTGCCGTCCGGTCTGTTGCTGGGCCGGGATCCTGCCGTTTTGCCGAAAAGATTTTGACAAAATTTCATTACCCAAACAAATTTTAGCAACCTTTTTTTATACCATTGCAATATGTCGAATGATTTTAGGACGCATATTTTTATTTGGTCAAATTTTTACTTGGCAAAATATTACCAAGTATAATGTCATTATGGCATTTGGTCTTTAATCAAATGATTTATTACAGCAAACAATCTTCAGACAATAAACGTTTGGTGAAATGATTTGTTAAGACAAAAAATATTAAGGCAAAAAAAAATAAGAAGTTTTGGGAATTATTTAATTTAAAAATTATTTTAATATAATCATTTGTTTAATGCAAAATATTTTTACATTACAATTTTAAAAAAATTGCAAAGGACGTTAGCAATTTTATTTCGGAGTATTTAGTCTTGTGTTGCAGAATTCGATTAATTATTTCAATTTGTCTGAAACAAGTCAAATTTATGGTTACTTGGTATTAGTTTATTTAAGGAAGTAGTTAGAGTAGGTTAATTATTAAAAAATGGTTAGGTTAGGTTAGGTTAAAACTGTGACCTCCTACGCACGAGCCGAGCGAGCGAAGCGAGCGGTGCCGCGGCAGCGGCCGGCGAGTGCCAGAAACGACTTGCATTAATAGAAAAAAAAGAGATTGTTTTTAGTAGGTTACCCGGAACTGAACTATTTAGATTAGGATAATAACTTTTTTTTTAAAAAATGTTGAACGACTACATTAAATTACATATCTTTTTTTGCAATTCTCCTCTCGCAGATATGCTGGAAGAGATTTCGATAGAAATAAGCATACCTTTGTACCTATTTTCTGTTCCTTCTTCTTGTCTATTTACTGTGTGTGTGTATATTAATGGTTAAATAAATAATAAATAAATAAATAAAACTAAAAAATATATATAAAAAAAGGAAAGTAAAAAAGTATAAATATTTGGCTTATTTGATTTTGCGTTAAAACTGTTATTCCAACTGAAATATTTGACTAAATAAAAAATGTTAAAAGTACTAGTTGGTAAACAAGTTATAGTTTAAACGTTCATTTCCCAAACATTAGGTTTGCGTTACAATTTTTTGTGAATAGATTTATTGCTAAGTAATAATTTGGCTAATGAAATTATGCGAACATTTTTTTGGGAAGTGAAAATTTGTCAAATTCCTTTCGGTCAAACAAGGGAGACCCTGCTGGGCCATTTGTCATTTGGTTAAATGACAACGAATTATTAAACCTGTACGAAAGGGAATTTATTTCATGTTGCTTATATGACCGAATAAAGTGTTTTGTCGACTGTTGAAGATTGAAATGTTACGACTAACGATTTATGTAAAAAGCATTCCCAAGGGTTTACCCGTCTTCTTAAGCTTTTAGGTTATTATATCCCTAAAACTATAAGAGGAGGAGAACCATAAAACAAAAAAGAACAATTGTGAAATATGTTAAATACACTTTAAGAATTATACCACAAAAACTTTTGCAACAATTAGGAACTTGGAAAAGGAAACTTTAAAATTAGGGACAATTAACATCTTTCTCATAGTCATGAAGCATCCAACCTAAACTGCCTCCCCTTCTTTGATTTTTTCCTTTTCTAAACCATTTTTAGGGTTCCGTACCCAAAGGGTAAAAACGGGACCCTATTACTAAGACTCCGCGGTCCGTCTGTCTGTCTGTCTGTCTGTCACCAGGCTGTATCTCATGAACCGTGATAGCTAGACATGATCTGTATCTTGAAATTTTCACAGATGATGTATTTCTGTTGCCGCTATAACAACAAATACTAAAAACAGAATAAAAATAATATTTAAGGTGGGCTCCCATACAATAGACGTGTTTTTTTTGCCGTTATTTGCGATAATGGTACGGAACCCTTCGTGCGCGAGTCCGACTCGCACTTGGCCGGTTTTTAATTTAGACACAGTAATCATCATCATCAGCCTTTTAAATTTCCCACTGCTGGGACACATGTCTCCAAGAGAGGGAGTGGGCTATTATTATCCACCACGCGGGCCCAGTAAACATTGGTTATTGCACGTCTTCGATTTTTTTATTATAGGACATGCCGGTTTCCTCACGATGTTTACCTTCACCGTTTTGAGAACAGTGGTGATGAAATTATTTAGGTACACGAAGTAAAGCGCCAGCTCGGGTTCGAACCCACGACCAGCCCGTAATTCGGGGCCGTTACCACTGGTCCACCACTGCTCTTATAGTAATGTTTCTTTGCAAAGAAAATATTTCCAATATTCTTTGAGTGATGTTGAGTTTTGACCGATTCTTTGGTAACTTTCTTTGTATTTTTATTCGAATGGCAAACTTTAGAAATTTCAATTTGAATATAAACTGACGAGTGCCTTCATCGTCCGATAGTTTATGTTTTCAAACATGGTGCCCAAAAGTCTCACGGTCCTAAAAATACCAGTTTAACCCGTAAATTAATAAATAATAAACTAAAGTTAATACCAGTTTCCTATAAATTATGTATAAAGTTCGTTTTAAGAATTTACTGTTCAGCGCGCAAAATAAAACTTTGTATGTCGGACATTGAACTTGATATTGACATTATTTTATCGAGAATCATATCGATATTGATACTGACTGCCATTTTATTGGTTCATGTAATAGTTAATAGGTCGTTCTTCTCCGTCATCATCCCCATCATCATCATCCGCAGCCTGACTTCGCCCACTATGGGACATAAACCCCTCCCTTCTTGTCGCCTTCGTCTCTGTACTGCTTGGTTTTTTCCGTGTTGATTGACTAAAAAAAAGAGAGAGGTTTCTTATGGACACCCGGTTGGAACGGAGTTCGATTCATTAAGTTCTTCTCTTTTTAATAATAATGTAAAAGTTGAATGAAGGAAACCTTGATAATGAGTCGTCTGTCAGCGAAATTCCACCGCTGAATTACGACACGAAAAATATTTTAAGTATTTTTTATCCCACCGCACTATTCCTAAACCACTGAAACTCCTGAAAGCCAGAATCAACTGTGGCGACCACCAGTAAAGCGCCGAGCAATGAAGATTGACGAAGTCCCGGAGAATGAATTTAACAGTCTTGGATCCTGCTACGAAATTAATCAGAAAAGAATAACGGAGGAGTAGGAAAAAAAAAACGAATTTCCACTTCCCTCCATATCTAGCAGGGGACAGAACGAACAAGGCCAATAGGCACAAAGGGTCGTTTACAACTAAGATGAGCCCAGTTGCATAGCTTTGGCAGTAATGTGGTTGCATCGGGAAGAACGCAACGCAGATGTGCGATGGCCTGGTTTTCGAAAAAGAGGAAATGAAAAAGATTCGGATCAAATAGACGATGATTCGCCTACAGTAGGGATAGGGAAAACACAAATACTTGTGTTCGATTTCCGAGAGTAGACCGCTGGAGCTGCAAAACGATTTAAAGTTGCTGGGTTTGACGTCTGTCAGACTAATGTTGACGTCTGTCAGTTTCAAAAATACGCAGGTGGGATGTGACCTTTAGTCTTGCTCTCTAGTATATAATAGTAGTCTATGGTCTTGCTTACACCCGGTGCGATAGCATTGTGCGGGAGAGGAAACAAGGGGGTAGGAGACGAATCCAGCCCAACATTCTCCACTCGCGTTTCTCTTCCTACCCACATGCACGACATATCTTTTGATTTTTTTTTCGAAAGTTACTCCACAAGTTTACCGAGATAGTATAGCTATTAGTGAAAGATGCTGGATACTGTATATGCTGAAAACAATGTACGACTCCCGGGCGGTCACGGGAGCGAAACAACTACTTATAAAATAGATTTAAAACTAAATTTAGGTAAGGTTACTAAATTAAGGTTTAGTTTATATTGCCAAATAAAAACTTTTTTGTCGATCACTCCTAAATAAGTTGGTGTAGCGATTGTAGAAAGTCATCAATTGTATATACTATACCTATCTATTGTTGGAATAAGGCTTTTATTAGCAATGACCTTGATCAGCTAGTATGTACCAAGACACGGAGAGTAGTACTAGTGTCAACAGAGTGCATTCAACCAAGACTGAACGTGACCAAATTACTTAACTTCCCGGATTAATCGATGTAAACGGTAGCCGTTATAAATGTTAGGTTCTGGGTCGCAATCAAAGTAATCAAAGCCTTATTCTCACCGGTTTCAAGTCTTCTTAAGGGACACTGACACAGAGTCGAAGCGTCAAACTAAAAATGTATAAGAATAAATATTATAAAAGGAGGGTTTTGAACTTCGCCACAGTCTCGTAAAAAGACGCTTAATGCTAGTGTCGTTTTTATCTTTTCAGAAATGTGTGCTTACGTTCTGGAGATAAATGTAATTGTCAATAAGCTATGTAAGTTCTTAGATTGACACTTCGTCTATACGTTTTCTTCTTCTTTTCGTTCGAATGGTACATTTAATCAAACTAGTAGCCCCGTATATTGTAGCGTTACGTATAGCTCAGTGGAGCTATACATAATCCACGTTAATAAAATTAAGATAAAAATAAAATAAAATTAATAAAAAGGATATAGCAGTATAAACAATAGGCCGGCTTCAGACGTCGTGGGCAGCTAACCAGGAGCAGGTCGGGCAGGAAGGCGTGGAATGCCCGAGGTAGGCAGGTGAGCAGGCACCACGACGGACTAGCAGGCAATCGGGCAGGTAGGCAGGTCAGCAGACAGGACGTGGCACGGTGTGATGGTACGGCTGATGCTGCACTATCAGTGTGTGCACCTAGTCAGCAGGTCGGTAGATGAGAAGGCAGCAGGAATCTGCGCGTGCTGAAACAGGCGCGCTGTGGTCTCGCACGTCACTGTAGACTTGACTGCCACAGCTCATACACCACGTGCAGTAGATATGCAGCAAGGTGTTTCGGGGAATCAGACTGTGACGTTACACGCCGTAGATATGCAGGTACATGGTAGGCAAATTATACACAGTATAACACACAATAATAATATATATTTAAACTAGAGCACTTCATAAATTATTACACAAGCTAGATTTAAGGCTTTTAAAGAGTTTTAAGAATAGCAAATACACTTCGTAATATAGTACTCAGTATAACCGTCTTTCGGCGTTCCGACCAGATTACTAGACTAAAAAGCTGAAGCCCGTTTTTCACTCGTTTTCCGTCCCTTCTAAATTTCAAATTCAAATCTCAATGAGACCAGAACGAATAAAAACGGCTTTACAAAGGCGGGTCAGTCTGCGCTGACCTTACAATAATGTACAACTAGCTTAAGGAAAGGTCTAGGTAGTCCATGGTACCTATGGTATGTCTATGGCTTTAAGAAAATAAAATAGACAGACAGATGTCATGTCAGATGAAAATGTCACAGTAGAAAAATATTGCAAGAATTATAATTTACGAATATAATTTAAGTTTTAGATATTTAAAACAGTCAGAGATAACTAAATATGCTTTCCAGATGTAATAATACAAAGAATATATAAAAATGAGTTACACAAATTGATACAATATCAAAAGGTGTGAAGATGGTATGTAAAGTGTTATAAAATCGTAAGTAGATGTGGAATAAATACCACAATATGTGGCCATATTTATTGCAGCATCAGAGGAATTGTCCAAGTCATCCAGGGTGCAGGTGAATCACGTCATTGACTCTTAGGGCCTAGAGACAGTGACCAGCGATAACGAATGTCAAAAAGTTCCAAATGTAAGGGAATGACCACGTGCCATTTCGGTGACGCATTTCATGCCACATATTTTGAATTTTGAAATCGTTATCGGTTAGAAAATTTCATTTTTCTAAAGCCCTTTGTACTGTATCGATGAGTAATCAAGTTATATTATAAAAAATACACAATCAGCAGGAAATAATATACAGGGTATGCCTATAGGTGCATGGCGACTACACACATCAACACGGTCTAGGGATATTTCATACTCAATTAAATAACTCGAAAAGTACTGGCCGCATTGGAATCTTTTATACACCGATTTGTTTGTAATTTATCTCAGACTAATTCCAAATTCAATTTTTTTTTAAATTCTTTTGTTTCGGTGGCTTAAAAACGTCCAACAGGTGCTGGGGCCCGTAATCTTGCCCCACAGAACACAAATGGGGCAAGATTTCCTGCTCATGCACGACAATGCCCGGGCACACACGGCGAGAACGGTAGCAGCTTGGTTACATACACACAATGTTAGGGCCTTAGACTGGCCTGCTCAATCGCCAGATCTAAATCCCATTGAGCATGCGTGGGATATGCTGCAAAGAAGAGCTCTGAAGGAAGTTCCTGAAAATCTGGCTACAGAAGATCAACATTTTGCGCACCTCAGAAGGACATGGGACAATATTCCGCAGCAAGACATTGACAATCTTGTTCTGAGCATGCCGAATCGTTGCCGATGTGTTATGAACATCATGGGCGCTTTCTCAGACTACTAACTTCAAGTTTATAAACACAAATTAAATGATGTTTCTTATTTTTTTTCAGTTTTTACTCATAAATTAAAAGTTAATTCATATATGGTTTCCGTCTATGCTTCATTTTTTTTCCATAAAATCCTGAAATTTTAATCGAAGTACCTTAACCATTATTAAAAAATGGTAGAATATTAAATAACGTATCTTTTAAATATATACAAGTCTTATAAATAATTAACACATTGATAGTAATTCGCTTTTTTAAAAATATCCCTAGACCGTGTTGATGTGTTTATTTTATAGATGAGTTGAACTTTTTACCCGACTGCTGAAGGAGGGTAATGGGTTTATCAGTCTATATATGTATGTTTGTTCCTATTTGGCATTATAGAGACCAAACGCGTAGGCCGATTTTGATAATTCTTACGTCAATCAATTCGCCTTAACCTTGTGTCACTGGCCACATTAAAAATGAAAAATGGCGGCTTTTGGGCGCCATATTTTGGGAGCCCAATTTTTTTTTCTTTTCCAAACCCATCGTGTGGAGTATCAAAATAAAGGGCTTTAAGAGGTGATTTCAAAAATATATTTAAATTCATAATGTTTCTTCTAAGTTTATCTTGAACAAGGCTGATCTGAACTTATATTTAATTGAATTATAATTGTTTATAATTTATTATAATTGCCTTGAGCAAGCATGGCGATTAATGCTCGTGCCTTCGCTGCAAGAGAAGAGGATTTTTCCCTGCAGTGGGATAGTTACAGACTGGTTTTATTATTAGAGCCCTTTGTGTTGTATCGATGAGTTTTCAATCTATTAAACAATGTCGGGTTAGATAAACCAATTATAACCCGCAAACGGCTGGACCGATTTAAATAATTTTTCATTGGGTCGATTTATCACCGTCCTGAATAACAGAAGGCTGCGATTCCACCAGAGATGTCCGAGGTAGCTGGGTGGTGCGAGGATGCGTATCTAGGCTGTGGAACGGTGTTAGTGTTACCACCAGAGATATGCTAGGCCGCTGAACAGTGCGAGGATGCATGGCAACGCTGTGAAACGGTGCGCAGATGTGCGGTGCGAGGATGTGTAGCGGGCTCATTTCAGATGAGGTGTGGTGGGAGTGGAGCGTGTGCACCACTGCCGCAGTGCCCGTTGAGTGCTTAACAAAAAATGATTCAACAACTTCTTTGAACGACTCAGCGACTTTTGAACAATAAGGCAAACTAAGACCACGGGGTCCCAGCGCTAAGGAAGAAAATTGGAAAGTTGTATATGTTGTCACTAACACATATTTTTTGTCGCTAACCACTCACGAAATCCACTATAACTAGCGACAAAGTCGCTAGAACAGCAACAATGCTCGTATCCTTCCCTGGCACACATCCCTCGCACCACATTCCTCACCTTTGGATTCCATTCCACAGTCCACACCCTTATTTTGTATTTACAAAAAAACACGCGAGCCGTTTTCACTAGAGCTGCGCTGAGAAAGGCTTGGTAAATGATGTTATTCTATTGGTTCTTAACAAACACATCCCTCACTACGCATCCTTGCACATATCTGGTGGAAACGCAGCGTAACGATTAAAACATCGGTAAAATTAACGAAAAATATTTTTTGGAAATTCATGGCCCATACGATTTGCGTACACAGCGCCATCTCTGATACATAACAGAATACAGGGAAGGTTTAAAAACTAAAAAATTGGTAGGTAGGTTGCGTAGGGTAGGTGGCTTAGGTAGGTAGGGTAGGGGGGTTAGGTAGGGTAGGTAGGTCCATCATTGTTGGGAAAAGGCTAGGCCGATTAATTGATTTATTTTTGAACCTAGATCTGCTGTCCCGTTATCTTGCTATACCAGTTTAATTACAAATCTGTTTAAAGGAATGTTTTCATACAGAAATAATGATTATAAATCACCATTAAGACTATTTCCCAAAGAACATAATGGAGAAGGTCAACGAACGGCGCAAAATGAGAAAAGAATGGCATAGAACTAGATATCCTTTGGATAAAACTAAGTTTAACAGAGCAACAAAAGAGTTGAAAGACATGATCAAAGAATATGAGAACCTCTGCCTAGAAAGACACCTATCTTATCTTACCCCACATAAAGACACTAATTACTCGCTGTGGCGCGCGACTAAAAACCTTAAGCGACCAAAAGTTCATATCCCACCATTAAGAAGACAGGACAGAGGCTGGGCTAGATCTGATTTAGAAAAAACAAACGCATTCGCCGAACATTTAGCAAATGTCTTTAATCCTTTACCTTGCACTGACCCCGATAGGGATGATGAAATAGCCAAATACCTGCAGTCGCCGAACCAGTTATGCTTACCCTTAAAGGCAGTAAGCCCTAACGAGATAATCCGAGAGATTAAAGCTCTACCACCAAGGAAAGCACCAGGCTATGACCTATTAGATGCAGAACTGCTAAACAACCTTCCAAAAAGAGGCATAATGTTCTTGGTGAGTGTCTTCAACGCATGCCTGAGACTATCCCACTACCCATCCCAGTGGAAACTTGCTCAAGTTGTCATGATTCTTAAACCTGGCAAACCATCGGAAGAAGCATCATCTTATAGACCAATTAGCCTCCTCCCTTTGGTTGGCAAACTGTTCGAAAGAATCATCCTCAACAGGATGCGTCCTCATCTAGAAACCATACTTCCTGGACACCAATTCGGATTCAGACAGCAGCATGGCACCATCGAGCAGGTCCATAGACTGACAGACAAGATCAGCCACACACTGGAAAACAAAAAATACTGTTCTGCGGTCTTCCTGGACATTAGTCAGGCATTTGATAAGGTCTGGCATGTCGGCCTTCTGTTTAAATTGAAAAAATATTTACCTCACTCCTTTTTCCCCATACTAGAAAGCTACTTACACAAACGTTGTTTCGAAGTCAAACTTAATCATGTCACATCAGAACTGTACGAAATCAGGTCTGGTGTGCCTCAGGGGAGCATTTTGGGTCCTGTGCTGTACCTCATCTTTACTGCTGACATACCTAAAACAGACAATACCTTCATTGCCACGTATGCAGATGATACTGCAATAATGTCAGTACATACTAACCCACATGTCGCATCAGCAAACCTGCAGAAACACACGTGACTTTCTCTCTAAGAAAAGGTAACTGTCCCCCAATCACATTAAACGGAGAACAAATTCCACACGATGACACTGCAAAATACCTCGGCATGCACCTAGATAGAAGGCTGACTTGGCAAAAGCATATCTGGAAGAAACGAAAGACCCTAGACTCAAAGCTAAGAAGCATGTACTGGCTGATTGGTAAAAGGTCTCAGTTAACCAACGAAGGAAAAATGGCAATTTACAAAACCATATTGAAACCGGTTTGGACATATGGAATTGAACTCTGGGGAACAGCAAGTAACAGCAACATTGACATCATGGAAATGATAAATGATAATGATAAATGATAAATGATTTTATTTCTGTAAGTTGGTTTGTACAAACGCTTTTACATGTCTAACATAATTTTTTTTAAAAACTAGATGAGGTCGGCGTTTCATATCTGACTACTCTGAGAAGAAAGGCCGAAACAAACTCAGAGGTCACAGTCTCTTTTAAAGTCCTGACAAAATCTTGGTTCGATCATGTGAAGACCATGTAGACTGATGTCTGAAATGGTCTTTTGAGGAAAGAACCAGCCAGATTGAGTGGACCTGTCCAGTCAGTGCACGCATTTGTCAATAACCGAGCAGCTCAACTCAGAATTTAAGGAGCTCAACGATTCGACGAACAATACCAAAGAAAGGACATTCGGGTAGGCCGCATAAACTACTCAAACTGCCAGACCATGATTAAAAACTAAGATAAATTAAAAAACAAAATAATGATCCACATAGTCTTCACATTCACAATAATTAAAATAAAATAATATAATACTTTAAAAAGTAAATATTCTTGTCATTGCAAGAAAACAAATTAAAAATTAAAAAAAATTAAAATTTTTAAAAATAACAAAATTCATGGTGCAAAATATTTAAACAAAAAAAACTAAATTAATTGGAGCAGCTCACTCCCAAGCCGTTTTATCCTCAACGTAATCTTTAATGCTATAAAACGCTTTTTGGCACAACTTACGTTTAATGAATGATTTAAATTTATTAAGACTTAGATTTTGTACGTGGCTTGGAAGCATATTATAAAAGCGCACACATTGACATCTAAACGAGCCACCTATTTTCTTGAGCCTTGTTGTAGGTATTACAAATTTGTGTTTGTTCCTAGTATTTATATTATGGATATCACTGTATTTTTTAAACAATTTTATATTTTTATGGGCATATAAAACATTTTCATAAATATACTGAGAAGGCACAGTCATTACATTAATCTCCTTAAATTTCTCTCTGAGAGAGTGTCTCGGGCTTAATTTATAAATTGATCGAACAGCTCTTTTCTGCAAAACAAAGATAGTCTGGATGTCGGCGGCATTTCCCCACAACAGAATACCGTACGACATTACACTATGAAAATAGCTAAAGTATACTAAACGGGCTGTCTCTATGTCCGTTAAATTACGAATTTTTCTAACAGCATATGCTGCGGAGCTTAGCTTCTTTGACAATTTATCTATATGTGGGCCCCACTGAAGCTTAGCATCCAAAGTTAAACCTAAGAACACTGTGCTATTTTCAGGATTCAATTCTTCGCCCTTTATCAGCACGTCAGTTTTCACCTGCCTAACGTGAGGTAGGGTAAACTTAATGCATTTCGTTTTTTTTTCATTAAGAAGTAAATTGTTAACATTGAACCAGTGAACTACATTTGAGATCGCGCTATTTACATCGTCAGTAATCAGCTGCTGACGTTTAAGTTTAAACAAAAGTGAAGTATCATCCGCAAACAACACTATATTATGGTTATCCTTTATGAGGTAAGGCAAATCATTAATATAAATAAGAAACAAGAAAGGACCAAGAATCGAGCCCTGCGGGACTCCCATTGCTACTATAGATCCAGGAGATCTTTTTCCATTAACGTCAACGCTCTGAATCCTATTACTCAAGTATGAAGTAAGAAGATCCAGAGCGCTGTTCCGGATCCCGTAGTGGCGGAGTTTCCTGATTAGGGTTTCATGAAGAACACAATCAAATGCCTTGGACAAATCACAAAAGATGCCCAAGGCATCGCACTTATCCTCCCATGCATTATAAATATGTCCCAAAAGCTCAACACCGGCATCAGTAGTTGAACGACCCCTTGTAAAACCGAACTGTTTGCTATGTAATAATTTATGTTTATTAAAAAATCTTTGCAATTGCTCTAAAATTAATTTCTCAAATATTTTACTAAAAGTAGGTAGTACTGAGATAGGTCTATAATTTGTAGGGTCTGATGTACTACCTGATTTAAACAAAGGTATTATTTTACTATTTTTCATTAGGTCAGGAAACTCCCCACAGTCGATACAATTATTAAAGATAATAGCTAAACTAGGTGCGACAATATCAATAATAGACTTGGCGACTTCAACAGAATGACCCCACAGATCAGCAGTCTTTTTAACATTTAATGTGTGAAAGGTTTTAATTATGTCTCTACAAGTAATATGTTCAAAAATAAATTCCGAATCGCAAACATTAACATTTTCTTTTAGCAAAGACTCAGCAACAGAAGGTGATGAGTTTAAGGATTTAGTAGTAGAAACGGGAAAGGTTTCAAACGAAAGCCATTAGATCCATGTTTAACATCCCTAAATGTATACATAATAAATACATTTTGCAAGATCTGAAGCTCAAAACAGTGAAACAAGAAATCGCTGCCCGTAGTCAAAACTACCAGAAAAAACTAACCAAACATGTCAACTCCCTGGCTGCTGATTTGGCGGGATCTGAAAGTATTGTGTACACAAGACTGAGGAGGAACAGTGTTCCAACTCTAATAAACCGATTCCCAATAGAATAAGCGAGAGTGGTCAATGGACAATTCCTCACTGCTACAAAGACCAATTACAGAATGAATTCAAACAAAGGAGCAGCCAAATGTCTAAAGACAGATTGTTGCGCTGAGCAGGATACAGAAAAAAAAAAAAAAAAAAAAATAATTAAGACTTGACAGCAGTGGAGGCGCAGTGGTATCCGCCGCGACTTATAAGTCGTATGTCGTGGCTTTCATCATCATCATCATATCAGCCGAAAGACGTCCACTGCTGGACACACACATCCCCCAGCCGTCGCCACTTTGACCGATCCCGTTCCTCTCGCATCCAGCGGATCCCCACAATCGGACGTCGCTTTAGTATGTGTAAACTGCTCTCAAAACGGTGAAGTAAAACATCGGGCGGAAACTGATATGTCCAGAACCAAATATACGAAGATAAGTGACATCCAACCCGCACTGAGCATGCGTGGTGGATTACGGTCTATTCTCTCTCATAGGAAGAGGCCTGTGTTGGAAATATTAATAAGGTGATGAAGATGATGATGATTTGAGACCATATATATAGACCGTAACCGTTAATCTAAAATGGCAAATCGGTGAAGGCTTTGAGCAAACGTGGTGATTAATCCTCGTGCCTTCTCTGTATGAGAAGATGCCTTTGCTCTGCATGTGACAGTAACAGGCTGGTATTAAAAATTCCCACTGAACATTTGTAAAGAAACTAAATCCGTGCTTGTCAGGCCAGAATACTCAAATACTTTTGTACAAAGTCCTCCTCAATACTCAAATTGTCTCACAGGTACGAGTATCCAACAAAAACAACATCGATATATCCCAAGTCATCGTGTCCCACCTCTATTCCTAGCCCGTTCGCTGTGCATCGCTACGCTAGGGCTAACTACGCGACCCGCTAGTTCCTAGCGTCAGTTGTACTCCGAACTGTATGAGCACTAGTCGTCGCGCAATCGTTCAATACGCCAACGTTTTCGTAGTTTTAAACTATTCGTGTATTAGTAAAGAGTGAATTTTAAATAAATTGTTTATTTTTGTATGCTGGTTAAGTGAAGTGTTTATTAAACTGGTAGGTTTTAATTTTACTATTTTTTTTTTTTTTTGGGGGTGTGTCTGTAAATTTTTTTTGAAAATTTTTTTTTTCGCAAATGGATTATTATTTTTAATTTAACACAGTTAATTTTTGAAATATTTCTATTATATTATTATCATTGTTTTAAGTTAAATAAGAGCGGAAATAACTGTAACAATTGCGGAATATATGCCCTATTTACTTTTAACTGTGTTTCAAAAAATTAATATATGTTGTAGATTCCAACCATGCAGGCATGTACTAATAGCTAACATTTTATGTCAGTAACCTGGCATTTTAGAGAGCTGCCTAGACCCTATGATTATCCATGAATGCTCTGTCAAATTAAATCTAATGAGATGAGACTGAATTATGCTATTCATGACAAAAGTGCTTGTCATCAAGGTAGGCATAATTTAGTATTGTTTTTGTTTCTTCGTTTTTTGACACCGACTAACCGACTTCCGAAATTGTAGTTATTTTGAATTTTGTAGTGATTTTAATTGGCAGGTGGTTGTATTTTATTGAAAAGAAAAACACTTGTTAGTAGTAGTACATAATGGGGAAGCTCTATAGTAAGGTACCTATAATTCCCAAAGTTATGCCAGAATAGATAACCTGAATATTATGAAACTTGAACATAACCGGTGAAATTAGAGTGTAACAGGGTGAACTGTACACATGTTTCTTTAGAGTGTTCCGGCGTGGTGTTGTTATGAAATGGTCTAAAGTAGTATAAACAACAAACAGATATGCGATTGTAGGCATCCCGAGAGATTTACCGTCATTTATTGAAGAGTTCTGTTGTATGACTCCGAAAATCTCAATCAGATCTTCACAAAATTTTAATGGGACCACTTCGGGAACATAGTCTTTCAAACAAAAAAGAACTTTCAAAATCGTTCTACGGTGACGGAGAAATCGGTGATCATACACAAAATAAAACATACATACAGCCGAATCTCCTTTTTGGGTAGTCGGTTAAAATACTATCAGCAGGTCATACTGAACATTTTGGTAACCCTTTAATCCGAGCGGGAATCGAACTTTCGACCACCGTGCACCGTAGCGAAGATTTTTCTTTCACTTAGACCATTGCCAATTATAATTTTCTTGATAGCTAAAAAACAAAGACCAATGCATGGAAATTACGCGTGACTATACAACTTTTATGACCATACATAACTTATAAAATTATCATTCATTATGAAGCATTACTGATCGATTCTTGTAACTACGTTGCTAACTGCGGAGAAATTATACTTCATTACAAAAACGTATACTTTACATATATTTTGAACTGTGTCATTTACGACTGATGTCCATCGAGTTGAGTGCCCTAAGGATATGATATCGCCAGTGATTGCGCCGAGGTCAGATGGCGTTGTTGTGTGTATAACTGTCTAGTCAGAGTCAGACAACACAGTTAAACAAAGCAGAACTTCATGTGCAATGGTATACCAATACCGATATCTGGTAACATCTGGTTGGACTGGGAACTAAGGCCTCATATATACTTAGCGGATACAGAGTAGAAAGATAAGGACTTAGGTAAACCTGCATAGTAAAAATAAAATAAAAGATCTTTTTATATTTAAAAAAATATCGCTCATTATTTTTGAGGCAAGATTATACTGTGCCCTATCGATTCAGGTTTAGGTAACTCGCTCACAATTTGTCTGATAGTGGACCCACATGTAGACCCTTCCGTCTTTATTCTAGACTTTTCAACGGTTAAGTAGATTTTCAAGATGTTTATTGGTCCAGGTTTTTTGTTTCTGAATTAGGAATGTCAGGATATGTACTTGTATTAAGCTAAATTAAGGAACTATATACAGTATGTATTTAACTATAACTATATATATATCTAGCTTACGATGAGCCTGTTTATAACTACAAAGGCTAGCTGAGTTTCATCACTCTTCTTGGTTCTTCAAGATCTCAGATCATAAAACATTTTGCCTACGTATGCTCTTAGTTCATGAAGATCTTACCTACACCTTCGGAAAACATTATTTCCTTCATCATCCGAACGTTGTCATTTTAGCCAAAACTTTTTTATATAAAAGGGTCGAACGTAATGTTTTTAACCGACTTAGAAAAACGGAGGAGGTTCTCAATTCGTCGGCATCTTTTTTTTAATATTTTATGCGATTAATCAAAGAAGCCTGGACCGATTTGGAAAATTCTTCTTTTGTTTGAAAGGGTATACTTTCCAGGTGGTCGCATGGTCTTCCGGTAAGGGATCTGATGATGGGATCCTGGAAACATCGAGGGAACTCCTCAAATATTATGGGCATAAGCGATTTTAGTATTTTCATCTACAATGCAATCATCTATTGCACTTAGAAAGTATCATTTGGTGAAGTGGAACTGATGAAGAAGATCACAGATGGCCACTGGAACTACTGAATGCTATGTATGTCACGGGTATTAGATATCTCGAATAGTTAACCAACTACGATGAAGCAAATTATTATTATTATTATTATGAGCCTGTTATGTCCCACTGCAGGGCAAAGGCCTCCCTTCCGTCCTTCCATTTTTCTCTATCCCTAGCTATATCTGGCCAGTCGTTCAGATAGACGTCTAATTCGTCACGCCATCTCTTTCTGGGCCTACCGCGTCGCCGGTTCCTGTTATTCGGAATCCAGTCAGTGGTTACTTTTGCCCAATTCTGTTGCGACATACGGCAGATGTGGCCTGCCCAATTCCATTTTAGTTTGGCGGCTGTTTTGCCTACGTCTGCAAATACAAATAAATATAATATATAATATATGAAGCAAATACTTATAAATAAATGGTACTGATGAAAATGGAACCATCGAACTGATCTGATGATGAAGCCGGCAGGTAGGCACTGGAACGCCGAAATAAAACAATGCATCCTAGTCAAAAGTTAAAAGGAAGTTATTTTTCGCTTTGTAGTGTTTTGTTTTCGAAGTCGGTTTGATTCTTTTTAACCAACTTATGTTAAAAAGTTTTTGATTAAAAAAGATAGCTAGAAAAAATTATCGACACTAATAAAAAACGGTTGCCATCGAGACTTTTAAATCGTCAGTAAATTCTCGAAAAAGAAAATTAGTGTAGGTATCTGAAAACTGGAGAAAAACTATGTGTATTTTCCGTTCTTCTGGCATAATTTACTATCTTTATATTTTAGTGGCAATATCTAATGTCAATGAACTTTATATAATACTGTACATTTTCACAACATTCTTCGGAAAATGTTCACAGAAAAATAGAAGATACATAAATTATCATTGTATAAATTTCTTTGTCGCTAGCTGCGAACATATACATAGTAATTAATTATGTACCCAAACATATTGCGTATTTAGTGTGGCCCAATTACAAATAAAAGAGTGATAATAATTTAAATGCGAAAGTAACTGTCGATCTGTCTGCTGGTTACCAACGATTTCATGCTTAAAGCGCTAGTCCAATGTTGATGAAATTTGCTATAGAGATAGATATTGTAGAATGACCCATTATAAGCGCCAGGAGGGGTACAAAGGAGTGCAATTGTACTCCCCTAGCTTTCAATAACATGGGTAGGTAATTAAACATTAAAACATTATAAAAATGCAATTTATAGAATTTTCGTTAGAGAATCTCGATATAGGTAGGTAGATAAGGCGAAATGCTAAGATTTACGAAATGTTTTTTTTTTATTTCATGAATGGGCAAAGGACATCCCCATCCTATTTGCGACAGGTTGCTAAAGATTCTACCCCCCTGTCAGTAGTTCTGCCGGCTCCCATGGGACCCATGATAGATACTTTTATCCTGGGAACATCATCATCATCACCATTTGGATGTTCCCACTGCTGGGCCACAGGCCTCCTCTCAGTGAGAGAGAATGGGCCGTGCCTGTAATCCACCACGCAAGACCAGTGCGGGTTGGTGGATGTCACATGTCTTTGGATTTTTGGTTCTAGGACATCCCGGGATACAAAGATAATATACTACAGATAGTTTCTGCCATCCACGCGTTCATTTTGTAAATACCTAAAGTATTTGTTTTGCGTATTAGTATGACCCAAATACAAATAAAAGAGTGATAATATTTATTTTACAACAAGCGCAGTTTGTGTCTGTCATATTTGTTTGTTCGAGATAAAATCTAACCGTATTATCTAACAAATGAAAATATAGAAAAATGTTGCATCATTATATTTTGTTTACTGTTACAGTTGTAACTTGGCAAGGGTCGTAAGATGCGCACAAGTCGTTTTTCCCCACAGCGCGACGCAAAGGAGAGTAATGTGTTGATCAGTCTATGTATGTATGTTTGATCCTATGTGGCGTTCTAGATACAAAACGCGTAGGCTGATTTTGATCATTGTTACGTCTATCGATTCGTCTTAATCTTGAATAAAATAGTGGCTTTTGGGCGCCATATTGTGGGGGTCTCAATTTATTTTTTCATCCAGACCCATCGTGCGAGGTATCAAAATGAAGGGTCTTAAGTGGTGATTACAAAACAACACATTTGTTTTAAAGTAAATCGAAAAAAATAAAAAGTATATTCGAAAATTAAATAACTCGATTGCTTAAGAAGCGTAAAAATACGTAAATAAGAAGAAAATCAAGCTGTGCAGTCGGAGGATACATAATATTATGGTGTTGGTCAGTCAGCTCGCGGCGCGCGGTTATGTATCGTTCGACTGCACAGCTGGATTTTCTCTTGGTTACTGTTTTTTGGTTAGCTTCTTAAGCATCGGGTCTTCTTGATTTTCTTTAAATATCAAGTTTAGAAGTTTAGATTTTCAACAGACTGATCTTATTCAACTATCATGTTCTCAGACTGATAAATTACGTACCTACAAACTAATCATAATTCTTATCATGTTTTATGACTGAATGTTAGTTTATTCTAGTCTACAACTAGATTATCGAAGAATCGTTTCAAATCGTTGTATAATCGGCACACTGCGATGTTATCTATAGTTTATTTTATATTAGATAGATACCTATATAATTCATCTTCTATTAGTCCTATTGTATTGTTTAAGTCACCAGATTATTGAAAAACCGTTAATTGTAAACTCTTTCTTCTCAATAAGTCTTTTAGAAGGCTCTTAAGATTTTGATTATGTAGATATATCCGTATTTGTTTAAGTATGTTCGTCATTTCGTGAGTAGATACGTGTCCGTAATGAATTAATCTCACGTAATACATACAAAAAAATACACTATTTTTTTTTGTTTATTGTACAAAAAATATGCGTGTGCGCAAGCTTGTTGTGATGACAAGTATGTGTGCCCTCATTAATATTCTCTTATACATGTAAATAAAATTTGCTATCGAAGAAATTCCTGTCGTAAACCTTGATTAATTAGTTTTATGGGTCGTAATAGTAACGATTTTTTAAAGATTTTGCTAGAGGGAAGACTGGAACTAGGTATTGGATAAAATATATAAGCAGGCACAAAACGTTGTGTATACTTAGACTAGACGATATTTTTAGCATTCAGATTAATGATGAACACGATTTATGGAAAAAAAAATACTCAAAAATATTAATAAAAACTTTCATGCTTTTCAATACATTTTTGCTCGCTTAACTCGACAAATTGTAGTGCTGCTGGTTTTCATTTTAACCCCGCCCCGACGGAAAGGAAGATTTGAAGTGTGTACCTGAGTGTTTGTGTATTTGTGTATCTGTCTGTAGCATCTTAGCTCCTAAACGAATAAGCCGATTTTGATTTCATTTGTTTTTTTTAGAAGGTGACTTTATCGAGTGTTTTTAGCTATGTTTGATGAAAATCGGTTCAGCCGTTCTATAGTTATGGGCGGTTTACTGTTTGAATCGGGGTGATTTCGCAAGATATCGTGTCATAATTACGTGTTCAACAGACAAATGATTTAGCATGAAATAAAAATTTATCGCAGGTTTCTTATTTTTTTAAATACTCGTTGTGAAACTTTGTGAGCACCATGTTTAACTAGAGAATTAATGGATAGGTAACTACGAATAGAAAAGAAAAGTTCTATAAAAAAATCCCATCTATCACTGCCCAGCCAAGACCAGGGTCGTTTGAAAGCCAGAATGATAGCTAAAGAACTATTTCTGTGTCATCATTTCTTACACAATCATTGTATAATGATTGTATACGTAGTCTTGTAACAAAAGTCACGGTTAATAGTTGTTTGCAGTTAGTCAGTTATTTTCGGTTGACCCCGACATTGAGCAAGGTTGGAAGCTGGCACGAGACAGGTCGGAGCTTCGCGTTGTATTTGCGGACTGAAGTTTGACATGACGCGTGCCGCAATGTAATTGTGTTTTAGGTTCCCGTTAAACTGAAGAATTAATTTTGTTTAAGAAGATATCTTTATTTATTCAGTTTTATATGCAAGCTATAAACTTAAGCTATATATATAATAATGTACCAACAAGCTGGTGTAAAAATGGGGCAAAGAAGTAACTGGGCATCAAGAAATTCGTCCGCATTACTGTCTATAGAAAAAGTGCCCAAATGGCTGACAGTATTGCTTATATTACATTGAATAGCAAGACTGATTGTTTGGGCGAAAAAATAATTATCAGCTAACATCGTGGGTTTAAAAGTTTTCTAAAAATGTCTAAAACTACGTATTATTTCAACAGTAGTTATATACTGGGAAGATGAACTATTTAGAAGAATTATCTAGGTAATTTTGCACAATCATGCGAATTCGAGACCAAAAAGTATCATTACGTAACTTCAAACATGATTTTTGTTTATTGAGATGTTTTAGTCTCAAATGAAAGGTATACGTGGAACCATTTTATCCGTTTAAATCATGTAAATCGGTCCACCCGTTTATGAGATATTAACTCATTACTGAATGCCAAATGAAAGGGTCAAGGACGCCCCTTACTGCGATACGTTTGTTTTGATCGTGTTGGCGAAACTGTTGTTCGTTTTTTTCGTATCGTTTTTAAATATTGGAATACATTGGTAGACAGGTGTTAACGACTTAAATGTTTTTGTTATCTGGCGGTGACTTTAAATATATTCATTTTAATAATGACTAGTTGAGAACAAATAGTAAATAATTGAAGAGATATTGGTGACTCATCTTATTGTGATAATTATTTATTTGCCAAATTATACGTACGTTTTAGGCGGAATGTGGATCTTGGCAGCTTGTGGAACATGGTGATGGAACGCGCCAGAAAATAAGAGTTTATTATAACAATAATTAAATTGACTTTATTATAATATACGAGTATTTGTTTTACACGGCAAAAGCTTAAAGCAATAAAATTTTGTGAGTCAATAATAGTACGTTTACTGTATCCAGATTTGTAAACACTTCGGTAAAATTAAAACGGTCCGTGGATGAGTGAACCAACCATTAGTACACACCTCCGTACGAGTCTCGACTCATACATCGTTAAAGCCAAGTCAACAGCTATAAAATTGGACACCAGTCTTTGAAAGCAGTTAACATTACTCAGTTACTGGGTTGTTGAGGTCAGATAAGCAATCGGTCCTTTTAAAACACTGAAATTGATCTGCATCAGACTGGAAGCCATCTGGAAACAGTCTCCAACATAATTGGGTAAAGCCTAGACGGGTTATTGTTATTCCATTCATCCACTTTAGTTGAGTTCTCTGTCTGTCTGTTCCATATGTTTTGATGAAGAAAAGTCTCCTAATTTTCCACTCATAGTAAGAATTTGTAATAAACAGCTGATTCTATGTGACGAGCCTTCGAAATATTTATCAGATCGCGTAAATTTGGCAGATATCCAAACTCCCCAAGGCTACTTGTGAGATCTAATTCATTGAAACAAATTATATAAATATTTTGACGAAGACGTGAGAAAATGATGCTGATCACGTATTTTCAATGCATGTGTTTCCTGATAGCTCGAACCAGGGGGTATTTAAGTTAGGTACTTCAAGGCTAGCATGCTACATCGTCGACCACATCATCGCTTACCATGACATAAGATGGCGGGACGCGAGCCTATAAATAATAAAATCAAAAGTCGTAAAAACTTAGACAAATGTTGATCAATTACCCGTGCATGGTCTTAGGACCGGTTTCTGAGTTGAGAATTTGGAATTGAGAACTTGTCAATCCCTATTTGAACGCCGATTGTAATAGGTTGTCACGAACTCTTGTTTACTGCCGCACCCAGAGACGTTTCCCGGTTACTTATAAAATGAGAACTAAAATCAATTCTAATGGAGTGCCTTTAGTAACGTCTCTCAGCAGTTTGACTGTTAACTTGTCAAACTTTGGTTTGATTGACCGGTTTGCGGGATAAATTAGGGTGTGACAAATATTACTTCAAATTCTGAATTCAGGAATCGGAGGCTAGATTAAATCTTATCTACTGCAACTTCCTGAACGCTGCCCAGACATCCCGGATTCGACGGTTGACCTCTTTCTCGAAGTTGGCTCTACCCAACTTACCTTGTGTACCTAAGTAAAGAAATTGTAACTTCTTAAATAAACTGTAGAAGATGGTATCTCTTAATCACCCTTGGTTGATTTCTTGAGAATGCATATGACATATACTCATGAAGTCCGCCATTGTACCAGTGTGCATAATATATAAATAAATAGCACCTGGGCGACCGAGCTCTGCTCGGGTGAAAATAGAGAAAACGACATTTAGGTCAATTTATCGCCCTGGGTATACTAAATTTCATGAAAATCGTTGGAATCGTTTCCGAGATTCAGATTATATATATATATATCTACAAGAGTTGCTCGTTTAATGAAATTAATTTAGAAAGATACGATTTTTCACGTAACTTCCACACAACATAGCAACATATATGCGTCATAGAATTTAACCAATAATATTTTAATATAATTAATAGTAGGTAACACGGAGGTAACGGGTTCCGCGAGTTTTTTTACCGTTCTTGTTGCCAACCGACTCGCATCAACATGATTGTTATGGTTATTTTGTCGATACATATGAAAAAAATGTGGTTAACTTATAAAAAAATGTGGTTAACTTATAAAAAAATGTGGTTATCTTATAAAAAAATAACGAATCAAAAATCAAATAAATCTTCTATTATACGTAAATGTCTGCACGGTTTTTGTTGATCAACCAAATCATCTCAACGGCAGAACGGATTCTGATGAAACTTGTCTTACCGACATAGGTGTTGAAATCGACACGTTAAAGTTGAAAGTAGTAATGCAACTGTAAGAATACCCACATTGGCTTAGCATTTATTGGTTAATATTTCATAAGTTTTCTGACAGAGAAAAACAAAAATACCGTAACAGCAGAAAGAACAATGGCAGGTGCCCATACATTTTTTTAGCTGAGATTAAATTCCTGCGTCTTTAAATGAAAAATATCTGGTTTAACTCAGGGTGATGTTCTGAATTAGTTTGTGCAATTTTTGTTCGAGAATGTCGAGAATAATAGATATTCAGTCATAAACTTTTGTAGGTTATGTCTGGGTGACTTTTAATAATGTGTTTAATAGGTAATATTATTCAATTTCGTGGAAGTAAAAGGGGAATATCGCATTAGCATTTCCCTTACCTAGTTATTTTAGCGTGAAATGTATAATATTCTCTTTGGAAAAAGTATATTTATTTAAACTAAGCGACTTTGACGTTTATCAAAAGGTCGTCGTCCTCGTCAACAACCAAGCTATATTTTTTAAACATGGATACTAGTCTTTTTGCCAATCATTAATTAAAAGTAATTCATTTATTTCTACTGCACTACAATATTCTTACCTACCTGCGAGGAACATCTATACTTAGACATAAACTGTATTGTTAACTCATTTACTGCAATAAATACATTAATTATATTATTAATTAATATAGTTACTACTTCTCACTTAGCAGATTAAATATATAATGGCAACACTAAGCTAAAGAAATTAACTAAAAAATCAAATAACTTTTTATTTATTATGTTTTTTTTATTCGTTTTGAACCAGCCCAATAAATATTTAAAAATGTAGACAATTAATAGAAAGTCTTTCGTATATAACTCACTTTCAGACGCTCAAATTATAGTCAGCTAAAATCTCGCCATTGATCTTTGTCGATGACTACCTTTCCCGCCAAAACGCGCGCGCCCCGCGTTCGCCACGTTTGTTCGCCGAACGTCAGAGTGACGTCATGACGTGATCGGCAAATTTTCAGCGCCCGGCTTATACTTAAACATCAGGAAGGCAGAAACTACAGAATGCCACCTGCTACGATCCTTACATACTCCTTTGGCTTCGTTTACCTACTTTCATACAAAAGAGGCTCTCGGCACATTGTCAGTCTGCCAGCGATGGCAATGGTTGAAATGCCAAAATGTAAAGAATTAATCACGTGATACTTCGATAGCGTTTCACATTCCCAAACATTTTTGTCATTTTTCAAATGGCTATCGCCACGCTTTCGTTAGTCGAATCTCACATGTCTGCTGGGGCGTCTGGTTATACACGCACGCCAGTTTTGAGTTAGTACTACGCACCTAAGCCTATGAAGAACATCACCAATAAGATCTGTGTATGAAAAAAAACTAACTATGATGATATTTTAGTACAGGTCACTGAACTCCTCAACAAACATTACAATTTTCTTGAAAAATTGCAGTTATCCTACTATTATCTGTATCTAAGCAAGATCAAAGACATGATAAGTATGATGTTTCAATAACATTCACCTGGCAGTATTCTTTTGATGGATTGATACTAAAGCAGTTTACTACATTTGATTCGCAAAGTTGCCAATAGATAATGCATATAAATCATTGTTATCGATATTCGCGAGATACATTATGATTTGATCTAACTGTGAATCTTGAAGATCTTTGTAAAAATATAGCTCTATGTTTTTATCGGTTATATAAATAAATATCACGACAAATTTTCATAAAAAAACCTAAAGCTTTCTGATAAATGGAACATGAGGCATTAGTGACCATTTATTATTTATTTAGGCATTCTCCTAATGTGCCGCAAAATTATTTTTTTGTAATTATTATCAACTTCTTTAACGACGGCTTCTGTCCCTTTTCCTACATTCTGAACCTTCTGGAAGAAAATATCTAATACATTGTGAAAACCGTATCTAAATCTATTGAGCTGTTGAAAATAAATAGCACCATCAGCTTGGGCAAAACTGCTTTCGTATGTCCGACTATTCTACTCTACAAGTCGCATTTCTCAACCAATTCTGGTGGAATTTTGTGAGCAGATTCTATAAATATATGTTTTTTTTTTATATCAAAATACAGCATCGATAAAAATCAAAAAGACAGCCTCTCGAGGTTTACAGCTCACAGAGCCACTAGTATTATTTAGTAATTATTAATAGTGATTGGAATTCTGATCGCCGCACACAAAAAATTACAAACAACATGTCAGTTGCTTAATCCTGATTAACTTTTAACTTAGCAAAGACTAGTTGCAATAAGTTTGACCTTAGTTTTCGTACTCGCAACTCATTACTCGTATATTGCTGACGTCCAGAACTTGTTAGTTTGTTACATCACTCACGTGAGATCAATTTTCCTTATACAAAGTCCGTGGGAATTTTCGAAAATCTATAATTAACTTATAGGCATGCTATTTATAGAATTGCATTGTCGTGATCATAGACTTCAGTTGCTTCGTATTGTGTCTTTTTTTGACTTTAAGGGTACATACAGGCTTATAAACAACTTTGTATAGAAAACCCAATTTTTTTTGGGAATTTCCTCTGACTTCCTTGGAGAAAGTTGTTCATATACAGGGTAGGCCAAAAATCGTGGATCAAACGAAACAGGGCTATATCTGGGGTTTTTGGTCATAAAGTACAAACAACTTTATTTTTGTTTCCCCCTTACCACCCACCCTGTATATGAGCAGAAGAAGTGGGCTGCTTTTGTTAGACAATTAAAATGCTACGATGTATCTACAGATAGGAGGATGATGAATCACAATAGTTATTTTACTCATGAATTTTAGCTAAATGTAATAAAAAAGGCACATCATCATCATCAATATATCAATACATATAATAAATCTGTAGAAAAGTTGTTTTTGTACATTGAAAATATTAAAATAAAAAATATTCAGGGTGTTAAAGGATAACCTACAGGACCCATTTCCAGCATTTTTGAAATTTTTGTCTGTTTGTCTGTTTATCTGTTTGTCTGTTTGTTTGTGCACGCATCACGTAAAATGTACGAAGCCAATGTAGATAACTTTTATACATAAACATTATGCGTAACTTGACGTATAACTTAGTTTTTGTTTCATCGCAATCGGTTCACTCTATCAAAAGTTAGATAAATTTAAAGTGTTCAAGAAGTAAAATATCACAACACACGCCATGTCTTTGAACTGTGACACATGCAATTCAGATACTCGGACAGTTGAACTCCGTATTCGATAGATGGCGTTGTGCATTTGACATTATTTTCTGAATGGCGGTTTAATGTTCTCCGCGGCAGAATGCCACATGAAACAAGTAAAATTTCAAAATTAAAAAAAAAAACCCGACACATTTATCTTGCGAAAACACCCCGATTCAAAAAATAAAACGCTCATTACTTTTGAACGGCTGAACCGATTTTATTCAAACATAGCTAAAAACACTTTCGACAAAATAACCTTTAACAAAAGAAACTAAATTAAAATCGGTTTATCCGTTTAGGCGCTATGATGCCACAGACAGACACACAGATACTACACAGCAACACACGTAAAACCTACAACACCCCTCTTTTTCCGGCGGGGATTAAAACAATTGATGGTAAGAAGGATAAGTAGCAAATCAATTAAGGCAAGGGTAGGCAGGTAGACAGGGGGTCTGTACTTCGAATCAACGTTTTCGTTTCGGTGCAGCGTTCTGGAGAGCTACTAGATGGCGGGCAGCAAAATTGTGTTTACTTTTTTAGGGTTCCGTACCCAAAGGGTAAAAACGGGATCCTATTACTAAGACTCCGCGGTCCGTCTATCTGTCTGTCTGTCACCAGGCTGTATCTCATGAACCGTGATAGACAAGCTAGACAAATGCAATTTTTACAGATGATGTATTTCTATTGTCGCTATAAAAACAGAATAAAATAAATATTTAAGTGGGGCTCCCATACAACAAACCCATCGTGCGCAAGTCTGACTCGTACTTTGCCGGTTTTTTTTTTTATAAATTCGGGTAAGGTAAGTAGGGTAGGTATGTATGGTACGAAAGGCGTAGTTAGGGTAGGTAAGGCGTAGGTTGGGTAAGTAGGGTAGGTAGGTAAGGCGTAGGTTAGGTAAGTAGGGTAGGCAGGTAGGGTAGGTAAAGCGTAGGTTGGGTAAGTAGGGTAGGTAGGTACAAATTGACGGGGTCCGCTAGGGCCGATGCCTGTCTGACTCGCGGATGAATTTGAAAAAAAAATTACCGCGGCCCAGGCTCAAGTAACTGAAGGAACACGGGTGGGTTTTACTCAGTAAAAGTCTGACACGTCCTCCCGCCTCACCCAGAGCGGAAGAAGTCATTGGATGATTCACCCAATGACTTCTTCCGCACCCAAAAATAAAAAAAAATGGCTTGGGTAGGTAAGGCGTAGATTGGGTAAGTTGGGTAGGTAAGTAGGGTAGGTAAGGCGTAGGTTGGGTAAGTAGGGTAGGTAGGTAGGTAGGGTAGGTAAGGCGTAGGGTAGGTAGGTAGAGTAGGTAAGGCGTAGGTTGGGTAAGTAGGGTAGGTAGGTACTTAGGTAGAATAGGTAAGGCGTAGGTAGGGTAGGTAAGTAGGGTATGCAGTTGACGGGAGCGAAGCCGCGGGCACAGCTAGTATTTAATAGAAAAGAGAGTCAGTGATAGTGTGACGGTTGACAGGACGGTATGGAAGAAGAAAACGTGTTGCGCCAATCCTCAGTTATATGGGACAAGGGCAGGATCATAATAGAATATACTTTATTGTACACCATAAAAGTTACACATTGTCTATTACAAGAAAAACCTATTTATACGGGAACAAAGGCGGACTCTTCACCGGCGCACCAGAACACATTGCACGCCGTAACCACCCCAGGGAGCAAATCAGCACATGGGCGCCAGACAACCCCGTGCATGACATCCTTGGCCCCCCTGTGACAGTATATGACCAGGTTAATAACAGCATCAAGGTCATGTTCTGGACAGATGCCCAGTTCAGAATATGACTCTCTCTAACATTGGGTCAATAAAACCGCATTTGCCAAGTTGTTTTTACAGCAGTGGCCTTTCTGAGTGTGCAATAAGTTGTTTATAAGGCTTTCTAGGGCGTTAAGTAATACTTAAAAAGCTTATATGTTAAGCAAAAGTTTATTAACAAATCACTGAAGCATAGAGATCATGATTATTGTAAACAGCATTAAAGCTACTTCTGTAATCTTGTATCATAACTATGATCTTGTTGTCATATTAATATCGCATTTAAAAGTACAAAGATACATCTATCTGAACCGCTGGTCCACATTCTCTTCCGCTTAACAAGATAACAATTAATTGTTTTTAGGAATTACCAGAAAACGCCCACTAATGATTCACTGTCCAACTGCGAAGTTAATTCTTACTAACATAATTATATTCATTCATTTCCATATAGATGGATTGGCGATTGTAATTTTTTTAAACTGGTAGAAGGACATACTGATAGTCTCTTTGCTCTGAGTCCTGGGTTCAATCCCTGGGTCGGGATAAGTGTTAGTGGATTTTCAATATGGAATTTCTTAGTAGCGGCCTGGAATCCTGATTTCTGCCCGATAAATGACAAAAGGCTCGCACAATTTTGCATGCCGTGAGGCAAAATGTATCGGGACTGTTCTACAAAAAACAACATCTAATCTGTATACCTACATTTAGCAAATAAACTATTTCATTTATTCATTCATTCTCTATTACAATAGATACAAATTAGACAGAGGGGTCTATGTCTAACCTTTCGAGGAATACAGTTATGATATTATTTTATTATAGAACATGATGTTACTATCTTTACCATTTTTATTAAAAAAAATATGACATTAGACTTTAAAAATAAAATAAAATGACAATAGACATTAAAAATAAAAAGAATAAAAAAATGGCAATAGGCTCCAATTAGGTACAAGTACAAGGAACGGATCATGTGACTGTACTGTCTAACCTTTCGAGGAATACAGGTATGATATTATTTTATGTTAGAAAATGATGTTACCATCTTTACCATTATTATTTTCACCTTTCTCGACTCACATAGTTACTCAAGTGACAGAGCTTTTTCTACCGTAACCAAAAAGCTTTATACTAAAGACTATTTTTAACCATCGATCGATCAGCTTAACTTTATTAAATTTACCACCGCGCCAGCAAACCGGTACCAAGACGACATTGGTACCGAATATACTATTAACATACATACTACGTCTACTGAAAGCACAATCATTGTTTAATACATAGTAAGTACCCAAATAAATCTATCAAACTAGGTAAATATATACTGGCTTTGTTTAACATTCCGATTGCAAATACTTTATCTCGAACAGAAATCTTTCCGCGTTTCAAGAAGATTTTTAATGCGCAGTTTCTACTATCAATCTTATATGACCGGGATACTTGGCCAATTTTTTTGGCGGTCAATATTGAAAATTGGGACAGCCTAAAAGATGGCCATGCTGCTAATAATAAGTAATTAGAATTATTGCAAACATCAACGAAGAAATAGCGGACTGTCAGTATTGCCCAATTATAATCGGGTTTCGGAGGTTAAATGTCAGATTCGTGTAATATTGCCATTTATAATTATTAGGCGGAGAATCAGCAGTTTTTAAACTTCAAAATTAATAAGACCCCCTAAGACCCCACCTTTCCACTTCCTAGTGATTTTAGCTGGGACGAAAAAGTGGTGTAAAAACTCCTTAGCAACACATCTGTCTGTCAAGTATAAAGTAATTAAAATTACATGGCACAGCTAAAAAAAACCCGACAACAAAAACAAATTAAAATAAATCTTTATTTTAATGCGCAGTATGCTACTTACTATCAATCATAAAATAACCGGGATACTTGCCAAATTTTTTGGAGATATTCACCTATATTACCTATATTCATAAGGAATTAAGACAGCTAAATATTAGATTCTAGAAATTGGGTCGTCTTCAAAGAATATATTAACGGATTGTTGGTCTTGTCTAGTTGAAATCAGTTTGCGGAAGTGTTCGTATAATATCTCATGTTTGGCGGATTTGGTGTGAATTAAAAAACTCAAGTTAGACGATGAAGAAGATGATTAATATCACACTATAATCTTAGTAATATTATTGTTACTAAATCACTTCAGAACGGCTGAACGGATCTGGATGAAATTTGACACAGAGATAGATTATATTCAGGAATAGCACATAATTATGTTCCCTCGGGATAATATTCTTTTTAGTTTTGGTACCTTATATGACCATGACAATAGGCATTATTAAAGATAACTCAAAAACTACTCGTCAGATTTTAATAAATTAAAATGGGAGAGAATGGCACACGAGAAGCACCAGCCTTCAAATAAAAAAGCCTACCTAGTAAAAAGTACTGAGGCATAACACATAAAAAACATGCAATGGAATTGAATACCTCCTCCTTTTTGTAATCGGTTAAAAAGTGCATTATTTCTTTATATCCTTGGCAAGACAAGCATCAGTCTTTCTTTCTTTGGACTTCTTTTCGACTAAAAATGTCAGCCGGAACTAACGGCTAAAAGTGCTTTCTGAGGTATTTCGAAGAATCTCGCTATATTACATAATGGACGTGAATTTCATGTGTTATTATCATTAATTGGTGATCAAAAGTGAATATAATCTCACGTGACTATCTTAAGTCACATAAACACTGTTCTAATTAACCTTTCAATTATTTTGAGTATAATACTAATTAATAATGTTTTAATTGGTCGACCATGAGTTACAATGATCATTAATTTATTCAGTGTGTAGGGCACATGCTCGCAGAACGGATGGTGGATGGGGCGAAAAGTACTGGAATGGCGACCGCTAACCCTCGCAAGAAGGCCTCCAAATAGGTGGCCCGTTGAACCCGCTAGATGCGAGACACTCGGGACCAGTCAATGTGGGGACGCTTGGGGGAGGCCTATGTCCAGCAGTGGACGTCTTTCGGCTGATATGATGATGATGATTGTGTATCTTTTTAAAGACGCATTGATTTTTGAGAGTAGGTAATTTAATCAACCAGACTTGCCGTTTCCACTTACCCCTTGGAAAAATTGGTGTCAGATTTCCTGACTTCTGACTACCCGTGACGACTGTCAAAGATCTTTAAATGACAGCCGGGACCAACAGCTTACCGTGCTTTCCAAAGCTCGGAGGAATCTCGCTTCGTAAAGATCCCAACCACGGACCGACCCCAGCAAGCACTGCTTAACCTGTTTTTCTTTGTAGATTATTCTAGATTGTTATAACCTTGCCGAACTTGGCTGACACACTGCCATTGGTCTAGATCACTTCTGACTAAATAATTATTCAATTCTGAAAATCTACGGGTCATTTATGTAACTGGGTCGAATAATAGATAATACGTGATTAGCAAATGTTTGATACAGTGATCCATTTTCCTTATGACGACGACCTTTCAATGACAGAGATATTATCACCCGGCCACGGCGACCGCACACGTCAATTAAGGGTGCCCTAGTCGGCGGCATGAAATATTTTGTGGCCGGGGTTAAACTGCATGATATCTCATCCGGCAACACTTGCGACAGGGATGGATGCTGTTATGAGCAGTAAGAAGCTAGTGCGCGTTCGAATACACACTCATGGTATAAAAATAATAAATCGATGATGTTTTAGAACGAAAACGAGCTTGAGAAATATTAAAAACAAACCTTAAGGAATATGGATATCATAAAAAAACTACTGAATGTATGTGTTCAAAATAAGGGGTCCTGGGTTAGATTCCTAGGTCGGGCAAAGTGTTTTTCGTTTTCCACCGCTCGGAGTCTGGATTTGTGCCCAGTTGATGGCAATAGGCTTGCCCAGACAAAATTGGGTGTACCTCTACCCAACCCTTTGGGAATTGCAGGCTTATCTAGCTATAGAAAAGACACGTGATAAATTCGTTGCATTTGAACCATCGCCATCGCTTATTGAATTATACTTTGTCTAGAACGACAGGTTCAACTTTACGCATTTAGAATACGCTGTCTCCCGTTAATGATAGTAACAGGGCTACCGAGCTTTGCTCGGGTGAAAATAGAGAAAAAAAGGTTTAAAAAAAATGAAACCTAGCTAGATCGATTTATCGCCCCTGTAACCCTCTGCATACTACATTTCATTAAAACCATTGGAGCCCTTTCCGAGATTCAGATTATATACATATATACAAGAATTTCTCTTTTAAAGGTATTCGATGTTAATTAATGGTCAATTTCACAAATTAAACTAATCGCTGATTAGTTTAACTAAACTCGATTTATGCAAATACGGCGTTCTGATTGGTAGTTTCTCAGCGGTCTCAACCAATCAGAACGCTATATTTGAATAAACTGTGTTTATTTGAACTAGCCGGTTTCATTTGTAAAATTGGACCTTAATTATTACATTTATTTCAGTGTTTATCTTAGTTTTAGCGCTGTCTCCCGTTAATGATTTGTTATTTAATTACTACATTTATTGCAGTGTTTATCTTAGTATTAGTATTTATTCTATTGAAATGCTTACTGAAGGCTAGATTTGAATAAATAAAGATAACAATTAATATTTATTCAAATGCTGATAGCTACAATCTAGGGGTCTTCAAGTCAAGAGTGAAAGGTTACTTCTAGGTAGCACGTAGCTAGTAGCACTGCAGCTGTCACAGTGGTTACGGACCAGCGCTCGCGTAGAAAGCCTAAGTGGAACAGAGTCTCCAGCAGGCTTAAATTTGGCAACAATGCATTCTCACACATCGGTCCACATCTGTATGAGAAAGTCAATGACAAACTAAAAATCCTCCCCATGACCAAGTTTGGGTGCAAACAACAAGTTCGGGATTGGCTACTAGGACTTACCTATAACGAAACTGAAAACCTACTAGCAATTTAGTGTTAACTCGACATATACCATACACACCACCACATACACACCATCACGTAAACACCATCGCATACACTCCATCACTTACATACCAGCACACTTACGCTTACACCTTTAGTTACCTTTCAGTTTTTGTTTTTGTTTAGTGATTGGAACCGTTGCATTTGATATATACAATTAAACAATCATATTATTTGTCGAGAGAGACTGGATTCTGCGACACAGGGTATCCTAGTGCAGAATCCAGTGTCACATCTTAATACTGTAACACTCTTTTATTGAATCAATAAACTTTATTTTATTTTAAACTTTTTAGGTAAGCGTGCTTCAACGTAGACCACATCATCGCTTACCATCAGGCGAGATAATGGTCAAACGCGAGACTATAGATTATAACAAAATGTGTTTTAGACATAAAGATAGATAGTTATTAGATATCTACTGTAACAAGGTTATTTTAGATACTTCGTGTTGTTCATTTATAATTTATGAGTATTAAACAAAACAACCAGATTGTTCACAAGCCATCCAGGGTCTTCTTTCAAATCATGTTCAACCATATTTAAAAGTACTATACTACTCCATAGTTACAAACACGTTTAAAATTTTACTGTATTTAGTAAAAGAGAGTTTGTTGCCCCTACAAAATCCAATGCAATAAATTGTATAAAATCTCATCCGATCTATAATATATTCAAATGAAACCAGTTCCAATTCGTTACTTCATTAATTCCGTTCATCTCTCGCCTAATTTCCGATACAGTTCCCACGCTTGTAAAAATGTAACTTTCTGCTATTTATTATTCAGATGAAGTCCGATACAAGATACAAGAATACTACATTACTATATTAACATACCATAGGCCTACCAATTAGATACAACTACAATACTATCACATAGATTTTTTTTATGATATCTACGAGGAATGGATATCGCAGGTGTTATAAAAATATGGAAATTATTTAAATTATACAGCATCTCGCACTCACACTCGCGCACACATACTCACACACACATACTCAATTACACACTCATTCAATTTAGTTCCTCTCACCCACTTTGTACCACCATAACAGCAACAACCTCACTCACCTAGCTTAATCCCTCTTAACTATTACTTCTTACTGATGTTGTATACAACTGTCATCTATTGTCCGGAGTCTGGAGAGGCTGGTAATCTGTCATACAGGTCTCCTAGTACAGAAACCAGTCTCTCACATAGATCACAAGAATTTTCGCTGATGTTTTGTTTGTTTTTTTTTATATTGTCTGTAAAATTCTATGTGAGAGAAGAACAATAAACTTTATTATTTATTTATTATTTATCTAACCAAGTAAAGTATATTTATACTTGTGAGTTTTGACTGAGTGTGAACGTGGATGGCTAATTGAAATGAATGCCGGGGAAAATCAGAAAAATGATGGACGGACTACGAAAAAGATTATTTGGTGAGAAAGAGGGTGACTATAGCCTACTACCTGACACCAAGGTCAAAGAAAGACGTATGGATTTCTACGCCAACCCCAAATAAATTGCTTTAAGAGCAAGAGAATGATCATGACACGAATATGGTGCTACCATGTCCTGCTTTGTTGTTAGTTACCGTTTAAATGTGATAAAATAAAAGCCATTTTGAAAAGCACCCAACCCATAGAATTGGTATATAAATCACTAAGAACTACTTACATGAAACGAGCCTTTAAGAGCATACATAATCAAACCACCAACTCTATAATAAACCAATCACATCAAAGCCTAATGCGCTTTCCTCACACAGCCCGTGCACAAGATATCAACTATCATTAACCAAAACAATGACAGAACACCCCACCTGATTAGCCCTAAGCTATCAGTCACGGGGTCTGATAAGCCAACAACACGTCACATGTATGACCCTTGTTGATTGACCCCTACTTATCAGGGGTCAACAGTACTGACTCTAAGTCTTGAAAAATGACATCAGAAGTGGCACGATCTGTCGACGGGTGTGTCTTTGTGAGATTACGATACTTTTACGAGGTTGTCTAAACAGGGTTCGAATTAGAAATGTTTGGTGTATGTTGCGTCATTAGAAAGAAGAGGATTTGTTGCTAAGTGTTGATACGTCGAGTTTCTTCATATTGAGTCTTTTTCGAGCTTTGGAAAACACGCTTAGGTGTTGCTGTATGTGTAACTCACTGATGCTGACAGTTTTTAAAAGTTTATCTTGTTAGATTGGACGATAAGCGTTGTTGTGATCGACGGTGAAGCACGCTTGCCTAAAAGTAACCTATTCACTTTTGACTTAAAGGCCGCTAGGTTGTAGCTAGCAAGACACACAGACTCCAGCTGGGAATGCCACTCCTTAGTGTGGTTAAGCACTACACGTCCGTGATCGTGATCCGTATCCTTCGGAACCGAAATTTCACGGGCACGGATTGGATGTAGTGAGTAACCACCCTTAGCTTCTGGATTTCTGAAAACCAGCTTTATTTAGAATTGAAGTTTATCGATGTGCCGTGTGAAATTATCAGCAACATCTGGTTGGATTGGAAGCAGACTCTTAGGAATAAATTAAACCCTGTCGACTCTATCTTGTTTCTCCGAAATCGAATAAATCATGCACTGAAATATTTGAACCCTAGAGATTTGGCACAGTTGATATAACTAGTTATATGAAGATATCTTTTTATAAATAACGGTCGGTTTTCGACTACTGGGTGACCACAAATCCTGATCAAAGTTCTTATTTTTACACAAGTGCCTGCCTCTATCCATAATGAATCGTAACGTGTCAATAAAACCAAGTACCAATGTTGACTTTTAAGTTTATCTCGGACATCGCTGACGGAAAATATCATGAGGATTTGGATGGGATTATAAAAAACTACTAGGGGAGAATGCTGTATATGTGGGTACTTGTGTCTTATGTTTTCGTATGCCTACCGTGCACAATAAATAATCAGTCTCAAATTACGTGTGTTTCTATTACCAGTCCTCTGCATCCATAATCCAGTATACACCAGACTTATAGTTAATATATAAGTTTGTGCTTCATTAGTGTAATTACTGCAAAACGCTCCAGAACGAGGAAAATAATAAATAAATAATACTTTTTTAGCATTTATCCCTCACATAAAATACCATTCAGCTACATTGTTGTAATATAAATCTTACACGACATAAGTAAATGCTGCGTGAATACTAAACCAATGAGCTCGTACAAAGCGTGCGGTTAACCTTTTATTGCATAAGACGCGTCATCTATTGTTCTTGCAGTAATTATCACTTGGACATAATTGACTTGTATTTTTCTGTTTACACCTCTAAAAGTTTCCTTTGTTCTTCCATGGTGGTGGAAATGATACGTTTAATGGAAACTGATATTAGTTATGGTTATTAGAAAGTGTTTGTACAGGGAAAATTTAATCCTAATGGCTTGATTGGTGCAGTGGCAATATATTACCGTCTGAGCTTGGGGCTACTGATTCGATTCCCGCACAAAACATTTTGCATTTCCTGTATAATAGTTTACTTATTTATTTATGACAGGCCAGAATCTATCTCTATGCCAAATTTGATCCAGATCTGTTCAGCCGTTCTAGCGTAATTGAGTAACAAACATGCATCCATCCATCCATCCATCCAAAATTTTGCATTTATAACCTGTCAACAGGATAATAGATATTATTTTATTCACACCAATCTTTAGATGTGGACTTAATATTTAATACCATAGGCTTTCTACCAGTCGACCTTTGCCACGACCTTACAAATAATATCAGCGTCACTCTTTTAATGTTGCACAGCTGGGAATTAAATATATTGAGGACTTAAGTATACCAAATTTGATAGAATGCTGTGCTATAAAGCTAATTGAACATCCCATTGTTATTGTATGCTTGTATCGTGTGCCAAAATCTCGGCGAAGCGATATAAATATATTTCTTGAAACTTTGACTAATATTCTTAATAAAGAGCTACGTCATAGAGAAATAAAAATAATAATTTGTGGCGATTTTAACATAGATCTTAAAAAAAGAACTTATTCGTCGTCTGAATTTGAAAATACTATCCTAAACTTTAACTTAAAATTTGGTACCAGAGAATCAACACGTTTGAGTAGCAATACGTGTATCGATAATATCATCCACAATATTAGGGGTAGCAAGTGCGACATCATCGACTTTGCTCTTTCGGACCATACTGCACAAATTTTATCATGTCCAGTTAAAAAAACCTGTCGAATTAAACAATGGTATACCTTTAGAAGAGATATTAGTAGCAGAAATAAAGAAAAATTTAAGCAGTGTATAGAAAGTCTCACGTTTTCTGACGTATTTGGCGAAAACGATGCTGAAATAGCTTTTAATAATTTTTACGATCACTTTCAGTTATTATATAATCTTTGTTTTCCTGTTATCAGAATAAGAAATACTCCAACCAAAAGACCTACATGGATCTCAAAGGGCATAGCCAAATGCTGCCGACGGAAGAGAGAATTGTTATGGACGTATCGAAAGACTTTAAATAAATCAGATCATAATACATTCAAAAATTATTCTTCAAGGCTGAAGCGAATAATTAACTTGACTCAAAAATCGCAAAATGACTACAATATAAAACAATCCAATAATAAAACTAAAACAACTTGGAAGATAATCAACTCCACAAAACATAACATTCCTAAAGAAGAAATTGTACGAATAAATCTAAATGGAAAATCTATAACGGATCCCCAACAAATTGCTGAAGCTTTTAATAGTTACTTTGTAAATCTTGTTAAACCTACAAATCCTTCGACATTGACTTATTTGAAATCCCATTATAATAAAACACTGACATTGATTGATAATAATTCTAATTCCTTATTTATGAGTCCTACAATTCCAAATGACATATTAAAAATAATAAAATCTTTGAAAAATACACACAGTCAAGACAAAAAGACAAAAGATATTTATTTCAACTGGGCCACCAAGCGGCACTTTTGAATGTCACAATTTAAATTTAAATGGAATACAAGTTGATTCACAATTAACAGTTAACAGTACTGGATACGATAATATATCTACGTCAATTATAAAATACGTCGCGCAATCCATTAGTCCGGTTCTAAGCTACTTGATCAATCTATGCATCCAAAACGGAAAATTTCCCAGTATGCTAAAAGTCTCAATCATCAAGCCATTGTTCAAAAAGGGTAACAAGGAGGATATCTCCTGCTACAGGCCAATAGCTTTAATTCCTATTTTTTTTAAAATCATTGAAAAAGTAATCTTCAATAGCATTTATAACTATTTCGAAAAACATAATCTTTTTGTCAATGAACAAAATGGATTTCGTAAGAACAAGACTATAAATATGGCCATCTACGATCTTCTTATCGGGATTTACAAAAATATGAACAATAGGACACCAGTAACGGCCATGTATATGGACATGACCAAAGCTTTCGACCATGTGGATCATAAATTACTGATCGAAAAACTGTTTAGATACGGCATACGGGGTAATGCTCTAGACTTGATAAAATTGTATTTAAGCCAGAGATTACAAATAACTGAAATAAATAGGCTTTATTTTGCGACAAAAACTGAAGTGCAATATTCGTCAAACCCAAGCGAAGTTACATATGGCGTGCCGCAGGGAAGTGTTTTGGGTCCCTTGCTTTTCCTTATTTATATCAACGATTTACCACGAGCCGTAAAAATTCCGTTAGTCCTTTTTGCTGATGATAGCACTGCTGTATTTTCGCCGACTGACAATAACACATTTGAAAATGATATAAACGATACTTTAAATGACATTATAAATTGGTTAACATGTAATAATCTTATAATTAATTTAGATAAAACAAAAATAGTTAGTTATTCCCAAAGAAAAACCCCTTTGACATTAAATGTAAATTATGAAATGAAAAAAATAGAGGAAGAAGATACCATCAAATTCTTAGGACTATGGATTGACAAAAATATGTCATGGAAAACGCAAATTGATACGGTGTGTAAAAGACTTAATAAATTTTCTTACGCTTTATACAGACTATCTAGGATTGTAAATCAAGCAGCAGTACTAGTCGCCTATCATGCCTATGTAACGTCTACGCTTAGATATGGATTGATTTATTGGGGGAATGCTACAGACAGGGAATTTGCTTTTAGGGCGCAAAAGAAATGTCTTAGAGCTGTTTGTGGTATACGTGCCCCTGATAGCTGTATGCCATATTTTAAAAAGCTCAAGATTTTAACCTTTCCAGCCCTCTACATCTATGAGGTCGCTACGTTCGTAAAAACCAATGGAGAAAAATTTGCTAACCTGCACTCCCGTCGACATGCCGACAAAATAGCAAATATTATGACCTCAAAAACAGCCCTACTGTCTAAAAGTTTCTTCGGAATGTCTTCACGAATTTATAATAAGCTTCCTAAGCAAATAAGAGAAATTGAAAACATCAAACATTTTAAGAAAAAATTACATGACTTTTTGGTAAATAGACCGTATTATACAGTACATGAATATTTGTCCGACAGATTCGTGATGAGCTAGTGACAAACTGGTTTTATGTTTTGATGCAAAATAAGTCTCTATTTCAATTGAAATTTATATTCTATTAAATTAACACATATCACATAAACTTATATCTAGGATAATATTTTTTGACTGGGACGCAGGCTTCCTGAGAGAGAGAGGGAATGGGTCAAATGAATCCATGCACGCGGGCTCAGTGCGGGTTGGGGATGTCTTCGAATTTTTGGTTCTAGAACATGCCGGTTTCCTCATGATGTTTTTCTTCACCGTTTTCAGAGCAGTGGTGATGAAATAATTTACACAAAGTAAAGCGCCTGCCTGTTTTCGAACCCACGACCTACGGCTTGTAAGTCGTGGTCGATACCACTGGGCCACCACTGCTCTCACAAATAATAGTACCTGGGCGACCGAGCTCTGCTCGGGTGAAAAAAGAGAAAACGACGTTTTCTAAAAATTAAACCTAGCTAGATCGATTTATTGCCCCCGAAACCCTCTGCGAAAGAGATAAAAGACAATTTCACAGACCATTTACTTTTATATAAATCAATTACTGTAGGTACAAGTATAAACGTTTATTTATAAACTGATAGGAATAACGAAGCAATATTGCTTCATAACCGTGATACCGCAAGACGGCAAGTGTCACTGATAAGGCATCCTTAAACAAAGATTTATATATGGTCGATGTCAGATAAAATCGTCGTGATAATGCATTTAAACAAGAAACTTTGTATATTAATAGCTTAAATTAATTATATTTAATTAATCTACACTAATATTATAAAGAGGAAAAATTTGTATTAGTGAATGTAACGAATAAACTTAAAAACTACTGGACCAATTTCATAATTCTTTTGCCGTTAGAAAGCTACATTATTCCGGAGTAACATAGCCTAAACTTATTTAAAAAAAGTAGAGATCCTTAGGAAAATTGCAATAATGCAACCCAAAGTAGCAAAATTTGCCTATAAAATTAATTATTTGGCGTGCGCGGAGAAAACTATTGAATAGGTAGTTAGGGTAGGAAGGGTGGCTAGGTAGGGAGGCTAGGTAGGGTAGGTAGGTGGTATTTAGGTAGGTAGTCAGATGACGGGAGCGAAGCCGCGGGGGTCAGCTAGTTTATAATATTAACTGCTTCGTTGGTCTAGTGGTTGCAAGCGCTACTGCTGAACATGAAGTCCTAGGTTCGATTCCCGAATCGGGCAAAGTGTTATTAGGTTTTCCATCTCTCAATAGCAGCTTGGAGTCTAGATTCCAGGCTGCTACTGAGAGATGGAAAGACTTATGCCTGGTGGTTGGAAATAGACTCACCACCGATTACATAGGCCTTGAACATAACTGGCGAAATATGGATGAACTATTGGATAAACCAAACTAAGCCTGACCCTTCACGGAAAATAGGTGTGATGTTTTTTTTATGTGTTAAATTAATATCTGAATTTATTTCATTACAGAACGAGTATGGCGATAGGAGCAAATGAAAAAGACAATATACCAGTAAGCACTTTTGAAAACAACGAAATATTTGCTGATGAAGAAGATTTACTGAGTAACGTAGCTAACAATGAAGCACAAAACGAAAATAGCGCTGAGAAAATACATGAAGTAATTAACAAGGATATTGCTGAAAATAACTCTCAGCAAGATAACAATAACAAAGCTATAAAACCTGAAACAGAACAAAATAATAATTTAGATAAACCTGAAGAATATGTTAAAAATAATCTTAACGGCAATCAAACTTGTGAAGTCACACCAAATAAAGAAACCAACGATGATACAAAATCTAAGCTAGAACTAATTAACGAACATCTTAAAAATGTTAACAAAGAAGCTGAAACTAAAGGTGCAGAAGAGAAGCAAGAAGAAAAGAGAATTTCTAGAAGATCATCACACTATCTGCAGAACATTCAGATGACAAATTCTTCTTTGGGTCTGACACTAGGATCGGAGAAGAAAGATACAACTTTACTGACGGAGTCTAAAACTGTTACTCGCTTTTCACCGTTATGGAAACAGGTAATATATATTTTTTATTTAGATAGTAAAGTGACGAGGAACGTGCAGTGGAGAGGCGTATTGTAACAATCTGTATCACACTTAGAGCATTTAACCTATGGAGATGGCATAGCTGAGCGTACCCCTCTGCCAAAGTCGCTTGGCCATATGACCATACGCGTTATATAAAACTAGTTCATTCGCCGACCGCCAACATTGTTGTGCGGTTTCCTCTTGCAAAAAGCGAGCTGCCACTTTCAATTTGCGAAGCCATGGTGTTTCCTACCACATATAAGTATACATTATACAACAACATAGTTTTATTTAAGTACAATGTCGAAATAATGGTTAATGCCTTTACGATAGAAAAATTCAGTGGTACGTTGGTAGCACAAACGCAGTACAGGGGCTGACAGGGTAGCGATGTGCATAGGGCTGGACAACGTGAATGAATGATTGATAAATTAAATGATTTTTTGAATCAGTATGTTCAGTATCAAAATAATTTTGTTTGTGTTTGTATCTGGACAAGACAGGTTGAACTAAAAATAAAATATTATTAATAAATGTCTATGAGAATAGGTTTAAATTATTTTCTTTTAAAGTTTTAGGCTAATAAAAAGTAAGTTTGTTCGTTTCGTTAGTGAGTTTTTCAATAATTTTTTAACCCCCGACATAAAAAGAGGGGTGTTATCAATTTGACGTGTATTGCTGTGTATCTGTGTGTCTGTCTGTGGCATCATAGCTCCTAAATAGATGAAGCGATTTAGATTTTTGTTTGATACCTCTATCGAGAGGAGACTCTATCGCAGCCATGGTGGTTACAATGACAACCCCGTTGCACATCAATTCGAAGCCGTATACAATTTCGAATGTTAAAAATACTCAAATGTTCCTTTTTAACCAAAAAAGTTGATCCACAGAAATGTGTTCGACATGTATATAATAAACTGGTACATTTAAAAAATCAGTGATTGCCTCTAGTCATGATCATTGAGACATGTATATGAACTAGATTATGGCTATGAAACCATATGTTTATGATAAATAAAACAAAGAAATTTGTGGAAATCAGTAGGTTTAATAAATGCCTTACAATCTTTTTTTTATAATTTTTAAAACGAGCAACGTGCAGAGTTGTATGAATGATATAGAACGAGTGAATAGGAATGAAGAATGAAAGTTTAAGAATGAACAGCGAATGTGTCGTAGACACCATACACGTATGTTTTCCTATCTAAGATATCAAACTAGCTTAGCTAGGAAACACTGTACTCAAATAGTAAAAAAAAACGAAAAACTGACGTGATAAAGTATTACGAAAAGTGTCGAATAAAAGTCTATCCGGTGGATTGTATTATTTATTATTAACGCTTTCTTACTATTTAACACGTATACATAAGGTCCGTATTAAAGAACGGGGCTCAAGTATGAATCCCGAATCTAAATAAAACAAAATGTCAGTGACGGTTTCATACTATTCTATGCTGAAACCTGTAGGTACTATAGTTTATGATTAACATTGTTCCAAGACGTATGCCACCATTTTATTAGGTATTATCCCCAGTTCGTCTACCATGCATGGGGTATTTGGATATTACATTTATTTGTAACGTCATTCTTATAGGCAAGACACGGGTCCAACAATATATATTATGTAATTATGAAATATTATTGACTAAAAATAAATTCAATCGTTCTTTTTTTAGTATATCTTAAATTCATTCCTACCTTTCTGACCTACCTACATAGTTTAGCAGACCACAAATCATATTGCGTATTTATTCTTTATTGTACAACAAGACATTACATTATAACACATTGATAATAAAATTCATGTACAAAGGCGATTTTTTTTTATTTGTATATTAATTACTTAAGTTTATTATTATTTAGTATAACAAAAATAAAACGAATGAACATTTTGCTCATTCATTCATGCATTAAAATTAATTTCCAGTCATTCTTTGTATCACATCACTAGCACTTTGTATTTGTTGTCATAGGATTATTGCATAGATACACACAAATATGACAATGTATGTGTGTTTTTTGATTGTGTGATTATTATTTTTTCGTGTGCGTTTGTAGCAATAGGATGCATGTATCTGTGAGTGATTGTCATTTGTTTGTAGTGTGCTGTATGTGTTTTCCTCGCCTCCCGCAGAAAGTGGCAGAAAAAGTTGTTCGGTGATTCGCGGCTTGCCGTCTCCATAGGTTAAATGCTCTAAGGTATCACATAATCATACTGTATGTTCAGGTTGCAATACGTTCCCTAGGTACAGAACGACCTCCAGCTACGTGGTAGACTAGCATGACGAAACTCCTATTGGAGGAAACACTGTCCGGCCCGTTAAACTAGATTGCCCTCATCATCATCATCATCATCATCATATCAGCCGAAAGACGTCCACTGCTGGACATAGGCCGACCAGTCCCGTGCGTCTCGCAACCAGCGTATCCCCGCAATCTTCACCAGGTCATCGATCCACCTGGTGGGAGGCCGAGCGCCATATAATTAGGACAGTCGATCCCAACTAAAGTGGGACAGCGCTAAGAAGAAGAAGAATAATTTACTAGCGCTAACTCACAAAAAAGGAAGCCGTAAAACGTAATTAGAAGAGCTAATTGGAACTAGGAGTTCTAATTCTAGGAGTCAAATTTGAAGAGCTTATTGAAACTAGGACACCTAGTCCTTGGAGTCAAGAACTTTATTGCTATCGCCTTATCATCTGTCAAACATTTAGTACTAAATGGTTTGAAATGCTTAAATGTTGCATTATATGGTATTTAAGATCTCTGCCACTCTTGCAACTTGACTTATTAGTTATCACAGGTTTCCTAACGGCACCTTGACTAATATTATTATTGCGATGGAGCTTAAAAATATGTTTTCATAAAATCAAATCGCCGCAAACTCTGCAAAAACCTAACGTAATTTTAATACTTCTTTAACACACTCTTGTTGCGATAGTTACCGTTATATCAAGCCATGTCCTCGAACTCTACTCCACCTCTAATCATCAATTTGACAGTTATAACTTGTAATTTATTGACATAATCTAGAGCTTTTTTTCATTATCATGGTGACTCTCTGTATAATAACCGTATAGTCTATGATAGTGACTGAGTCGAATGTAGATCCTTCTAACTGACTTGCAATAAGGGCCCATGGTCTAGACACAATACGAGTAGAAACAACAATGCACACCTGGTGTGCAAACGACGTTTGAAGGGTAAAGAAAGAAAAGAAAAATAATTTATTGCGCCAGTGTTGTCGAACAAATTGAAGAAATATAAAATCAAATAATAGAAAAAATATACTCGTAGCTAAACAGCCCAGACATCTCGGGACCAACATGTTGCCAGGAAGAGATCGCGGAATGCGATAAGGCCGCCAATTGTATGTTTTTATTTTGAGGTTTCACACAACATAGGAAACTATATTTGGTTATATACATACTCGTATTATGTATAATTTATAATCTTGGTATACGATTAAATTTAAATAAATAAATTACTGCCAGCAACTCCTTCTCTGTGGTCATATATATACACTGACTGACAGGTAATGATAACTGACATGACCAAACAATAATATTTACATACCTTTAATAAGTAGCAAATCATAAAGGAACTACACAACTATCAACCAACTCGCATAACATTTGAATGCCACATAGAAGCTAAGTAAAAGACGATTTTTTCAGACATTGGCTTCATCAGCACCGATCCTATTGACCTTCGTGACCGGCCTCACGTCAGGGTACTCCGCCATTCTATTGCCGCAGCTGAAGATGAACCCTGGAGGACCCATACCTTCGGACGAAGACACCACGTCATGGATAGGTAATATTCATATTTTGTTTAACTAAAGAGTGCTTTCCACTAGAGATGCGCTATGTAGCTGCGCGAGGATGTGTAATGTGTAGCGTAGCTGTAAAAAATGTGTAGATAAGAGGAGCGAGGATGCGTAGTGAAGCAATCAAACGGTTTGCAGCTTAGTGGTGCACCCGTCCCTAGTACACAACCATCGCATGTATCTCACGAAGGCTGATTTTGATGACTGAAGTGAACTAAAAAGACGTAAATAAGAAGAAAATCATGTTATGTGGTCGGATACATATGGTTTTGTTCAGTCAGATCACGATTATGTATCCTCCAATGCACAGCATGAATTTTTTCATGTTTTCGTCTTTTTAGTTCTCTTTTTAAGCAGTCGACATTTTTTACTTTTTAAATTTACTTTTTTTTTTAATGTAATAATGTATAAATCTGCTGGCCCTTTCCCACTAGAGCTACGCTAAACTTGCCTAAGAAAATGTAGTGATCCCTTTGGTGTATCGTCGCGCACCGCCTCGCTACATAGCGTATCTCTGGCAGCAAAGCACCCTTAAACTGCTTGTTCCCAACATTTAAATTGTGAGAAAGGCTTAGCACGCATTGCACGCAAATTTCCGACTATTGGAATTTTATGAAACTGCACGCACTTGTGGTAAAAAAAAGCACGCGGCAAAAAAGCCGCAACAAATCTGCCTTTTGCCACAGAATCCACCGCACCGCATCGCGGCGCGGATTACTAGGAGACAATAATCGCGCGGTATTTTATCCGCAGTGCGTGTTAGTTATGTTTCGGGACGCGGAGAAAAATCCGTGCGGCTAAAAACCACAATGCGTACTAAGCCTAAAGAAAGAGAGTACAACCAGCGTTTGCTATAATATCTTCCGATTCGATGGCTAGTCACCGTTGAGTTTGGCCGCCATGACCTAACGGACTATTTGAGGGTTCGAATGGAAATTACATAACAATAATCATCTGCATAACCTTTGCATCAGCTTCTAGTCTAATACCAGTGTTTTACAATTTACGTGGACCGACTGCTTATCTGATCTCAACAACCCAGTTACTCGATAATACGGAACTTACGAAATTTTGAAACGATACCTATGCAAGATATGTGAAAATAGAGCAAAATACGCTGCCGAAAATAGTCGTGTAAATATTCATTATATAAATTTACTGTTGGAATGGGGTTTCATGAATATGTAGCAACGAATTGCTCGGTGAACCACCGAATATATAATAATACTGACGTTGGCTGAACTGCTAAATTCCCTTTTGTGACGTAAACTAAGACCGCTTATCGTTAAATAGTATAAAATTGCCCGTTCTTTTACTTGTGTTAGTGTTAATTGTAACTAAAGATATATTTAATTGATAGCATTTCGCATTAGTCTTCTATGTTACATTAATATTGTTGCATTGTCTGTATTTTTTTCGTACTACTTAGATTAAAGTATTTTGTAAAATATTTGTTTGGCAAATAATATTATCTATTGGGGTTCAACATTATCATGCTAATTCAACAACATTATAGCACAGTTTAAGTCTAAAGATAAGTTGTAGTCCTAATTGTATTTGTATGTACCCAAAAATGGCAACAATACTTTTGCTTTTGTGAACAAAAACATAACATTTATTTTTCTCATTACAGCGGCGATGGCAGCACTACCAATGGCTCCAGGGTGCCTAGTCTCCGGCTGGATGATGGAGAAGTTTGGCAGGAAGACGTCCCACTACATCACATGCGTGCCTCTTCTCCTGGGCTGGATCCTCATTGCCTCCTCCTCCAACCTTGGTCTCATGCTCATCGGACGGTTCTTCACTGGCCTTTGCGCTGGCCTCTCCGGCCCTCTTATCCCTGTCTACATTGGAGAAACCACAGAACCAAAATACAGAGGTTTCTTCCTTGCTGCAGTATCTTTAGCCATAGCCCTTGGAATCCTTGTCTGTCATGTCATAGGAACGTTTTTAACTTGGCAGTGGACTGCAATCATCTGCTCCGTATTCCCAGTATTAACTGTAGCACTCCTGTCTTTTGTGCCAGAAAGCCCCATCTGGCTGATCTCTCAAGGAAGGATAGAAGATGGAGTCAAAGCTTTCTACTGGTTGAGGGGATATGGCGAAGAAGCGAAATTAGAATTAAAAGGAATTGTTGACAGCAAAAAGGCCTATGATAGCGCACCAAAACTGTCATGGAAAGAAAAACTGATCAGCCTAAAAAGTCCTGAGCTGATTAAACCTCTAGTGATCATGATTCTGTTCTTCTGCACATGTCAATTCTCCGGTGTGAACGCAGTTGCATTTTACTCTATTGAAATCGTCGAGAAGGCCGTAGGGAAGGGTTTGGATCATTACCTTGTGATGCTAATTATAGATTCATTAAGAGTCCTCATGAGTGTGGTCGCTTGTGTAATATGCAAACAATATGGAAGGCGCCCTTTGTGTTTCATAAGTGGTATTTGGACTTCAATCTCCATGGTCGGGCTATCAATGTTCCTTTACTGGAAGCCTGAGAACATGTCATGGCTAGCTTTAATGTTCTTGATGTTCTACATCTGTGCTATATCTATAGGCTTAGTTCCTTTACCATGGATCATGTGTGGAGAAGTGTTCCCTACGAAAGTGCGAGGCTTGGGCTCTGGTATCAGTTCATCTACAACATTTGTTGCATTCTTCATTGTAGTTAAAACAGCTCCAGGAATGATGAGTAACTTCGGAGAAGTGATCACTTTCCTTAGTTACGGAGTTATAGCCCTAATTGGTACAACTGTGATGTACTTCATACTACCAGAAACTAAAGGGAAGAGTTTGCAAGAAATTGAAGAGAGGTTTAGAAATGGGAAGAAGAGTGTTGGACCTAAAGTTTAATTTACAATGGTATTTATTTATTTGTGTTGAAGACCAGGCTAAGCCATATTGTTAAGACGAACAATGTATGAAATGTGCTGCTCGCTATAAGCGATATATAATAAAAACTGTGATATTTAGGTAGTCAATTTAATTAAGACCGGTGCTATTGTATCTAACGAAATATGATTGTAGTAGTGTAAGATAATTTAATGAAATATAACTTGATATTTACAAAAGACATAGAGTGATTTCAAATAACTACTATAAAATATTTAACAAATATTCCATATTATATTATTTTTCTTGCACTTAAGGATGATTGAGATATTTTAAGAGATTTTATAACATTCCATGTTAAAGACAACATGTTAGAAAATACTTTTAATCAAATCTAGCTTTTGTATTCTAGGCTTCCGTATCGCGTTTTCAATTATTTTGTTACTATTTTAAAAGAATTTATTTTTTAAGATACTAAAGCAAGAGATGCTGAAAATGCCACAGTGTTTGCCCTAATAATTTATTAACTTTTCTAAAAATATATTAATGGATAACTCTGATATAAACAACATATATGGGTCAAACGCCAAAGATTTTGGGATTATTTCAAATAAACATCAAACTGTAGAAAATAACATTTATTATTACAAATTGGTAACAAAACAGGTTATAAAAAAAAATAGGGTCTATGTAATGGCACATTATTTAGTTAAGTTAAAATAATATTAAATGCATTTCGGTACTCATTCTGTAATACTATTAAGTACTTAAGTACATGCAGGATTCTATAGATCATACAATTTATTGTATTATCAAACTTTTGTTTATGTACATTATTAGTTTATTAATACAATCATCCTAAATTTATGAAATTTTATTGGTGTTATTTATTTTCGTTTCGATTTCCTTTTCCAAAGCGTTCTTCCATTTGGTCCTGTCATTGCATGAGATGTGGTACCAGACAAATTTTATCCTCAAGTAAAAAGCGAATTATAGCTAGAGTTCTGTCGCGAGCATTTGCTTCTCTGGCTCGGTAAGCAAACTCTGGCAAAAGCGCAGTCATATCTCGCGGTGATTTGGAAGATATCATGCAATGTCAGGCGGGTTCCTTGTTGTCTACTTGGATCTGGGTTTGACCAGGCGCGATGCTGGTGGCGCGAACTTGGTAAAGCCCTGCTGGTCGAACACTGGCAGTAGATCACGTACCCTGGCTGAGACAGTACCGCCTGTGACCCTGGGGACAACCAAACTTTAACGTTTTGTTAAAATTTGTGCTTTGTGCTCAACAATACAAACAAATGCAAATTGTGAAGGATATAGATTACAATGATACATTATTCAATGTCGATCTGCAGTTTTGCTATTCTGTTACTCCAGGCTCTAGAAACTACACAAATCTCAAATAAAATGAGAGAGAAAGAGAGACGCACGGGATCGGTCAATGTGGCGACGTCTGGGGGAGGCATATGTTTAGCAGTCGACGTCTTTCGGCTGAAATAATGATTATGATGATGATATCTCGGTGAATAATACATGCCTCACTTTGTATCAAACATTACAAATAGAATAACCTTGGTGCAAAACATCACTGGAAACTCACTCGCAATCTCACACGCATTAGCTCAGAAGATACATATTTGCCTTTACCTATTTTGTTAACCAAATATACATAGAAGCAAAAACCTACCCTACGTTTATCAAAGAAACTAAAATACCTGCTAGGTTTGATGAGCTTAGCTGCCTGAGCCGGCGTCGCGAGCTCAGTAGGAAAGAAAGTGGCTCCGTAGAAGTCCAAACCATTCTGCAGCAAGATGTTAGCTTCCTCGATGTTCGCCAACGTGACGCGGATGACGCTGTTGGCTTCCTTAGGGATCATACTGCTGACCAACTCGCCATCAATCGTCGTGAGGGCACGAGATGATGATTTCTCCATGGGCTTGGGAGTGGAGGTTCCTGAAAGATGAATGGTGATAAAGAATAAAGATTTAGTGTTGAGTTAAAAAGCAAAGGGTTTAGAGTCACAGAGACTAGCGGGTGTGTTAGTAAATTTTGAAAAGTGCATCCTAATTGTTAATTTTTCAAAAACTGTTGTATGAAATATGTAACCGGTCTGGGACGTCTATTTATGTGGTTAATGATACCTCATGGCCCCAAAGTGAAATAAATAGGGAGTTTACATAATCAAAACAAGAAACATATTAACTGCTAAATCATTCAAAACAATATCGACTAGTCCAGATAATTCAGAATGGTACATACAATATTTCTGTTTTAACTCCCAAAGCGCCTGATAGAACCAAAACCATCAAAGCGCGTCTTGCTAACAAAGCAAACAAAGTAAAGTGCGATACCGATACCTATGCTGTACCAACCAGTGTTTCCGTCCTTGGGGGAGCCGGAGAAGTGGAGACGTACCACCTCGACCACGGAGGTGAACTTATAGAGGGCGTGACGCACGTCTTCCTCTGGGACCTCATCGGGAATGTCGTACACATAGATCGTGAACGTCTTCTGAGGTCGGCAGGGAATGGCGATCTGGAAAAGCAGGATACATAAATATTAATAAGTATTTTATTTTAAAGTGAATTTTATAAAACGATTTATAGGAACGATCAAGAAATTTAAAATAAGTAAATAAGACTTATTATATTAATAATGTTACTTATTAAGTCGTAGTAAACAGTAATAAAATTGATCAGAATAGAGAACCTAAACAGTATAAGTAATACAAGTATGTAAGTTTCTATTATGAAAATAATTATTAGAATCCACTTGAAGATAATAATGAAAGAAGGGCGAAGAGGAGAATCAAATAAAATCGCTGTTAAATGTGAGAGAGAAAGTATCAAAGGAAATAGGAAAGGAAGCATTGAAAGCACAACAAAAGAAAGCATTTTCAAAAGCAAAGATTTAGAAAAACAAACCAATTACCTTCCTATAAAACCTGGATCCAGTTACTTTATGGAAACCTTTTTTGAAGACCATCTGGTAGTCATCAACGCTGGAGAATTTGAAAAGGATGCCAGTGGCAGTCTTGGTGAGGGAGAAGCAGCCTTTGAACTCCATCTTCTCGCAGATGGCCGAAGCTTTCTCCATGCTGAGGCCGTGGGAAGGAGTGAGGAGGAAGGCGCCCTTGGTCAGGAAATGCTCGGAGTCCGAAATGTCGGACTCACTCTCTCCGCCCTTCATCAGAGTATGGATCTGTTCCTTCCACATGTAAGAGTCTGACATCTGGCAAGGAGTTCAGTTAATTTACCATATGATTTTATACACGATACATTAAAATATTATCAAAACCTATTATGATTTTTAAAAGATTGATCGGGAATTCCTCAAGGTTCCGTGCTGGGTCCCTTGCTTTTTAAACAACAACCTGAATAATAGTGCTTTTCTCAACAAAAGATTATTACTACTAAATACTGATACATAGCTAAACTTAAAACGATTATCTACAGCATACAAGCTACTAAATCGATAACCATTACAATCTGCCCATTAATTTTAAATCGTTAACCCAATCGATTTATGAGTGATCAAGAAAAATAAGACTAATAAGAATACAATAGATCCCATGAATAGTGTTGCGACAGTAATGATCCGTAATTGCGATCCGCTCTACTGAGCTTAGGGTGCGCACGCGCAAGAAATGTTGCGAGCTTAATTGTAGCATTGTTCTTTTAGTTTCCGGTGTCAAAATTTTCAGGAGGATTTATGACTCTTATGTTGTCGTACTGTGTACTGTGTTACTGGAGCTGAGTTTGGCCTAGTTTATAAGTACTATTGAGCTTGCCATTAACTTATAAAATATACTTAAAGTTAAGACAAGCTTGAACATAAAACTATGAATAGTAAGTAGAGACTTATCATAAATTGTATCATGACTTAACAATAAGTTATATTTATCATTAATCATTTAGGGTAGAAGGTCTTCGTTGGATTACAAGTTAGATAGATGGAATATAGTTTATTGTACACCAAATAGTTACACAACACTCTATTCTCTCTCTTTCTAATTGTTAAGTCTTTTGATATATATGTAAGAAAATATAAATAAATATTGTAAAAGTTATTGTAAGGGGTTTTCAAAAATAGATCCACCTTTAGCTTTACTTCTGCTAACATACTATGAGTAGTAGCAGGACACTCAGATATATGCCTTATATGAAAAAGTTTTATCAAGCTTCATATATCCTTCACTGAAAAAAATCAAATCAGAAGACAACAATAAGGCTAATATTTAAATTGATGATACAAATAAAATCGCCTAATTAAAAACAACAAAGTTGCAATCATAAATACTGTTAGAACGATCGTTAAGACGCAATACATTGCGTAGGAGTCAACCCAATTACTGGAGACGATCCAAACAAAACAGACATTGTATAATTACGCCATTTTGCAGTGGGTGGGTAGGTAGTAAGCGGATAAAATTGCCATCAATCGCCTTATAGTCCCACGGATCTGTACCACCAAATATGGTGTAAATTGGTGATACTCATTAATTGGTTAATTCTTCAGTGTGGCTTGAGGTCAAATTGGAACAATTTGTTCGACGATTTTAGATGAAATTTATTGCTTGGACGGCAGGAGACATTTTTCTAGTTGGTGTGTTAATTAAAAATATATAAGAGTCAAGGATGTTTTGGTAATGCGAATAGTTTATGGGATAAAATTCATTTAATTTTTTGATCATAAAATTAAATGAGATTTCGTGGCTCGTCTTAAACAGTTAAAAGAAACTTACCTAAAACGATCGAAATAAATAAATTCTTATATCGACTTTGAAGTTAATAAAGGTAATTAAAATTATTTTGTTTTGGGTGTTACAGGGCAATTATCTGAACGTGAAAAAACTCAGTTCTAAAAGCACTGTAGTGTTTTCTGAATAAAGATTATAATGAATTTTGTTCCAGATAGATGAATTAGAGTGCTAATTCATAGGTTGACGATGATGATATTGATCGAGAAAGAACATTTTGGAACATTATATATGACTGACTGTGATTAGTGCCCTAAGGTTTTAAATGTATTGTTTTACTATAAAATATGAAAAGTATAAATTAAAGATATCTAAAGGCTATTTTTATGTTATTGTTTTGCTACCTAAGTTAAAAGTCGCAATGGATTTTTACCTCTTAAATTGTTATATGTATAATTTTAACCTTTTGGGGAGTGGAACTGGCATCCTTAACACAGGCTATTTTGTAACTTAGCTAGGATGTCAATTGCGATTCTTATATCATAACTCAAAACCAAATTTACTGTTCTTATGATTTTTTTCTTTTTTGTAATCTGGTTGTTAGTTTTTCTTGTGTGTATTTTAACAAACAAAACATTAATTTTAAATTTCGATTTATTTTAAGTTTAAGAAAAAAATGTTAATTAAACTGAAATATTAATTAACATTTTCAGTTTCAGCCATCACAAATAGCTCCTATATTCAAAACCCAGTACCTATATCCCGTATTATTCTTTTTTTAATCCCGTGAAAACCAAGAGATCTTTCAATTAGATTGCGAGTTTCATGAATTCGATGATCAAGGTTTATTTTAGATGTAATACTACTGAAAATAGTTTATGACACTTCCAAAGCCCTCTTTGCAGAACTATTTCAGAATCACGAAAGCTTCTTATTTAAACTATTATGCATGGACTCTCCCCATTAGGTACACGATTAAGTAATCACAAAAATAAAATTTTCAAACGCAGCACTATTCTACAGGGACTACCAACCTGAAGTTTTAGTGAAAATTTATTTTTGTCTGATCAATTTCGAACTTTTTTACAATAAACCCTTTAAAAGGAAACGATAGCTTAAAAGTCACAGTTTTTAAAGGGAACACTACTTTTAGGAACTGATTCCAATCATCAAACCCATAATAAACATTACTAACCCTTCTTCCTTGAAATGAAATGTTAAAAAGGAACACTATTTTACTGGGACTATCAACTTTTTAAGACTAAGAAAAAATATTTTTCAAACTAAGTATTTTGGTATTTTTACGAAACTATTTTAAGGGCAAGACTTAGCAAAAATAAGTCTCAAAAAATCACTGTATCCTCTCACTAACCTGTCTTCCTTTATCGTTGTTCTTCTTCTTGGTTCCCGTCGGGGTGTTCTGCTGTGAGCTCTTGGTGGTGGTGGGTTCTTCCTCCCTGTGATGCTCGGTGTCTGAAGCGCCTTCTGCTAAGGACATATTGTGTCTGGCGGAGACGCTCGTCCGCCGGCTGTTTTCGTTGCAGAATGAGCGCTACTGATGCGTGGAGAGCCGCTCCTAGGTTAGGAGTCGCTGGGAGGCGGTGGAGTCATGTTAGGACTGTTTTTTTTTATCTTGTAGAGCAAAACATTTGTGAGCTAAACCTAAAACTGTGAGCCTGTTAAGCCAGATGTTTCTAGCTCTGTGTTTGCATCAGTGGACAATTGAAGGCTTGACTGGAAGGGTTGTTACAGTTCTGTGTTGCCAGATGTAAAAATTACTGTTGGTATGATATAGCAGCTTATTGAAATTGATAACTATGACCGTTAGCTTATAAAGAAACTCGAGAAAAGATTACCTGCCTATTTAGAGACATGTAATTGTTTCTTTAGCATATAATTGCTTGTCATAATTTAACAGGCGGCTGTTGTGTTAACAGCTAAAAGTATTGTTAGCTGAATTGTCGATAGATGGCATTACTGTATGCCATCTAAATCAAAATAAGGACAGCATTATTAATATTTATTTTCAGCCCGAATTTCCAAAGTTTCTACTTGCCATAAAATAAGGACTTATGTTTATAATAATTTCGAAGCGAATTGAGTAGAAACAATATGCATCAGGAAGGTGCCACTCCAGTAAGGTGTGGATTACAGGTAAGTAATGCCATAAAAATATATTACCATTAACATAGAGACAACTAAAGAAATTGAATTATCATCTTTTTAGTCGACAGACGTCCACTGCTGGACATACGCCACACCGACCACGTTTCCATAATCGACCAAAGAATTGAACACCGCAACCAAAATAAAACTTAAAAAAAGTGTAAGATAGAGTCGACTCCACAGTTTTAGTTTAATTTTTATTACAGGAACTACTGTAAGTATCCGTATGTACCTATGTAGTAACCGAGATAGCTTTGATATAGGGGCCCTACACACCGAACGTCTTAGTTTTCAAATAACAACTATTTAACAAGGCTTTTAATTTGTTAACAATTCATGGTTATTATGATAGGTATACCTAATTTTAGTCCACAATAGTTATAAAACCGTGAATTAAAAAAAAGGAAGAAAGCCTTCAGAAGAGTTGAAAGGTTAAACGTTAGTGTTAAACTTGCAAGGTCCATTTTCGATTCCTGGGTCGAGTTATTAGAAATAGGTTTGCCTGCTATTGATACAGGCGTGATTTTATATTATATTAATTAAGTATGTGTTTTATTGTTACACCAGTTTATAATTAGTAAATTATCTATTAAACCTATATGTATAATTGCTTAGATTACCTAGGCTTACGCACAATCATGTAAATATCCATAAGAGGACCAAATTATCAATACAATTGAATAATACCCACCGCCCACGGACACCAAAATAAGAAAACCTCATACAATTAAATACGGAGCAAACTGTAGAACAAAGTAACTACTGTTTGTAATTGTAGGTAAACCTCTTAGTCAGCAGTTGTTTTGATCAAATAATTATTAGTTAATAAAAAATGAATAAGTCCATACGAGTCATTTTATTCCATAATAAACTACCAATGTGGTGTTTCTTTTATGACCTCTTTCTTCTACTCGGAGGAAAGTGGTTATTGCCAGATATAGGGCATCAAGGGGTTAAGGCCTATGTCCAGCAGTGGACGTCTTTCGGCTGATATGATGATGATGATGATGAAGGGGTTAAGGGTTCAGTCATTTGCTACTGATTAGATGGACCGTACAAACGTGAGATCTAGTCACATTTCACCAGACTTCAAAGCCTTGAAACCTAATAGCCATCACAGGAAAAATAGGTATGGTACAAAATTTTCTCCAGCAATAAAGCCCTTTTTACGAGCAGCAAGTTTCTTAAATGAGGAGATCGTGGGACCACACGGGTCGTCCTTCAAGGTAAAGTGTAGGCTGCCCACGTCGCGGTCGGTTCGTGAATGGGTTCCATCACACACCGACACTCCACCGTTCCTCGGAAAGCATGTTAAGCCATTGGACCCGGCTTTTTAACTCCCGACAGAAAAAGACAGGTATTGTACCTGTGTGTTTGTGTATCTGTCTGTGGCTCCTAAACTAATTAGCCGATTTTGAATGCGAATAGATTTATTTTTGATGGTGACTTTATCGGTTTGATGAAAATCGGTTCAACCGTTCAAAAGTTATGGGCTTTTACTGTTTGAATCGAGGTGTTTTCTCAAGATATCGTGTCATAATTACCTATGTGTTCAATAGATTCTCGATCGAAGCGTGTCTACACTAGATAAATTATGTAGCATGAAATAAAAAGTGTCGAGGATTTTTTTAAATTTTACTTGTACTTGTAGAACTTTCAAAGTCTTTACGTATCTATCATCAAGAACCAGAAAATCTGGCACCAGTCTTGCCAAAGGGTCTCATGTTGTCCATTTGTAATACAATTTTGGGTTGAAGAGGTCAGATAGCCAGTCTGGAAGCAGTAAGATCCAAGTAAGATTTTTGATCCAAGAAGAAGAAAGAAGAAGATTGATCCAAGTAAGTAAGTTTGTATTTGGCTGCATCCGGTTACAATGGAAGCCGGCCAAAGGTAACTTCAGGATGGCGTCAAGAATACACTGCAAGCATACGTATCTTTCTGCCAAAAGTGGCGGCTCTGGTACTATATATCGTCCGTAGTATTGTAGATACGAGTAATAGGCAAGTCGAGTAATACCAGAGTACCTCGAAGTTATTACTCATGGTCATGGTACTTACTTAACTTAATCCGTTTAGAGTATTTCCATAATTTTATTATAATAGTCGTTATTTTAAACAATACTTATCTAACATTTGACCAGCTTCGTCATGCTTCCCAATATATAAGCTCCTTAACAATAACCTAGAGTGACGCAGTTTGATGAAATGCCCATAAGTGGTCAATGATCTATGACGGACCCGCGGCTCTGCCGATCCTCCAAGTTGAAGGACTGATGGTGATCGATATACGTTACGATGTTAATGAACTGTGTCAAATTTTTGGGTTCCTTCAGGTGAATGGTGAAAAGTGTGCTTCTGTGGGTTCCAGAGGTGTTCTTTCTAGGAAATTACTGAATATGAAAAAGCTGGTTCGATGTTTTCAGGATTTTCTGAAACAAATTATCAGTTCCTGGTCATGGATTGGAAACGACAAAGGAAAGAAAGCGTGGCTATCCTCTTCAAACCTGGCGACGCACCGTGTTGGCAGAAGCGGCGAGCATTGAAATGACGTGGACCGAGGAGAAGCGAAAAGCGCAAGCCCGGTCACGGCAGAGGACAAATGTGGACCCCCTCTGTCCCAGCCATAAGGAATATAGGATGTTAAGTGAAAAGAAAGTGGTCATCAACTCGATCCATTTGCGTCTACGCGTTTAATGACTGCAGTTTTTAATTACACTGGACTTTTATTCAAGCATCCATTCAACAATCCATATATCAGCAACATCACGCCAGTACTTCCCGAAGAGTTAGGCAGAGAGGTACTACAGAGCAGAGGTAAGCCTTTCTTTTCCTAGCGGAAGAACTAGACACTGGCGGCGTCTGACGTGTGTGGCAAAGGGAGACGGATGCCTATGCCCGGCAGTGGCACATAACACGCTAATTAAATACTTTATTACTAAGTACCTTTCTAAACGGCACTGGCATTGCTACAAATAACATCATCATTTCACAGGACGCACTCTTTTACTAAGATCGAGAGCCCCGCTGCTTAAACTAGGTAACCTACCTGGATTTATTTATTTATTAACACACTTTATGTCCCAAATATATGTGCAGCCCTGGCTCTTGTACTAAGTAGTCCTGTATCACAAAAACCAGACCTCCCCAAATACTCGGCATATTACTTTACTAGCTTCTGCCTGCGGCTTCACCCGCGTGAAAAGTGTTTTATCATCCCAGTGCCAAGAAGAAGTAAAAAACACACACACACCCACAAACTTTCGCCTTTATAATATTAGTTTGATTACTAGCTTCTGCTAACTAGTTCAGCCGCGGGAAACTTGAAAATTACATTTATTAATTATATTTTAAAATATACCCTACACTACCCTACCCTACACTACCCTACCTTACACTACCCTACCCTACCCTACCCTACGCTACACTACCCTACCCTACACTACCCTACCCTACACTACACTACCCTACACTACCCTACACTACCCTACACTACCCTACACTACCCTACACTACCCTACACTACCCTACACTACCCTACACTACCCTACACTACCCTACACTACCCTACACTACCCTACACTACCCTACACTACCCTACACTACCCTACATTACCCCACCCTACACAACCCTACCCAGTTACTGTACTAGTACTGTTACCCAGTTACTGGGTTGTGGAGGTCAGATAGGCAGTCGCTCCATGTAAAACACTGGTACTCAGCTAAATCCGGTAAGACTGGAAGCCGACCCCAATATAGTTGGGAACGGGCGAGGCAGATCGATCGATTGATTGTTGAATTAGTATTATTGAATTGTGATTTTTGTTTATGTTAAATTATCGGGAATGTAGTTTAATTAATATTGTTGATTGAGAATTATTATTGTGTTGTTTTTAATGTTGATATGTGTGTGGGTTGATATTTTTAACTTATGATTTTTGCTTAGGTATTTTAATTTAGCCAGAATGTAATTTAATTAATTTGGTTGATTGAGTTTTTTTTTTGGTATTGTTTTAATTTTGGTATGTGCGAGTCGTAAATTAATTATGTTGTTTGTCTGTTGTCGACGTAGTAATCATATAGCATTGACTCTTTGCACGTGTTGGGTCACTCTGTTAATGCAAGGTGTAATTGAATTGGAATAAATAAAATAAATAAACCTTTTTAATATAAAAAAACAGACTTCTAAAGCAAAACACTACAAACAATTTTTCGTTTTTCAACACCGACTTCGGACTTCGGACAACATTTATTTTTTCGGTATGTAGTGTTTTGCTTTAAAAATTCTTTTTTATTCTACCTTATATTACCATGATAATATTTAGATAATATTCTTTCTTTTCTTTTCTTTTCTTTTCTTTTCTTTTCTTTTCTTTTCTTTTCTTTTCTTTTCTTTTCTTTTCTTTTCTTTTCTTTTCTTTTCTTTTCTTTTCTTTTCTTTTCTTTTCTTTTCTTTTCTTTTCTTTTCTTTTCTTTTCTTTTCTTTTCTTTTCTTTTTTTTTTTTTCTTTTCTTTTCTTTTCTTTTCTTTTCTTTTCTTTTCTTTCTTTCTAGCCAGAGTTCATCACATTTCGATTCCAATAACCCCAAACACGACTAGGATACATTGTTTTAGGGGAATTTTTAACTGCACCTCTATTTAGAAATTTAAGCAAACAAAATATCTCCACTAATAACCTACTGCAAAACAATATTACTCACCGTAAAACAAAAGTACTGATTTGCACACAAATTATTCAATTAAATATAAAATAAATGTGAATTAGTCCAAGAGCGAGCGAAGCGAGCTCGGGAGCTTAGGGCACCCCGACACGGATAGGTTAGGTTCGAAGGAGATGACGGGAGCTGAAGTGAGCGAGCAAAGCGAGCGAACTCAGCTCCCGTCATCTCCTTCATGTTAGGTTACTTTAGACCCTGCAGACAGAAATAGGAGCCCTGCGCAGCGGGGCTCCGTCGACTTTGTTTCGTTTCCCCCCCTCCCTTAAAACTTAAATATTTTGTTGCACTCGAAGAATTATTAGATTTACTTTTAGTTAACAGATAGTTATTCAGTAAAACAGTTAAGCTTTAAAGATCTAGCAGTATAGTATAATTCATTTATTTGATGAGCAAATTTAGTGTGCAATTCAGTATTTTTGGTAGTAATTTCGAATATTTTGATTGAAAAAAGGGGAATTACAGTTAAAGTATTAAATAACACCCATTGTTTTATTACGGAGTTCCAGTGCTTCCGGCTTCATCATCAGATCAGTTCGATGGTACAATTTTCATCAGTACTTTTTATTTATACTTATGTATTTGCTCCATCATAGTCACTTAACTATTCCAGATATCTTACACCCATGAAATACTTTTTGAAGAGTTCCAGTGGCCATCTGTGGTCTTCTTCATCAGTTCCACATCACCAAAATTATACTTTCTGAGTACAAATGCTTGCCAAAGTCATGAAATACCAAATTCGCTATATGTCTGACTATAATATTTGAGAAGTTCCCTCGATTGGCATGGAATCCCATCATCAGATTCTGACTTGGTGAATTGAGAACCTCCTCCTTTTAGGGCAGTTTATTATAAATAAAATGCCTAAGGCAATAAGTCCACCCTTGTACTTGTGCTTAAAGTTTTAATAAATAAATAAAATAAACGATTTTTCAATTGTCTGAAAACTTTTATCTGAGGAATAAAACTGGCCGTTTGACATATTTTCTATACAAAAGCTGTCAAACCGCCATTTTTATTCCTCAGATAAAATATAAGAGACTATTGAAAAACTGGCCCAAAGAAGATCAACATGAGAATCAAAACACAAAATCGATCAGCGCGTGTAAATAATTGCTTCTACTTTACATTCATTAAAAAGTGCAACGTTCAATTGAACAGACGTGTTAAAAACGTCATGATTACTACTTAGTTACATAACTAACTGCTATTTTATTTCATGCAGATAGGACCTAGGTATACTTAAATTCAATATGTTTGTGCTTCTTCTTAAGAATCTCTTCTGTATACAAAATAACAATTAGGTTCCATCTGTCTTGTGATGATGCTGATGAGTTTTATGTTATCTTAGGTTCTACAATTATATCTACACACATATATATAATACAATTACACAAACACGTATAGATTGGTAAGTATTCCTTTCCAGAAGGAAGAAGGGCATATACAAGGTTTAAAGTTAAGTAAAAGTTTATATTTAAATACAGGTAGCAGCAAGTATCTTTTCACCTCAGCACCTCAAACAAGCAGGTTTTGCTGCTTAAAGACAGTGAGCAAAATTCGATTTTGCTGCGAGCGTGAGACAAAGTAACTTTTTAATTATTTTTTTTAAATGCCGAGGCAGTGCTAGGTCTACTCACAACATTCGAAAGATTTGAACTTCACTTTGTTCTGTCACTTTCACTTCGATACGAAAAGAGCGAGAGATAGAAACAAGTCGATTCGAAGTTTGATTTTCAAATTCCATTCCATAGGCTCAAAAAAGAAACCAATAATAAAACGTTCGAAAACACGTCATCTATAAAATTTCAAATCAAGGTTTAAATGTAATTATTATACTTTTCTCTTAATAATCGAATTATATTTTTTTATAATCAAATAAAGAGATGTTGAAGTAAAAACTACGAAGTTTATCATGTATCTACATAATTATTTAAAGTTTTAACAATCTTTATTGTGACAGAATAATTTAGTAATAGTGCAAATAGTGCAACGCATCTTAAAAAAATAGCGGGCTTTAATTTTTTATTGTTTTCTTCTTCTGTTCGCTAGCTACAAAGTGCGATACACGTTGGATATTATTAAAATAATAATAAATAAATATGAGTGAATCCAGTGATGATGTCTGCAATTTAACACCGGAAGAATTGAAGCAGTATGTGATATAAATCATATTTAAACACATATTTGGTGTAAAATATAAGCAGAATTTATTAAACACAAGACATGACATAAAAACAATTTTTGACAAGTAACAGAACACAATGTCAGTCATTTCAATAAATTGGAGTCGGCCAGGATTAGCAATAAGGTTTTAACCCTCCAACACGCCCTCTTAATCCTGGAGGACTTCAAGCATATCTCGTACAAACGACAAGTGCTTACAGCTAGGCAGTGCCTTCGTGAGCACATCAGCAGTCATCTGCTCTGTTGGCATGTACATCAGTTCTAGCACCCTATTCTCAACAGCTTCACGAATATAGTGATATCTAATGTCCACATGTTTTGTTCGCTTATGGAACACTGAGTTACTAGCCAGCTTCGCCGCAGACTGATTATCACTATACAGGGTAACAGTGTGACATTGACCTATCAACTCAGCAAGAACCGCACGGACGTATACCGCCTCTTTGGCAGCTTCAGACAAAGCTATATACTCCGCCTCGGTAGACGAAAGTGCGATACACGATTGCTTATAACAACCCCAGGAAATAACATTCCTACCTAGCTTATAAATATACCCCGTGTAAGATTTACGATCCGCCCCGTTAGCCCAATCAGCGTCAGTAAATCCATAAACATGAAATTTATCATGTTCATCACTTTTTCTGTACACAAGACCTAAATTCATTGTGCCTTTTAAATACCGCAATACACGTTTGGCCGCTGCAAAGTGTTCCGCTGTGTAGCAAGTATTAAACTGACTTAAGAAACATGCAGCAAAAGAAATGTCAGGTCTTGAGGTCACAGCTATATACAATAAACATCCTATCAGCTCCTGATACGGTAGTCTACTCTCGTGGGTGGCGCTATCAGAAAACTTCAGACCTACATCTAAGGGCGTCTTAGCAACTTTACAGTCACTCATACCGAAACGTTCAAGTAACTTTTCAATATAGGTTTTCTGACTCCGCTGTACTTTGATGCCTAGCATATGTTTAATCTCACCTAAATCTTTAATTGTGAAGTGAGACTTCAGTGACGTTTTTAGCTTATCAGCAAGCTCGTCACAGTCGTAAAAAACGAAAAAATCGTCTACATAGAGAGCAATAATAATGGTTCGCTTACCCACTCGGCGACTGAAGATACAGCTCTCATACTTGCTCTGCGTGAAATTCTCTGCGAGTAAAACTTCCTTTACCTTATCGTACCAGGCACGTGACTCCTGCTTTAACCCGTACACGGCTTTCTTGAGTCTGTAGACCATATGCTCATTGCCTTGCTTGACGAAACCTTCAGGCTGTGACATATAAATTTCTTCACTCAAATTGCCATTCAGAAAAGCAGTCTTGACGTCAAGGTGATCAATCTTCAGATCTAATTCAACCGCAAGAGACAACAGCATTCTCAACGAACTATGTCGCACAACCGGAGAAAAAGTATCCATGTAGTCAATTCCGAACTTTTGGGTAAAACCCTTTGCAACCAATCGCGCTCTATAACACGCCACTTTGCCATTGGCGTCACGTTTGATTTTAAACAACCATCGATTCTTGACAATATTCTTGTCTGCCGGTCTGTCAACTAGCTCCCAAGCCTCATGCTTATTGAACGAATCAATCTCATCTTGCATAGCTTGCCGCCAAAGCTTACTATCACTCGATTGCAAAGCTTCCTTGACATTCGTCGGCTCACTCAACTCTGTCTCGAGCGCAGACATCGTCCTCGGTACTCTCGGCCGTAAATTATAGGCTGGTCCGTCAGATGATGGCTTCCGTGGCATTCTGGTTGTATCAGTAGATGAACTCGGCACCTGCTCGTCAGCCTCAAACCACACTTCAGGCGCTACCGGTTTCTCCGCCTCAACCTCAGCCTCTACAGTTGGTAGTGATGGTATCTCCACCTCAAGCTCAGTCCCAGACTGATCACGAACATCCGCATCTTCAACGGTATCTCCGTCATCACTAGTCGGAAAGAAGATCTCCACGGGCCGTTTACTCTTGACACCTGGAAAAATTGTTTCGTTAAAAACAACATCACGACTACGAAAAACTATATTTTTCACCGAATCGTAGAGCCTATATCCATTACCGTCATAGCCAAGAAATATACAACGCTTGCTTTTTGGTTCAAGCTTATTCCGCTTCACTTTATCAACGTGAGCATAAGCTTCGCAGCCAAACACACGTAGGTGTTTCAAGCTAACCTTCTTACCTGTCCAGGCTTCCTCAGGAGTTTGCCCTGAGAGCCTTTTCGAAGGTGACACATTTATTAAATGTGCAGCAGTACAGGCAGCTTCTGCCCAAAACTTGTGGTCTAGGTTCGAAGTATACAAGAGGCACCTTACTTTTTCTAGAAGAGTCCTGTTTAGCCTTTCCGCACAGCCGTTCTGTTGAGGACTATAAGGCACAGTTACCTGATGGACTATCCCCTTACCTTTCAAAAAACCTTCAAGGTCTCTGTTCACATACTCAGTCCCATTGTCTGACCTCAAAACTTTAACTTTGTCACCAGTCTGAGTTTCGACTAGCTTAATAAAGTTTTTCGTGTGTTCACTCACCTCGCTCTTACACTTCAGGAAATACACGAACACCTTCCTCGAATGATCATCCAAGAATGCCAGGATATACCTCTTGCCTCCAAGCGAATTCACCGGCAACGGACCACACAAATCGGTATGGATTAAATCCAACCGCTTTGCAGCCACAGACTTCTCAGGATTGCTGAGAAAAGGAAACCGAGCTAGCTTTCCCTTTAAACAAACTTCACAGGCAACGTCTTTACAAGGGTCATCCTGAAAACTAATATCATTAGCAAGTCCCTGCCTCAAAAGCTTCATATTGTTGGCGCTTAAATGGCCAAGTCTTTGATGCCAAGTTGCAGTTCTAATAGTAAGATTCGCCCGTAGACTGCAGATCTGAAGTCTGTAAGCCCCTCCAACGTCATTTGCCTTAATCAAAACATCGCCCAGCTTAGAAATTGTACAACCAGTAGTATCAAAATTAACAATACAACCATTCTTAATCAATTGCGAAACAGATAATATATGAGATTTACAGACAGCTTAGGTATATACAACACATCAGTTAACGTCGCGCTATCCGACAACTTAACAGTACCTATACCTGTACACCGCAATTTATCTCCACTAGCAATGGTGACGTGACCATCTCGCGATTTGAAGTCTGTCATAAAATCACGCCTGCCAGTCATGTTATTTGTAGCCCCCGAGTCTATGTACCACGAAGATTCCGAGTCAGTTCCAGTACTATATGCTGATAAGACACAGTTTCCTGAAGAATCCTTCGCGTTCCGGCAGTCTTTCTTCAGATGTCCTTTCTGTCTGCACTTCCAGCACCACGGTTCTCTCTTTCTAGCGGAATTATCCTTCGCTTTTGACTCATCCTTGTGCTGCTGCGCTTTGCTCGTCCAGGAGTCACTCGTACTAGCGCCTTTTCTTGTAGAATACAAGCACTCACTCGAATCTCCACGACTATATATAGTCCAACGTTGATCCTGTAGCAGTTTCGATTTGACTATATCAGCAGTAATGACAGCTCCCGAATGCTCTAGTGCCATGATCATGGGCTCGTACTCTGTTGGTAAACCTTTGAGCATCAACGCACCAAGAAACTCGTCATCAACAGGTTTGTTCATATTCGCCAATTGCTGCGCTAATGACAATACTTCATTGACGTAAGCTTCCATGCTAGAATAGTTCTCCAGTTTGACAGCGCACAAGATCTGAAGAGTTCTCACTCTTGAACCGATTCCTTTATCATCATATGCACGTTCCAGTGCATTCCATGCGTCTTTCGCCGTATCCGCTGACATCAAATGTGAAAAACATGACTTTTCAACGCTCAAGTAAATTTTAGATTTTGCAATTTCGTCACGTCGATTTTTCACTTCGGACGTTGTTTTGTCATCCTTACCGTAACCGCTTATACAGATCCATAAATTGTCGTGAATCAATGCATTTTTCATAACAAATTTCCACTCGACGTAATTTTCACGTCCGCGTAATTTTTCATGTGAAAAACTATGATTTTTCGTTTCCGACATATTTACAATAACGTTGCACTATTTTTGCTGAACCATAACCTGATATAAATCATATTTAAACACATATTTGGTGTAAAATATAAGCAGAATTTATTAAACACAAGACATGACATAAAAACAATTTTTGACAAGTAACAGAACACAATGTCAGTCATTTCAATAAATTGGAGTCGGCCAGGATTAGCAATAAGGTTTTAACCCTCCAACAGTATGTAAAAAGCGAATCAGTGAATACTCAAAAGGAAGTCGCTAAAACAACAATATCGGTTCCATTGGTTCCAAACAAAACTGGTAGGTACTTTTAATTTGCAAAACTGCAATAATTGTACTTTTAATTTTTACAAATATACATGTGGTTTAAATATTACCAAGTTGTATTTTTTACCTTTAGATTATTTGTTCTCGCTGCTGAAGTGAAAATTTGTATTTGCTACACGAGACCAAAGTTATTTGCATCTCGTGTCTTTGAATCCCTCGCTGCTCTCAGGATTCTAACCTAGAATCACTCGCTACGCTCGTGATTCAAATATAGAATCCTTCGCTTACTCGGGATTCAAAATCAACACTCGCGGCAAAAACCAACTTTGCTCACTTGTTGCACAAATAACTATTTCATATACCAGGCAATACCCAATCGGAGCAACCACCGTCTCAGAATTTTATTAGTACAATACCTTATTCCATACAATTTTATTTTAGTTTTACCTGCAGCCTTATTGCGTAATGAATTCGGCAAGGCAAAGACTCGATGTGGATTTCCGTCTATGAAAGGCATATATGACACCCAGCAATAGTAAAGCTTCCTATCAGTGACTAATCGGAATCAACCAGTAGGTACCTACTTCCAGATAATAAAAACAAACAATTCTTCATAAAATTGGTTTGCATGTAGATTCATTTACGAGCTCAAGTCCAGCAGCCGTATTGCGTAAGTGCGCAAAGAGTTTAAACCCAACCAATCACACAAAACGGAAATCCACATCGCGTCATTCATCTCGCATGTGATTGGTTGATTTGGTCTGCTGGATAGAGTTTAAACTCTTTGAGCTCTTACGCAATACAGCTGCAGGTCTACAACGCTCACAAGTTTACAACAAAATACTAGAATTTTCTTTTACCCGACTCAAATGACAAACCAAGGACTCCAACTACTTCCTAGCTAGACCAAGGTTGTGACAAGCCATTAATAAAAACGTAATTAAAAGAACATGTCCCGCTACAATTGGCGATCTTATCTCGATCGAGATCGAACCCACTGCGCAAGGTCGGAGACCATACGGCTACAAGATCAGTGATGCAAGCCCATTTATTGATTGTCATGCACTAATTAAATAGTCGTGTTACTATTTAATTACTAATTTTATAGAGGTAGGTACAGTCTCGATCAGAAGTATTATGATATTCGGAGTAGAATTAACTTTCGAAATGATTTTAAAGTTTTTGTACGTGGCTTCCTTCTAGTGTGGTGGATTTTTCCTGGATACAAATAGAAAATATCACTCTCTGGCCAAACTATCTCCGTTCGAAAAAATCACGTCGATCCACTGCTCCGTTGTTGAGTGAAGGAACAACATTTTGGCATTTATAACTTTCCTTTAATTATTTTTTTTTATATCTTATGCTTAACCGCAGCGGCTAGCGTTCTGCTTTTGGGAATCTGGCATTTTGGGAGCGAATGCTGTGCAAAAAGGCGTGAATTTATGCATGTACCTATGCCCTATCAAGTTAACAAGTACTACCTAAAGAAAATTTCAGTCTTGGTGTTGTAATCATCATCATCATACCACCTGAAAGAGGTCCACTGCTGGACATAGGCCTCACCCAAGCGTCGCCACTTTGAACGGTCCCGTGCGTGCAACTTTTCAGCGATATAATCCCGCCACTTATTACAAGTTTAAAATTTCGTCTCATTCAGTTCTAGAATGTGGGGCGGTATTTTATTGTAACATGTCAACATAAAAGATGATGCTACTTTAGCCAGCCTGAAACCTGCTTGAACTATTTGGAGGGACTAAATAGTTCAAGCAATTTCTAGTAACATAATTATGTCTGTCGCCGTTTTTACTAAAAAGATTTAAATTATTTCTAAGGTACATGATGTTTTCATAAATATTGATAAGGTGGCGTCATGATGTTAATGTCCCTTAAAGAATCTCGCCGACGGAGATTGTATATTGCTCTGATGACGCGTTTAAAAAAAAAAACCTATGTCTGAAGCCCTTTCCCATAGTAAGATACCGTTAAACATTATACTATGAAAGTAACTAAAATAGACCAGTCTCGCGGTTTCTACATCAGAAAATTGTCGATTTTTTCTAACAGCACAAGCTGCCGAACTTAGCCGCCCTGCAAGAAATATTAAATGAGGACCCCATTTAAACCTCGAGTCTAGCTTGATCCCCAGGAAAACCGTTTTATTAACGAATTCTAGCCTCTCCTTGTTTACCATAATATCACAATCAGTACTTATGACATTCGGCAAGGCGAATTTACGCACTTAATTTTGTTACCATTTAAAACTAAATTATTAGCAGTAAATCAATGTTGGACCTGACCATGGGTGATTATTTACGTCGTCAACGTTACTCGTACGACTATTTATCCTATTTAAAAATTAAGTAAGTGTCATCAACAAATAACACCATGTTTAGTTTGTTTTTTAATAAATGGAATTGAGCGCAGTTCATTTGAACTGATTGCTGTCTAACATTCAAATAAAACTTTACAGCGTTAAGTTTTTAACGCTGATTGGCCTAGCCCGTAATGCTCAAGTTTCAGAAGTATCATGATTAACGCAATCAAACGCCTTCGACAGGTCGCAGAAGATACCTATGGCATCTTGTGACGGATCAAAGATGTGTTTTAATAAGCTGACACCAGCGTCAGTTGTACAACGTCCTTTGGTAACCATACTGTTTATCGTGCAAGATGATGAGTATTTAGCATTATCTTTTCAAATACCTTGCTGAATACCGGCAACACAGATACCAGTCTATAATTATTTGTACCTTTACTTTCCCCAGATTTAAAAAGTGGTATTACCTTAACTTATTTCATTAGATCCGAAAAGACTCCTTAATCTACACACAACTTTAAAATTAAATCTAAGTACGGTCCTATAGTCTGAATAATGGAGGTGCAAACTTTGATGGACATTCCCCATTGCCTTACCTCATAAAGGATAACCATAATATAGTGTTGTTTGCGGATGATACTTCACTTTTGTTTAAACTTAAACGTCAGCAGCTGGTTACTGACGATGTAAATAGCGCGATCTCAAAAGTAGTTCACTGGTTCAATGTTAACAATTTACTTCTTAATGAAAAAAAAACGAAATGCATTAAGTTTACCCTACCTCACGTTAGGCAGGTGAAAACTGATGTGCTGATAAAGGGCGAAGAATTGAATCCTGAAAATAGCACAGTGTTCTTAGGTTTAACTTTGGATGCTAAGCTTCAGTGGGGCCCACATATAGATAAATTGTCAAAGAAGCTAAGCTCCGCAGCATATGCTGTTAGAAAAATTCGTAATTTAACGGACATAGAGACAGCCCGTTTAGTATACTTTAGCTATTTTCATAGTGTAATGTCGTACGGTATTCTGTTGTGGGGAAATGCCGCCGACATCCAGACTATCTTTGTTTTGCAGAAAAGAGCTGTTCGATCAATTTATAAATTAAGCCCGAGACACTCTCTCAGAGAGAAATTTAAGGAGATTAATGTAATGACTGTGCCTTCTCAGTATATTTATGAAAATCTTTTATATGCACATAAAAATATAAAATTGTTTAAAAAATACAGTGATATCCATAATATAAATACTAGGAACAAACACAAATTTGTAATACCTACAACAAGGCTCAAGAAAATAGGTGGCTCGTTTAGATGTCAATGTGTGCGCTTTTATAATATGCTTCCAAGCCACGTACAAAATCTAAGTCTTAATAAATTTAAATCATTCATTAAACGTAAGTTGTGCCAAAAAGCGTTTTATAGCATTAAAGATTACGTTGAGGATAAAACGGCTTGGGAGTGAGCTGCTCCAATTAATTAATTAAGTTTTTTTTTGTTTAAATATTTTGCACCATGAATTTTGTTATTTAAAAAAAAAAAAAAGTTTTTTATTTTTTATTTGTTTTCTTGCAATGACAAGAATATTTACTTTTTAAAGTATTATATTATTTTATTTTAATTATTGTGAATGTGAAGACTATGTGGATCATTATTTTGTTTTTAATTTATCTTAGTTTTTAATCATGGTCTGGCAGTTTGAGTAGTTTATGCGGCCTACCCGAATGTCCTTTCTTTGGTATTGTTCGTCGAATCGTTGAGCTCCTTAAATTCTGAGTTGAGCTGCTCGGTTATTGACAAATGCGTGCACTGACTGGACAGGTTCACTCAATCTGGCTGGTTCTTTCCTCAAAAGACCATTTTAGACATCAGTCTACATGGTCTTCACATGATCGAACCAAGATTTTGTCAGGACTTTAAAAGAGACTGTGACCTCTGAGTTTGTTTCGGCCTTTCTTCTCAGAGTAGTCAGATAGGAAACGCCGACCTCATCTAGTTTTAAAAAATATGATCGACGTGTAAAAGTGTTTGTACAAACCAACTTACAGAAATAAAATCATTTATCATTTATCATTGATCTTCGGTCAGTTTGATCTTGATTTGCTTAAAAGCTTTTTTTACTGTTATGAGGTTTATTTGTGAAAAGTTAAATTCAGTCGGGCAGGTTGAAACGTTCGCGTAATAAACCTGAAGCAAGCGAGGGCGAAGAATTTAAGGTTACAGTAGTTTTAATTGGGATGCTGGTAAAAAAAATACAAATTCTTGAGTAACTAGTATAATCTTAATAATGTAATTTGTATTTAATCTGACATGGAATTAGAATTTTACAATCATATTTATTGTAATAATATCATTTGTATTTAATCTGACATGGAATTAGAATTTTACAATCATATTTTCATTATGTTTTTTTTTTTAATAATTTGTATGCCTAAGTGGCTGATCATGGCATGAACATTATTAGTATGTAATTATGTAATGAACACCTGCATGTAACCCATGTATCACAAATAAACAATTTGATTTGATTTGATTTTAACTTTTTTGTTATTTATACCACGGGGTGCTAGCACTATCAAGGAAAATTTGGTTCAAATAAATGTCACTAGATGGCGCGATATGCATCGATTCGTTATTGACCAGTATGTAAAATTAACATTTTCTAGAATTGATAATTAATATGTTCTTTTTTCCTAAGCACAAAATTATGGAACGTTGGGCTCTTAATTCACATTTCAAAGATTATTTGAACGGATCATTTAAAATTGATTCCAATAGATGGCGTGTTTTTAAATTTCTGAGGCATACCACTCGATTTTTTAAATTTGTATTGTGACACATTTTGGTACAATGAAACTGTAAAAACTTGCAAAAATTACTATAAAACAGATCATCACTGTATTTAAAGAAAAAATCGTCCCGAACCGAGAAAACCCTTTTACTTGCAATTGGCTGCTGACACCATCTATAGCCGTGGAATGGAACCGAAAGCGATCGAAGTATTGAACTTATAAAAATAATCATAATAATCAGACGAAAAACGCTACATATAGTACATCGGCACGGTTTCGTTGTATGGAATGAGGCATCTGTATGCAAGTATTATATTATGTATCTATACTAATATTATAAAAATAAAATAAATATCAACCTCTCTGTTTAAAAAGGTAAAGTTTGTGAGGTTGTAGGGGGATATATCTGGATCTGTTGAACGGATTTAGATGAAATTTGGCATGGAGATAGTTTGAGACCCTCTGAAGAACGAAGTATATTGGGTTGATGAAACACTTTTTACGCGGGCGAAGCCGCTGGCAGAAGCTAGTCTCTAGTAAATCCATGTGAAGTCTCAAGCGTGTAATCAGTTTTATTTCTTTTGTTCTTGTTCGTTTAAGCAAACAAGCTAGTTGACACGCTCGAACCTTAGTGCAAATATACCTACTAAATACCCAGGTGGCGTTATAAATAAGTCAGCTCAGTTTATCGTATCGTGTTCGTGCGCATACAATTTGCGGTCACTAACCCGCTTACCGCTTAGCATAACTAAAATTACCTAATATCTGGTCCCAAGTGTGAGTACATTGAGTACGTACCAAGTAGGTTAATATTTGAATAACAGCTTTTAAAATAAAATAATGAAAGGAATGAAAGGCGTCGCTGTGAAATGTTGGTGGCTAATTTCTTTCAATTTCTAAAGTTGGCGACAGGAAATGTGGTTATGTCTTACTAAACGTTCGTTAAGTAATACTTTCATAGTACAAACCACAAAAAAGGAACTTAGGCAATATTATTGCAAAGTTTTATCCATCGTCACCAACAGCCTTTTAATGTTCCCACTGCTGGGACACAGACCTCGTCTTTGTGAGAGGGAATGGGCTGTAATCCACCACGCGGGCCCAGTGCGTGATGATGGTTGTAACATGTCTTCGAAGTTTTTGATTCTAGGACATGCTGGTTTCCTCACGATGTTTTCCTTCACCGTTTTGAGAGCAGTGGTGATGAATTAATTTACAAAAAGTAAAGCGCACGGGTTTGATGAACCCACGATCTACAACTTACCACTTGGCCAGCACTGCTCTCAAAGTTTTATAGTACCTAATTATCTCATTTATTTTGTATGTACCTTATCTATTTAAATGATAATTACAATGCTTTGGATTTTACACGGTAATTTTCTATATCATTTGCAAATATCTATGATATAGGGACTTAACACATGTGAAGGTTGCTTACTGGGCTGAAAGGGACCTTACAGCTTGCACGCTGGTAGAAAAATAGTTCTGCTGGTTTTGAAAAGTCATGCGAATTCAGAATCAATTTAAAATAGTAGAAATAATCGATGGTCAGATTAGTTCTTGTTATTAAAGCGTTCTGACTTCTAACTCATTGAAAATACTCGATCCCTGATGATCCATGACCCTATAGTACCTTAATACCAGACATACCAGTCAAGATAATCACTTTTGAACCGGCTTCTCTAATAGGACTTTCCCCTGTAACCACTGGCGAATGTCCTAGCATTTCCACGTATACTTATATAGAACCAAGGTTACTGACATAGCCAAAGAATTGCCAAACTTAAGTGGCAGTGGGCAGGGCACATTGCTCGCAGAACGGATGGCCGATGGGCCGAAAAGTTCTGGAGTGGCGACCGCGAACTGGAAGACGATGCGTTGGGGTTTTTTTTTGATGAGTTCGATTGGGGACGGGGATGCGCTAGATGTGAGACGCAAGGGACCGAGGGGCGGCCTTTGTCCAGTCGTGGACGTATTTCGGCTGGATTATGATGAGCTACTTACAAGGTAATATCTACTAAACCAGTACGATTAAACTAAGCAATATTACGAAAACAAAGTAGCATGAGACTCTGCCAAAGTTTGAAACGCCGTATTGGAATCTAGAGCACAGAATAAATAAATAATTAGTGTCCTAGCGAAGGTCGATTTCTGATCGAAACCGAAGCCGAATAATCACCTATAGTAGTACTGTAGAATTATATTACTAGCTTTTGTATGCTACTTCGTCTGCCTCGTATTTACTCTCCGTCCAGCTTATCTTTTTACATATTTTGACAGATGCACGCTTAAGAAGTTTCATTATTACCAGCCAAACATAGACAATAAACTCCAATACTTCATTGACGCTTAAAGTAGTGAATCGACGTGCTTAAATGCTCCGTTATTCCGGTATATTAAAATTTATAGTAAAATATATCTATGGTTAAATCGAATTTAGTAGCAGTAAATATCGCAGTGTAAAGGTGTGAAGGTAAAATTTTGAATAATATTGGCTTTAGAAAACAACAAATAAAATAACTTCAATTCTTAAGATTTTTTTTTTTTGGATTCATGTGATGATTTCAGTTTATAAGGTAATAAACCTTAAACCCATAAACTGAAATCATCACTTGAATCCTCAGTAACATTAATTATTAGTTCTCGAGTGCATAAATTGTGCATAACAATGTGTTAAATCGATTGAAATTTCTTCATTGATTTGGAGTTTAGGAAGATTTTTATAAGATCTCGAATCGGCACCATATTAGTTCATCACTAAACGAATAGTTTGGTTCATACAAATTGCCACCGCCCTTTCCGCTCCCTTAGGATGATGAAAGTGTGAAAGGTATCAGACAGACAGGCAAAGTTATTTTCGCATTTATAATATTAGTGCGGATTTGTGGCTATTGCCAAAACCTTGAATAACCCTAAGAAATTCAATTCAAGTTTGGCAGCAATTTTTTTTAGATGTGGTTATTTTCGATGGCGACTGGCCGACGCAATACAAATACAATACAAAAAAAATACAAAATGTTTATTGCCATACCAACTAGTTTACATTAGTTTATTTATGATTGGAAGCATGTTGACGCCTGTGTTAGGAGACTTCGCTCTTCCACAGCTTTGGATGTTGGTACAACTTACAAAATTATTGATTTTAATTTTTCGTTATTACTAGACAATATATCTTTTTTTTTGAACGCGTGTTGTGTGCTTTATTGCCATTTAAAAATAGTAAAATTATTATAAATTCAGACACACTCGCTCGCTCGTGAATTAAATAGAATTAATATATTAATGTGGGTGTGTTGGGTGCTGTGCGTAGTGTGTGATGTGTGTCGAGTGTGTGTGGTGTGGGGTGTGTGAGGTGTGTGATATGTAGGTTTGATTGGGTGGTGTGGATGTGTGCATAAGGAATGATGTACGTGTGAGTGTGGCGGTGCAACTATAACTATAATTTCCACTTATTGTAACAATAATTCAATATCTGCATACGTGCGTGATTTTAACCATTCTTATGAAGATGTTCAGTGTATATGTATATGTTTTTGTTTATTTTATTATATAACCGTGCCGATTGCTTATTATATTGTATAGCAGCAAAATTGGTTTCAGATTGTGGTACTTGCGCAATAATATCCTTTCTTCTTTTTAAAATTATGTTTTTATCATACGCAAGTGTCTTGTGCTTTTTTGAGATCGTTGCACAGATATATAATTTCCTAACAGAAAGCAGGCCACGGATCTCATAAAGACTTTCAGTTGGGCATCTCCGTTTCTTTAAATTCATTATTTCTATCAGACTTCTTTGCCTCGCACTAGAATATGGGTACGCAGGGTTCAGTTATTTTTATATTTGAACTAGCTGACCCGGCAAACTTTGTTTTGCCATAAAAACACCACACATTTATCTACCCTACCTACCCTACCCTACCCTACCCGACCCTACACTACCCTACCCTACCCTACACTACCCTACCCTACCCTACACTACCCTATCCTACACTACTCTACCCAACACTACCCTACACTACCCTACCCTACACTACCCTACCCTACCCTACGCTACCCTACCCTACCTACCTACCTACACTACACTACTCTACCTACCTACCCTACCCTACCCTACCCTACCCTACCTACCTACCTACACTACACTACTCTACCTACCTACACTACCTACCTACCCTACCTACCTACCCTACCCTACCCTACCCTACCCTACCCTACCCTACCTACCTACCTACACTACACTACTCTACCTACCTACCCTATCTACCTACCTACCCTACCTACCTACCCTACCCTACCCTACCCTACCCGACCCTACACTACCTTACCCTACCCTACACTACCCTACCCTACGCTACACTACCCTATCCTACACTACTCTACCCAACACTACCCTACACTACCCTACCCTACACTACTCTACCCTACCCTACCCTACCCTACGCTACCCTACCCTACCCTACCCTACCCTACCCTACCTACCTACCTACCTACACTACACTACTCTACCTACCTACTCTATCCAACCAAACTTTTTTTTTTTTTTTGCTTTTAAACCTTCCCTGTATTCTGTCGAACATAACAAAAAAAGAATTATTCAAATCGGTCCAGCCGTTCTCGAGTTTTAGCGAGACTAACGAACAGCAATTGATTTTTATATATATAGATTACTTGCAATTAAAATACGTAATCGGAATACAATCACATATTTACTATACATTTTGTAATTCAATCACTTCTTAAAATATAATTTGTAATTGGTATTTGAAATACCTGATGCTGAGGTGTTTTGTAGTTAGTAATTCAAATACTTAGGCTTATTAGGCTTCAAAATACATTTGAACAAAAATACATTTAGCGATCTTATAAATACGTGCGTTCTGCAGAAAATACCGCTCGATAGCTTTCGTAAGCAAAATGCGACCGCGTACCTTCGACAAATTTTCAAATATCTTGGCCGTAATTGCCATTTTTATTTTAAACGGTTATTTTCACGAAACTTCTATGTATTTAATTAGTATGAATGTCACGATGGATGATCGATTGTAATTTGTATTTCATATTTCAAATACACGACTTACAAATATTATGTATTTCGTATTTTAAATACATGCGAGATAGTATTTTGTAATTTATTCCCCTTATGGTATTTTTCCCCTTGCAGCAATTACACCAATGGCAATGGCGTACAAACTTATAATAAACTAACGGTGCACGATGTTATCTTTCCAAGTAAGTTGTCCAAGATAAACTTAGAAAATACAAATACAATTGATAAAGACATATTGGTACCTACTTGTCCGGATTGGAACCCTCGACCTAAACAAGAGATGTGGTCTTAACCACTGGGCTACCACGACATCATCATCATTATATTAAAATTAAGGTCAATTACAAATTTCGTAATTTTACCCGAAGTCGGCCGATGCCGAAAACTAAACGCCATATTAAAATCCAGAGCACAGAATATATAAATTATTCATGTGAATGTCACAGTCCACCAATGGCGATCAGACTGTTGTTCGTTACACTGTGGCATGTTGGACAACACTGTCGCATATTTTACGTATTTGGAATTCGAGCATTACATTACAAGTTATTACAGCTGGTATTTTTTTTTTTTGTATGTTGGTTTGTATGAGTATTTTATTCTACAAGGAAAACATAGTACTTTGTTGGGGTCAGCTTCTCATATATCCGGATGCAAATGAATTTTTATTTACAAAATTTCAAACATGTACTTTATTATTTCTGTTGACTGTACCTATACAGTACTTGTATTATGGGACGGAGCACAACTTAAACAGTGATATGGGACAAACAAAGTTTTTTTTTTTATGTGGGACATAACTTCAGGACAAACGAAGAATAAATCGTATTTTATATAGTGACTGTCTCCACCTCCACAAACCAGTAACTGGGTAATACGATATACCCCTTGGCCAGACTGGAGTTAAACTGTTTTTCGGGCTTCCGATCACCTTGAAACGACTTTCAAAGATCTACAAATGAAAGCCGGCAATAAAGTATTAAAATGTACGGTTAGAGACAAAAGTCGATTAACTACTAATTTGACACATTCATTAATTCTGCTTATTAAATTATTCTCATAATATAAGAGACTTAAGATGTTTTGGATGTTACTGAAGAAAATAGCATTGTCTTCCATTTCTCATAAACCAACTAACTACGTGCTTAAAACGCAATTGTGTACACACTGTTAGCTTTCATTTATTAAATGCAAATAAAAAAAACTAATGCCAGACCGACAAAATCACAGTTAAGTATAAATCATATTTTCCTCGCTTCAAGCTACTTTTTTTATGAATCCGATCATAATGGTTGATCAAAAAGACTCAATAATTATGATTTTAAAACCCGGTGTTGTGAAATTCTAATTGCTTTTTAGGATTCCGTTGTTTCATGGAAAAACTGAACTAGGGATCATTTGGTCTTAAGGTTTATTCTGCACCAGTTAATTAATTCTCTCATACTTTTTAACACTTTTATGCTTTTCTTTTCATTAGATTTAATTTAATTAATTCACTTAAGTTTCTATAAAATGAAAATAACTGTGATATTTTTGGTAAATTTTATGGTACGGAACACATCATAAAAGCCGTTTTTTTGGCATAAGTAACTAAAGCTAATCAAAGATTCAGTATTTTTTATAAGCACATCCGGGCGCAAAAAGCAGTACGGCTCACGTGTTGTTTTACAAAACCGGTTGAATTAATATTCTGAACATAACTCCACCGCAGCTTGGTATACCAAAACCAACCATATTTTCTTCTAATAGAGTTGGTTTTAAGTAGGCAGTGAAAGTTACAATAATTAAGTATCTTTCTTAGAGCAAAACTGGCGATGTTTATTTCTATTCAGTAGTTTTATGGCGATCCGTGTGAGATGTAGATTTTCTTGCGTTTTTTTTTTATATAATATAATAATTATAACACTTATGTCAACAATTATTATATCATTTATGTCAAGTGTTGTGTTGCAAAAGTTGAGCTGAAGTGATTTTTTGTGTATAAATGTCAAAACAAAGGATTTCGCCGTTTTTAAAACAAGTAAGTTATGTGTAATTTTGAAATTTTTTAGGTAAAACACATGTTTGGTCGGTTATTTTGACATTATAAAGTGTTATTTTTCTGTGAAACTGCCTGTGTTAAAAATAAAATATTCAAGGGTTACTTATATAATTACGTACAATTAATAATGCAAAAATATTGAGATTACCTATACTTAAAATACTACCTATACTAAATCCTACTTGATATAAAATGCAATTTTAAAATTAATCAGGTAATAACATGAATAAAAATTTCCGACACGTATTATTTATAAGTATGTAAAACAGTTGACTTCCCTAAATTTCTAGCCAAGCGTAGGTATTCACTAATCATTATGCTCTAAGTTAGATAATAAATAAAAATCGCACCTCTGAAATGCATGTAATTTTTGCATATTTAATTTTTCCTTTTTTTCAATCTGACAAGTTAATCTTCTTCTTTTCGTATCGGTAAAAATAGTCAACTTCACTACCTATTGAATTAATACAATTTTTTTCTCACTTTGATTACCTACTCCTATAAAAAAACAACTAATTAAAAAAACTAAATTATAGAGTGATTTACAAAATGATGCAAAAAACTATTTAATTTATTACATCATTTCTATAACATTAAAATAAACGCACATTGAGTAGCGTGAAATTAATTATATACTTATACATAATAGTATAAATACTTATATTACTCAATACAACTGTATGACAGCATAGATATCACAATGATTGCGTGAAACCTTAGGAATTGTGATTTGACCTGCATTGCTCGGTGGCTATACCTACTGGTCGGGTAGCCGCATTTCGGTTCCTATTTCTAGGTTCCACCAACAACTTCGCCTTCGTATAAGTTAGAAATTATACCTTGGTATAATTCCCCACCCTAATTGGTCTTGAGCACGTATTCCCGGGTTAAAAAGTATTTTATGTCCTTCTGCAAGGTCTAATCTATCTGTATAATAAAATTCATCAACATTGATTAAGCTACACTCGAAGACAACGTGCGCAACTAACGTATTAGAGTGAGCTTCAAGGTTACAGAAATTGTGGATAAAGCAAAAGAGTCGAGACTGTGAAAGTACTGTCATGTTCTTCAACGAACAGATAACCATGTCACGAAAAATTGCCCTACCATGGCTTCAAAGAAGAGGTTCTTCACCTCTGGAAGAGATCGGTTAAATTTCGGGGAGTGTGCCTTGGAATTTCATGAACTAATTCCTCCTAGCGGCCCATCATCGGACTACAAGACGTACGGCAATGCGTCATCATCATACGCATCAAACTTTGAAGAAGTAATACTTTTATTAAGAGTACAGCACTGGAGTCTGTATTTCCTGATAGCTACAACCTGGGACTCTTCAAGTCAATAGTGAATAGGTTACTTCTTGGCAAGCGGGCTTCAACGTCGACCACATCATCGCTTACCATCAGGTGAGATAGTGGTCAAAAAAATACCTCTATCCATGTGGATGACGAAGATCTAAAAAGACATGATGGGACTTACAGAAGATGACATACAAGATAAAAACCAGTGGTGTCACATGATTGGGCAAGCAGACCCCGCATAACGGGAAAAGGTGAAGCCAAAGGAGAAGAAGATTGGTTTAGATAACAAAATCTAATAAAAACAAACAGACAGATAAAGTTACTTTCGCATTTATATTATTATTACTAGCTTTTGCCAGAGGATTCGCCCGCGTGATAGTCGAAAATTATCCCGAGGGAACATATTCCCGGGATAAAAAGTATACTATGTGCTATTCCTGATTATAATCTATCTCTGTGCCTAATTTCATCCATATCCGTGCAGCCGTTTGAGCTACAAGAAATAACAAATTCAAATTCATTTATTAATTTTGTAAACATTCAAACACACTCACAAACTTTCACCTTTATAATACGAGTATTAGTGTGAAGTATGTATGGATTAACATAGTATACGCAAATACCAGGCCCCTCAGAAAGTATTGCGAAAAAAAGTTTTTATATATGGGAGACTGGCCAGTTATAATGTTTTTCGAAAATATGATTATTTATAAGTAAAAATAAGTAAGTTCCAATTTCAAAATTTCCCTCCACATTTTTTGCGAGTTAATTCAAAGTATTGTGTCTCACTGAAATATGGATCTGCGCCGGGAACATTTTAGAGCTATGATTTTATACGATTTCAAGTGTCGCCTGAAACCGGATGAATCGTACGATAGACTTCAAATGGCATTCATGGATGAAGGCCCTTCCAAGGCAACCGTGTATCGTTGGTATAACGAATTCAAGCGCGGTCGACCAACTTTGGGGGATGACGAAAGAAGCGGTCGCCCTTTGACGGCTGTTACCGAAGAAAACGTGCTAGCAGTGAAAAATTTAATCCAAGACAATAGGCGAATTACATATCAGGAGATTCAACACATATTGAAGATTGGATCGGGAAGCGTTCACGAGATTCTACACAGCCATCTTCGCGTGAGGAGGATAGTATCACGCTGGGTGCCGCACAACCTCACCGATGCTCAGAAGCAGGCCCGGGTGGAATGGTGCCGTGATATGCTTAACAAATTTGAAGCAGGCTCGTCTCGGCGTGTTTACGACATCGTTACAGGTGATGAGTCCTGGATTTATCAATACGACCCAGAAACCAAGCGCCAGTCGACTGTTTGGGTGTTTCAAAATGAGCCAACGCCTACCAAAGTGAAGCGATCTAGAAGCGGGGGTAAGATTTTGATCGCTAGCTTTTTTAATTTGACTGGCCACTTGGTATCAATTCCCTTACGGGATCAAAGAAGCATTAATGCCGAATGGTATACTACCAAATGTTTGCCAGAAGTTTTCTCTGTTATAAGCAACAAGCGACCAAACACAGGGCTCCGCGGGCTACTGCTCCACCACGACAATGCACCTGCGCACACCGCACTCAAAACGAGGGACTTCCTGGACAGCACGCCAGTCAAACTCCTGGGTCACCCTCCTTACAGCCCTGATCTAGCACCGTGTGACTTCTTTTTATTCCCAAAAATAAAAAATCAGCTCAAAGGGATACAATTTTCGTCGCCGGAAGATGCGCTGGCTGCGTTCGAGCAGGCTGTAAACGAGGTGTCTGCGGCGGACTGGAAAAAGTGTTTTGAAAACTGGTTTAGGCGCATGAATCTTTGTATAGAGGCTGGTGGAAAGTACTTTGAAAAGATTTAATAAAAATATATGTACGTATAGAACAATTTTTTTTAGTTTCGCAAAACTTTCTGAGTGTCCCACGTACATAATATGTAAATTACCAGGCATAAAATTAAAACACGCAGGCACAGTCGTACAGGTCGATTCAAGGTTACGCTATGTTTACCGAGGTCGGTCTATGGATGGGTGACCATGGATAGGTGACCATTCCATATCGCAAGACAATCGTTTCGGGTAGACAGAAAGATAAGAATAGGAAGTCAACCGATGTAATTTTATTAAATTAGCACTAATCAGTGGCGGGCTAGATAAACGGAACAGAGATAAAGCTTCATACAACCGCGCGAATCGGTTGCACTACTACAAGCACGCGGACGCATGAGTGCGTGACCACTGGCCGCTTGTCGCGTACGCGGCGAGACTGGAAAAAACCGGTTTACGTTGGCACAGCCAGTGGACATCTCAAGGTCTGTGCTACGCACGTTGTTTGTTTTGTTAGTTGCAAGTTTGAATATTTTAATGAAAAAAGGTTGTATTTTATTATTAGTAGTGAAGGGGAGGTAGGGTAGGTGGGTTAAGTTAGGATAGGTAGGGTACAGTAGGTAGAGTAGGGTAGGGTAGGGTTTGAGGGTAGATGAATGTTTGATGTTTTATTGGCAAAACAAAGTTTGCCGGGTCAGCTAGTAAATAATAAAACTATTTAACAAATGTTTTGTTTTTGATTTGTTGTTTGAATGTTTGATTTCACCTATTGTGACAACCCTACCAAAATAGGTAACAATTTTGCTCGTTCTTAGGAAGCTTTGTCTCTGTTCCGTTTATCTTCTCATGTGAATTCAGTCCCTGGTGGCGGCCTTAGGGGGTGGTTTTTTGTATCGGTTTACTTTACCACTTTGTGTAATGATAATTACTTTCATAACTAGCGCTTTGATATTATTCTTGATAATTTCTTATAAGTAAATATTTTCTTTGAATTTTGATTTGACTTTCAATCTTTTCAAGGTTTAGTCTCTGATAAATATAGATAACTCTTATGCATAATAAAGAAAATGATTAATTATTTGTATTTTTTTCTATTTCTACTAAGCCACCGATATCGGTATCGCATCGGCGAAATGTTGTATCGATACATCTTTAATTTAAACTACAACCTGCATACAATAAAACTTGTATACTTAATAATTTGAGTTCTGTGTGAAAAGTGGATCCATGCGAAACATAATGGTTTTTTAATAATTTCGGTAACTATGGAATTCAACCGGTTAATGTTAAATAATAAATATCAGCCCGGGTTAGTGGTTGGTGCGTTGACGACCTTTTAAGGAGACATTTAAATGTGGTTTCCTTATTTCACCAGCTGACTTTGAACCAATATCATGAATATAAACTACTTTTACTAAGAGAGCCATAATTTTAAGCAATAGGTACAAAAAACGAGTTGTTTCTCAATATTTTTCTCATATTTTCTAAAAATTTTCTGACCAGTATGTAGCCACCTGGACAGCTCATTTGTCACGTTCAGATACTGAAAGGTGCAGGCGGCTGGGCGCGGAGGGCAGACAAGGAGGTCGGGCATATTCTGCGACGGGACCTTACACTGGCACTGTGTTTGAGATGGGTCTATGAGACTCCATTTGGTCAGGTTTTTTCTACAGCGGCCAACCTGGGCTCGCAATTGGCTTAGTGATTTCCAGATTGACTACTGCAGTTAATTTCCAGGGGGCTGATACTCTGCCGGAGTGATAAAGTATGGAGGGGCATGATTTGTGTTTTTCCACAGTTTACACCTCTCTCAGTTACGCTGGCTTCCAAGGAGATATATCGTATGTGTCCGAAAGCTTTTGCAGTTTTTTAGGCGTACAAATTGGAGTTGAAGTTTATATAGGGGGTGTCGCCCCGTTCTTTCTTCCCCTGCTCCACGCAGCTGGCCACATTCCGGCGAACATCTGGTGGAGTTATGCCCGCCAGTGGATACAAAATCACAAGCGGGGTAGATTTCAATCAGTCAGTTATGATATGAGGCAGGTATCAACTCCTCTAGCGTGGGCGGGCCGATGCCGCTCTGGACATGCGAACTGCCCAGCAGAAAAAGACAGACATAGGCGAGAAGTACGGAGAACTTGCGGAGATGCTCCCCAGCTTGTGGATGTTAGGTGGCGCAAGAAGTTATTTCTGGCCCCAACTCGTGGAATTAAATGTCAGGGACCTATCCAAGGCAACCATGCCGTGGGAGACCCACAGCACAGCGCTGATTTTCAGTGGTCGCCTAGCTGCCTCTTGTCTGTTCAACTACGACCAACAATCTACTTTGGACTGGCTAGATATATTGAACTAAAGTCCAGGTAAAAAATATCGGTTCAGATCAGTTATACAGGTGCACACGCGACTTAGATCAATTATAAACCGGTTGTCCGAAGACCATTTAGTACTACATGTTAAAAAAGGGGTTTCGGGAAAACCAGCAGATAAAGGTAACCGATTATGTTTTTGTATGTCTTTTTCATCTTAGTGATCGAACTTTTTTCACTTATACAATGATAAGGTATAGATTAAAGACACGTGCAGGTCGGGGTCTTTAAGTCAAGAGTGAATAGATTACTTCTAGGAAACCGTGCTACACCGTCAATCACATCATCGCTTACCTTCAGATGAGATAGTGGTCAAGTGTGAGCCATAATAATAAAAAAGGTAAAAACCGTTATAATGCAGAGACAGATTTTAGGCGATTGGAAACCAAATTTGTTAGTTATGAGTAGGTCATTACCTATCATAGTGTTTTCTCTTACCTTTTCAATCATATCAAAAAATATCCCCTTTAAAACTGATTTTACCCTCCTAACAGTCCGCATCGGAGAATACGATTTCTTTTGAGAATTCTACAGAAATAGAAGTTCTACAGGGATAGAAGAAAGAGAAACTAGGATGCAAAAGTGGGCGCAGGCTTGCGGTCGGCGAGTAATGGGTAGCTCACCGTCCGATGAGGACCAGGCCCGAGCCGACGGCGCGTGGTGTTCCACGCGCGCCTCAATGAAATGTCAGCAAAACTGACGGGTCTGCTAGGGCCGATGCCTGTCTGGGTCGCGGATAAATATAAACGAAAGTTACTGCGGCCCTGGCACAAGCAATTGAAGGAACGAAAGAAAGTTTTAGTCAGTAAAATTCTGACACGCCCTCCCGCATCACCCAGGGCGAATCATCTTGATTAGCTTTATTACCCCCTACAAAGTAGCTGTTTAACCCCTTACTGGTAAAATACTAAGAATGACTTTTGCATCGTGGGTGCTTTTAATAACAATTAAACTCACATATACAAACAGCCAGACCCGGAACCACTATCTTTAGAATTATCCCATGTTCAGAACCGCTGATCTATAGTATTAACAGAGGCGTTTATAGCGTAATCATATCATAAGATTTCATAGCACGTTTGACATTGAACTAAGTGCTCTAGCCTAGCACTAACTCCGCGTTTAGATCGTCTGTACTTAGGCTTCGGTTCAAAAAGCTAATTCAACCTTTCCGTGACAGTACAAATGGAAACCGGCTTTAAAAACAAAGGTATGCAATGCGGATATTTTGAATTTAATTAGCAAAAAATTGACGACAAGCCCCTAAAAATACAATTAAGTATGCGTATATAATGTCAAGACGTTGACAAAACAATAGCGTTCCAAATTAATTAAACTACACCTTCTAATATATACTCTGTTGCGCACTAAGCGTTGTCAAGGCAATTTGGTATGTCTAATTAAATTATCCGGAAGATGCAACGTTGGAAGGCCTCCTTCTAGGTGGACCGATGACATGGTTGCGGGAATCTGGTGGTTGCGAAACGCACAGATACTAAATCTATGCACAGGACCGGAGAGTGTGACGTCCGACCGTTGGTGGTGTCTTTCGGCTGATGATGATGATGATGAATAAAATTAACTTCAGTTAGTGATACTAAGTCCATATTTAAACGTATAGACTACATAAACTATAAAGAAGCTAGGTTAGACAAATAAAGATAATGATGGAGAAACATCACGACCGTGACAGATATTAGTTAAAAGTAGGTTGCGAAATGTTGAGCGTCATGTAGCAAGCAAAAGGGGCTTATCTATTGCGCACTTTGGATGTTACAACTCATGTGAGTGTAATGAAATCTCTGCCTATTAACATCAATGACCTCGTAGCTAAATTTCACTCAAGATGCACGGAACGCTTTTTTAAGGGTCCAAACTGACTATATCAGCTACTATAATTTCTCTACTCCATCTTTTCAATATCTAGGACTAACTACTAATTAAGGACCAAGTTCTTATTAAAAGGTCAACTCATCAAAGCAGCTAACTTGTGTTGTTTTTAAACCCATAGTATTTTTTTATTTTTGTACTTTTTCCTAATGTTTCCAGTGCTTCGTGTCAGCGACAGTGAGCTTCACCACAATCGGGCACGGCTCTATTGTTGGCGTCCCGGCTATCCTGCTGCCACAGCTCAAGCAACCAGATTCCCACATCACTCTCACTGAGGAGGAGGGGTCATGGATAGGTAAGCAATCTTTTAAAACTTCTTTCTTGGTCAACGTCTACTTTTAGATAGGAAAAATGATGATCATTGAGGGGAACAGAAGAGGCCTATATCTCAAGACAGCTAAACCTGCGGCACTACAGAAAGTAAATCCCATCAGCGATGAAAAAATCCAAAATGTTTTTGATTAACCATAAAATTTCGGTATATATGTACTTTTCCAGGATAATTTAGGGCGCCAGAATATATGTAAAGTTACAAATAAAGAAAAAAGGACAGATTAAGTTCTGTAATATCCGTTATCATGGTGTTTGCAACAGCGCCGAAATATCGGAAACTCGCAACAAACAGTAAACATGGTAAATATCCCGTTTCCAATATTAATGTTAGTGTTAGTGACCATGACAGTTTAAAAAGTTAGTATTGTAAATTATTTATAATGCATTGTGACGTCAAACACTAAATCCAGGAAAAATGTAGGTAAAGGTCAATCACATATATAATCACATCAACAATAGACCGAAATCTAGAGATTTACAGACGGACAGACAGATAAACGTTTGTTAGTGCTAGTTTTAAACGGTTTTTAGTGAAAGATTAGTACCAGAATGTGTGGGAATGCTAAAAAAAGAGTGTCTGATAAGCATGTACATTGTCAGATGTAGAATCTACAACAAATTGTAGAAGCAATTTGCTACAACAAATTGCTTCAACAAGTTTCCGTACGTTTTAAAGTCAATGCAGTTTTTAGATTTGGTATTATAGTAGTAAAAATAATCGGTTATACCTATGATGTACACCCAATGATCAGTAGCCCTCACTCAGAAGGCGTAGCAGTAGAACACACAGAATGTGGCGGGATGAGCTAGACAAAATGTTCCTCCATTACCGACCGGATTGATCGGTTGGACAAAAACAGCTGAAAACAATGAGTGAAGCCTCGCCCAGCAGTCACAGCAGTTTGATTCAGGCTGGCAGTAACCTTACTAATGATAAATTGATGCCTTAAGTGGCAGTGGGTAGGGCACATTGCTCGCAGAACAGATGACCGATGGGGCCGAATACTTCTGGAATGGCGACCACGATTCGGAAGACGATGCGTTGGAAGGCTTCCCACTAGGTGGACCGTTGACCTGCATTGGAGGACGTTGCGGGAAGGCGCTGGATGCGTGACGCACGGGATCGGTCAATGAGGCGACGCCTGGGGGAGGCCTATGTCCAGCAGTGGACGTCTTTCGGCTGAAATGATGATGATGATGATGATGAATTGATGACACCAATTATCAATAGCTACAAAATCACCTCCTGGGTCGCAGTTTCGATCTGTGCACGATAAAAATTCTAATTATCTTCAACTTGTTACTGCATGAATCAGGGTCTTAATTAAACATGGCCATGCCTAAAATATGCCATGATAATGGTTCATTACAGTTCGGTCTAGTCCAAAAGGATCTCTACAAACAAAGGTTGTTCGTGGACATTTGCATTCAATCGATAAATCTGTCCTAGAGAAGCATGTATCTATAATAACAGCCGCGCGTGCAGATCTTCAAGGTTGAGCAACGCTTGCCGTGCTGTCCGTGGATGGGTGACCATTTTAATCTATTGAGATGCCTCCGTGCCTCTGAAAGCCAGTTATGCAGTTGCTCCCGACTATCGTTTGTAAATATTTAACTTCTGACTATAGAAGCCATAAAATGTGACACAAGTCTTACCAAGGGGCATCGTGTTACCCAGTTACTGTGTTTTAGGCATATCGCTCCATACAAAATACTGGTGTGCAGACGCATCCAGTTAGACTGGAAGCTGACTTCAATATAGTTGGGAAAAGGCTAGGCAGATTGATACTTTAATTTAAATACACGTTTTTTATAACAATTTCAGCGTCAGTGACAGCCATCACCCTTCTGCTGGGCAGTTTCATCGCGCCGCCCATCATGGGTCGGCTGGGGCGGAAGATAGCACATTTCGTCGTCATAGCCAATATCCTCGTTGGGTGGGGCGTCATACTCCTGGCTAAGAGTTTCGAAGTAAGTATAAAGAGAAAACCGACCTTACCTAACCTTCTACCAGTTACAACAATTGTCTAAATGTAACATTTCAATAGCGCTTGACAAGTTGATACATTTTTCCAATCGCTATCGCCACGCTTTCGTTCATAGACTGTCACTTATCAAGAGCCTCTGAACACAAAATATTTTATTAAAACCATAATAAAATTTAACATTAAAAATCTTTAATTTAAACAAGCTTTTTTCGTATTCTTCTCATAAAACCCTTTCATTTGATACCAGTATCATGGCAGTGCACAAAAAATAACTAATCCGCCATCTTGGGCCGTCTGCCATATTGGATTTAGAATGACGTCATTTAGCATTGTCATCGAAACTAAAAGTTTAAGCAAAATTTTATCTTAATCGATGGTGGATAGCTGCTTTAAAATTCAGTTGCAAGATTTGACCCGAACAACCCATACATACATTGTAAGTTAAATAAAAGCTTGTAAAAAGAAAACTTTAATCAGCCACGGTCCAGGATAAGTTACGAAACAGACACAAGTTTGTCCTTACTTGATACTTAGAGCTAAGGAAAATATAAAATACCCCGTGTATAAAAGCTTTCTTTACTGCTCACCATCGTTATAAATTAAGGAATCCTGTAGCATCCTTCTAGATACAACGGCATAGGATGAGCATTGCCTTTAATCAAACATTACTTCATTAAAATTCAAAATGTATCTTCTGTTCCAGGCAATAATCGTAGGACGAGTAATCCACGGCATGTCATTCGGCCTCATGCTGCCTCTACGCTCGGTCCTACTGGGAGAGTACACCAGCCCCAAGAACAGAGGAGCCTTTCTTACTATGGTCTCCGTAGCACAGGCCTTTGGGATCCTGCTCGTCCACCTCATAGGATCGCTGGTCTCTTGGCAGAAGACCATCCTAATCCTCATCGCGTTTCCCCTCGCCAGTTTAGTCATGACATTCTTCACTCCTGAATCTCCGAGCTGGCTTGCTGCTAGAGGCAGATATGAAGACTGTAGAAAGACTTTTCGATGGCTCAGAGGTGATGGAGAAGAAGAGGAATTAGAGGAGATGATCAGAGCAAGATGTGAATCGAAAAGGGCTCCAATATCCAACTGCAAAGATCTGGTAGTGCTGTTCAAAAAGAAAGAATTCTATAAGCCGATAGTAATAATGATACACAGTTACTTGATGGGAGAATTCTCCGGTGGTGCTCTCATGTCCTGCTATTCTACCACAGTCATCGCCCATTTAGCTGGTCCTGAAGTCGATGCTCATGTCTGGATGATAGCTTTAGACGTTCAGAGGAATATTTCAAACATTATGGCTGTGTACGTAGTTAATAAAGTCAAACGGAGAACCATGTTCATGACAACTGGAGGTCTTTGCATCTTGAGCAACATAGCCATCGCTTGCTATGTGTACGCTAAAATTCAAGGATGGTTGACTTATACAGCTGTATGGCTGCCAATTTTACTGATCAACATACAGTTCTTTACTGTTGCTGTTGGAATGGTCTGCTTGCCTTATGTCATCGCTGGGGAGATCTTTCCTTTGGAGTATCGCAGTGTAGGTGGCAGCATCAGCATCATCTCCATAGCTTCAGGGTATTTCCTTGTCACCAAATCTTTCCCAGCTATGTTAGAAGGCATAGGTCTACATGGTTCCTATGCAGTATATGCTGCTGCTATGTCATATAACCTGTGTATAGTCTGGTGGTTGCTGCCAGAGACGAAAGGCAGGACTTTGCAGCAGATTGAGGAGCATTTCAGAGGCAAGACCTTGGCTCCTGAAGAAGTGGAAGTGAGGCAGAGTTTGAAGGATAAGGTAGACGTTGAGAAATCTAAAGTTGATAGCTGATAGATCTGGATTGTTTTTTTGTGGACTTTCTGTGATTTTAAGTTAAATAGATAAACTTTATATCCGGTTAGTAATGTACGTGTTCTCCTCTTTAGAAGTCAATGTTTAATTTAGTCTCTATTTGAAAGTATTATTTGTTTTTTTTGTATTATTTATTACTAGCTTCTGCCAGCGGCTTCGCCCGCGTGAAATACGAAAATTATCTTGAGGGAATATATTCCTGGGATAAAATAATAAATAAATAATTAATTACTATTTATAATACAATTATTCTAAATAGGTATCCTATGTGCTATTTCTGTCTATAATCTACCTCTAGGTCAAATTTTGTCCGGATCCGTTCAGACGTTCTGGCGTGAGGAAGTAACAAACATATATACACAAACTTTTTTTGATTGTATAAGAAGTATTTTATTGGTACCATAACATATATACAATTGAAAATTCTAAAAACAAAAACAAACCTATATACAAATACAAAAAAAAAAAAAAAAACAAACTTTCGTCTTTATAATATTAGTGTGATTATATTAAACCGCATTGTTGCTTGTAAACAATGCATTGATAACATAATCGAATAGGCCATAGATATTATATTACTATATAACTAGGCATCCAATTGTAATGATTACAATAATCTTAGTAAGTATTTAGGTACTTTTTATTATAATATCTTATGATAATAAATGTGATATTGTTCTACAAAATAGATTGTTGTATTATGCATGCTGTGTCTATCGCATCATATTGTAAACTATGCTTGTATCATATTGCTTGTATTTCTAGAATAAACAGTGTAACAATTGTAGATAGGCCAATAAATAAATAAAAAAATTCTATTGTGTTATTTTATTTGTGTAAATTGTGATTATTACCTTTCAAAAATGCGGCGGCCGTCACAACTCTTCTCCGTATCCTGGAAATAAAGAAAGATAAAGATTTATTTTGACTCGCACAGGAGACCACAACAAAAAAAAACCGGCCAAGTGCGAGTCAGACTCGCGCACGAAGGGTTCCGTACCATTACCGCAAAAAACGGCAAAAAAAACACGTTTTTTTTATGGGAGCCCCACTTAAATATTTAATTTATTCTGTTTTTAGTATTTGTTGTTATAGCGGCAACAGAAGTACATAATCTGTAAAATTTCAACAGTCTAGCTGTCACGGTTCATGAGATACAGCCTGGTGACAGACAGACAGACGGACCGCGGAGTCTTAGTAATAGGGTCCCGTTTTTACCCTTTGGGTACGGAACCCTAAAAAGAGCCATACAATACGGGTATAGTAGATGTGGCCAAGAAGTCTGCCAGGCTCAAATGGGAGTTTTCACGTCAGCTGCATGCAACGGTGACAGCACTCCGCCTTGCGGACAACCTCTTGTTGTTTTTGCACTAAGTCTGTCTCCCATCAGTTCCGATCTGACTATTCTGCTTCTCAGCATATAGTCAATCCAGTTGCACGTGGTATCATTGATGCCATGTTCCTTTGCAGCAATGCGTATGGTCTCAAATGTTGTCTTGTCGAAGGATCCCTCTATGTCGAGGAAGGCCCCGACACATATCACCTGTCCCTCAAGCGCAGCCTCGGCTCGACTCGCAACATAGTACAATGCCGTTTCCGTAGATTTACCAGGGCTGTAGGTGCACTGTACGTATAGTTTATGTAGAGGGAATAATTTAAGTGGTCTCTCTCTTAGGTACCTGTATACCAGTTTCTCTGAGCTTTTAAGAGAAAGGATGATAGACTGATGGGCCTGTAAGCTTTAGCTTCCTCATAAGTTGGTCTACCCACCTTCGGCATAAAGGTGACTTTGACCTTCCTCCATGCCTTGGGTACGTACCCAAAGGCTATGCAGGCTCTGTAGAGCTTACTCAAATGGGGTATCAAAACAGATGCCCCTTCTTGCAATAGTATTGGGTAGATGCCATCCGGACCAGGGGATTTGAGAGGCTGGAAGCTTCAGTATATTTTCATCTACCACTTTCTTTGCCGTGGGCCAGTTATTTTTGGACGTGTGCCTTAAATTGTGAGCTCCGTCCCTTGTGACTGGTTCCTCTTCATCGCTGTCGCGCAGTATGCATTCTGGGAAGTAAGTCCTAAACATCACGCCCAGAGTGTCCTGTCCAGTTTCCGTGAGATACCCATTCTCATCCTTTACAGATGATAGCTAGTTTTTCTTAGTCATGGACATTGCTTTGCACAACCTCATTCCATTTGGCAGAGCTTCAATGGAGGTGCAATGCTTCCGCCAATTAGTTATTTTGGCCTTGCGTACCGCCGTTTTATACCTCGTCAGCATGCTATGATAGCCAGAAAATTTTGCATCATTAAAGGCCTGTCGTGTTTCATGACGTATTTCAACTAGTTCAGGAGTCCACCATGGTACCTTTTTACAAAAGGCCTTTTTCTCTGGGCAATTGTCTTCCCATGCACCGATGGTGCCCGCCTTGATTCTGTCCGCTTCAAATTCTATATCTAGTATGGAATTAAGCTTAATTTTAGGGCTCCCTAGATTTATTCTTAGGTCCCTCCTGTACAAGACTCAATTTGTATGCCTTGGGTTTCTCCTTCGTCTAGTTTCGGCTACTCCTGCCGTCCTAAACTTGGTCCTAAGCATAATTATGGTCAGACAACGAGAATTCGTCCAATACATACCAGTTTTCAATATAAGCCCTGTTTAAGGCCAGTGTCAGGTCAATAACTTCAGGGGGGTAAGGACAGGGGATAAGTGACAGATGTATACAAGTCAGATACATCTGTCCCTTACTCGATCTCAAAATAACCTTACTCTAAGAGCTTGTGGTTACCCCCCAGTTCTCGCCGAGGTCCTGAAAGTAGGTTTATTGCCTGCGTTAAGGATTTGTAAAGAAGAGCTTACCACAAAGTCCAACAAATCCTCCCCTCGTTTGTTGACATCTGAACTGCCCCAAACGACGTGGTGTGCTTCTTGGTTTCCGTATTCAACCAGTCTTCTGATTAGTGGTGTTACTGGTTCCTTTTGTTCATATGGGAGATAGGCAGAGGCAAGGATTATTCTCCTTTTCTCTGTTCCCGTCCCCACTTGGATCAAAGTTGTTGTGAGATCCCTGTAACAGAAAGTTCGTAAGGGCATTGCCTCTATTCCGCCCCTGATATAGATGCAAGTCCTCGCGTCATTAGTTGGATAGTCATAGAGTACCATACCTCGTGTCCCACCTAAGCCTTTTATAGACCCCTTAAACAGATAAGGTTCCTGTATCAAGGCAACGTCATATGTGTTAAGCTTCAGTTGCCGAGCCAGAAGGGCAGAAGTGGCTCTGCAATGATGCAAATTAATTTGTAAACAAGGTGTGTACAAGGTGTGGTGTGGAGGTGTGTCCCTCCATCTTGGATGATTTTGATGGGCCTGTGTTGATATAGGAGGGCCTTAGTATTGAGGCCCCGCCTCCATCGCCTGGCTCTCCTCGAGAGCAGTCGGCGACTCAATCCCCAGGGTGTCGAAGTCCCCGAGGATGTCATCCTCGCGGTCTGCTTCTGACGCTCTGGTCTGAATCTCTGTCTCCTACGCTGCGTCGTGAGCAGAGATTTCGTCGATGGCCTCATCACATTGTGGTGGTCCATCTTCGGAGGGTTCCGCTTCCGCAGTGGGCGCCTCTCCCTTGTCTTCTTCCAGGAGCTTGAGCGAGTATCGTTCAATTCCTCCTGGAAGAGAATATCCCGCGGCCTTGATGACCCCAGCGGACACCCCGTCCATGAGGACAATACGACGGATGTCGGTCTGCTCAGTGAGAGTATTCACGACCTTCCAGTCGTCCGTCCTCAAGGCAGGTTTAAGTCGCTGGTGTAGTCGAATGGCCCGGGCAGAGTCTTGCAACGCCAAGTTGCGACTCTTCCATGCCATTTTGACTGGCTTTGGAAGGTCCTTGGCGTCGACAACCTTGAGTTTCAGGGAGCCAAGTTCCACATTGTGGATGGCACCCCGAAACCGCAAGCTGCATCAGAATCGTCGCAGGATACATGTACTGCACCCGCGATGACTCCGGGAGCAACCGTAAGAACAGGCAAGGATTGGCACCAAGTCGGAGGACTTGCCTTCAAGTACTCCTCTGGGTACTTGACTGTGAGTTGAGCGAGTTTCACAGCCGCCACCGCATCCCTAAAGGATCCGGTTGAGGATGATTGCCGTTGGGTCTTCATCTTTGATGGGCCCTTCGTAGGAGTCCCCTCAAACGCCGCCTGCTGTCTCAGCTTTTGGCGCTTTTTCCTCTGCGCCCCAGATCGTCCAACTGGAAGCCAGCCTGATTCATGCCGGCCGCCAGGAGACGACGAGGTGCTGTCTTTGCCGGTCGCGTCCGGGGCCGCAAGGTCCAAGGTCATTCGACCTCTAACTATAAAAAATGACGTATCACTTGTCTACAGCCCATGGACGCGTACCTACCGCTACAGGTAATTCGAGGACGCACGGGAGAAGACTTCCTGAAAGAACTCGGGGGAGGCAAGTCAGCAGAGCGCCAGTACGGATTAATTAAAAAAAAAACTAGTTTTCCAACGTCCGTCCACGACCAGTCTATGACCAGGTGTGTTAACATATAGTACCGAGACGTGGTCGCTCACAATGGGCCTTATCAGAAGGCTTAAAGTCACCTAAAGGGCTATGGAGAGGGCTATGCTCGCAGTTTTCTGGCGTGATTGAATCAGAAATATATGATATATCCGCAAATATATGGGATATCCGCAGGAGAACCAGGGTCACCGACATAGCCCGAAGAATTGGTAAAACTGAAGTGGCAGTGGGCACATTGCTCGCACAACGGATGATCAATGGGGTCGAAAAGTTCTAGAGTGGGGTCCGCGAACCGGAAGACCCAGCGTTGGAAGGCCTCTCTCTAGGTGGAGCGATGACCTAGTTAAGAATACGGGAATCTGGTGGATGCGAGACGCACGGGAACGATCAATGTGGCGACGCTTGGGGGAGCCCTATGTCCTACAGTGGACGTATTTCAGCTGAAATGATGATGATGACTTTTCCCACGGGTGCTGACTATTTTCTGGGGGTATCTTCAGCATTCCGCCTTGAAAGGAGTAAGGTTTTCTTATGCACATATAGAATATCTTTGTCAAATTATGCTGAAAAGTTTGATGACTGAAAAATAAGGGTGCAAAAGCGAGCTCGAAATTGTTTGCATCTCAACTCGGTTATATACTAAGTTCTTTAATACCATAGTCAAAGTCAAAGTATTTATTAGTGTGAATTTTGTTGATACCAGGTCTTATAGTTAGGTTATGGTAACTCAAAAAACTATCCATGACTACTAACTACACTATTTAACAATATAACAATTCAAATACGATATTTCATTAAAAAAAAATGTCAATGTTTAGAAATAAGTAAAAACATTTTTATAATATTCATTTAGATTACAATTAATTATAGATATCATAATGAGACGTTTTTTCAGTGCTTTTCAAATTTTTAAAACCGGTACGCCAGTACACCCCGAAACACCCCCTCTCCTAGCACCCATGAATATTTCTTAACCTGCGACGATCTAAGTTTGTAGCAAGGCTCTATCTCGGTAACGACTATGTTTATGACCGGTTTTTCCTCGTTACTATGCAATACAGCTCCTTTTTTCTGTGTCAATGTCAATAACTTGTGTAACAAAGGTCATGCAAGGCAAGTATAGGACAACATACACTGGATCGCGAATAAGATGTGTCAATCGAATCCGGTTGATTTCATTCTCTTATAGATGTCGTAGGCCAATCGTTGAACTGGGCCGATGGAGATCTGACTGGGCACATCACAATACGCTGGTATTTCTTGATATGGCCGATTACTTCATGATGTGCCCAACATAAAGTTGCAACCTATTTGTCGATTTTCCCAACTAGTCAATTGGCCACATCAAGATATGGCTGGGCGCATCGTAATTTAGTTCCGTTTCGCGACGCTGCACGCTGGTGGCGCTGTTTTCGCTCTGTCAGCCGTAGGTTTACGTGCTAGAAAGATGGCGGCGTCACAAGAAATCGAAAACTGTGATAATAAAAGTGAGTTAATGGTAGATGTTCCGTATGGTGTCGGACGTAAAGAATCTCACCATCCCATATCTTCCCGTGGGTGTCGTAAGAGGTGACTAAGGGATACACCAGAGAATGGGCAGCAGCGTTCTCTGTGCTCTTCAACAACAAACTGCGATCGCCAACCCGCCTGCCAAGCGTGGCGATTAAGGCAAACCCCCACCAAACCAAATGAATAGCACAAAGGAAAAACGACCGCGAGTACCCGGCAGCCCGTCTACCCTCGAGTACGGTAGCAGTCGAGGCAATGGCGTGGCAAGGGGTGCGAAGATTCCCCGGAGTGAACCCGGCTACCCCAATAAACACCGACGACAGGCCCTGGCAACATACAACACGCGAACACTCCGGACCGACGAGAAGATAGCCGAACTCGAGGAAGAATTGAGCAGGTTGCGATGGAGTATTGTAGGGTTATCTGAAGTCTGAAGAGAGGGGGAGGAGTCGATAATCCTCAAATTCGGTAACCTTCTCTATTTCCGAGAGGATGTCCGGCAGTCCCAGGGTGGTGTCGGGTTTATCGCCCACAAGTCCCTTGTGAACAACGTGGTGAAGATCGAGAGCGTTTTGACCAGGGTGGCGTACCTTATACTCATAATATCCTCGAGATATTCACTGAAGGTAATACAGGTCTACGCACCGACCTAGGCACACCCCGAAGACGAGGTAGAGACTATGTATGAGGATATCTCTAGAGCCATGCATGGTTTTAAAACTCACTTCACCGTTGTCATGGGGGACTTTAACGAAAAACTGGGCAAACGAGACGAGGATGAGCTGCAAGTGGGGTAATTTGGAGTTGGGCTTCTGAACCACCGGGGTCATCTACTGGCCAGTTTTATGGAGAAAGAGGGCCTCTACATAATGAACTCCTTCTTCAGAAAGCGTGAGCATAGGAAGTGGACCTGGCAAAGCCCCGACCTGGTGCAACTAAAAACGAGATCAACTTCATCATGTCAACCAAGAAGCAAATGTTCAATTATGTCTCTGTGATCAATTCGGGTGAAAACCGAGAGCGATCACCGCATGGTAAGAGGCACATTGAACCTTAATATCAAGCTTGAAAGGACTCGATGAAGTCTACGCTCTACAGATCTATATGCAAAACCCCGAGAGCTTTCAGCTCGAACTCCGGAATCATTTCGACTGCCTAGGGAGCTCCGTGGACGAATACAGCGATGGGTTCGTGGAAGCTGTCCATACGGTCGGGTCTAAGTTTTTCAAGACCCGCAGTACAGATATAAATAAAAAGCTCTCTGATCCTACTCTCAAGCTCATGAAGGAGAGGCATGAGATGATCCTGCAGTCTTCAGCAGCTGAAATACCGGCAGCTTAATAGACGGATCTCAAAGTCCTTGAAAAGCGACCTCCGCCGCTTTAATACTGAGTGTATTAAAGACGCGATTGAGCGGAATAAGGGCTCCAAGGTCTTTGCAAGAGATCTGTCTATTGGGCAGAGCCAGCTCACGAAACTGAAGACCGACGATGGCAGGATCGTATCCGCCAAACCGGAGCTTCTAAGGGAGATCGAGAAATTCTATGAGCAGTTGTACACGTCAACCAGTAAACCCGTCGCGAATCTAGTAAAAGACCCTAGAGCTAGATTGACCCGTCACTATACCGAAGACATTCCGGACGTCAGCCTGTACGAGATTAGGATGGCTCTTAAACAGCTTAAGAACAACAAGGCACCAGGTGATGACGGTATTACTGCCGAACTCCTGAATGCGGGTGGAAAACCAATACTTAAGGCCCTTCAGAAGCTGTTTGGTTCCTTCATACTCGAGGGGAAAACGCCACAGGCATGGTGAAGGGGTGTGGTGGTATTCTTTTTTAAGAAGGGTAACAATGCCCTATTGAAGAACTGTAGGCCCATCTCACTTCTTAGCCATGTCTTCAAGTTGTTTTCAAGAGTCATCACGAATCGTTTCGCGCGCAGATTTGACGATTTGCAGCCTCCCGAACAAGCCGCGCGCCAACGCTGCGGCAGGATATACAGAAGACCGAAGAGTTATAACCTGCCTCTCTGTTTAGCGTTTGTGGACTACGAGAAAGCCTTCGATTCAATCGAGACTTGGGCTGTACTGCAGTCTCTACAACGGTGCCAAATCGACTACCGGTACATCGAGGTGTTGAAGTGTTTGTACGAAATCGCCACCATGTCAGTCCGACTTCAGCTTCAAGCCTCGGAACCTATCCTTCTGCAGCGAGTTGTGAGACAGGGAGACGTCATATCTCCGAAACTGTTCACCGCTGTACTGGAGGATGGCTTCAAGGTTCTGATCTGGAGAGGGCTAGGCATCAACGTCAATGGCGAGTACATCACTCACCTTGTTTTTGTCTCTCTGTACAACATTTATTATTTTAAAATCTGTGTATTGAATTGTTTTAATGTAAATGTACAAATAAACAATTTATTATTATTATTATTACCTTCGGTTTGACAACAATATACAAATACAGTGACAAAATAAAAAGACAGACAAATATAGTGGTCATGGCTGAGCCCATGGAGGACCTTAGTATAATGCTCGATGACCTCAGTAGAGCTTCCGAAAGAGTGGGTCTTAAAATGAACATGGACAAAACCAACTTTACTACTTACCCTTACTTAACTATTTAGCCCTTGAATGCTGTTAGCAAACATAATAGAAAAACAATTGCTTCTATGTACCTCACATCACACTGTCATAACACCAATATATTACGACTGATCAGCGACCGTATGTCACTGCAGGGATCCAGCAGAATATCAGCGTCAGGTATATTTGCCTGACACATGCTGAGCTGGACTCCCATTTGGTGCAACCTTGAGACGCACACGGCACTGATGTTACTTGTGTCACTTTTATTTGTATTATGTTTTTTTTTCTTCTTCTTTTTTTTGTATTTTGGCACTTTTTTTTTCCAAATACCCACATGTATGTGATTTTGTGTGTTGTGCTGTGTCTTTTGTGTGCACTGAATAAATGTTTTATCTATCTATCAAGATTGGAGACTCTACACTCGAAGTTGTGGAAGACTATGTCTACCTGGGACAAACGATCCAGTTGGGTTGGGCCAACTTCGAGAAAGTGGTTAACCGTCGAATCCGTCTCGGCTGGGCAGCGTTCGGGAAGTTGCGCGGTGTCTTCTCGTCCAACTTACCACAGTGTCTCAAGACGAAGGTATATGACCAGTGTGTGTTGCCAGTGATGACCTATGACTCTGAGACGTGGTCGCTCACAATGGGCCTCATCAGAAAGCTTACAGTCACCCAAAGGGCAATGGAGAGGGCTAGTCTCGGAGTATCCTTGCGTGATCGAATTAGAAATGTAGAGATCCGCAAGAGAACCAGGGTTACCGACATAGCCGGAAGAATTGCCAAACTTAAGTGGCAGTGGGCAGGGCACATTGCTCGCAGAACGGATGGCCGATGGGGCAGAAAAGTTCTGGAGTGGCGACCGCGAACCGGACGACGATGCGTTGAAAGGCCTCCCACGAGGTGGACCGATGACCTGGTGAAGGTTGCGGGGATTCGCTGGATGCGGGACGCACGGGACCGCCAATGTGGTGACACTTGGGGGAGGTCTATGTCCAGCAGTGGACGTCTTTCGGCTGATATGATGAATGGCAGAAAAAGTACTTTCCAAGTGAATTACGAGCATCCGTTACAGTCCATTTATTAGCTAGTTAAATATTAATTGTCCAAACTTCATTTTATTTGCTTGTACTTTGGTCACCTTCACCGTTGTCAGTGATGCAAATTAGAAAGTATATGCCTACATTTTCAAGTAGTGTTTTCAGTTAGGCTTACGAATAATCAGCCTATAATTTTACCACTGCTGGATCACAGGGCTCATCTTTGTTACAAGGAGTGAGCTCTAATCGGTGCAACGCGGGCTCAGTACGGGGTCGGTGTATGTAACAAGCCGTCGATTTTAGATTCTAGTCTAGGTGCGGGGTTCAGTTTTGCTGCAGCTTTAATAACTGCCTCGTTTATCTAGAGCAGGGGTCACCAATTACTTTTACTTAGGGTCCGTTTCTTCAAAATAATATGGCCGTCGCGGTCCGTAAGGCGTAAAGCCAACTATGGGCCTTAACATCGTCAAGTGTATCGACTTTATTTATTTATTTATTATTTATTATATGCTTTATTGTACACCTTAAAATAACATAATAAAAAGAAACTTAAAATGAATACAAATACAATGGGCGGCCTTATCGCTTTCCGCGATCTCTTCCAGGCAACCTGGAACTGGCGACTTTGTTAAAATAAAAATAATAAACTAAGTATATCGGTCCAAGATTTTTTTCAAATAAAATTATTTTTCCTTTGAACTATCCGTCCGAAGTTAGGACTGAAGTTGGTGCAGCCTATTGAAGATTTTCATCGGTAAACTAGTAAGTAAAGTAAAAAGTAGTAGTAGTAAATACTGTTTATTTAAGGCATACTGTTAATCACGCAAAATAGGTCGGCGGTCCGGATCCAGACCGCGGTCCGCCATTTGGAGACTCCTGGTCTAGAGGTTGCAAGCGCTACTGCTAAACATGAGGTCCTGGGTTTGATCCCTGGGTAAAGCAACGTGTTATTGGGTATCTCCATCTGGAATTTCTCAGTAGCTGTCCGGAATCTACATTTGTGCCGGATTGATTGCAATAGGCAGTGGCCTAATAATAAGAGCCCCTGACCTAATGATAAGTGGCCTAGTAATAGTGATTACATTACACTTGAAAGTAAAGTCTGGCGAAAGGTGTGAGTACTGTAGATGCACCTTGGCCCAACCCGTTGAGGAAACACCACTGAAATAGCTGAGCTACTGAAAGAAGTTTTACTACACAACACGATACTTGGTACTGGCCACTTGACTGGGCTGAACCACGACTTTTGACAGATTCAAAGAAGATATGACTAAAAAACTTCAACGATTAAAACTTAATTTTTAAATATCTATCACCATATCATTATAGTTGTAATAATCAAGTACACCTTCTAAGTAGGTATATCTGGTTTTCACTTCATCTACAAAACCATATCGTGTTGTGATATTCAAGAATATAATTGTGAGTATCTTAGTGAATGTCTTTTATTTCCTACAGTCACATCTTTTATTCTGTTCTTATTCTATCCATCTCCAAATTAAATAGTTAAAACTGCTTAGTACTATTATAGCAGTCGTTTATTTTTGCTTTACGTACGATCTCGTGGCAAATTGCTTTAGTTCAAAAGTTATGGTGAATTTTGGCAATGGAACCTCGCCGAACTATGTAGTCTGTTGAATGATATAGTAAGCATTTACGAAAGGTTTGCTGGTTACGAAATTATTGGCACTTTCAAACTTTGCCTTACTTGCAATAAACACTTTCGCTATTTGCCAATTAGTTTTGTAAAAATGTATTAAAGAAAATGGCGACAAGGAAGTGTAGATTTTCACCGGTTTTGAAACAGGTTACTAAGATTTCTGATTACCTACCTACTTTACAATAATTCAATTAATTTTTTCCTGTTTGAGGGCTGCCTATATCCACCATACATATATGGTGGTTTGTTCACCTCTTCCAGTGCTTCGTGACCTCAGCGGTGGGCATCAATCTGATCGCACATGGTGCCGTGATGGGGTTCCCTGCAGTTCTGCTGCCGCAGCTGCATCAACCAGACTCCATTATAAAGACCAACAAGGAAGCTGACTCATGGATAGGTAAGGTCTTCTTTTGCCAAAGCTGTCCCAAGTATCATTATTCCAATAAGTTTCAACTTCCAGTGCATCCAAATTAAAAAAAATGGATCTGCCGTATTGCCTATGACTTCTATGGAGAAAGTTGCTCATATACATGGGCAGAAGAAGTGGACTGCTTTTGTAAGACGACTAAAATCCCACGGTGTATTTGACATAAACTCACGCCTGCCAATTGGTTTTCCGATGAGAGTAGGAAAAAACTACAGAATGCCATCTGATACGGTCCTTATATACTACATCTGGTCATACACTAGCCTGGCTTGTCTTAAGAACATCACCATACAAGTATTCTCAAAACGTTTAGTGCGTATGGGTGGGATGTCCACCATGTACCGATGGCGCATCACCGGTGGTCCGATGATGAAACGGGCTGGGCGGAATTAGATCATGCAATTCCATCGCACACTCCCCGAAATGTATACGATAAAAAACCGTAAGGCCGCGTTTCCACTGACGCGGAGCTGGGCGGAGACGTGCGGAAGCGACCAATTACAATGGTTGAAATCCTCAATCGCGCCACTCGTCTCGTCTGTGATTGGTCGCTTCCGCACGTCTCCGCCCAGCTCCGCGTCAGTGGAAACGCGGCCTTAAGCTGGTAACTCGGTGACGATGTTCAAGGCTCTGGAGCTTTGAAATTGGGGGTCTTTTTAGCGGCAAAAGATACGCCTGGGTCAGCAGATCATTAATGTGCAGCAAGAATAAAGTTGCTAAGAGGTCCGACCCCTGAGGGACCCCGGCATTAATATCCAATTGTTCCAAAGAGCAGTATGCCGATTGGGCTGAAACGTTCTGGAGTGGCGACCGCACACTGGAAGACGCTGCGTTTGAAGGCCTGCCACAAGTTGTAACGATGATCTGGTTAAGGTTGCAGGAATCCGTTGGATGAGAGACGCACAGCACTGGTCGATGTGGTGATACATGGAGAAGGCCTTTGTTCAGCAGTAGACGTCTTTTGGCTAAAATGATGATGATGATGGTTTTAGGGTGTCTCCTGCGGCGTTTCTACTCGGGAACGTCAACTTGTCACTCACATACTTTGATTGAATGTTTCAGCGTCAGTAGTCGGCATCACCCTGCTGATCGGCAACTTCATCGCCACTCCGATCATGGTTCATTACGGACGCAAGGCGGCCCACTACACGGTCTGCATATCAGCTCTCGTGGGCTGGTTTACTACACTCTTGGCTAATAGTGTCGAGGTGAAGGCCCTCGTCTTTACAAACGACTTCAAATATTCCCCTTCTTTAGGTATCCCACTCGATAGATTAAGAAAATCTACAATATGCAGTGGATAGTTGATTTTCGTCATGAATCACCGAATCTAGTGGCATTATCTACATAATATCTATTCAAATACTTATAGCTGACCCGACAAACGTTGTTTTGCCATATACATTACTAGCTTATGCCCGCGGCTACGCCTGCGTTCAAAGTTAAAAAAAATGCTCCGATCGCCACCAAACTTACAGGATTATCCGCTGGGTCAATCTAAAGATTCTCTGAAAATTTCATTAAAATCGTTTCAGCCGTTTCGGAGTCTATCAGGATAATACATACTTATATACAATACATACATACTTTTTTCTTTATAAATATAGATTTCAAAGATTTTGCACGCACTGAGTAATTAGTAGTAGTTTAATAATGGAATGGTTTATACAGGTAACACTAGTCTAGGTGATATGATATAAATAAATATATATAGACAGTTAAATTGCAAATAGTTCAAAGAAGACGTTAAACGTTTCAGGTGATCCTCCTCGGAAGAATCATTAGTGGCCTATCATTTGGCGTGATGCTGCCTCTTCGCTCGATCCTCATCGGCGAATACACCAGCCCAAAGAACAGAGGAGCCTTCCTCACCACCATATCCCTCACCCAGGGCTGTGGCGTCTTCTTCGTCCACCTCGTAGGATGCTTTCTGAGCTGGCGCAGAACTGCCCTGGTTCTACTATTTCTACCAGTCATCAGTTTCATCATGACACTCTTCTCGCCAGAATCGCCAAGCTGGTTGGTTGCCAAAGGAAGGTATAACGAGTGCAGGGAAGTATTCCACTGGTTACGAGGTGATAAAGAAGAAGTAGAATTAGAAGCCATGATCCAAGCTAGGATTAACTTTGAAAAGACCAAGAAGAAGTTGAAATTAATTTCGATTGTGCAGAAAAAGGAGTTTTATAAACCAATCATTCTGATGGTCCACGCATATGCCATGGCACAGGTATCCGGAGCACCTAATACTGCTGCTTACGCCCCGACTATCATCAAACTAATCATAAGCCCTGATGTCAACGTTGATGCCTGGATGTTAGGTCTCGACAGCCAAAGAATACTCTTGAACACATTAGCAATTTATATCATATACAGGTTTAAGAGAAGAACTATGATGTTTGCTACAGGAGGACTTTGCGTGGCTAGTCATTTGGCCATAGTTGCTTATGTGTATTCGAAAGACCAGGGTCTTTTGATATATGACGCTATATGGATCCCAGGTATATTCCTTATCTTGCAGATGTTATCCGTAGCTGTGGGCATGATACCTCTACCAAGTGTAATAGCTGGAGAAGTCTTTCCCTTGGAATACAGAAGTCTAGCTGGCAGCATCAGCTTATCGGCTGTAGCGTTAAATTTATTCCTGGTCCTCAAAACTTTCCCTGGAATGGTAGATACAATGGGTATATCTGGGACCTACTTGGTATATGCTGGGTCGATGTCTTACTGTCTAGTTGTGATATGGTTCCTGATGCCAGAAACTAAAGACAGGACTCTGCAGGATATTGAAGATGAGTATATAGGAGTGGATCCAGTGGTTGAAGAGAGGCATGCACTGAAAACTAATGTAAGATTGGGAGGGCAGCTACCTAAGTTATAAGACGGGGTGTAAAAGTTTAAGACCATAGATTATATTTAGTTAGCGCAATTAACTAATCTAAATGAAACGTCGGTGTGTTACAAAATAAATGTTTATTTTTATTATAAGTACTATTTATTTGGAACAATGTTCCTTAACGCGGTTTTCGGTAGGAGAGGTTCGGGCGAAAATATAAGATTACTTACATGCGTTTCATTGAGTATGTATGGCGGCTGCGTCACCGGTTGGTATTGCCGTGGCAGAAATCTGGGCCAAACTTAATATTTAGAGGCTGTATTTGCTATCGACACGCTAACAAGAAGATCACATTCGGCGTTCCCGAAAGGATCTGTCGACATTTTGGATAGAGTATAAGAAGGCCTATGACTCATGAGGAAGGTCGCCGGTAGGGTGGTGCCTCATACATGGCTCTTGAGGGTGCTAGAATTGTTTAAAATAGATACAACTTCCTGATGTAGTGTATGAGGCAATGAAGCACGGTCCGTCACTATCCAGAACGTCGAAATATCCAGAGGAATAGTGAACCTGTAAGGATCGAGCGAGGTATATGCCAGAAGGTTACTGAACTTTTAGTCCCTCTGCAGCAGAAGGACAGATAAGCAAAATCCCGGAATAGCAAAATCCCAGATTAGCAGAAGGACAGATTTGCAAAAAGGCAGATAATGTATTGTCGCCGTCAAAAAAGTTACAAATCCTAGTAACCTTATTATCAATTTGTGACCTCTTTGATTTATATATTATTATCTAAAGGTCATGCATGGAGTACTGCTCTCACCTCTGGTACGGATCTGCCAAATACCAACCTGATGCACTTGGGTTGATCGACAGACAGGCCAAAAGACTGAACGGGAACGATGTGCGGTCGACTGAAAGCTCCAGAGCCTTGAACACCGACGACGGCCGGAGGTTGCCAGCCTGTCGGTTTTCTATCGGTTACATTTCGGGGAGTGTGCGATGGAACTGCACAATTTGATTCTGCCTAGCCCTTTCCATCATCGGACAACAAGACGTACGGCAATGCGCCATCGGTACATGGTGAATATCCCACCCATACGCACTAAGCGTTTTGAAAATACTTTCATTGTGCGTACAGCTAAGGAGTGGATTTCCTGCCGGCGCGGCGTCTTTGTTTCCTGATAGCTAGAACCTAGGGGTCTTCAGGTCAAGAGCGAATAGGTTTTTTCTAGGCAAGCGTGCTTCGCTTTCGACCACACCATCACTTAGGCGAGATAGTGGTCAAACGCGAGCTTACAACGAATAAAAAAAAAAACTAGTTACTTTCAAATAAAATTTTACCAATTGTATCTCTTCAATTTTATTTTTGTTTTCTGTGTACTCTGTCGGCATACTCAAATGGACTCAAACGACACTTGACGCCCTGGATAGTCGGGTCCGTACATTGCGGACTGCATGTGTTAGAATTTGAAGTATGTGTGACGACATTAAATCATTAATTTTCATTTTTAGGGTTCCGGACCCAAAGGTTAAAAACGGGACCCTATTACTAAGACTCCGCGGTCCGTCTGTCTTCTGTCTGTCTGTATGTCTGTTTGTCTGTCTGACACCAGGCTGTATCTCATGAACCGTGATAACTAGACAGTTGAAATTTTCACAAATGATGTATTTCTGTTGCCGCTATAACAACAAATACTAAAAACAGTATAAAATAAATATTTAAATGGGCTCCCATACAACAAACGTGATTTTTTTGCCGTGTTTGCGATACTGGTACGGAACCCTTCGTGCGCGAGTCCGACTCGCACTTGGCCGGTTTTTTAAGTCACAATGGTTTGCTACATAATACATAATAATATGAGAGTAATTGTTTTATTGTAGAATCATAATAGGTACTATAATAGCTACTTAGTTCTTTGAGAGAGGATGGAATTAAAAGTACATAATGTTTACTTGAGCATGATTTTTATGTCAATCTTATCATTATAAATTATCAATCGCTTCATTTTTGGCTTATTTCTTCATAAAACAATAAATACTATAAACCATTTTTCTTTCTTTAATTTTTAAAACCATCTTCGCGCAAAGAAAGTTGTGTGTGCGACTGTATTTTGGACGCGAACGAAGCGTTGTCTCAGCGCGGGAAGCATGTGTCAACTGATGAACTGACGAACCAATAGCGTGCGCACACAGAAATACTGGCGGAGCATTATTAAGTACCTACCGAAAAATGTCGTAACTACATATCTACATTATTATAAATTGTGTTGTCAACTACCTACAAATGTAAAAGAGTACCCACCAAGTAAATATTGTTAAAGTAAGCCACGTTGATGATATTCCTATAAATCATTACAAAATTTGTAATGATCATTGTGTTGTATCCTGGCTTTTATATGCTATATAGTCGTTTTAAACAATAGATATAAATAATGTATGTTAGTATCAATATTCTTTCGAATATTGATTAAGAATGACTAAATAGGCGATATTAAAATCCATAATTGTCTTGAAACGTTTTAAAATATTTTCAATACATAAGAATTGATTATTGTTCACCTTATTGTGACATTATTTAAAGCAGTATGGAAAATGGCGGGACATCGCGCCATTTTCTCATATTGGACGTATTGAGACGCAGATAGACCCGATGTTATAAAATATTGTGTAATTGATAAGCTGACTTACTTTGTTGTGAACTACAAGGCAGTACAGGCCAGATATAATAGTATTATCAATACTTGGTGTAAGATCGACTTCACAAGGCTAACGTAAGTTATTTGATATTATAAATTTATTATTGCTAATGGTTGTGTTGAGACTGTATCTATAACATATTATGGCCTTTATTCCTAATATGTTATATTGATTTAAGGGCTAGTATATGTCCTTTGCCTTATCTTTGTTATTTTGATTCTACAATATTGTAAATACTTTGTGGTTGTAAAAAATATCGAAAAATACTATGAAAGAGCTTCCGTGGGGTTTATTGCCCTTCTTTCCCAGTAGAACTAGTCTAGCGAACGGGCGGTAAGCTCAATGAGCCTTCTAAATATGAATTATTTGACAAGCCTTACTTAAATAAATACCTAGTCTTGTCTTTCTGTACTTTTATTCATAAAACCCTTTCCTTACACACCACATACATTGGAACTCTGATACACAGTAAATAACCAACAACCATCTTGACGTTCAAACCTTGTTATCTTAGTAGATACCAATACTTTTATATAGAGTTCAATTCATGGTTCTAACACATGCATATCGAATGCATCACCCGCGGTCGTCGGTCATGAGATTGTATATCCCGCGGAAGTGTGGAGGCCGAGGCTTTTTAAATGCCAAAAATGAAGGACGGGACGGTTGACGTGTGTCGGTTATGCCACCGTCCAGGTGAATCGATCAGACATATTATCTGGCTCTCTGGCTGTCTGGCTAACGGCAAGTACTTACATAGGCATAACCAAGTGGTCAGGATTTTTCACCAAAAACTTGCTTACAATACGTAGAATCTAGTGGAATCGGAGGTACCGTATTACAAGTAGGGCATGCATTCCGGAATTTCGTAACTCCGGCATTCCGTAACAATTTTTCTGATTTTTCAATTCCGGAATTGAGAGTAGTAGTTCCGGAATGCCGATATTCAAACATTTTTGATATTTTGATTATTATTTATGAAAATGTTAAGACTGGAAGGAAGCTGCAGTATGAAATGTACGATTAAAATATCGTGGGTTTTTTATTCATAATTCTATTGTTGTTGTACAAAAAAAATGCAGAGTGAAAGTAACAAACTGGCTTCTTGCATTGGACTACGATATGACGGAAGGTCGCTTGGCTTAGGAAAAATTCACAGTACAAACATTGACAATTTACATATATACACGTGCACTCACTAACATACATATAGCATACAGACACTCTTATAACAGCAACACAACTGACACAAATCACAGCACCATGCATACACTCGTCTTTACTTATTTTTAAGATCTAAACCTGTGCCTTTTAAAATTGTTAACGGAACGAAGGAGCCTGGATCTCACGACACAGGGAATCCTAGTGTGAGATCTAGGAATTCAATCCACTTGAATTAAACTTATCTAATAAATTTATTCTTATTGTGTGATAAGTCGGGTTCCACAACAATTTACTCAGACGCCTAATATCAACCAACTGGGGGGCAACGACAACCTCGCCTCACTTTCTCCAGACTACTTGCCTAGCTAGGCTAAGGTACGCTAGCTATTCGCCAGCCGAGTGGTTGGCGAATATGCGTGTCTAGTGTGTCACCGTTCCTCCCAAGCCAAGGAAGTAGATGTTGCTCTCAACGGTACATGCCGTACAATTACCAGCTGCCTCAAACCAACCCCGGTCAGCGTACTATGCCCACGCCGAGATAGCACCTCCACACGTCCGAAGATAAGTTGCGAGTGCAGTCGAGAAACAAAAGCAGGAGCGTGACATAAGACACGCATTATTCGGTGCACAACTACCGACGCAACGGCAGAAAAGCAGACACAGCTGCCTGGAGACGGTCGTTCCCCTGTCAGGAGTCCCGGCCGACGCCCGCTGCAGACTTTGGCAGAATACTTTGCCCCACCAACACATTATGTACCTGCAAGCGAGCATCTGCCCGTAGGGTCTAAACTTCCGTGACCTACATGGAAGTCCCTGAAACGCCTCAGAACCCAGGTAGGAAGGTGTAACTCAAACCTCGCAAAATGGGGTTACCACGACGGAACAGCGGCAGGGTGTGCATGTGCTGCTGAATCGCAACGTCATGCTCCGCAGACACCCCAACACCTATTTTGTTGTTTATAAATTCATAGCACAATTGTACGCAATGTGTACCGAATTAGTACATACTTAAAAAAATAAGTACCTTAACAGATTAACAGGTACAGGCAACTGAATTATGACTTGCTGTAGAGAATCTCCCCGCAACCCCAAGTAAAATTTTAATAATTTTACTTAGGTATTTACTTAATATGTAAACAAGAGGTTGATAAAAATTGTACTCTTATTTTTACCACTGGATGTGCTAACTATGGCTACTTAAAACGTTTATTTTCAATTTCGATTATAAGCGCCTGAGAAAAATAAATAGCAAACTGTATTAATAATAATAGCAATTATATTTTACATCATATTATAACGACAAACAAAACGAGTGCGAGTCGGACTCGCGTACGAAGGGTTCCGTACCATTATCGCAAAAAACGGCAAAAAAATCACGTTTGTTGTATGGGAGCCCCACTTAAATATTTATTTTATTCTGTTTTGACTCAAAAATCTTGGTGACATTACACTGACAATCTAAAATTGTCATATTGCCTTGAGTAGAGATTTTATCACAAAATTTCATAAGGATATCTGATCTTAATCGTAATACGTCAACATCCAAATCGTTAAGAGATACTGCTTTAACCAACGCAGAGAAAGTCGAATTTATACTGTCGATATGTTCAGCTACAGCTTTATTCTCTTTATGAAGGACAGCATACGCTTGCAAGACAGCATCAAATACGCAAGTATTTTGTAAAATTATGTCTTTCATTCCTGCAGCCTAATTGTAATAAAATACAGCAGCAAACTACAGCAATACTGCAGCTAAATTGTGTGTGTTAGTGAATTCGGCAAAGGAAACAATCTGTTTGCCGAATTCACTTACACTGCTGTTCTACTAATATTTCCGTTTGGCATCAAATGCACAAAGTTTCTGTTACTTTTCGGTTTGATTGTTTTAATTAAAGATTTTGACTTATTGTCAGTGTTTTTGTTTCGCCAATTTTCCTCGCACTTCGGTTCTGCAATAAATTAAGAATTATCTGTGAAAGATTTGTCAGTTTCATCAATGCTCTGTATTTTATGTTTTGGTTCCGATGATTCGATGAGAGATTGCTGACTTCTTGTTTTCTGGATAAACTCAGGGTAAGAACATCGAGCTGACTTCAGTTCTCCAGATAAATACTCAGTGTGGATCATAATAAAACTATCCACTCGCAAAAGTCCACTTCTTGAATTTAGTAATAGCTGTTTAATATTCTTAAAATAGCTTTCGACGTTGCTGCTAGTAGCACCACTGATGTCTGATTCTATGAAAACAGGCAGCATTAGATTTGTCCAAAGGGGCAATCTTTTTAATAGTTTCTTAAAGCATTTTCATAGATTGTCTCATCGCACAGCTCACTATAAAATTTTTCTTTATTTATAATAAGGTCTAATTCTGCCTTAACTGGGTTTTGAAGAAGCAAATCATAATTTTCTTCAAATATCGATTCTTCGTTTTTCGAATATTCTTCTAATTCTATTACTTCATTAAGTTTTTCGTCTTCTTCACGTGTGTGAAATAATTTTACTTTTGCGATTTCCCATCTAGTTATTTGACCATTTTTTGTATATCTGTCAAACCTATTTACTGCTACTATAAGTAGATTTGTTATAATTTTTTTCGCTTTCGTATAGTTATTACAAGACTTCAGATTTAACAAATGTTTAATGTAAATTTTCTTCACACGTATGTCGACATTTTTAAAACACTTAAGTCCGTACAAAGTAGAATAGAATAGAATTTATTTGTCCATCTTAGATACAGTACACCAGTAGTAAACATTAAAACGTGGTTATAATTAAAGTACTTACATAGTTTCTTAGTTTGTTTGTACTTACAAAGTTTTTATGAAGTGGGACGAATCAAGACGCATGATACAATTTGGGTGAATGCTGGTTCGCATCTCCAAAAATGCAAAACAATGATTAATGTAGTCTTTTGTTGTATCAAATTTAGTGAAAGTTATGACACAAGCACCGATCATAGCGCTGGAGTCATCAGTAGTTACTTCCGTAGGTTTCGGCATAGATTGTATCCATGTTTTAGCCAAATGTTTATATTATCTAGCGTTTGAGTAGCCGAAATCATTTGTGCGATCGGTATGGACGTGTTTTTTTTATTTTAAGGAGCACAACGTACAAGAACAAATGCTTTGATTGGTAACATCGCTTGGGATCGGTTGGTGGCTGTATTTTCTTAAAAAATAATCCAGTTGCGTCTAGGTTCAATGAAATATGTTCTTTTTGTGAAAAAGTTTCATAAAATGTACACTGCAAATTTGTCGAGTAATACACAAAGAAAGGTTTGAGGGAAACGTTTCGAATAACAGTATCAAATGGTGGCGTAAAACTCATAATCCATAAGGCTACCACAACAATTTTGTGAAAATAGCTGGACGAACTAATACGACTTCTTATATTTTGAAGAGATTTAAATGTAGGAATGAAAGGTGGTTCTTGTGTATCATCGCCACCAAAGGCACTATTCAATAATTTATTTCGGACTACTACTGGATATTTATTTTTCAACCTAGAAGCAAGTTTTTCTTTGTAACTTAGTTTCCATACTGTTTGTATATATATAAGAGCGGGCGTACTCAGGATTCTCAAATGATAACGATCAGACATCTTGTATACACTTTTTATTACTCACACCAACAGTAAGTCTCACAACTTAATTTTATAATGATATGTGCACAGTTCAATACAATTCAATACTGAGTTCTTTCGACTAGAACCAGCCTATTTATACGTTTAAACAAATGACAAGACGTCACACAGCAACAACATCCGGTGACATTCGTTTATCAATTAATTATAGATTTAGGTTTGTAAAATACAGTAATTGTGTACATTATTTGATTAGTAATTAATAACACTTTTTACAAATATTTTGAACGGATTTAGCTACCAATCATTTTATTTAAATATTCTAACAGTCGTTGATCTACCTTCCATTTTTGATTTTAAAATATTACTCAAATAAAAATAATTTTATGTTTGATTTCGTCTGTGGTGCTAGTTTCATTTACCAGCGCTATCACGGCCATACTGACGAGCGGGCCTTGCTAGGCCCAGCGAATCTGAAAATGATAGAAAAAATTAAAATACGCAAAAACCTTTTAGACCAGACTCAGAGCAACATTATTGCTTGTTCTGGTGAAACTGTCAAACTCAGAGATCGCAGATCGTGGCTTGACCATTAATGTTCAGAGGCCCATCTTTGACTTGTTTTGACTAATTTTATTAACAGTTTTAACCTTTTTCATTATTATTTATTCTTGCTATCACGGTCTAGTCGTTCAGTTAAATTAGAATTTGGCACCCATCTTGTACTATTTAATTCTTACGTATAGTTTATTTTTTGATAGGCTTCTAGATATTTTGTTTCTACTTTGAAACCCGATCATTGAGAGTCCAAAGTGTTTTTCTAAAACCGAAACCTTTTTTTTTTTTTGTTTTCTTCCGTTTCGGCCATTCTGTGCTTAGGGTCTAAACGGATATGGTATTTTCAATTGCAGGGGAAGGGCTATTTTACCTAGTAGTTCGAAAGGAACATTCAGTAGCCTTAGATTTCGTATATTTTAATTGCCAATTACAATTCACCTATTTTATTAACCCAAACCCATTCAGTTTGACTGTTAGCTCTTGGTGTACCGAGAATAATAGCATGATGTACGAAGAAAAAGAAAAAAAGAGGCTGAAATCTGTTCCCATAGTAGCGGATTCCCCATTTGTAATAATTCTACATGAGGTACCAAAAGATTAATTGAAAAGTTATACTTATTCAATGATCATCAACGGAGTGAAGTTCGGAACGCAAAAGCTTCTAATCTATCTATTCATTAATGAACAAACAAATACTTCAGACTATACGGGTTAATGATGCTCTATTTTATTTTGAATAGAAAGTTCAAATTCATTCATCATCAGATTCATCAATTCATCAGAGATCAAATACTATCTACCTTATGACGACCCACTGACCCTAAATTTATTTTAATAGTCAAATATGGCGTTGCAAATAGGTTTTATTTTTGCTTCCCTGATTTAAATTAAAAAATGTATACCCAGTACCTTAAATAAAATCTGTCCTAGAACGAAACCATAATTTAAATCATTATTAATATAAAGTTTTACTTCATGTCACGCCGTCGAATGTTTTAATGGATTTACTCGATGGTATGCTACTACCCCCAAACCCTCATAATACAAAAGTTCTAATTGGCGTTTACCTTTAAATTTGTTGTCGAACCAATTGGTTCTTTTGTAAGAAAATGAAAAGATCATATATAAGTTTTCGTACAAAACTATTTTTAGTTTTTTTTTCACTCTAATTACAATGTTTTGTTTTTTTAATTTTTATTTTTTTAATCCAGGACCGAATACACCCCGATAGTTTGCCGAACAAACCCGAGCCCGTGTGAAGTCACAACGTTAATTTCTACTCATTGTAGCACATAGCTGATACAGTGTTTTGACTTTTAACCGATTCAATCTTGTTATTATCGTCAGCATATTGATGAATATCGAATATATTAATCATAAATATCGAACCTTAAAAGTTATCGTGCTTGCTTCATACCATTATGGACGAATACTACAAAAAGATCCCAAATGTGATTCGCGCAATAGCTTAGTACCTAGCAATCTACTAAATTTAGCAATGTTCTATGTCTAACTAGATTCCAATTATAATGTGTTAATTCTGTTGTTATCTTGTTCTAATTTAGTATTAGATTCGTATTAAATTCTTACTTTGATCATTAAAGACTGAGAATAGTATTTTTTTTTTAAGGGAATTTTCGAGCAAAGTTGACATTGTTATAATTAAGTAACTTGAAAACATGATTTTTTGTTTATGGTATATATTCATTATTTTATACTTAAATGACAGATATAGGCGTAAAACTAACATTTCTGTTTGAATTGTGAAAATCGGTCGACCTATTTAAGAGATATTTACTGAAGAATTAGTGTAACGAAAATCTACCAAGTTAATATTTTCACGTTTCTGTTCTACAAACATTTTAGTGTTTGTGAATATATAATATAGACATTGGTGTTCAATATTATTAAGGGATATTGTCAATCTGTCTGCCTGTCTGTCAGCCGAGTACCAGTGTTTTACATGGAGCGACTGCCTATCTGACCTCCACAACCCAGTAACTGGGTAACACGTTACCCCGCGGCAAGACTGGTGTCAGATCTCAAGCTTCGGACTACCCGTAACGACTGTCAAAGATCTTCAAATGACAGCCGGGATCAACGGCTTAACGTGCTTTCCGAGGCACGAAGGAAACTCGGTATGTTGAAATGGTCACCCATCCACGGACCGACATCGTCAAGCGTTGCTTAACCTTGATGATCGAATAGTGCGGCTGTTATTATTTAGCCACGAGCTCCTCTATTAAGGGATATGTAAATAATGGGGATAACCGAAAGTTTTATTTGTATGTATATCATATTTAGTGGCATCTAATGAAGTATTTTGATATCCAAAGTCAAAGTTTCGCGCAAATCATGTTTGTTTACTTTTTATTTTACACCAATATCACCTACCCATATGTGTAAACGATTACTTTATGACAATTACCAGGCCCCTCAGAAAGTATTGCGAAAAAAAGTTTTTATATATGGGAGACTGGCCAGTTATAATGTTTTTCGAAAATATGATTATTTATAAGTAAAAATAAGTAAGTTCCAATTTCAAAATTTCCCTCCACATTTTTTGCGAGTTAATTCAAAGTATTGTGTCTCACTGAAATATGGATCTGCGCAGGGAACATTTTAGAGCTATGATTTTATACGATTTCAAGTGTCGCCTGAAACCGGATGAATCGTACGATAGACTTCAAATGGCATTCATGGATGAAGGCCCTTCCAAGGCAACCGTGTATCGTTGGTATAACGAATTCAAGCGCGGTCGACCAACTTTGGGGGATGACGAAAGAAGCGGTCGCCCTTTGACGGCTGTTACCGAAGAAAACGTGCTAGCAGTGAAAAATTTAATCCAAGACAAAAGGCGAATTACATATCAGGAGATTCAACACATATTGAAGATTGGATCGGGAAGCGTTCACGAGATTCTACACAGCCATCTTCGCGTGAGGAGGATAGTATCACGCTGGGTGCCGCACAACCTCACCGATGCTCAGAAGCAGGCCCGGGTGGAATGGTGCCGTGATATGCTTAACAAATTTGAAGCAGGCTCGTCTCGGCGTGTTTACGACATCGTTACAGGTGATGAGTCCTGGATTTATCAATACGACCCAGAAACCAAGCGCCAGTCGACTGTTTGGGTGTTTCAAAATGAGCCAACGCCTACCAAAGTGAAGCGATCTAGAAGCGGGGGTAAGATTTTGATCGCTAGCTTTTTTAATTTGACTGGCCACTTGGTATCAATTCCCTTACGGGATCAAAGAAGCATTAATGCCGAATGGTATACTACCAAATGTTTGCCAGAAGTTTTCTCTGTTATAAGCAACAAGCGACCAAACACAGGGCTCCGCGGGCTACTGCTCCACCACGACAATGCACCTGCGCACACCGCACTCAAAACGAGGGACTTCCTGGACAGCACGCCAGTCAAACTCCTGGGTCACCCTCCTTACAGCCCTGATCTAGCACCGTGTGACTTCTTTTTATTCCCAAAAATAAAAAATCAGCTCAAAGGGATACAATTTTCGTCGCCGGAAGATGCGCTGGCTGCGTTCGAGCAGGCTGTAAACGAGGTGTCTGCGGCGGACTGGAAAAAGTGTTTTGAAAACTGGTTTAGGCGCATGAATCTTTGTATAGAGGCTGGTGGAAAGTACTTTGAAAAGATTTAATAAAAATATATGTACGTATAGAACATTTTTTTTTAGTTTCGCAAAACTTTCTGAGTGTCCCACGTATGTTTCCTAATGTACCTGGTAAACAACAATAACTAACACCGGTCTACTCTCACGTATTATTCATTACGACTACTTTATTTATGCTCAAAACTTCCAAATCGTCCATCAGGTGGGTATATTATCGACATTAGCCTTTATAATTCTTTATCACAAGACTAAATAAAATTTGTTGTTTAATAATATTTTTGCACTTATTTTCGGATATTTTTAGTCAATCTACGTGTAGTTGACACTGTAGTATCATGATTTCCTTGAACGTTATGACGTCACCAACATGGCGACCAATTGTGGCTACGTTTCGAAATACATAAAAAAGAAGTTTTTTTTTTTTTAATTCAACTACCCACTTAACCCTAAAACATTTCTCATAATGTGAAAATTTTGAAACACTATCAATTAAAACAAGAAAGATATCACCTCTTTGTAGTAGACTGCCCGGCGTGAAGGTGGTGGTGCAGCAGATGAAGCAGAAGTTGTCTCGGAATGTTCCTAGTTTTTCTTTGTGTACCAGCAGCCCTCAAATGGATGAACTGGTTTCTTGCAGAATTCACGAACAATGCCCTGAAATCACGAGAAATATGTGGTTTAATGCAATTGTAACACAACGCAGATGAAAGCGTGCCTTGGTTGTTTAGCACAGGATTCAACTGATATAACATCGGCGGGTTGTTAACTATATTTTGCTAATGTAGCAAACCAGTTCGATTTGTGATCTTGGTGCTTGACTCGAGGGGTTCAGCTTGGTAAAACTATAGTCTTATGCCACTGGAGCATTACGAAAAATACTTGAAAGTAAACTTAATGACTTGATACCATATTCAGAAAAAGATTTAGCTTGATTTGAAGTCTATTCAATACACACACAATTCCAATACTCAATATAATATCTAGTTTAGCTACTAAATATTATGCTACTAGTGCAAAAGAATGAGCATTAGGGTCTACCAATTGGTTGGCGCGTCTTAGCAAGCATCAAATCCCTTCATCCTAGCAATAGACTGAACTACCTCGCACGGTGGTTAGACAGGTAACTTTTTTACTCAATTAGTCTTTTATGCTGGTCAAGATCATAATTTGGTAAATAAATTTTACTTAGCTTGTGGGTGTTGGTGTTTTGTTTTTGAAAAACATCCTTTTCAGCAATTTGATCTGGCAACGAAGTAAATTCAGCTCATCCCAATGTCCTGGTCGAGTGGTCGGTAGGCTAGGCAAGGCGACTGCGTTGATGGGTCCAGTTGAGGCTCGGGTTGATCCCACTTCTGATGTAAGAGCGGGCGTACTCAGGATTCTCAAATGATAACGATCAGACATCTTGTATACACTTTTTATTACTCACACCAACAGTAAGTCTCACAACTTAATTTTATAATGATATGTGCACAGTTCAATACAATTCAATACTGAGTTCTTTCGACTAGAACCAGCCTATTTATACGTTTAAACAAATGACAAGACGTCACACAGCAACAACATCCGGTGACATTCGTTTATCAATTAATTATAGATTTAGGTTTGTTTAATACAGTAATTGTGTACATTATTTGATTAGTAATTAATAACACTTTTAACAAATATTTTGAACGGATTTAGCTACCAATCATTTTATTTAAATATTCTAACAGTCGTTGATCTACCTTCCATTTTTGATTTTAAAATGTTACTCAAATAAAAATAATTTTATGTTTGATTTCGTCTGTGGTGCTAGGTACCAGCGCTATCATATATATACTGTGATATAGTAGTTAAAATAAGCTATTAGTAGCAATGACACTAATTATATTACAATAATCTGATATGTGCCGTATGGTGCCGGACGTTAAGAATTTCACCATCCCATGTCTTCCCGTGGGTGTCGTAAAAGGCGACTAAGGGACAAACCAGAGAATGGGCAGCAGCGTTCTCTGTGCTCCTATAACAACCATACTGCGATCGCCAATCCGCCTGCCAAGCGTGGCGATTATGGCAAAACCCCCCCTATGAATAGCACAAATAATAAATGGCCCCTAGTGCCCGGCAGCCCGCCTACCCTCGACTACGGTAGCGGTCGAGGTTACGGCATGGCAAGGGGTGCTAAGAATCTCCGGACGAGATCCGGCTACCCCAACAATCACCGACGACTGGACCTGGCAACGTACAACACGCGCACACTTCGGACCGACGAGAAGATCACCGAGCTCGAAGAGGAATTGAGCAGGTTGCGATGGAGCATTATAGGGTTATCTGAAGTCCGAAGAGAGGGGGAGGACTCGATAATCCTCAAATCCGGTAACCTGCTCTATTTCCGAGAGGGTGACCGGCAGTCCCAAGGTGGTGTCGGGTTTATCGTCCACAGGTCCCTTGTGAACAACGTGGTGAAGATCGAGAGTGTGTCGACCAGGGTGGCGTACCTTATACTCAGAATATCCTCTAGATATTCGCTGAAGGTCATACAGGTCTACGCCCCAACCTCGGCACACCCCGACGACGAGGTAGAGACCATGTATGAGGATATCTCCAGAGCCATGCATGGTTTCAAAACTCACTTCACCGTTGTCATGGGGGACTTCAACGCGAAACTGGGCAAACGAGACGAGGATGAGCTGCAAGTGGGGCAATTTGGAGTTGGACGACGGAACCACCGGGGTCACCTACTGGCCAGTTTTATGGAGAAGGAGGGCCTCTATATGATGAACTCCTTCTTCAAAAAGCGTGAACACAGGAAGTGGACCTGGCAGAGCCCCGATGGTGCAACAAAAAATGAGATCGACTTCATCATGTCAACCAAGAAGCAAATGTTCAATGATGTCTCTGTGATCAATTCGGTAAAAACCGGGAGCGATCACCGCATGGTAAGAGGCACATTGAACATTAATATTAAGCTTGAAAGGTCTCGACTGATGAAGTCCACGCTCCGTCCAGCACAGGTCCAGGTCCAAAACCCCGAGAGCTTTCAGCTCGAACTCCAGAATCGTTTCGAGTGCCTGGGGAGCTCCGTGGACGAATACAGCGACGGGTTCGTGGAAGCTGTCCATACGGTCGGGTCTAAGTTTTTCAAGACCCGTCGTACAGATAGAAACAAAAAGCTCTCTGATCATACCCTCAAGCTTATGAAGGAGAGGCGTGAGATGATCCTGCAGTCTTCAGATGAGGCGTGCAAATACCGGCAGATCAATAGACAGATCTCTAAATCCTTGAAAAGAGACCTCCGCCGCTTTAATACCGAGCGTATTAAAGACGCGATTGAGCGAAATAAAGGCTCCAAGGTGTTTTCAAGGGATCTGTCTATTGGGCAGAGCCAGCTCACGAAACTGAAGACCGATGATGGCAGGATTGTATCCGCCAAACCGGAGCTTCTGAGGGAGATCGAGAGTTTCTATGGGCAGTTGTACACGTCAACCAGTAAACCCGTTGCGAATCTAGTAAACGACCCAAGAGCTAGATTGACCCGACACTATACCGAAGATATCCCGGACGTCAGCCTGTACGAGATTAGGATGGCTCTGAAACAGCTTAAAAACAACAAGGCGCCGGGTGATGACGGAATCACGGCTGAACTCCTGAAGGCGGGTGGAAAACCGGTCCTCAAGGCCCTTCAGAAGCTTTTTGATTCCGTCATACTCGAGGGCAAAACGCCACAGGCATGGTGCAGGGGTGTGGTGGTACTCTTCTTCAAGAAGGGCGACAATGCCCGGCTGAAGAACTATAGGCCCATCTCGCTTCTTAGCCATGTTTACAAGTTGTTTTCAAGAGTCATCACGAATCGTCTCGCGCGCAGGTTTGACGATTTCCAGCCTCCCGAACAAGCCGGATTCCGAAAAGGCTTTAGCACCGTAGACCACATACATACGCTGCGGCAGGTTATACAGAAGACCGAAGAGTATAACTTGCCTCTCTGTTTAGCGTTTGTGGACTACGAGAAAGCCTTCGATTCGATCGAGACTTGGGCTGTACTGCAGTCTCTCCAACGGTGCCAGATCGACTACCGGTACATTGAGGTGTTGAAGTGTCTGTACAAAAACGCCACCATGTCAGTCCGTCTTCAGGATCAGACCTCGAAACCAATCCTTCTCCAGCGCGGCGTAAGACAGGGAGACGTAATTTCTCCGAAACTGTTCACTGCTGCGCTGGAGGACGTCTTCAAGGTTCTGGACTGGAAGGGGCTTGGCATCAACGTTAATGGCGAGTACATCACTCACCTTCGGTTTGCCGACGACATAGTGATCATGGCTGAGACCATGAAGAGCCTCAGTAAAATGCTCGATGACCTTAGTAGAGCTTCCGAAAGAGTGGGTCTTAAAATGAACATGGATAAAACCAAGGTCATGGTGAACGCCCATGTAACACCCACTCCTATCAAGATCGGAGACTCTACACTTGAAGTTGTAGACGATTATGTTTACCTGGGACAAACGGTCCAGTTGGGTAGGTCCAACTTCGAGAAAGAGGTCAACCGTCGAATCCGACTCGGCTGGGCGGCGTTCGGGAGGTTGCGTGGTATCTTCTCGTCCAATTTACCGCAGTGTCTTAAGACAAAAGTCTATGACCAGTGTGTGTTGCCAGTGATCACCTATGGGACCGAGACGTGGTCGCTCACAATGGGCCTTATCAGAAAGCTTAAAGTCACCCAAAGGGCAATGGAGAGGGCTATGCTCGGAATTTCCTTGCGTGATCACGTCAGAAATGATGATATCCGCAGGAGAACCAAAGTTACCGACATAGCCCGAAGAATTGCCAAACTTAAGTGGCAGTGGGCAGGGCACATTGCTCGCAGAACGGATGGCCGATGGGGCCGAAAAGTTCTGGAGTGGCGACCGCGAACTGGAAGACGATACGTTGGAAGGCCTCCCACTAGGTGGACCGATGACCTGGTTAAGGTTGCGGGAAGGCGCTGGATGCGAGACGCACGGGATCGGTCGATGTGGCGACGCCTGGGGGAGGCCTATGTCCAGCAGTGGACGTCTTTCGGCTGAAATGATGATGATGAATCTGATAAACTTCTAGTCTTACAGAATAAAAATCAAAATTGCATAACAAATAGTTATAAATATCCTAACCTAAAGATCAAATTTGCGTATCTGTAGTATTATTGTATTTGATCATCGAGTAGCACTAGTCTGATAAACTCATACAAATTGAATAATCCTTAATGTTATAGGTGGAGGGTTCAAATTCGTTCGTTTTAGGGTGGGTCAGGTAACAGCTATTACCGACTGTCCTCACAACTTAAAAGAAAATATCACAAGGTTCATAACATTTAACACAGTACCACATTAAAAGATGTGTGTACTTTAGCTAGTTTTAAAAATGGTTTATCTAATTCAAATTTATTACCAGCCGGGCGAGCATGGCCTCTGTGATAGGTTTGAGTCACGCATTTTATCACGTGTTAATTGTGTCTGTGTTGACGTTTACTTTATTATGATTACAATACGAGTTTCACTTTCTGTTTCATGTGTTGGAATTAATGTTATCATGTCTGATACTAAATGTAGACCAAATATTTAGTGTGTATCTAGAGCAGGAGACTGTTGTGACAGCTTTCACATTTTTCTGTGTGAAAATGGCGACACGGAAGAGTAGATTTTCACCGGTTTTGAAACAGGTTAGTAACATTTTTCGTTACTTAACTTTCTGTTCGAATTCCAAACCTTTTTTGTCATTTTTGTGTTCTACTTTTATTCACTCTAATTGCAGCTAAATGGCTTACTATCAACAACTAATTTAGATTACTGACTGATAACAAATCACACGTTTTGGCAGTGTTCTGTCTTATCAATTGTTTGATTTTATATCGATTGTCATGCAAATAGCGTGACAACCAGGATGATGCACGAATGAGATTTCTGGTTTGATTTCCGGCTCAGGCACAATTTTGGGTTAGGTAACTTCAAGGTCGTTCGAAGAACTAAGTAGTTACGACTAAAATATTTATTTGGATGAGAAATTAGACGATTTAAAATCCCAGGTGATGGTACTTTAAGTCGGTCTCTAAAAGGGATCACAGGAGAAGGAACCATTTTTTGGATTGCTATTTTCTAATTCAAATTCAATTTATTGCATCCATAATGCACATACAGGTGGTAAGTATAAGTTACAGAAACAATTATGGACCTTGTCGGGCACAGCAACATTCTAGATACAGTCAGTGTCTAGGAGAGAGGAATAGCGCTCAATATTTTCCTTATCAATTAACATTTCAGTTTTTAAATTCCCATTCTATCTAAAGTGTATGCCTTTATATTTTCATGTTAAGTTATAAAATATTCTTACATATTAATTATTCGTTTAAGTTTTTATATTACATTAAGTATATTTGATTTACATAGTTTATATTTAATACAATTAATACATAATTAAAATTAAAATGTCCATATTGCATTTTAAATTTAATTAAATAAATGAATTATTTATTAGTGTCATTTTTCTTATCGAGTTAACAGTTATCATTAATTTTAATTGAATTTATCCATCAGATATTCGTCAATTGTGTAATAGCTTTTACTAATTAGGAATTGTTTTAATTTATTTATAAAATATTGTTTTTACTTACTTGTTTTATGTATTCCGGTAATTTGTTATATATTTTTATCGACATAGCATACCGTGTATTGCCCATGGTCCACCCGCTTAGTTCACCTAGGTGGACTATGGGAAATTATTTTTGTCCATAGTTCACCAGAAAGTCCATATGTTTTTGTCGTAGTATTACGAAAGAATAATAGTGATATTAAATGTTAAAGCCAGCGTGAAAATTTTGCAATCTATATAGCTGTACCGCATTATACAATAGACATTAAAAATAAATAACTGAATTAATTATATAGGCTTGCCTTTTATTTATTTAATAACAATTGATTGCTGTACTAACAGTTTGAACCAAAGCGTACAGCAAGCCAACAACATAAACACTTATAAACTAAATAACCGCCACCGTCAAACATTGTTTTTTTAATGTGTTTACCAGTCCATGTATGTATGTTTGTTCCTATGTGGCGTTCTAGAGACCAAACGCGCCCATTTTATGATTCTTACGTCAATCGATTCGTCTTAACCTAGCGAGTGTCACTACAACCTACATTAAAATTGGAAAATGGCGGATTTTGGGCGCCAATTCCCGGACTTTCACCCCGGCATTTCGCCTCCTCGCGCCGCTCCCATATTTGCGCGAGGACTTTTGCCTCATGATCCCATGGCGTCAATCCGGCAAGGACGTTCGCCGCCTCACCGGAGACCGTGCGGTATCCCCGGACCAGCCGGATGGCCATAACCCTTTGGGACGCGTTCCACCGGCGGGCTGGTCATCGCCTCAGTGAACGCGCCCATACCGGTGCCCCGTAAAGGGCCATGGACCGCACGACCCCCCGAAGAGCCTCCGGCAGGAGGCGTTTGGGCCCTGGCCCGCTCCATTCTGGGAGCCTAACGTCAGAAAAGCCCCACGAAATTCTACCGGCTGTCGAGGACAAGTCCCAGGTACAGAGTCCGTGACCTGGTTGCGATTTGGTGACCTTTTCGGGGAAACCGAAAGTTTTGTCTTTGCGATTATGGACGAAGTTATGATGACGAACAACTACAGGAAATACATAGTGAAGGACGGCACGATTGACATCTGTCTGGCATGTCACCGGCCGGGGGAATCCATTCGTTATATTATCGCCGGTAGTTCTAGTCTAGCTATCGGATACTATTTGCAAAGACACAACCTTGTAGCAAGGATAATCCATCAGCAACTTGCTCTTAAATACAATCTTGTGAAATCGGAAGTGCCTTACTATAAGTATGAGTCCAACCCAGTTCTCGAAAATGGCAAGGTCACGTTGTATTGGGATCGGTCTTTTATCACTGATCCTTTACACTCGTGAAGGCTGGAGAGATAAGAAAAGTAAGTAAATTGATCTGGCTTGCGAAGTTATCGACATGTGGGATGTGAATACAGCAATCATTGTGGCGATAGTCGTGACACCCAATGGCATAATAGTCACGAGCCTCGACGTACATCTGAAGAGGCTCTCGTTGGGCAGCTGGATCAAGGGCTTGATCCTCTCTCAGGAGCCCTGACTACCGATAGCTTGGACCCTGTTGCCGATACTGGTGGGCTACATATTTTTTATATGTTGAAATGTTTTTTTTATTTTATTTATGTTTTTTATAAAAATATTTAAATGTAATAAATAAGAAAACATTTAAATAAAGGATAATAAGATGACGACGAGAAGATTATCTCAAGTTGCTTCTTCTTGAATTTTCTTCTTCATCGTATCGATGATTCCACAATTATATAAGTTTTGACCAGAACTCAAAAAAATAATTAATGAAAATTGAATGTTGCATAAATTATCAGTGTTCTACGGGAAAAAATATTTCCCTTGGTCCACCCAGGTGAGCTATGGGCAAAAATAATTGCCCGTGGTACACCCAGGTGAACTATGGGCAAAAATAATTTCCCATAGTCCACCTAGGTGGACTAAGCGGGTGGACCATGGGCAACAAACGATAGCATACGGACTAGAAGAGTGTAATTTGAGACGGGAGGAGAGTAGATCTTGTCTGTTTTTGTGTTGCAACGAATATTTTTTTGCATGTCTTCCCGTGTGTTGTAAGACTCTGGGTATTTGCGGACTAGTTTACATAATTCTAAAATATAAATAATAACTAAGGTCAGTATTTTATGTTTTTGAAAGCAAGGCTTGCAACTATCTGTTTGTTCTATGTTGGTTATTATTCGTATCAGCTTTTTTGAAGGATAATTAGAAAAGGAGCTCTGTGCTATTTCTCCATAATATTACGCCACAGCTTAACCAAGAGTGCGTAGTATGTCATTTCATTCAGAGTTCAGACCTATGACCTGGTGGCCTATATCGAGCAATAGAAGTTTCCTAAAATAACGATGTTGATTCATTCACCTCTACCAGTGCTTCGTGACCTCAGCGGTGGGCATCAACCTGATCGGGCATGGCGCCGTGATGGGGTTCCCTGCAGTTCTGCTGCCGGAGCTGCGTCAGCCAGACTCCGGTATACACACCAGTAAGACAGCTGACTCTTGGATAGGTAAGGTCTTCATATTTCTATCCTAAGTCAGAGTCGAGTTCTAGTCTAGACAAATCGACATTTTATATTTAATGGCGATGGTCGAAATGCCAAAATGTAAGGGATTGCTCACGCTCACGTGACATTTCGATAGCGCTTGACATACCCATGCATGTATATCATTTGACTTGACATTACCATGCACATATATCATTTTTCACCTCAGCACCTCAAACAAGCAGGTTTTGCTGCTTAAAGACAGTGAGCAAAATTCGATTTTGCTGCGAGCGTGAGACAAAGTAACTTTTTAATTATTTTTTTTAAATGCCGAGTCAGTGCTGGGTCTACTCACAACATTCGAAAGATTTGAACTTCACTTTGTTCTGTCACTTTCACTTCGATACGAAAAGAGCGAGAGATAGAAACAAGTCGATTCGAAGTTCGATTTTCAAATTCCATATATAATAGGCTCAAAAAAGAAACCAACAATAAAACGTTCGGAAACACGTTATCTATAAAATTTCAAATCAAGGTTTAAATGTAATTATTATACTTTTCTCTTAATAATCGAATTATATTTTTATAATAATCAAATAAAGAGATGTTGAAGTAAAAAATACGAAGTTTATCATGTATCTACATAATTATTTAAAGTTTTAACAATCTTTATTGTGACAGAATAATTTAGTAATAGTGCAATTTCCGAACGCATCTTTAAAAAATAGCGGGCTTTAAATTTTTATTGTTTTCTTCTTCTGTTCGCTAGCTACAAAGTGCGATACACGTTAGATATTATTAAAATAATAATAAATAAATATGAGTGAATCCAGTGATGATGTCTGCAATGTAACACCTTAAGAATTGAAGCAGTATGTAAAAAGCGAATCAGTGAATACTCAAACTGAAGTCGCTAAAACAACAATATCGGTGACATTGGTTCCAAACAAAACTGGTAGGTACTTTTAATTTGCAAAACTGCAATAATTTTACTTTTAATTTTTACAAATATACATGTGGTTTAAATATTACCAAGTTGTATTTTTTACCTTTAGATTATTTGTTCTCGCTGCTGAAGTGAAAAGTTGTATGTGCTACACGAGACCAAAGTTATTTGCATCTCGTGTCTTTGAATCCCTCACTGCACTCAGGATTCTAACCTAGAATCACTCGCTACGCTCGTGATTCAAATATAGAATCCTTCGCTTACTCGGGATTCAAAATCAACACTCGCGGCAAAAACCAACTTTGCTCTCTTGTTGCACAAATAACTATTTCCAATCGCCATCGCGACGCTTTCGTTGATAGAGAAAAACTTTGTCTAGATCCACAGATGCATTTGCCTCTATAACTGACTATTAGAGCAGTGGTAGCCCAATTTGTGAAAGGTTGGCTCAGCGGTTGAGCGATTGACTGCTGCGGTTCAATTCCCGCACGGAACCAATATTTGTATGACCTACAGATAGTTGTTCCATAAACACGATACGAAAGTCGCCGTTGCGTCGAAATAAAAATACATATCGAGGGTTCACGGACTATTTGTATTAAGTGAAATCCTGGCCGATATTGAGTTATATAGATATTTTCGCGTTGTTTGAATCCGGTTTCATGGCGATCTAAATACTTTTTTGTTGCTTGAAACATCAGAGATTTTTAAGCTACCGATTAAACGTTATTATTAATATTCATAATGATACATTATTTATCTTTGTGTTGAATGCCAATCCGATGTGATTAAAAAATATTCGATTAATGAATCATAACTTAAGGCTACGTAAGTCTATCGTATTTGGTTTTGCGTTATCAAAAACTGCAATAAATGCTGTGCTGATTATGCCTTAATATGCTTAATCGGTTTAATATGCTTAAATTCCCACACATGGCAGTGGGATTATTATTATTAGGTAGTTGATAGGTGATCGGAAGCTCGTGGCTCTATAATAACAGCCGCACAGACTGATCTTCAAGGTTAAGCAACGTTTGCAGAGACTGGTCAGTGGATGTCTAATACATACTGAGACTCCTCCGACTGACAGTCATTACAGGTGCTCAGAAGCCAGAACATTAGACACCAGTCTTGCTTATTGTATTGCCCCGTTATGAACCCGGGTAACACTGGTACTCAGTTGTATCCGGTAAACCAGGAAGCCGACCCCGACATAGTTGCTCTAACGCTATGGAGATAGATTTGTGATCTGTGCCCTTAGTGTGAGTTTTACTCATGCTCATTCGCGTTAACGTGCGCGCGCGTCAATTTGTATTAAAACTGGATAAGCGCCGTCTGGCGACAGTAAGGAGAAATCTCTACTCACGCTCAATCGCGTTAAAGCGCGCGCGCGTCAGTATTGAAACTGGATAAGCGCCGTCTGGTGACAGTAAGGAGAAACCTCTACTCACGCTCATTCGCGAACCCTTATAGGTTCGCTATGTCCGTACCCTGTCCATCCGCAGCTTAGCTCAGAGAATCTTAGTACTAAAAATCTATAATTTGGCATGGATATACATATTAATCATTCCGACAAAGTGATAAAACAGAAAGATGAAAAAAATAATAATTTGGAGTTACCTCCTGTAGACGTAAATTAGGGATGGTTTTTTTCTCGTCTATTTAATAGTGCATTATGATATAAGTGCGGTAAATTGAAAATTACCAAAGTGCACGTATGTCATACGACGTTTTATAACATTTTTAAAACTCGAACTTTGTTAAACGAAAAAATCTTCAATCACTTGTTAAAGCAGTTAGAAAAATTTGAACAATTTGTAAAATTTATTATTACGTTGCCAGTTGGCATTTTTTATGTTGTCAAGTTATTATTATTAGTTACAATTTCACCAGTCTCTCTCTCACTCTCTTGAGTGAAAGTAGGAGAAACGAGACCACAGAGCTCTGCAGTCGGCGGCGGCGACTATGGTGGAATGTACGCGTGTGTGCTCGTAGATGGTCGAGAGTCAACACTTGGCTCCAAATTTATATTCCTTGTAATGCGGGAGCTAATTTCTTCTTTATTTCTCATCGAGTCATCTATGTAGCCCTAGGCTACACTGTTCGACCGCCACCCTCAGCAATGTAGCCGAGGACCTTCTGAAACTGTGCCCTGTGTATTCATGTGGATCATCCAAATTTAAGAAAGTGGCAATTTGTTTCGGCATTGCTCCAAATTTATTGATGCCAATAGGTTGGCTAGTGCATTTTCCATTTTGGTAATTTTGAAAAAATCTGTTTGACATCGCTTTTGTTGAACGAAGCGCTTCTTATTTCTTCACTATGTAGTGAAAAGCCCCTGTATTGTGAACGATCTTGGAATTTATTTTTTTGTGTTTTTGACCTGGACAAGAAGAACACGCCCATGGTTCTCGACATCATTAGTTGTGATGTTTGCCAACTCTTGACATCTACATGCACCATTTATGCCGAATATTAATACAACCTGAAAAGAGATTAAAACAGCGTACAAAACACCTTTAGTGTAAAGAAATACAAAAGTGAAGAAGTTAATAACAATAATTTAGTTTCAACTGATCTTTTTTGCCAAATATCGGCAATCCGGAGCTTCTTTTTTTTAGGAAGTTCTTGACATTGTCAGCCGAAAATACTTTCGACTTTTTACTCACATGGCCACTTGAGCGTCTTTTTAGAAATGCCAGCAAGTTGTAGTATGATTTGATATCAATACCATTTTTTGTTTTCACAGTGCTTTTTAGCATTGAATAGTAGCACCACAATGAGCTTGACATATATTTTTGTGAAAGTTCCATGAAATAGGCTAAAAACACACTTTGTGAAAATGAATTTGCATCTTTCCTTGTTTTCCATAAGATGAAATTTTGATACGCTTGTAAGTATCTATCGGTCGATTTTTCGGAAAAGAGGCTTAGAGTAGCCTTTGTCGCTGCCTCTGAGACTTCTGGCGGTGTCGAATTAATAAATTCATCATTACTTGACGATATTTTCAAATAAACACAATACAGCGAAAAGAAAAAGCGCGCGGAATAATTTTTACTTGTTCACAAACTAGGGATGCGCGCGCATCAGCGCTTTTTTTTAAGAAAAGGCACAAAAACAGCCAGTATTACTAATAAAGTAAATTAATATTGTTGTGTTTTGTTACAGATTTAATATAATTGGTTGTAATTATGGTCAAAATTAATTAAATTAAAGAATTCAATTTTTATTTATTATATTTTTAACCGACTTACCAAAAAGGAGGAGGTTCTATGTTCGACTTCTTGTATGTTTTTTTTTTTTTTTTTATGTTTGTTCACCGATATCTCCGTCAATTGTGGACCGATTTTGAAAATTCTTTTTTTGTTTGAAAGAGTATGTTTCGAAATTGGTCCTATTTTAATTTGGTGAAGATCTGATGAAGAACTTCGAAGGTATACAACAGAACCCTTCAATAAATAACGGCAAATCATTCGGGATTGCTGCAATTGCATATCTGTTTATTGTATATACCATTTCATAACATAACATCACGCCAGTACGCACTAAAGGCGGACGCAGATCTCTCATTTCACGGGTTATGTTCAAGTTTCATGTAATTCGGGTAATCAATTCTGGCGTTATAGGTACCTACCTTACTAAACAACTTGCCTATTTTAGGTAGGTACAACTAAAAAGGGAAAAATAAAAAAACTCTTTTGCGAAAAAAATACTACCGACTTCCAAATAAAAAACTACAAAGTGAAAAATAACTTTAATTTTGGAAGTCGGTGTCCATATCGCAAACAAAATGGGAAAAACAAAGACACCGACTTCCAAAATTAAAGTTATTTTTCACTTTGTAGTTTTTTATTTGGAAGTCGGTAGTATTTTTTTGCAAAATAGTTATTTGTTATACAAGAGTGCAAAGTTGCTTTTTAACCGCGTGTTCAATTTTGATGACCGAGCAAGCGAAGGATTCTAAAATTGAATCACGAGCGCAGCGAGAGATTCAAAATTAGAATCCTGAGCGCTAGCGAGGGAATCAAAAGAGCACGAGGTGAAAAATCTTTGCACTCGAGTGCAACACGTAACTTTTCATTCCACCTCAGCGAGGAAATGACTAAATGCAAAAAAAAAAAACGTTTACAATCACAAGATAGGTACACTTTTATTTCAGTTTAGGTATTAATTACTACATTATGACAGGTAAGTATTACAGAATAATCTTTAAATTATAACAAAATAATACTAAGGTATAATTAAGAAAATTTTAAAGTAACGTTGCTACAGTTATTTAAATTGAGTGTAATATTTTTGTTTGGTACTGTAATATTGGTTTTTTTTTTTTTTTTTTATTTATCTATAGGCTCGCGTTTGACCACTATCTCGCCTGATGGTAAGTGATGATGTGGTCGACGGTGAAGCACGCTTGCCTAGAAGTAACCTATTCACTCTTGACTTAAAGACCCCAAGGTTGTAGCTATCAGGAAACAAAGACTCCGGCAGGGAATTCCACTCCTTAGCTGTGCGTACAATAAAAGTATTCGCAAAACGCTTTGTACGTATGGGTGGGATGTCCACCATGTACCGGTGGCGCATTGCCGTACGTCTTGTTGTCCGGTGATGGAAAGGGCTAGGTGGAATCAAATTGTGCAGTTCCATCGCACACTCCCCGAAATGTAACCGATAAAAAACCGACAGACTGGCCACCCGGCGTCGATGTTCAAGGCTCTGGAGCTTTGAGGCGACCAGTGCATCGTTACCGATAAGCCTCTTGGCCCGTTTGTCAATCGACTCAAGTGCATCAAGTTGATATTTGGCAGATCCGTCCCAGAGGTGAGAGCAGTACGTCACTCACGTCGTCAGTGTTAGTCACTTGTGTACTGTTTTTCGGTAAACTATCTGTCATACTTAAAAGTTGTACCGATTCATCGGATTCTCTTGGCGTGAATGTTGGAGAGAGAGGGATATGGTTAGAACCGCGTACAAAGCAAATTGAAAAAAGAACACCAAGAAGGTTCCGAGTCTGAGTTTTTAACAAATAAAAAAAAAGTTGTATGATATATTCGGCACCATAGAGGTAGCAGTAAATAGGTTTAATGTTTTTTTTAATTCACAAACTTAGTGCACACGATGTTCTAAATTCAATTTACTTTATCCTCTAGTGAATAAAAACAGCTTTTCCACTCAGATATTGAAGATTAAAAATACTCTTTCCGAGATGGTGGGATGAAAAAGTTTTTTTTTATTTTTCCCCTTTTATATCTCCCAAAGTTAATTTTATTCATAAAATGTTAACCACTTTTCTGACATAAAAACTCTTTGCTAAGGTTTAAAAAAGTAAAGTTCGTTTTAGACGGAGCATCTTGATAAACCGTGCGTTTTACATTACAATAACGCACAAGTACGTAATGAGATACATTACGATATTTAAATTGGTAAAATAAGAGACACTTTACGAGCAAATGTGTTATAAAAAATATTACAGGTCTTTTGAAACCATTTTTTGATTCAGGGATCTGTTTGCATAAAATTAAGCTTTAATTTGCTCATTTCCTTAGAATGAAGTCCCCCCCCCCCTGCCAGCTAAATTGTTGCTTTTGGAAATGTGAAAAAAATCAGGGCAGTAATATATATAACGAAATTAAAAGGAAAACTATCACAGCTAAGTAGGCATTACAACTTTATGAATAATAGTCAACCAACTTATAATATGAACTAGGAAAAGTAAAAATTTTGAACAAATGCCATTGAAAAATTACATAGATAACGTTGTTAGTTGTGCTAAACAGATAGTAAATATACCTAAGTTTATGAACCATGTACAAACTGTACAAATATACAATAATAAAATCATAACATCCTTAATAATAATGATTTCTAAACTAATAATGTTTACGCTCGATTATCGCATTGGAGTGGGCGGAGTCGTTAGCGGTACCGGTCCGTACGGCGCATGCGCGCGAGGGAGTCTATTTTTTTGTGTTAGTGCAGTAAGTATTGGTATTTTAAATATTTTGTAATCTAAAGTCAAACTAGTTTTTTTTTTTTAGATTTATCTATACAGAAGCTCAGAAGCTACCCAACCATAAATGGCGGTATTCTCAGTGGTCGCAATTATAGACTTAATTACGTTTTTTCCGTAAGGTTGACATTCGAGTCATAAGTCGATATTTGGGTCAGGTTTAAATTTTTGACAGATACAGACACTGTGGTTTCCGACTCATAAGTGACAAAATATTGCGAATACAAGCCTTAAAATAATTTTAGATATTTACTAATAATAATTATCTTTATATATTGTAAATAGCCTCATTCATTAAACAACCAAACTTGAAGCTTAATTTCTTCAAATAAAATATAATAACAACTCGGTGTCTTTTTACGCTATGTAAAATACGCATGTCCTTGCTTGACTACCTAAGAATATTTTTACCGCTATTTTTTGTGAATTTGTGCATTGTTGCAACTTGTAGGATATGTCGTGAATAATTTTCATTCCATTGTGCGATTTATTTTCGAACCAAGGCCACATCAGTGCAGTAAAACACATTGCATTTTTAAATACATTATCGATATCGATAGATACCCGATTTCTTAATTCGAAAAAATAAGACGTGTAATTTTATAGTTAGTATATCACATCACCACCCACCACCACCATCACCTATTATATAACTGCACAGTACATGTACAGTACTTTTAATACTTTATACCTGTACGTAGTATAGTGTGTAGTAATTCTGGGTGCATTGTCCTCACATATATGAATTTATTAATGTATGTACTTATTTACCTAAATACATATTGTAAAAAAAACTATTTTATTTAAAGAGTAAATGTGTAGTTTCTTGTGCGTTCTTCTCCATAACAAGCTACTTTCCGAATGCATGTGTAGAATTAATTTTATTCCTTGTAAATTTTAATGTAACGTTCAAAAGTGCCGCTTGGTGGTCTACTTGAAATAAAATATCTTTGTCTTTGTCTTCCTGCCCTTATCCCATGTTTATAGTTCTGGCCAAACTACTTGGCAGCCCTGAAGTTGGCATCAATGACTGCGCAGTAGTAAATCTCATACAAAACAGCACCGATCCGCGCCTTGTGCATCGGCAAGCCAACTTCAGGGCGGCCCAGAAGTTTGGTGAGAACTTACTTGGGGTCGGCACAACACGTTTATTTCTTCCATACAGTCCATTTATATTTTTTTATAATTAAATCAATTTGAAATTATTTACTAATTTAATTATACTCATTGAGGCGGGCGGGTTTCTTTATAATATTATAGTATAGAAATATTAAATTACTTATTTTCTGTTGTCGATATCCATGTATAAAGTCAATATCCGACCCAAATACATCACTAATTTAGTAGCGAAAAACTTTCGAGAATGAAATAGTGAGTATATTTAACATTTTTCATCAATTCCGGAAGAGAAATTAACAAGGAGTGTGCGTGTGAGGATCCAGGCACGAATCATACTATTCCCCGTGGCTCTAACGCGCGGTCTGATCGGCTCCTTTCGCAATTGACGTCTTTTATACAGATTATTTGTTGCAATTTATATACGTTGGTTGTTTGTTCCTATCATTAAATAATTTAATTTTACTTTTGGTAGTTGAGTAGGTTGTTTGAAAATACTCATACAAAAATATTTGTTTTCGGTTTATAAATAACGATGCAATTATAGATATTTAGTTTTTCTTCTCATTGTTTTGTTAAATTTATATATACTTAGTCGGTGTTGAAGGCACTTGTAGGATAAGGCCAAACGAACTTAATTTTGTGAGTTGTGAGTCGCATAAAATGAGTCGCGGAATTTACGTTCAACTGGAATTCGGTTAGGCTGCCAGACGGACGGACGTAATTTCAGTTGCTATTCTAAGTTTGTACGGGGCGCAGACGCTTGCCTCGCTCCCCTCCCTCACCTCGAACGCAATTTGGTTGAAATAATGTGTGAGTCAGCAGACAATTCATTTTGCGTCGCCGTGTGGCACAAACAGGACTTTGGTATGAAACCGAATGCAGCGTAAATACCGCGACGCATTTTACGCGACTCAAACTGCGGTCTTACAGTGACACTGCTGGAGGTGAACATTTTAAAGCAGTATCTGTCGAAGTAAACAATGTGAAGATAGTAGCCTTGTATAGATCATGCAAATGCTCAAACAGTGTCGCAGTAGGTTTCGTACATAATTTTTTATCGCTCAGCCCTTGCATACTTAATATTTGGAGATTGGCAATACTCTTACTGCAGTATTCAAATTATTACGTGACGCTGGTTATCAATCTTTATTAACAAGCTACTTTCCGAATGCACGGTAGAATCAACTTTTATTCCATGTAAATTAAAAAAGTATGGAGTTTCTTGTGCATTCTTCTCCATAACAAGCTACTTTCCGAATGCACGGTAGAATCATTTTTATTCCATGTAAATTTAAATTGTGACATTCAAAAGTGCCGCTTGGTGGCCCAGTTGAAATAAATATCTTTTGTCTTTGTCTTTATTACAATCGCTTGCGTCTTAACGCGGTGGAACTCAAATACTTAGATATTATTTTTTCTAACTTTACTTGTGAAGTTGAATTTTAAAACTCCTTCTTCAGTTACCATCGTCCTATGTGGGCCCGTTTTAGACGTGAGCCGCAAAACCATTTCAATGTTCATGTAACAACAAAAACCTCTCTTCTTAGTCCGCATTATTGTCCAACTACGGAACCCTATTACTGCGCTCGGCCTGACACGCACTTTGCCGGTTTTCATTTCTATTGTATACAAATTGACATAGGAGATCATTTTTAGGGTTCCGTACCCAAAGGGTAACAACGGGACCCTATTACTAAGACTCTGCGGTCCGTCTGTCTATCTGTCTGTCTGTCATTAGGCTGTATCTCATGAACCGTGATAGCTAGACAGTTGAATTTTTCACAGATGATGTGTATCTGTGGCCGCTATAACAACAAATACTAAAAACAGAATAAAATAAATATTTAAGTGGGTGTTTTTTTGCGATAATGGTACGGAACCCGTCGTGCGCGAGCCCGACTCGCACTTAGCCGGTTTTATAAATAATCGGAATAAGCACACATAGTATGAAGAAGGTATAGTTAATTGCTAATGGAAATTAGTGCGAAGTTAATTAAAATTTCAATATCATGAGTAGTGTTTAATCGAAAATTACAGACAAAAATGCTATAATAATATTGTTTAGGTATCGGTAAAGTTTTGGAATCCCTATTCTTTTTGTAGGTATTTGTGGTGAATTTGTGGCTTGCCGTGGAGGGCACGCGCGTGCTTTTGCTCTGGCGTTCAGAAGATTAAGTGGAAATGCGGTCACAGACATCCGATTGAATTTCCTAAGTAAAATGTCATAATTCGAGGTTTGGCTCTCGCCTATTTCCTCCTCCAATCAATTTAAAAATAGAATTAGACCATTTTAATAGATATTCCATAAACTGAAAAAGAAAGATATACAGGGTGTCCCAGAAATCGACGTCAAGCCGTAAATGGGTGATAGACCAAGTTATAACAGTTCTCAGAAAAATACGAAAAAAAATCTATCTCATGTTTTTAAAAAAATATGTTCACTTTAAAAATTTACTAAAAAAATCAATCCCTGTAATGGTTCTTTAACTCCAATTGCTACAAATCCCATAATTTATCAATTTTTTTTATTATTATGTAATCTTGAATAATGCTTGTGTAGATTTTTGCCTAAAATTTAAAGCCAACTCCTACTTAGAAGAAAATTAAACTTTTTCAAAACCAAATTATTCAAATTTACTGTTTCGCCCAACTTTAACTGACTGTACTGAAAAAAAAATTTACTACGCTAGTTTGGCAAGTAACATGAAAAATTGGCGCATTTAATAAGGATTCAAAAATGGTGTAACACTTGCTAGATTACGTTTTCAATAATTGGTCAATTTTTTTTTTGTAAATAGTATCGGTTTTTACCCAAAATGTCCATACTTCCTTAAAATGACTTTAGCTTACCTAAAGCTTTGCTAAACTCCGTTTCTAGTTCGATAGAGACGGAGAGAGTCATTTTACGAAGTGTGAGCGAGATAAAAAATCGAAATTTTACGTAATTTAAGAGCAAAGTTATGATAGTGACTCTTTTTTCTTTTTTGACGATACATTATCTTTGTAAGCACAGAACCCTCGAATTATGACTTTTTACTTAGGAAATTCAGTCGGATGTCTGCGGCTGCATTTACAAAGCTTGTCGTTTTTCTTATCACTGGTCCTTGTGTACTCATTAATATCTGTGAGTACTGACTTTTCGACTAAATGCTTAGATATATTTTCTATGTTTCAGCATCAGTAGTCGGCATTACCCTGCTGATCGGCAGCTTCATCGCCACTCCAATCATTGGCTACTATGGACGCAAGGCGGCCCACTACACGGTCAGCGTATCAGCCCTGGTGGGCTGGTTGACTACACTCTTGGCTGATAACGTCGAGGTAAGGACCTGTAGCGACATCATCATCATCATCATCATCATCATTTGAGCCGATAGAAGTTACTGCTGAACATAAGCCTCCACCAAGTGTCGCCACATTAACCTGTCCCGTGCATCTTGCACCCAGCGGACCCCCGCCACGCTCACCAGGTCATCGGTCCACCTAGTGGGAGGCCTTCCAACGCAGCGTCTTCCGGTACGCAGTCGCCACTCCAGAACTTTTCGGCCCCATAGACCATCCGTTCTGTGAGCAATGTAGCCCACTGCCACTTAATTTTCGCAATTCTTTGGGCTATGTCGGTAACTTTGATCCTCCAGCGGATATCCTCATTTCTGATTCGATCACGTAAGTAAACTACGAGCATAGCCCTCTCTATTGACCTTTGGATAAAATTAAATTATTTTACACTGGATGTCACAATGACGTGTTTTTCTCTTCATGAAATCACGAAGGATAGGACAAGGATGCTGAATATATATCAGTTGTCCGCCACCAACTTGGATCCGGCACTCGGAACGCCGGCAGGATCTGGTCAAGATGTCTCCTCCATACCATACCGTCATCAAATTGTACTTCGTAATGAAGGAGACCGGTCGTATAATTTTGCCAAATTTCCATTTCTTATGTGAATCTGAGTAGTTTCTGGCTTGCACTCTGTTTCCAATAGCGAATTGCCTCAATTTAAAACATTTAGTTGATGTTTTAGATTTCCCTGAGATGGGTTTACATGAGTCTTCTGAGAACAATACATGTAAATGGGTTCTCACTTCTCTTCCAAATATTAACTCATAGGGTGTAAGTACGTTTCGGCCGGGAGTGCGTCGCAGTCTATTTTTGATGATTATCAATTTCTCATTTAAACAGCCACTCTTCCCTTACATTGCGTGTAAAGGTCTCTTTATAGTTTAAACAAAGCGTTCTGCCTGTCCATTGCTCGCGGGGTGGTAAGGGGCGGATGTCCGGTGTGTGACTCCAATTTCTTTATGAAAACGCCCAAATTCCTGCGCAGTAAACTGTCATCCATTCTTCTTCTCTGACATTTCACTCTTGGCAGAGCGGTCGTGGTCACGACGAGGCGGTCACGTCGAGGCGTCCACGTCGGTGGTAGATGGCGAAACAGCTCTCCGCACGATGTCCCACCATCTCTCCCTGTTGGCGGACTGTTTGGCGCAGTCAGATATGCGGCCTCCTACTGCGGTTTTCACTTGGTCAGTCCAGCGCATAGGTGACCTGCCGCGCGATCTGGTTCCCTCCACTTTTCCTTGTACTACCAGCCGCTCCATGGAGTCGCCATCCCGCCTAGAGACGTGTCCAAAGTATTGCACCATGCGCGACTGAACTACGTTCAACAAACGCTGCGTTATGCCGAGTTCCTGGAGTATGGATACGTTAGTTCGGAAATCCGTCCACGACATTCCGAGCATCTTTCTCCAGCACCTCACACCTCCAGAGCATTTATCTTCCCTCTTTCCAACTCACGCGCTGTCCACTTCTAGGCCGCGAAGAGAAAAATGAGACATAAAATTGTTCGTATGAGCCTGATTTTGGTGGCTTTGGTAATGTTGTGGTTCCGCCACTCTTTTCCCAGCTTCTCCATAACAGTTCTGGGTCATGGCCATACGTCGTTTCACTTCATCTACGCACCCGCCATTGTTTGAGATCAAAGCCTCAAGGTAGACATAGGTCTGAACCACATCGCAGTTCGCGATACGTGTCACTTCGGGCAAGTTGTCATTGACGCGGTCCACAGTCTTAATTTTGGTCTTGGATCGGTTTATTCAAACCAAACGTGAGGCTTATGCGCTCCATCCTGAGAAGTAATTCCTCCATAAGGTCAGCGTTACTCGCAAATAAGGTGGTGTCATCTGCGTACCGCAAGTTCACGATTTTGCATCCACCAATCACAACACCATTGGTCCAGTCTTCGAGAGTGATTCGCATTACAAGCTCGGTGTAGACGTTAAATAGTAATGGCGATGTTATGCATCCCTGTAGCACTTGGATGGAAACTATCTGAGAGGAGGTCATCCGTCCACACTGAAGCTGTTCCCCTTTCATAGAGCGCCCTGAACAGTTGCACGAGGTGTTGAGTCTGTTGTGTCTGTAATGTCCAGTAGTGTTTTCCACAACATTGGCCATTTCACTGAGTCGAACGCTTTGGAGAAATCAACAAAGCATATGTAGGTTACGGCTTGTTAAATTCTCGAGCCTTAATGATTTGGCGAACGATGAGAATTTGTTAACGGGTTCCTTTTCCTTTTACAAATCTGGCTTATTCTGGCGAAATTTCTTTGGACAAATATGCCTTCAGTCACTCGTTTATTATATGTAACATTATTTTGCTGGCGTGTGTTATTAGGGCAATAAGTCGAAAGTTACTACACTTCTTCGTGGTACCTTTTTTATGAAGGGGAGTGAAGACGGTGTGAGCCCACTCGGTAGGCCATTTGCCTGTGAGCCATATCTTGTTGCAAATGACGTCCATTATCTGCCACCAAAATAATTAGTATTCCAAAAGTACAGACTATTTCCATTAGTGAATACAGAAGTATTCACCAAGACCACTTGTAACACTGGTTTTAGTTGGAATTACCTTAACCCACTTTGTAAATGAATCCACTGGAATAAATAAGTATTGTCCTGAAATAGGGCCGGCGAAATCAATATGTAATCTTTGCCATTGACCTGTTGGTCCCAAACGATGCCAAGGGTGCCTTTGGTGGTTCTTTCTGTTGTAAACGACACGCTCTACATGATTTTACTTTATCCTCAATATCTTTGTCAATTTTTTTCCAGAAAACATAACTACGGGCCAGCAATTTAATTTTAAGAATGCCCGCATGCCCTGCATGTAGTTCATCTAGCACGCACGCGCGTAAGCTCTGCGGAATCATATTTCGGGTTCCTTTCAATATACATTGGTCTTGAAAAGTTAATTCATTGTCGTTAAAACCAAGTTCTCGTAATGATCTACAAGTTTGCAAGTATTGTAACAATTGCTGCAGTTCATGATCCTTTTTTGTTTCTTGAGCTATTCGTTTAGGACGGCCTTGTAATATGTTGATCTGCTGTTGCCAATATGTACGACGATGTCAGATTTTCTGGTTTCTGATTACGGTGTTGATGCGTCGAAGTGTGTTAGTACTCTTTCGCTAAAATTCTCTTCCTTCACTTTGTTGAAGGTTTCCTCATTTCAGTCCTTTTTTTTTTAATTCATTAAATGGGCTCGTAATAGAGGTTAGTTTAGGTATAAACTTGTTATAGTAATTTGCCATACCCAAGAATGTTCGCAGTTTATTCACATTCTTAGGACTGGGAGTATTCGTGATTGCCTTTTCTTTTTTCTTTATTCTTGTGAAGTCCGTCTTTGTCAGTGGTATGGCCGAGATTGTTTATACTGCGTTTGAAAAAGTGAAACTTCTCTGTATTCACTGTTAGATTACTTTCTTTTAGTTTTTACAAGCTTTTATTTAACTTGCAATGTATGTGTGTATGTAAGTGTGTTCGGGTCAAATCTTGCAACTGAATTTTTAAGCAGTTATCCTCCACCGATTAAGATGAAATTTTGCATACAAGTTAAGTTTGGATGGAAAATTTTGCATACACGATAAGGCTGAATATATATCAAAAACTTTAAACGTTTCAGGTGATCCTCCTCGGAAGAATCATAAGCGGTCTATCATTTGGCCTGATGCTACCTCTTCGCTCGATCCTCATCGGTGAATACACCAGCCCGAAGAATAGAGGAGCCTTCCTCACCACCATAGCTCTCACCCAGGGATCTGGCATCTTCTTTGTCCACTTCGTGGGATCGCTCCTGAGCTGGCGCAGAACTGCCCTGGTCTTCCTCTTTCTTCCCTTCATCAGTCTCGTCATGACACTCTTCACGCCAGAATCACCAAGCTGGTTAGTCTCCAAAGGAAGGTATAATGAATGCAGAGAAGTATTCCACTGGTTACGAGGTGATGAGGAAGATGTAGAATTAGAAGCCATGATCGAAGCTAGGGTTAACTTCGAAAAGACCATGAGAACGCAGAAGAAGTTGAACTTAATGTCGACTGTGCAAAAAAAGGAGTTCTATAAACCGATTACTCTGATGGTGCACGCATATGCTATGGGACAGCTATCTGGAGGAACCAGCACAGCTGCTTACGCCCCGACAATCATCAAACTAGTCATGAACCCTGATGTCAACGCTGATGCCTGGATGTTAGGTCTCGACAGTCAAAGAATACTCGTAAATACATTAGCAATTTATATCATTAACAGGTTTAAGAGAAGAACTATGATGTTTGCTTCAGGAGGACTTTGTGTGGCTAGTCATTTAGCGATAGTTGTTTATGTGTATTCAAAAGACCAGGGTATTTTGACTTATGAAGCTATATGGATTCCGGGTATACTAATTAACGTACATATGTTCTCTGTATCTGTAGGCATGGTGCCTCTACCAAGCGTCATAGCTGGGGAAGTCTTTCCCTTGGAATATAGAAGTATAGCTGGCAGTATTAGTTTGTCAGCTGCATCTGTTACTATATTCCTGGTACTCAAAACCTTCCCTGGACTGGTAGACAGTGTGGGTATATCTGGAACCTACTTGGTTTATGCTGGGTTGATGACTTACTGCCTGGTTGTGATATGGTTTTTGATGCCGGAGACTAAAGGCAGGACTCTGCAGGAGATTGAGGATGAGTATAGAGGAATGGTTGCCGAGAAAGAGAGGCAGGCACTGAAAACTAATGGATGATTAAGAAGGAAGCCTACCTAAGTTATAAGAGAGGGTGAATAGATTATGTTTTAAAGTGTAAACAACTAGTCTAAATGACAGTTTTCATAATAAATTGTTTTTGTTAATATATTTTTTTCTGAAATAACTGTATATGCTGACTTACTTGACTTAATGTCCTATATCCCCTATATGGAGCAGAGGGCGTCCACAGAAGTCTTCCATAGCGATCGGTCTTAAGCTTCACGCTTCACCTCGGTCCACGTCATTCCGTTGCTCGCCGCTTCTGCCAACACGTTGCGATGCTAGGTTTTACGGGGACGGCCACGCTTTCTTTTCGTTTGGGGAATCCAGTCCAAAGCTTGCTTGGGGATGTGATCGGGATCCCTTCGGAGCACGTGGCCAATCCATCTCCACTCGCGACGCTTGATCTGGCGATCGATCGATCTCGTTGCATTTCTCCAACAGCTCTACGTTGGAAATGGTATCGGGCCAGTAAACTCCGAGAATGCGACGAAGACAACGGTTGACGATAACTTGGATTTGATGTGAGATGTAATTTGTGACCTTCCACGTTTCGCACCCGTAGATCAGCATGACAGTGGACCCGAAGATTTTAAGTGAAGGCACATAACGTTCCATGATACCAAACATAATGGGAGGGCCGAAAGAATATTTTTGGCCTTGACATAGTGTCCCCTGGAGAGCGTCATATTCAATTTAATGTAACTTCGTATAGCCTATAACCAGCGGACAAACAAGACGCTTCCAACAACATGTCGTTTGTCAAATTATGATAAGCAATTCAGAAGTTATGAGGGAAAAGATGAACATACATACCCACATACCGGTCAAAAACATAACCATCCCTTTTGCTTCGCCGTATTCGAGTAATTATCCCTAATGTTACAGGCGGAGGGTTCAAATGCGTTCGTTTTTAGGGTGGGTTAGGTAACAGCAACTACCGACTCTACTCACATACATAAAATAAAATATCGCTAGGTTCATAACATTTAACACAGTACCACATTAAAAGATGTGTGTACTTTAGCAAGTTTTAAAAATAGTTTATCTAATTTAAATTGATTACCAGTATTAAAATTATCTCTATTACTAATTTTACTAAAGAGAAGCAGATTTTTCCTCTTATACGCAATATTTTTATATATTAATTGGCAAGGAACTGTCTTAATATGAATATTTTGAAATAATTAATCATATTTTTTCACCGTCGACCACATCATCGCTTACTATCAGGTGAGATAGTGGTCAAGCGCGAGCCAAAAGATAATTTAAAAAAAATCCCTATGAGATTCGTGGTGACTTTTATGCTATAACACACTCTTACAATATAAATATGGATTCATCATATATAATATGTCAGTAGCCCGATCCCACAGCAAATACCGTACGATATAATGCTGTGAAAGTAACTAAACTAAAATAGACCAAACGTGCGGTTTGTACTTCGTCCTGCTTAGCTCGCTTCGTCCTGTATAGCTCGTATCGTCCGTCTCTCTCACAGTCGAACCATGATACTTTTGGCACGTCGCGTCGCGTCGGAATAAGGCTCCTTTGTTTCCATTCTAGTGATTACCTTACTATGTCAATCAGTGTTAAAGAACCATTCATTGTGTCTCTGTTGACGTTTATCTTAATACGATTGCAATACGAGTTTCACTTTCTGTTTCGTGTGTTAGTCTTAATTTTATCATGTCTGATACCAAATGTAGATCAGATAATTGCATTTTTTTAGTGTCTAGATAGCAGGAGACTGTTGTGCCTGCATTTACATTTTTCTGTGTGAAAATGGCGACACGGAAGAGTAGATTTTCACCGGTTTTGAAACAGGTTAGTAAGATTTTTCGTTACTTAACTTTCTGTTCGAATTCCATGCCTTTTTTGACATTTTTGTGTTCTACTTTTATTCACTCTAAATGCAGCTAAATAATTTACTATCAACAACTAATTTAGATAACTGACTGTTATCAAATCACACGTTTTCGCAGTGTTGTCTCTTATCATTTGTTTGATTTTTTATCGATTGTCATGCAAGTAGCGCATAGCGTGACTACTGGGTTGATGCATGAATGAGATTTCGGGTTTGATTTCCTACTCAGTTACAGTTTTGGGTTAGGTATCTTCAAGGTCACAGGAGAGGAACCACTTTTTGGATAGCTATTTTCATTCAGACCTATGACCTGGTGGCCTATATCGAGCAATAGAAGTTTCCTAAAATAACGATGTTGATTCATTCACCTCTTCCAGTGCTTCGTGACCTCAGCGGTGGGCATCAACCTGATCGGGCATGGCGCCGTGATGGGGTTCCCTGCAGTTCTGTTGCCGGAGCTGCGTCAGCCAGACTCCGGTATACACACCAGTAAGACAGCTGACTCTTGGATAGGTAAGGTCTTCATATTTCTATCCTAAGTTAGAATCGACTTCTAGTCTAGACAAATCGACATTTTATATTTAATGGCGATGGTCGAAATGCCAAAATGTTGCTCACGCTCACGTGACATTTCGATAGCGCTTGACATACCCATGTATCTATATAATTTTTAACCGACTTACCAAAAAGGAGGAGGTTCTATGTTCGACTTTTTATTTTATTTTTTGTGTATGTTCAATTCAATCTCCGTCAATTGTGGACCGATTATGAAAATTCTTTTGTGTTTGAAAGAAATTAGTTTCGAAATGGGTCCCATTTTAATTTGATGAAGATCTGATGAAGAACTTCGGCCATATACAACAGAACTCTTCAATAAATAACGGTAAATCTCGGGATTGCTGCAATCGCATATTTGGGCTATGTTCAGTTTCATGATATTTGGGTAATCTATTCTGGCGTTTTAGGTACCTTACTAAACTACTTGCCTTCTTTTCTACAGTAAAAAAACTTTTTTACAAAATTATACTACCGACTTCCAAATAAGAAAAAACTTTTTTGCAAAAAAATACTACCGACTTCCAAATGAAAAACTACAAAGTGTAAAATAACTTAACTCTTGGAAGTCGGTGTCTTACGTAGGTACCATTTTTTTTCGATATGGACACCGACTTCCAAGAGTTAAGTTATTTTACACTTTGTAGTTTTTCATTTGGAAGTCGGTAGTATTTTTTTGCAAAAAAGTTTTTTATTTTTCCCTTTTTAGTTTTGCCTACCTAATAAATACGCAAGTTGTTTCCTAAGGTCCCAATAACGCCGAATAGATTACCCGAATAACATGAAACTTGAACATAACCGGTGAAATGAGAGATCTGCGTACCCCTTTAGAGCGTACTGGCGTGATGTTATGTTATGAAATGGTTTATACAATAAACAGACATGCGATTGCAGCAATCCCGAGAGTGTTGTCGTTATTTATTGAAGAGTTCTGTTGTATATCTCCGAAGTTCTTGATCAGACCTTCACCAAATTAAAATTGGACCAATTTCAAAACATACTCTTCCAACCAAAAAAAGAATTTTCAAAATCGGTCCACAATTGACGGAGATATCGGTGAACATACATAAAAATAAAAAATAAAAAAAAAACATAAAGTCGAACATAGAACCTCCTCCTTTTTTGAAAGTCGGTAAAAAACTACAAAGTGAAAAATAACTTTATTTTTGGAAGTCGGTGTCCATAACGCATTCTATTTTTTTTGCGTTATGGACACCGACTTCCAAAAATAAAGATATTTTTTTGTAAAAAAAAGTTTTTTTTCCAATCACCATCGCTTTCGTTGATAGAATGAAACTTTTTCTAGATCCATATTATTATATTTATACACTTTCTGATACCGAGTATCTGCAACCTATACTTTGATTATGACCTAAATTGACCGTTTGTAATACTTTATACTTATACGTAGTATAAGTATGTAGTGTTATTCTGGGTGCATCGTCCTCACGTATATGAATTAATATAAAGTATGTAAATATAGTAAAACACTTTTAATTTAAAGAGTAAGTTTGGAGTTTCTTGTCAGACTTTTAAAAGTGCCGCATAATGGCTTGATTGAAATAACGAATTTGACTTTGACTCTATAACCGACAATTAGAGCAGTGGTGGCTCAATGGTAAACGGCCCCGACTTAAAAAACCGAAAGACGTCCACTGCTGGACATAGTCCTCCCCCAGGCGTCGCCACTATGACCGGTCCCGTACGTCTCGCATCCAGCGCATTCTTATCGGTCCACATAGTGTGACGCCTTCCAACAGTTCCAACGCATCGTCTTCCGGTTCGTGGTCGCCATACTTTGTGTAAATTATTTCATCACCACTATACTCTAAAAACGGTGAAGGAAAACATCGTGAGGAAACTGGCATGACCTAGAACCAGAAATTCAAAGACGTGACAACCACCAACCCGCACTGGGCCCACGTGGTGGACTAAAGGTAGGCCCATTCCTCTCACAGAGAGGAGGCCTGTGTCCCGGCAGTGGGAACATTAAAGGCTGATGATGATGATCATGAACCGACAATTCGTGAAGTTCTAGACTTTTAGGCTACTGATTAGAGATTATGATTATTATTGATAATGATACGTTACATTATTTATCTTTGTATTGAATGCCTTATGCCGATGTGTTTAAAAAATATTTGAATAATAACTTAAGCTAAGTAGATACGTCTATCGTATTTGGTTTTGCGTTATCAAAAACTGCAATAAATGCTGTGGTGATTATGCCTTAATATGCTTAATCGGTTTAATATGCTTAAATTCCCACACATGGCAGTGGGATTATTATTATTAGGTAGTTGATAGGTGATCGGAAGCTCGTGGCTCTACAATACCAGCCGCACAGACTGATCTTCGAGGTTGAGCAACGTTTGCAGAGACTGGTCTGTGGATTTCTAATACATACTGAGACTCCTCCGACTGACAGTCATTACAGGTGCTCAGAAGCCAGAACATTAGACACCAGTCTTGCTTATTGTATTGCCCCGTTATGAACCCGGGTAACACTGGTACTCAGTTGTATCCGGTAAACCAGGAAGCCGACCCCGACATAGTTGATCAAACGCTATGGAGATAGATTGGTGATCTGTAAACGTGAATTTGTATTGAAACTGGATAAGCGCCGTCTGGTGACAGTAAGGAGAAACCTCTTATTTGTATACAAATTGAAATAAGACATCGTTTAACTTATCACAATCGAGTGCGTTAAAATACTGGGATTAAGCACATAGAATATGAAGAAGGTGTACCTTGTTAATTACTAGTGGGAATTAGTGTGAAGTTAAACTACATTTAAAAAAAAAATCGAAACAACAACAACAAAATTTCGAAAATTACAGACAAAAATGTTATAATAATATATTTTAGTAAAGTTTTGGTATCCCTATTCTTTTTGTAGGTATTTGCGGTGAATTAGTGGTTTGCTCTGGCGTTCAAAAGATAAAGGCAAAGACGAAGCTTCTCATTTTTATTTCTTACATATGTATTTTCTATGTTTCAGCATCAGTAGTCGGCATTACACTGCTGATCGGCAGTTTCATCGCCACTCCGATCATGGGTTACTATGGACGCAAGGCGGCCCACTACACAGTCAGCGTTTCAGCCCTGGTGGGCTGGTTGGCTACACTCTTGGCTGATAGCGTCGAGGTAAGGACCTGTAGCGACATCATCATTTCAACTGAAAGACGTACACTGCTTAACATAGGCAAACCTATCTTTACTAGTGTCGCCACATTAACTTGTTCCGTGCATCTCGCACCCAGCGGAACCCGCCACCCTCACCAGGTCATCGGTCCACCTAGTGGGAGGCCTTCCAACGCAGCGTCTTACTCCAGAACTTTTCGGTCCCATCGACCATCCGTTCTGTGAGTTCGGTGGGCAGGATTCTGTGGGGTTCCCTGCCCACTGCCACTTAAGTTTCGTAATTCTTCGGGCTATGTCGGTGTCGGTCTATATCCTGCGGACATCCTCATTTCTGATTCGATCACGCAAGTAAACTACGAACATAGTCCTCTCCATTGCCCTTTGCCTAAAATCATAATAGTAGAAAATAATTCAAAAAAGACGTTAAACGTTTCAGGTGATCCTCCTCGGAAGAATCATAAGCGGTCTATCATTTGGCATGATGCTACCTCTTCGCTCTATCCTCATCGGCGAATACACCAGCCCGAAGAACAGAGGAGCCTTCCTCACCACCATATCCCTCACCCAGGGATCTGGCATCTTCTTTGTCCACTTCGTGGGATCACTTTTGAGCTGGCGCAGAACTGCCCTGGTCTGCCTCTTCCTTCCATTCATCAGTCTTATTATGACACTCTTCACGCCAGAATCACCAAGCTGGTTAGTCTCCAAAGGAAGGTATAATGAGTGCAGAGAAGTATTCCACTGGTTACGAGGTGACGAGGAAGAAGTAGAATTAGAGGCCATGATCGAAGCTAGGGTTAACTTCGAAAATACCATGAGAACGCAGAAGAAGTTGAACTTAATGTCGACTGTGCAAAAAAAGGAGTTCTATAAACCGATAACTCTGATGGTGCACGCATATGCTATGGGACAGCTATCTGGCGGAGCCAGCACAGCTGCTTACGCCCCGACAATAATCAAACTAGTCATGAACCCTGATGTCAACGCTGATGCCTGGATGTTAGGTCTCGACAGTCAAAGAATACTCGTTAACACATTAGCAATTTATATCATTAACAGGTTTAAGAGAAGAACTATGATGTTTGCTTCAGGAGGACTTTGTGTGGCTAGTCATTTAGCGATAGTTGTTTATGTGTATTCAAAAGACCAGGGTCTTTTGACTTATGAAGCTATATGGATCCCGGGTATACTACTTAACGTACATATGTTCTCCGTATCTGTAGGCATGGTGCCTCTACCAAGCGTCATAGCTGGGGAAGTCTTTCCCTTGGAATATAGAAGTATAGCTGGCAGCATTAGTTTGTCGGCTGTAGCTGGTACTATATTCCTGGTACTCAAAACTTTCCCTGGACTGGTAGACAGTGTGGGTATATCTGGCACCTACTTGGTTTATGCTGGGTTGATGACTTACTGCCTGGTTGTGATATGGTTCTTGATGCCGGAGACTAAAGGCAGGACTCTGCAGGAGATTGAGGATGAGTATAAAGGAGTAGCGGTGGTCGAAAAAGAGAGGCAGGCACTGAAAACTAGTGGATGACTGAGAAGGAAGCCTGCCTAAGTTATAAGAGTGGGTGAATAGATTATGCTTTGAAGTATAAACAACTAGTCTAAATGACGGGAACGCTTTGAGTATCTTGTTCCGAGAGGAAAACCTTGCCGTTACTCATCATCTCTTCTCCTTCGTTTTCCTTCCCACTCATCAAGTCGTTACGCTGGATCATTTACTGTTCGTGCTGTCCGCCTCTGGAATAATTTCCCTCACTCCATACGGGATAGCCCTTCGTTGGGAATTTTCAAGAAAAGAACAAGGGAACATTTCCTTTCAGCGTGACGCATAGATGATTATGTATATATTTATTAATTAAGGATTTTAGTTATATTATATAGTATGTATTATATTTATGCATTGTTTGCTTTTCACGTATTTGTTTAGTTTATATAGTTAGTAAGAATTTAAATGTTAAGTTTTATTGTGCACTTGAGTATGCTGTCCTCATTCAATAAAAAATCTCTATGACAATGAGGTTTGCTGTAAGAGAACCCAATTATGGGTTAAGCACGCCTTTGTACATAAGCTGTCCTTTTGTATTTGTATAAATGTGTTTTGTGTACAATAAAGAATAATGAAACTTGATTTTTATGAATGACTAGCTGTGCCCGCGGCTGCGCTCCCGTCAACTGGGAGCGCAGCCTACCCTAATTACCTACCTACCTACAGAACTTACCATCCTACTTACCCAACTTACCTACCTCCCTACCCAATTTACCTACCTGCACAGAATATTATAGAAGAATATCGACTTCATACAATAAAAAGTAACAGTAAAAGTTTTTACTTTTCTGTTCAATCGATAATCCTGAGAAGATCCTGGTAAGGATAATGGGACAAACTATTTAAATTATTGCATTGTCATCGGTCCTTGATAAGTGTGCTGTTTCTAATTAATCCGATGTTTTGCAAGGAGTGAAAATCTCGTTCAAAGATTCCGTTACATAGATTGATAGATATATACATAACAAGCTAATAAAAATCGTGTTAAAAACACCTATCCATAGCTGGTACTCGAAACCGGAACCTTGGGCCTAGTAGGCCACGGCATGTGCATAACTCCAGCTTCCTCATAAGTGGTAGAATAATTCTATCTATGTTAATATATAACGCATAATAAAAAGTTCCAAGTCTTTATTTAGCTGCCACAAAAATTTCGTAAATATGATTCGTTTAGTATGTGTTAGCTGGAGTAACGTCACCCCAGCTTCCTCATTCAATACAGGCAAACCAGTGAGGTGAGGCTTTTGGACTAAGGCATAATGGATGGTATTTAAAAGTACTTCAATTTATTCCCATTTCATTTACCTAATTTTGCCTGTGTTCCACCAAATATACTGAATGTGCACCAAAATATGTCCATATAAGTCGACGTAGCCCCGCTGCGCGGGGCTCCTATTTCTGTCTGCAGGGTCAAAAGTAACCTAACAAGAACGAGATGACGGGAGCTGAGTTCGCTCGCTTTGCTCGCTCACTTCAGCTCCCGTCATCTCGTTCGAACCTAACCTGTCCGTGTCGGGGTGCCCTAAGTTCCCGAGCTCGCTTCGCTCGCTCTTGGACTGATTCTTTGACCATAATTTATTCGTAGATCAACTAATATTTAGTGCATGATCAGTATTTTAGATGTACCTTTAGATTTTTGGTGAACACAAAAATATTATCCAGGCATAATGCACATGGAAGGAAGAATGGAACGATAATTCTTAAAAAGTGTTGAAACTACGATCAAAAAACGTGTGTGCCTCAGCTGCCATGTCATATCTTCCGAACAAAAGAAGTTATGATTATGTATTATAATAGCTCGAAAATTAAGGAATAATAGCTGCCATTAGCAGCAAAATTTTGAAATGTCCAGTTAAAATACTCTGTACGAGCCAATAATGCTCATACAGGAAAAAATGTTGGGGTTTTCTCGTCATTGCCGAGTAACCCGGTTGTTGTAGAAGTTAGTGTAACACCAAACCACTGTTATGTTCCAAATATTTAATAAGGACACAGTTTTAGGTTGTTGCTAGTAACCTGAGCCGCACTTAATGTTGATTGACGTAAACACGCAAATTAGCGAGTGTCGGTGTTTTAGTTACGACTGATTTACTTAATATTGTGCAGTACTTTATAGGCGTACTTTTGCTGTATGAGCATTATTGGCTCGTACATGCTCCCGAGGGAAAGGTAGACGTGCTCAGATCACTAGCGTTACAAAATATAAAATGAAAAAACACAAAGGTTATGTAAACAGTAAGCAAGAACATACATAAATTCTTAAATAATCTAAACAATAAGCATGTAATTACATAAATTCTAAAATATTCAAAGTTTGAATCTTGTTGCTGCTGATTGCTGTAGACGGTTGCTCGATGAGGGTCCACTTCTTATTTTACCGTAGACAGGAATCTCCTTCAGTTCAATATCCTCCGTCCTCTCTCGAGTCCTGTTGGCTGTCGAAGTATTGCTCTTCTTGCGTGCTTGTTGATAATATCTTCTTAGTCGCCACACTATTATAGCGCAGACGATGCCTCCCACCAGAAAAGTGCTTATGGCGTAGTTGCCAATGTCGTGGACACTTAACTCGTAAGGTAGGCTCTCTCGTCCCTTTTGTGCAGCTATCTGGTTATCCAATATTCTGTGTTCATTAGATAAATTAAGGTTGGGAAGCACGAATTTCGTGTTTTTAAATGTGCTCCACATATCATTTGGTGACTCTATAGTGGTCACCTCCAAAGTAATTCCAATATTGATACTACTACTAAGAACGTTATGTGAGTAGATCGTCACATCCTTATGTTGTAGTAAGCAATCTTGACCTAGGGCAAGGAGCCCCGCCTTTGTTATGACAGTTGTTGTTATTCGATTCTCGCATACAATGCGAGTCGTACACTCATCGATGCAGTTATATAGCCATATGTTCGGTCTGTGTAATTTTGTCCATTGGTCCGAACATGGCTGAGGTACCCAATTGCATGTAATGTTATTTACATTTTGACTCAGTATTTGGGCTTCGCAAGATGCCGTGGCTCCATGCAAGTTGCTGATAGTTGTAGAGGCGTGGCAGAAGTGGTTGTCCGCTGTCATAGTTGAACATTGCTGTAGATCAACCTCCTCCATCTGTATGTAGGTGTTCTTTGCGAAGTTAACTTCAATATACTGTGTTGTTGTCGCTATCACCTGACATTGGTCAGCAGTTTGGTGTCTTGGTATAGCTATATTGCGATACAATGTATACTCATCATCGCTTAGTAACGGGATATGTAGTTCAAATAGCAGGTAGGTACTGTTCGGTAATCCGGGCTTTGACATAAATAATTTTGTAAATATTTTTATTGTTATCTCCATTGCTGGTCTTGATAGGTAGTGTTAACCTTTTCGGTATAATACCCGCAATGTAGTTCATTTGTTCAGATAGTTGCTCTGATGTGAATAGGTTCATATCGAGGTGACCTCGATAGATATCTGTCAATGCATCTAGGAGCATTTGTTGGTTTCTTCTCAGTACTGCGAAAAGTAGGCTTGCAGTTAAGGCTCCAGCGTTGACGTCACTCATTGTTTTCATTATTTGAAACCGGTTTTCTATCAATGCCGTATTCTATTTGGTTTCGTTCATAAATTGCTGAATTCCATCCAGTTGCGTTTTTACGAAGTCTTCATTTTTCTTTATGACATTGTTTTCTGCCTCGATAATCAGTGTCTGATTTCTTATGAGCTGCAGTAAATATTGCTCGTTCGTTTTGATTTTTTGTATGTCTTGAGCGTATTTTTCGGCAAAATCGCTGTCAAGGACACCAAATAGGGCTCGTGCAAGGTTTCCAACGCCGTTGACATAGCCACGTCGCTTTCGCTGTCGATGTTGAGAACGTAGCAGTATGTTGTACTCGTTCAGCTGGCTCATTTCGAACTTCAATTGTTGAGTCGTAGCGTGACATGGTTCGTTAGGCATCGTATCACACATTTGTGCTAAACGATCCACAAATTTCTCCACCTTTGTTGTACTTTGCCAAAATGTTGTTAGGTTGTAGTACACTAGAAGCTTCCATTCGTCGTGAATTAGTTGGATATTTCCGACGGGGTCAAAATACACTGGTTGGTTTTCTGACAATTTTGTTATTTTGTAATGTGGCAGGGGTGTTGATAGCCCACTTGATAGCGTTGTGAACGCTACTAGCAACACCAAAAGCAAGCTATTTACTTTTTTCTTGGTTTTGATACCTTTGTTTTGCTTGCAGGGCTTCGTTTCCGGAATCACTGCCTTCATATGCCTCGTTTATAGGTAATGGGGCAAGTTTTGTTATTGGTCTTTTGAGGACTCCATTCTGTGCCTTGAGCGTGACCACTCGCACTAAGTTGTCACTGCCTGGATGCAGTTCCACTACGCGGCCCATTGCCCACCTGCTCGGAGGTAGATTGCTTTCTCTGATGAGGACAAGTTGGCCCTTTTGTATGTTCTCCTTAGCTTGCTGCCATTTGTTCCGGTTTTGTAATGAATGAAGGTATTCTTTAGACCAGCGTTCCCAATAGTGTCGACTCATGAGCTCAATGAGTTTCCAGTTATTTCTGATGTCTACTGCTTTCATTTCCTCAGGTTCGTTGAGTGGAAGTGTTAGCGTTGGACCCCCTGTGAGGAAATGACCAGGAGTGAGATAGTCCAGATCGTCCACATCTTCTGATAATGGACACAGTGGCCTGCTGTTCATGCACGCTTCGATTTGTGTCAGAAGTGTTGCAAATTGTTCGTAAGTAAGCTTCGTTTCTCCGATTACCCGTTTGAGGTGCGCTTTCATGGAACGTACAGCAGCTTCCCATAAGCCTCCTGCTGATGGCCAGGAAGGAGCGTTGAAGTGCCACTCTATTTGAAGGTTGTTGATCTCTCTAAAGAACTCTGAGGATAGCATTGTTTTGTATTGCTGGAACTCTTCCTGTAAGACTCTTGCGGCTCCGACGAAGTTGGTTCCGTTGTCGGAGTAGATGTGTTTTGGGGTTCCTTTTCTGGCGCACATTCTTTTTAATGCTGCGATGAATGTTTGCGTGGATAGGTCCGAAACAAGTTCAATATGTACTGCTTTTGTGCACATACATATGAATATGGCTATGTAACCTTTGCAGGTTTTTATCCCGCGGCCTTTGTTTATCTTCACATCCACATGACCTGTAAAATCAACGCCAGTGTGTGAAAACGGCCTCGATGGAGTGATCCTTTCTTTAGGAAGATTACCCATTAGTTGTTCAGATCTGTTAGTTGCGAATCGTCGGCATCGGATGCATTGTCGCAGTATCTTCTTGACGGTTCGATTACCGCTGATGATCCAATAGTTGTTTCTAGTGTAAGCGAGTGTTAATCTTGCTCCACCGTGTAAGGTTCGTTGATGTGCCTTTTCAACAATGAGTTGGGTCAATCTTCCCTCTCCTGGAACGAGGATGGGGTGCTTAGTCTCCACCGGCAACTTTGAGTGGTTAAGACGTCCTCCAACGCGTAAGACTCCAGTTGTGTCCAAAAATGGGTTTAATTTTAAAATGGTACTTCTGTTTGGAAGTTTCCCACATGTGTTGAGAGAATTAATTTCGTTTTTAAAGTAATTCTCTTGCACTGATTTGATAATCATACAAAATGCGTTGTTTATTTCATTCAAGTTCAGTGCACGGCACACGATTGACCTTGGTTTGTTTCGCAATGCATCAGCGAAACGTATCACTAAGGCGAGTATTCTTGTAATACGATCTATGTTGCTATGTCGCTCAAGTAATGAATGAATTAATTCATTTTTAATCGACATGGGTTCCGTACTATTAGCCGTGTAACAGTTTGTTAAGGAGCCCTCATTTGTGGTATAGGTTTCTTTTGAAGCAAGGGCTTGTGTTTCTTGCTCCTTAAGCCATTTAGGGCCTTCCCACCATAGTTTAAAGCTGACCAGTTTTTGCGGCGGGAGTCCTCTTGTGGCACAATCGGCGGGGTTTTCGTTTGTCTTTACGTAACCCCAGTTTATCGCAGGCACGACGTTTAATATTTGTCTGGTTCCATTGGTTATGTACTTTTCGTACTTAGTTTGACTTCCCTGAAGCCATGCTAGAACTACTTAAGAATCAGTCCAGCATGTAATCCTGAGATCGTTCTCTTCCAGGACCTTAGTTACCCTTTCTAGGAGTTTCGCTAGTAAAACTGCGGCGCATAGTTCCAATCTCGGTATAGTTGTTTTCTTTTTGAGTGGTGCCACCTTAGTTTTTGCTGCGAGTAATGTAGTTTCGTAAGCGCCGGTGGGTGACGTAGTTCGGCTGTAGATAACGCATGCGTAGGCTTTTTCGCTCGCGTCACAGAAGGCTTGCAACTCAATCGGTCGTTTGTTTTCGTTTTTTATCCATCTTGGTAAATTTACGTTATTTATGTTTGGAAGATCGGTTTTAATTTTTATCCATTCCTTTTCTATGGAATCTGGTACCTTTTCGTCCCAGCCAATGTTTTGATAGTTTTCACTCCACAATTTTTGAATTTTTGTTCAGTGTATGGTGCATTTTTGTTGTTGTTAGGCGCTTCGCTAATAAAATGGAATGTGTCGCTTGCGTCATTCCATGCAAGTCCGAGAGTTTTGCTGAACTCTTGTTGCTTGAAGTTAAATTCGTTATTGTTGCTTTTCTCCTTCGTCTGTAGTTCTTTGAGAATAGATGGTTCGTTCGTAGACCATTTCCGTAAAACAAAACCACCTTTTTTCAGGAGTTCGCTTAGCTCTTTTTGAAGTAGCTTTGTTTTTTCTATGGTATGGTGTCCCGTGATGGCGTCATCCATATAAAATTCGTGTAGTAGCGCCTTTTGGGCCAGAGGGAAAGCGTTTCCTTCATCTTTGGCCAGCTGTTGGAGAGTGCGCATCGCTATGAATGGAGCGACTTTGGTCCCTTAAGTTAGGGTACACAGCTGCATCTCTCGAAGTGGTTCTCTCATGGAGTCTCTCCAAATAATTTTTTGAAGGCATTGTTGATCTTGATGAATAAGGATTTGACGATACATTTTCTCAATGTCCGCTGTTAGAACATATTTATAGCTCCGCCATTTTATGATCAGAGATAAAATGTCCTTTTGAAGATTTTTCCCTTTTTCCATCAAATCGTTTAGACTGTACCCGGAGTCTGTTTTCATTGATGCGTTAAAAACAGCTCGTAGTTTGGTGGTTGTTGAGCTCTCCCTTATCACGCCGTGGTGCGGTAGAAAGGCTTGTACTCGACTTTCGAATTCTGTCACTGGTTTCATGTGACCTAATTCGATGTATTCTCGGATGAAGTCTTTGTATAGTTTAGCGAAGTGATCTTGTCTCCTCATTTTCTTTTCTAAATGAAGAAATTGTGCTGTGGCTTGAGGTTTTGAGTTTCCAATGTTTTGCTCGTAGTTAGCGTTCATCGGCATCTTCACCACATAACGCCCGTCGCTTAATCTCTTTGTTGTTTCTGTGTAATATTTTTCACAGTATTCGTTTTCCGATGTAGGTTAAGTTACTGAAGGAATGTCTTCTACCTCCCAAAATTTTGTTAGGTGGTCCAGCTCTGTTAGAGTAACTAGACAGTTAAAGTGCTTTGTTGCACCGCACAGTATCCAGCCCAACTTTGTTTGTTGCGCAACTGGCGAGTCATTATTTTGCTTGATAATTCCTTTTAAGATCACATCGGAGTAAACATCAGCTCCAAGCAGTAGATCGATGGGTCCAGAGATGTTGTAGGCTGGATCGGCCAACTTGATGTTATGCAGGTGTGTCCAGCTCTCTGTGTTAATTGTTGTGTTAGGCAGATTATTGACGAGTTTACTCATTACTAAAGCTTCGGTTTGGAATGTATAATCCGAGTGGATTGATTTACATTCCAATTTTATCATCCCTTTACTCCTGCCCATTATAGTACCAACACCAGTGACAGCAGCGTTCATTTTGTTTCGGCGTAAATTCAACCGTTGAGCTGTATTTTCTGTAATCAAGGTTACTTGAGAGCCTTGATCCAGTAACGCCCGAAGGAAGATGTAATCTCCTTCTTTGTTTTTGACCCTTAGTTGAAGAGTCGTTAAGAGGATCTCTTGTTCACCATTAATATGGTTCGATGTCCGCTCAGCGGCTACCGTTGGTGTGGTCGGCTTTGATCGTTGCCCTTTCAGATTATCATCATGAAGAAGGGTGTTGTGCTTGAAGTTACACGTGCGGCATTTTTTCGTTGACTTGCATTTATTTCCACCGTGACTATACAAGCAATTTTTGCACAAGTTCAAGTTACTTGTTGTTAGGTTTCGCGTTGCGACATCCATGTTCAAGAATGTTGGACATTGCCACAGCACGTGTTCATTTTTGCAAAGTGGACATTTTTTCAGCGATGCATGGAAGGTTTTTGTCCATTTTTCTGAATCTTTAATGTTTGATGATTTGTTGTTATTATAACTTTTCTGCTGGTTATTATTTGTTGAATAACCTTGTTTTCCTCCGTTCCTTTTAGTACAGGATGTTTCCAACATCATGAACTGCAATTCTAGGAACTCCATAAACTCTTCTAAATCTGGAAGCTCTCTGGAATGCTTCATGGTTTTTATGTAGTCACCGTGAGTGACGTCATCCAGTTTGGAAGATAGCAGGTACACGAGAAGGGGACCCCATACTGGAACATTAATGTCTATGTTCTCTAGGCCATTTAAACACTCTTTCGTCGTGTCGTGCAGCTTCTTCAAGTTGGTCGAGTTTGGTTTCTCGATAGATGGTTGGTTGAGAAGTGTTTCTAAATATGAAGTGAAGAGTAGTCGCTTGTTATCGTAGCGATGCTGGATAATATCCAGGCACGAATCATAATTCTCCGCGCTCACAGGAAGGTGCTTGATTATCCTTTCCGCTTCACCCTTCAATTTTGACTTTAGGAACTGCATTTTCTGCGTTTTGTTCAGCGTTGGGTTGTTGTGAATCATCTCAAAGAATAAATCTCTAAAAGAGATCCAATTGTTGTAAGTTCCGTTGAACTCCGGCAATTCCATACGCGGTGTTGTCTTTTCGTAATGGGATGACTCAAAGATTTTTCTGTTCAAATCTTCCTTTAGTTCGTCGTAGACTTTCTCCCAGTGGTCATATTTGGCTTCGTAGTCTTTATCGTTGCCATGCAGTAGGTAACTCAGTTCCCAGTGAATTTTGTCTATTGCTTCCCATTTTGATCGTAAAATATTTAGTTGATCTTGCAGTTGCCATTTCTCGTACATGCTGCTCATGTTGACCTTGGAGACCGCTCGCTTCAATGCGTTGAAGTTACACATTTGATTACGTAACAGTGTCGATAGATACTTGTCCGTTTCATCTTCCATTTGTTGGTGTACTCCAGTTGTATCAAATTGCGGTGTGCCGGGAGTTTCTGGTATATTCGGTTTTAGCATCCCCAACGCTCCAGATTCGTTTATCAACTTGTTTTGTAGTTGAATCATTGATTGCATTGTTTCTTCAAACATGCTTTTTGTTATGATGAAAATGTCCTTTTTGAAGTAGTCATGGTCTCTTTGGACAGTCTCATACTTCTTTAAGACATCGTGATTGGCTCGAAATTCATCCCATAAGGATTGTAAAGATTTGATGCGCTTTTTAAGGTATACTATGGTTTTTCTACTCACAGCATCCTTTTTATAATTAGCTTGGAGAGGTTTTTATATTCTCGTAGCTGTTTTGCTGCTTAGTTATAAGTTCAGCAAAACCGTTGTAGTCTTCTGTGGACATTGTTTATGCCTTGTGGCTGCTAGTGGTTGGTGCGTGAGTAGTGTAGACTCACAGGTTTCGAAGTAATCGCAGTGGACGTTATCCCCGCTGATTATTTCTTGTTTGTAGCAGTAGACGTAATCTCCGCTGAAGAAACCGCCGTGGACGTTATCCTCGCCGATCCTTGCTTGATATGTAGTTTGTAGCAGTAGACTTGATCTCCGCTGGTTCGTTCGTGGCAGAGCCTTAGTGTAGCTCACCCTCCTTTACGTTATGTGCAACGTCTCAATGCCACTGGTGAGACCCGCTTGTGGGAGGCCAGCAGCACCGATTTGCTAACGTAACTGGGATATACCACGCTAGGCACTCTGCTTGATGAGGAGTCACGATGATTGACACGATGTGGTTCCGTGGACCCTTGACATCCGGCTCGAAGGACCAAAAGATGTTGAGGTTTTCTCGTCGTTGCCGAGTAACCCGGTTGTTGTAGAAGTTAGTGTAACACCAAACCACTGTTATGTTCCAAATATTTAATAAGGACACAGTTTTAGGTTGTTGCTAGTAACCTGAGCCGCACTTAATGTTGATTGACGTAAACACGCAAATTAGCGAGTGTCGGTGTTTTAGTTACGACTGATTTACTTAATATTGTGCAGTACTTTATAGGCGTACTTTTGCTGTATGAGCATTATTGGCTCGTACATACTCTATAAAAGTTATTAAACCAACAAATATAATATGTAAGCTGGAGTGACGGCACCCCAGCTGCTCATGTCATATCTTCCGAACGAAAGAAGATATGATTATGCATTATAGCTTAAATTTTCAAATAAATAGACCTTGTAGTTTCCACATAGTAAACAAAAAAGTAGTTGCCGCGCCATAAAGATCAAATTGTTACTTCGGAAGAGGTACGGAGCGGCGCGGCGTTCCGTGCGCTATAAGTTGTCTTACCCTAAGAACTTTACATTCTTGACACAAACTGTCATGTATGTGTGTGTGTTTGTTCCAATGTGACATTCTACAGCTTCCTCCCGCGTCCTCGCGACTATCGCGATCTGTTTTGAGCTTCATGCTTCACCTCACTCCACGTCATAACGATGCTCGCCGCTTCTGCCAACACGTTGCGATGCCAGGTTTGACAGGGACGGCCACGCTTTCTTTTCGCTTGGGAAATACAGTCCAAAGCTTGCTTGGGGATGTGATCAGGACCTCTTTGGAGCGCGTGGCCAATCCATTTTAACTTGCGCTGCTTGATCTAGCGGTCGGCAGGTCTCTAGGCATTTCGCCAACAGCTCGACGTTGGTGATTGTCTCGGGCCTTTAAATTTCGAGAATGCGACGAAGACAACGGTTGTCGAACACTTGGATTTGGGGTGAGATGTCCTTTGTGACCTTCCATGTTTCGCACCCGTAGATCAGCATGTATTGTTTTTTTTTTTTGCGCCTACCTCTCCGCGCAAGGCGGAGTCTGCGTACTAAGAGGTTCCTCGGACAAAATCCGGATGGATAATGATGACGAATATAGATTTGACCTTGGACCCGATGATTTTGAGTGAAGGCACATAAGTAACTTAACATAAGTTATAACATCAGGCCTGTATTCCTCGAAGGGTTGGGCAGAGCACAATTATTATTATTTGATTTAGGTAATTTACCTATGATTGCAATATTTGTAAGTATGTGAGAACCATGTTCCTATTTATCAAGTGAAGGAATTTACCTGTTAGTGCTTGTAATACTTTATACCTATATGTGGTAAATTAGATGATTATATTCAAGATAAGAATGCTTGGAAACATGCTGGTCCTGCTCCATAGGCCTATCTTTGGTGTGGACAAAAATTTAAATGGTTAATTTGTATTATGTTCATAATTATAGTAACGCTTTATTTTTATCTTTTCTTCTCTTTTTGTTTAAAACATTTGACGCAGTGTGCGAGTCATTTTTTTTTTTTTGTTGTTTTGTTCTGTTGTTGATTAATTAGGTAATGTACCTATGTTTGCAATATTTGTAAGTACGTGAGAACCATGTTCCTATTTATCAAGTAAAGGAATTTACCTGTTAGTGCTTGTAATTCTCTCATACCTATATGTAGTATAGTAGTGCTGGGTACATCGTCCTCACTTATATGAATTTATTAATGTATGTACTTATATAAATATTGTATATATAACTTTTTTTTAAAAGAGTAGGTATGGAGTTTCTTGTGCGTTCTTCTCCATAACAAGCTACATTTCCGAATGCACGGTAGAATAATTTTTTATTAAATGTAAATTTTAACGTTCAAAAGTGCCGCATAATGGCCTACTTGAAATAAACACATTTGACTTTGACTTAGAGTGCTGGGTGCATCGTCCTCACGTACCTATATGAATTTATTAACGTATGTACTTATGTAAATATTGTAAAAAAACGTATTGTTTTAAAAGAGTAAGTATGGAATTTCTTGTGCGTTCTTCTCCATAACAAGCTACTTTTCCGAATGCATGGTAGAATCAATTTTTTATTTAATTACTCACTTTAGCGAGGTGCGTAATCTACTTTTCTTTCAACTACCAATCTACCTCTCATCTATTTCCATTTTTTTATACTTTTCTTGCAAAATATGAAGTACCTACCTATGAAAGTTTTACAATGGTACAAAATGCGGGGCATTTTTTTCACCTAATTAGTTTTATACGCCGATATTTTTACTCAGCCAGTACCTTTTTCGATATACTGCATATATTTTATATTAAACTTAATGGGAGACATTAAACCTCTGTGGTATTTATATCTAAACTAGCTGACCCCTGCGGCTTCGCTCCCGTCAACTGGCTACCTATCTACCTACCACTACCTACCTACCCTGCCTTCCTTACCTACTCTGCCTACCCTGGCTGCCCTGCCTACCTTATCCTGCCTACCCTGCCTAGCCTAACCTGCCTAGTCTAACCTGCCTACCCTCCCTACCCTACTGTTGAAGTATATCTGTGGTTACTGTCATGTAGTTTGTGTCTATGAATAAAGTCAGTTGTTGTCAAGATCTCGAGGTGTTCCATTAATTTATAACATGGTGGCAGCGGTTTTGCGATAAATTGCTATTTTACGTTGTTAAACTTCAATAACATTGACAATTGCGAGCATTGGCCGCATTGTATAACGTATGATATTGAATTTCCTTCATCTTTTGTATTACTTCATTAGATGTTATATTATTTAACTTACAAACTTCTGTAAAGTTAGAATAATAGTAGACCAAAATAAGATAATATTTTCTTCTATATTCAAATATATCTGAGCCTATTTTGTGCCACGGAAGGTCAGGTATTTCAATAGGAATCATAGGTTCTTTAGAGGGCGCGTTTGAGTGCTCCTGGTATGTGTGACATCGCTTTACAAACATTTCAATATCACGAGACATACCCGGCCAAAACATAACCTGTCTCGCGCGCCGCTTGCACCTATCTATGCCTAGATGGCCTTCAGGAAGGATAAGAGAAATAATTTATTTTGAACTTCTAATGTCAACTTACCTAAATAAATTAGTAAGCCTAATTTATGTACTTAAATAATTAAGTTATGTAATTTTTATAGATGAACTTTTATTTTATTATTAAATTTTATTATTTAGTTGTAGGGGAAGATGTTGTAGTATATCTGTGGTTACTGTCATGTAGTTTGTGTCTATGAATAAAGTCAGTTGTTGTCAAGATCTCGAGGTGTTCCATTAATTTATAACACCTACCTACTCTACTTAGTCTACCTTCTCTACCTTCTCTACCTACTCTACTTACTCTACCTACTCTTCTTACTCTACGTTCTCAACCTACTCTACTAACTCTACGTTCTCTACCTTTTCTACCTACTCTACTTACTCTACCGTCTCTACCAACTCTACCTACTTTATCTATTCTACCTACTCTACCTACCCTAACTACAGTACCTACTCTTCGGCTTTATAATATTAGTTTAGATAAAATATACAAAACAGTGCATTAAAGTAAAACAGTGCAACAATGAGATTTCAAATAACTTTTCTGCACTGTTTTGGTTCTAAGCAATAAATACGTACTTTGTGATCAGTTTTGTAGTGATTAATGATAACATTACTACGTAGTTGGAAGAAAAAGAATTTCGTATTATGAATTCAAGTGTAGTTATAGTTTGATTATTTGTATTTTTTTAACAGACTTCAAAAAGGAGGAGGTTCACAATTCGACTGTATTTTTTTTTTATGTGTTTCACCTCAAAACGTTTTTACTACGTAAACCGATTTTGTTGATTATTTTTTTATTTGAAAGCAGGTGCTTTTCACGTGATCCCATTTCAAGATCGAAGAACTTCGGCGGTATACAACAGAACTCTTTAATAAACTCTCGGGACTGCTGTTACGGTTTACGCCATTTCATAATAAAATCATTTTTACAATAAAATATAACCGACTTCCAAAAAAACATAACGATGTGGAAAATAACTTCAATTTCGGAAGTCGGTGTCGAAAAACAAAGAAACAAAAACAGGAAACCCGACTTTCGATATTGAAGTTATTTTTCGCTTTGTAGTATTTTTTTTGGCATTCGGTTGTATTTTTTTTGTTTGTATATAAGTTATAATGACTGGAAAACTATTTGTTGTCTGAAATCAACTAGCCATGAAGACATCGGTTCGACAGTATACTTCTTCTGCGCTTCGCTCTTGACAAAGCAGTTGTGGTCACTATGAATTTGGTCCAATCGCTCAGGTGTTGTTGTAACTTACGACCTTTCTCCACTGTAACGACAAACGACAACGACATTTTAAAATAATTTGACTATATAACATGATATTTTAGATTTATTATTTTGATTTAAATTTAATTATTGTGACTTGTATTCTATAATTAATATTTGCATGCCATTATCTAAGGCAAACGACGAGCTGTATTTTTTTAATTTTTAACATGCCTTACATATATATCAACAATTATTTGGTGTGTGTACTGTAAGGACTTACCATTTGAGAAGGCAACCTACTTGCCTATTAAAACACTGGCAATATTAATTTATTACTTGAAAGATGTATGAATTTCGAACAGAATAGCTGTAGATGTTTTTTGGTTAATTTTCAATGTGTCAGAATTGGATTGAAGCCGCCCAAAGGCAGGCGTATTGTAATATCTTACTAAATATATATAATATAAAGTTATTTTCCATGTTTAATTGCTGATCACCCTATCTACCCCCTGACTATGCATCGAAGAAACGACTATTTATATAATGAGCAAGTTTGTAGGTGCGAAACTTCCACCAGGCCCTAGAGATAAAATACAATAGATGAGGAATAGTTGTAACTGAATCCGACTTTGCTAACGGGGCATAGCCTTTGCAAAGGATGTCGAGTTGACATCATCGGTCCAGTTGATGACTGTTGTTTAAGAAAGTAAATATATTTATGATGTTAAGCCCTGGTGTAAGTTTGATGAGTAGAATTTAAATTCGATGCGATCCAGCCTTTCCTTCTCTGGCCTGATAAACGCACGAGATCGAAATATTGTATCATATCTGAATTTTTGAATTTAAACCCCATCCGGGTCGATGTGAGTTGACGCATCATTCTTATTAGTGTTAGGAGGACGCCTTGTACCTTTTTCAGAGGTTTTGGCCAAGGAGGTTCAAGCATGACTGCGTTGATTTGTTAGTGCGTATGTGCACGTCAGCTGAAGTTAAAAGCACATATCGGAGTATCCGGTAATTCGTTTGTCATGATTAAGCCTTCCCCTTTTAAGGGTCGTACCTCAATTGTACTTTGATTCCTCTGTTAGGTAAATGTTCGGGTTAGGATAAGGTAGGATTCATATATCCTTTCAAGACTTAGAATAGAAGCACCTCATATGATTCTGTGCGCCTATTCGTAGGGGCGTAGCTCATGTAAGGACTTACCATTTGAGAAGGCAACCTACTTGCCTATTAAAACACTGGCAATATTAATTTATTACTTGAAAGATGTATGAATTTCGAACAGAATAGCTGTAGATGTTTTTTGGTTAATTTTCAATGTGTCAGAATTGGATTGAAGCCGCCCAAAGGCAGGCGTATTGTAATATCTTACTAAATATATATAATATAAAGTTATTTTCCATGTTTAATTGCTGATCACCCTATCTACCCCCTTACAGTACTGTACTCATGTTTGAGCAACTAAATGATTACTTACTTAAGATGGTCAAGCGCATTAAGCGGCTTTCAGACTACGCTATAATATAATAAATGGTATATAGCTCATAGCATAACAATATCGCGCACCATACATTGTCATGGACACGTTCACACTACTATATACCAGGCCCCTCAGAAAGTATTGCGAAAAAAAGTTTTTATATATGGGAGACTGGCCAGTTATAATGTTTTTCGAAAATATGATTATTTATAAGTAAAAATAAGTAAGTTCCAATTTCAAAATTTCCCTCCACATTTTTTGCGAGTTAATTCAAAGTATTGTGTCTCACTGAAATATGGATCTGCGCCGGGAACATTTTAGAGCTATGATTTTATACGATTTCAAGTGTCGCCTGAAACCGGATGAATCGTACGATAGACTTCAAATGGCATTCATGGATGAAGGCCCTTCCAAGGCAACCGTGTATCGTTGGTATAACGAATTCAAGCGCGGTCGACCAACTTTGGGGGATGACGAAAGAAGCGGTCGCCCTTTGACGGCTGTTACCGAAGAAAACGTGCTAGCAGTGAAAAATTTAATCCAAGACAATAGGCGAATTACATATCAGGAGATTCAACACATATTGAAGATTGGATCGGGAAGCGTTCACGAGATTCTACACAGCCATCTTCGCGTGAGGAGGATAGTATCACGCTGGGTGCCGCACAACCTCACCGATGCTCAGAAGCAGGCCCGGGTGGAATGGTGCCGTGATATGCTTAACAAATTTGAAGCAGGCTCGTCTCGGCGTGTTTACGACATCGTTACAGGTGATGAGTCCTGGATTTATCAATACGACCCAGAAACCAAGCGCCAGTCGACTGTTTGGGTGTTTCAAAATGAGCCAACGCCTACCAAAGTGAAGCGATCTAGAAGCGGGGGTAAGATTTTGATCGCTAGCTTTTTTAATTTGACTGGCCACTTGGTATCAATTCCCTTACGGGATCAAAGAAGCATTAATGCCGAATGGTATACTACCAAATGTTTGCCAGAAGTTTTCTCTGTTATAAGCAACAAGCGACCAAACACAGGGCTCCGCGGGCTACTGCTCCACCACGACAATGCACCTGCGCACACCGCACTCAAAACGAGGGACTTCCTGGACAGCACGCCAGTCAAACTCCTGGGTCACCCTCCTTACAGCCCTGATCTAGCACCGTGTGACTTCTTTTTATTCCCAAAAATAAAAAATCAGCTCAAAGGGATACAATTTTCGTCGCCGGAAGATGCGCTGGCTGCGTTCGAGCAGGCTGTAAACGAGGTGTCTGCGGCGGACTGGAAAAAGTGTTTTGAAAACTGGTTTAGGCGCATGAATCTTTGTATAGAGGCTGGTGGAAAGTACTTTGAAAAGATTTAATAAAAATATATGTACGTATAGAACAATTTTTTTTAGTTTCGCAAAACTTTCTGAGTGTCCCACGTATTATTGGCTTACTATATCTACGCTATAAAATTGGTGCGATGCGCGAGTTCATGCTGTGCTTTCACGCGCCACCCTCTTCCTCCTCCCTTACCCCTAGTAGTCCCGCGAGCACTCTTCAAAGATCGCGGTCAACTGAGCTTGCTATATACTATAAATGCTTGCTATAATATCGCGTAATCTGACCGTCATGCTATATAGTATAGCATTAGGTCCTTCTTTGCTATACTATATAGCACAATAGTATAACGTAGTCTGAAAGCCGCTTTATTAGTTTGAATTAGTTTGATTAGTCCACCTCCGTCATCGTCCACTTTGCCCTGCACCACCAGGAGTATTTATTCGACTATAAACCTATTGTGAATTGATATCTATCATTTGAATAAGTTATCCATAGAAACAACACCTACCAGTCATTAATTGTTTACATTGATCTATTAAGCTATAGATAAAATACATTTGGTCGGCTGATAAACAGTGTGATTGTCCTACTAATCCCTAGCTCTCGCAATAACAACAACATGAATTGTTTTCTTATTCTGAATTAATTATTTCAATGAAAATTATACCAGACTGTTAGTGACATACTGCAGGGCTAGGTTCTCTCCTCAGACAGAAAAGGAACGAGCATTGATCTCTACGTTTGCTCAAGACGGGTTGGCTTACTTAGTACTTCAATCTCTATACAAAATAGCTTATGTGATATTCTGCCTGATGTGTATGCTATATTGTTGTATTTTTGCGTGAAAGAGATCCGTCTATCTACACAATATTTCGTGCTATAAATCCAAGCATTATAAATCCTGGTTTCCTCACGATGTTTTCCTTCTCAGATGGCAGTAATGTAAACGGGCAATGGCTCTTTTTATAGGGTTGCGTATTCGAAGGATCCAAACGGACCCTTTTTTTAGGGTTGCGTACTCGAAGGATCCAAACGGACCCTTTAGCTGTCACTCACGCGTACGTCCGACAGTCTGTCTGTCTGTCTGTCCGTCGTCTGTCACACAATTTTGTTTTACATCCCATTGACCTATGAACTTGGAATTTAATTATAATGTTTATTAAGTAGCAAATTACGTTTACCACAGCCGGGGGATTGGAAAGAAACCGAAATGATTGTAAAGTTTTAATTATTAAAGTTAATTACAATTAATTATCCTACAAATGCCCATTCCAAGTCGAGGTTGGAACATGGAATGGTTACAATAATTAAATAGACTAACTACAACTAACTAGCCTACGAGAATCCATCCTACTCGATGTAGGAATATGGAATGCCTCCTTCTTACAAGAAATGCTCTTAAATATTAGTTCGGCATTGATCGATTCCTTGACGCTGCAATAAACCTTGAAACCGATCTGGCCATGCAGATCGGTTTCAAGGTTTATTGCACCGTGAGTAACTTCGTATATTGATGCTCCGTACGTTTCCATGTCAGCGTATGGAACTACGTGTGTTGGCTTCACGGTAACTGTACTGTCATCAAGGTCTAAGAATACTTAGTGTCCGCATTTCAAAGTCAAAGTCAAAGTTGTTTATTTACATAAGGCAGGCGCTACATACGACGGCACAGGAACAGGACGCCAGTGAAGTGAGGAAGTGACCAGTCGTTCACCCACACTCATACTGTTAAGTTAGGTCTTATATAGTTCAGACTAAATTTAATAATGTATTTGTTTTAAGTGTTACGAGAGACTAATATAGTACGGTTTATATTATCGTTAATTAAATTGTTATTTCATTGGACCACCAGTATCCTAAAATTATTACGGATATTTTACTAATAAATACCAATATATTGATAAATCAGATTTTTCTTTGGTACGGAACCCTAAATGTGCGAAGTCCGACACGCGCACCGGGCTGGTTTTTATTTGTATATTTTGATAGGCTTATCGTCAGCCTAGAAGAAACCTATTCAGAAGACCCCCAGGTTGTAGATATCAGGATATTATTCAATTAAAATTAACAAAAGAAGAAAAAACAATCATCACAAAATTTGCTTTTACTAAAATAATATGAAATCTAAAATGTCTAAATTAAAGCTGTAGCCATGAACTAAATAGATAGGTACTTACCTAATGGAGTGCAATAAAGATTTCTTTAATTCCTCTATCATATACCAAATAAAACAAAATGCAAATAAATAACACTTTTACAATTCTAGATAGCAATACTAAACTGTGTTTTTACAACTTATTTTCATTTAATATAGGTACTTATCAGTATAGTACCTACATGACATAACCTACGTACCAGGGATGTTATGGATATGAAATTCCGGATCTGGATACAGATAAAGAATACAGATATTATATCAGTTTCGGATACGGTAATGAACATGATGTTTTTGCCGGACTATCCGTTAGTTTCGGATTTAAGAATTAACAAAAAAAAATAAACACTAATACTAGTTATGACTAAGCAATAATAATAAAACATGCAAGTGACGCACGCGTGTCTGCTAGGCCGGGGAGAAAACTGTCCAAACATGTCTCAATTAAACACCGCCCCTATCCGAAATTAGTCGAATCTTTCATATCGAGTTCGGTTACAGATACGGATAGATCTTTATTTCGGGTATCCGATAGTTTCGGTTATGGTTACGGAACTCCTTAACATCCCTACTACGTACCTAACTAGGTACTTTTGGATTGCAAAGCTGTCGGTCAGCCTGCCCCTAACCAATTTCTATGGGAAAGACCGGGCAAAAAACTCCATGAAAGATTTTTCATTTCTCGAGCCTAATGGCATTCCTATAATTGGCATAAACCTGGTTTTTAGAAACCGAATCTGTTTAGTTTGTTTTTAAATAGACGGCACATATTCAGCTTTAATTGGTACTATGGGTTGAGAAGGAACGTTCTTTTGGCTTACTGTTTTGCAGAACTGCCAACGATTTGCCAACCACCTTGTTCAAGGTTTGCCACTTTTCTTCCTAATGGCTCTCTCACTGCTGATAATCGTGACTTGACAACGGTCTTTCTATGCACGAGTATAGTACGGTATCTCGAGATGCTCTGTTAATTTGTCCTACCACTGTTTGGGGATTTGGTCTCTAGTGCTTTTGTTCTTTATTTTTCCAGTTACAATAAGACCTTCCATGTTGTTGGTATCTATCTGACTTGCCACTATAAAATTTAAAAAGAACTTCTATGCCTTAATCGCTTAGGTACACATTTTCCGTTCATCTTCACAGGCAGCCTTACGCTAACCAATACGTCAAACAGTCTTCCAAAATAGTGCTAATCATGTGTTTGACGTCATCTCAGCGACTCAGGCCAGCACCCGCGTGTCGCGTGGACCACAACGCATCATTGACACGATATCTGTCAGATAGCCGTCTTTAGTATCGCTTAGTTCCACTGCCGCTGTTGTTGGAGATATCGCGTGCTGATTGTAAGGCTGGGGGGAGAACGGCGGGGTACTTAGGTAATATTTATGTATTTTCATGCAGTTCTGTTCCACTGCAGGGCAAAGGCCTCCGCTTTCCTCCTGGTGACCAATCCTCTCGATAGGAATCAAGCTTGTCCCGCCATCATCGCTTGGGCCTGCCACGATATCAACTGAAATTTTCCAGGACTCACATTGGGTACAACAATTGGGTGTTGGGTGGTAGGGGCAAAGTAAATTTATTTTGCCCCAATTATAAAAAAAAATGTAAAACAATCTTCGGCCCAAATTTCGGCACAAAAACACGCGGGCGAAACAGGGGTTTCGCCCGCGTGAAAATGCAATTATCAAAAGGGAACTTGCTCTCGAGATAAAAAATACCCTATGTCCTTCTCAAAAGTTTAATTTATCTCTATAACAAAGTTAATCAAAATATTCTACGATTCAAGCGTGAAAAAATAACAAACAATAAGGCAGACTTTCTTTCGCATTAAGGCGCCGATTCCCTTCAGTAGCTGATTTTAAAATGAGAATCACGTCTAAACGGCTAGCCGTAATTTTTTGGAAAAAATATATGTTATATTTGACCATTTTCTTAATATTTTCATCTCAGCACATTTCGAGTTTTATTCGTATAACATAGTGTAATTAATTTGTAAAGTTATGTCTAAAACGGACAAAAACACGACAATCGCACCAAAACCGCTGGGCGTATTTTAATGAAATTGACACCATCTCAAAGACAATTTAATTATCTACATTTTGATCTGAAGATTTTTTTTTTAAAGTCATAGAATAAGAAGGAAAGTACAAAAAACTACTAAATTTTGGGTCGCGCGGGTGTGAAACAATTGCGCGTTTTGTTCCCTCAAGGTCGTTGGCGTTAGTCGTCGTCTTAATAATGATTGCCCATTTGCAAAGTCCACTTTCTGTTCAAAGTTATACGAATCCATTGAAAAAAAAGAGTGAGGAATTTGGAGTTACTGTTATTGGCCAATTTTGAAGTTGGAACATCATTCTAGTCAGCAAATCACCTAAATCTAACTGTGCTTCTTCTACTTATCCACATAGGGATGGCTTCATCTTAAACACATTGCGTAGTTCACACTATTGTTTGTTCACACATGTTATTACTGTGACGAAGAGCCATTAGCATGACATGTGACTGTATACTTTTACTGGCGTAACTTTTATAACAATCATAAAGTAGACCGTTTTGTAGTTAAATAAATTACGAGATAAATGCTGTAACTATGGCTTTTATTCTGTCATAAAAATAAACGCTTATTTGCACTCCGACCGGGCCTAAACGGCACCAAGTTGAGAGTAGTAGTTTCTGAAAACAGCTGCTGTGACAAATAGACTGACAGACAAATTCACACCTTATGTGTTCCTTTTTAACATACTGGTAGTACTTTAGGTGGAGACTACTCTCCTTATCTCACGGTGTCAAAACGTTCTATCGAGGTTTGTTGGGTCTGGTAGTTTCTCCTTCATAAGATTTTTTCTCATACTGATCTACCATGAGTAAGGAGACCTCTTTTGCCTTCCTGTAGGCTCAGAGCTGGCCCCAAGACGACGTTCTGATCTGTTCTTCTCATTAAGTGTCCGTACCACCTTTCCCTTTCTGATTATTGTCCTGTACTGAAGCTACTTTAAAGTACCACGGATATAGTCTTTGCGGACCATACCCATTCTCTTAACTCCCTCAGACCACCTCAACATTTTCATTTCTGCGGAGTGTAGGTTTACTATCTCAGTAGATAATAATAAAAATAAATAAGACCATAACTATTACTAATTAATGAATTTGCTACAGTTGTGATATTTTCACCCGTGCCAAGACGCGTGCGCAGATGTATTGACAAGCCAGCAACTCGCAATTAGTGACAAGACCCATTATCATAATCAGTATTAATATCTGAATTCGGTGACACGCTATCCATCGATCATATATATCATAATCTTAAAAATATATTATTATGTGCAAATTGGACCGTTTCTCAGTTGACAAGCGGGGCTGTGGCAGTGAGGATCTGCCCTTAGATATCGATATTTCCATATAATCTTCTGAGTGCAGTTAAAATGATAAACACACATTATTTCACATTTTATTGTCATTGTCATAAACATGGGACTTGTAATCGGATAAGGCAGGCTTTCGAGCTAATTGCTGTGTTTTAAGCAAATCCTCATAAAAATGTGCTGATATTTTTATATTGTGATACTAATTTTTACGTTAAATTAGCGGTAATTTTAAGTTAACTTGAAGTGTATGATTAAATGTGTTAAATGTTTAATGAGACTGAGTTGAAAGTGATCTTATAAGATGGAGAAGGGAAGGCTTTCACCGTTTTGGAAACAAGTGAGTACACAGTTTTTATAATTGTACGGGGATGTAAAACAACAATAAAATCAAATAAATTCCATTGCATTGACGTAGATTGCAGCAATAAAGGAAAGCCTGGAAAGGATATTAAAATAGTATACGGAAAAAATATTCAACAACAAAACAAAACATGAATAAGTTCTATAAACATTAATATTCAGAAATCCATCTTGACAAACCTCCTAGATGTGTCAGAAATCTGTCTTCTCTATTATGTTGTATAAATTCTTATTAAAACTTTGTGGCGTAGTGGTTGAGCGATCGGCTGCTGCCCTGCGTGTCACGGTTTCCATTCCCGCACAGGTCAAATATTTGTATAGTCTACAGATAGTTATTCCAGATCTGGGTGTCTTGTATATGTGAGTTTAAATGTTTGTAAACGCACCCACGACACAGGATGAAATTTCTAGTGTGGGGCAACGTTAAAAAAATCTGTAAGATTTAACTCTAATTACTTGTAATAGGCCAAGAGGGCCAGGGCCCGAGATGGCAACCATAACAAATTGACGTTTTTCAAGTTAGACAATACCTACTAATTTGTTCTCTAGCCGCTCCGTAACTTCTTGTCTATCACAAGAAAATCTAATCTATACGAGGCAGATAAAAAAATTTCGAGCTCGCTTCGCTCGCTCTTGCGTACTTGGGTGTGTCGATTTTCTGCATGATTCGCCAAGTAAATACTACATCGGTATGAATAGTAAAATAAAACAAACGTTTCCGAGTCGGGATGAATCTTTTCGAGCTCGCTTCGCTCTCGAACTATAATTGAATGGTTTTATAAATAAACATCAGTAACAAAGTGAAAAGTTCTCCCTACTAACTGAGTTCGCTCCCCAGTGTTTCGTGACGGCGGCAGTGGGCAGCAACATCATCGGGCACGGCTGCGTGATCGGCTACCCTGCTATCTTACTGCCGCAACTACTTGTACCCAACTCCGAGATACCCATGAGCAACACTGCGGCATCATGGCTAGGTAAAACTATTGAAATTAACCGAGGGTCATACTGAATTTCGACAGTGAAATTCGACACGGTCCCAATTTCGAAAAACAATAGCTCGACTACTCTTTGCTTCGACAGAACAGAAAATCTATTAATTGACTTTTCTTAATAAGTAGGTTTAATTAGTATACTCATCGGTAAACCAAATGTGAGAACTTTGTGGTCTCCATCGCCTACTCTCCACTCCATTTCATATTTTTGAAGGTGAGATACTAGGGCAAAACCAAAAAGAGAGTCGTTCTATTTCGCTACATCGTTCCAGTCTGGTTCACAATCTTTATCGTATTCCAACCATTTCTCATATATGTGGATGTCTGCTTCGATTCAAATATTCTCACTTACGAGTACTTATATACAATTACGTATTAATACGTATTCGTTCATTTGGGATTCCGGTGGATGCGAAACGCACAGGACCGATCAGTGTGGCGACGCTTCGGGGAGGCCTATGTCCAGCAGTGGACGTCTTTTGGCTGAAATGACGATGGTGACGATGACGTAAGTATTCATTAGTACCTAAATAGTAGGACCCATGGCGATGCTTTGTTGCCCTCTCTGAGGCCTTTGCAGAGGCATTATACTGTTCCTTCTTCGTAATAAAAATCACCATTTCCCTTACAGCATCTGTATTAGGAATAACCCAATTACTGGGCAGTTTTATCACGCCACCTATCATGGAGCGGTTTGGCAGAAGGATTGCTCATCTAGCGGTCACCATGCCAGTCCTCATCGGTTGGTTCATCACTATGATGGCCGCTAGCTATGAGGTAAGGACAAACACCATCGCTCATCATCATGTTATTTGGAGACGACGCAATACGCTTTTATCTTCAATTCCATCCTGTCAACCTCCGTCTCTGTCTCGCTATCTCTGACTCCTCACACATCCACATATTTGATATTATTTCCTCACACATCCATATTTTCTTTGGCCTCCCCTTTACACACTTATATTCACATGCTTTTCCAACATCCTCATCATGCTTTTCTGACACTGCCCTTACTTCCTCTAATTAATTTCACAAACACAACAGTAATAGCACAGCTGACTAACCATTTAACCAATCAACTTTCTTTCATCATATTAAGCCGAGAGACTATCTAAATCTTAGAAATAAAAAATCTTAATGTTTTATTCCAGCCCTTACTTATCGGGCGAATTCTCCAAGGCCTCTCTATCGGCATGCTCTCCCCTCTACGCTCAATCCTCATCGGGGAGTACGCCAGTCCCAAGAACAGAGGAGCATTCCTCACAACCGTCTCCCTGACACAGGCCTTCGGTATTCTTTTCGTCCACGTACTGGGATCCATCCTCAGTTGGCAGAAGACTGCGCTGGTCTGCGTGTTCTTTTCATTCTTCAGTCTGGTCATGACCTTATACTCTCCAGAGTCACCAAGCTGGCTTGTTGCCAGAGGAAAGTATGAAGAATGCCGAGAAGTCTTCCACTGGCTGCGAGGAGAAGGGGAAGATAGTGAACTGGAAGAAATGATACACGCACGGATGGTCTTTGAGAAGGCAAAAGAAGAACAGAAGCTTGGAAAGAAACCCAACCCCGTGAAGAATGCGATGGCTACGGTGCAGAAGCCAGAGTTCTACAAACCAATCATAATTATGATCCATGCTTACGTCATGGTACAGTTCGCTGGAGGCACCACCATGGCTGCTTACTCCACCACCATCATCACTTTAATCATGGGTCCTAACGTCAACCCACACTTCTGGATGATCTTCCTGGACACCCAGAGGTTTATCTCCAATACTGTAGCAGTTTTTCTCATCAACAAGATAAAGAGAAGAACCATGATGTTCCTAACTGGTGGACTGTGCGTCTTCAGTCAGCTTGCTATAGCTTCTTACACATATTTGAAGAAGGAAGGAATGTTGACTTATGACGCTGTGTGGATCCCAGCTCTGCTGATCAATCTGCAGTTCTTCACGGTAGCTACAGGCATGCTGCCGTTACCAAACGTGATTGGTGGAGAGGTGTTCCCTCTAGAATACAGAAGCATCGGAGGAAGCATCAGTTTAGCAACCATGTCGGCTTCCTTTTTCCTAGTTCTTAAAACTTTCTTAGGATTAGTTGAAAGTGTAGGCATTTACGGAACGTACTGTATATACGCGTGTCTTCTCACGTACTGTTTACTGGTGATCTCAGTTTTGCTCCCGGAGACGAAAGGAAAGACCTTGCAGCAGATTGAGGATGAGTTCAGAGGCAGACCTTTGGCTCCTCAGGAGATCGAAGAGCGGATGGTGTTCCAATCGTGTCCTGTTCTTACTTATAAGAGGAAGGCGTCTGCTCGGAGACTCAGTACTCCTTTACTACATTAGGTTACACACAATCAAGATAATCATCAATTGTTTTACGCTTTCACGATGATTTGGAGTGATATTATGTAGATAAGTTATCTACACTTGTAGAATTTTTATTGTAACGATAAGTTTTATGTAAGTGCACGCGAATGTGTGGTGTCCAACGTGTCATTGTGTTCATAAATATAAGATTAATAAGTTTGTATGATTTTTAATTTGAAAGACCCCCTGCGAATCTACAGGTGTTATTATACCTAATTAAATAATCAAAAATGTGACGCCCACAATCAAATTGTTTTAATCAGCTGATCATAAGATAGGGGCAAGCAAGGAAATTCCCTAATCTAACTTACACAACATCATGATGGTATTTTTCAAAGGGTTAATCAGAGGTGGGGCTGTAGTGCGCCAACGGGAGTGAGTCTACTGCCATCAACTTCACGGTCATGAACGTAACAATGGTCACGCAAACAGACTACCGAGCTCGTCAAGCTCTGCAATAGCGCTTATCACCACAAGACCAACAAGACTGATTCGAGCAATTGATAGCACCTCTGTTCTCGGAGGGAGTTAGAATATTTGCAATTCGAGATTAGGCACGCTCGAAGATTAGGTGGATGGACCGATCATCTAGTGAGGGGCGTGAGCGCCCGCTACATACGAGAAGCACAGGGGTTTACTCCCTATCTCCGTCAACGAAGTTACGGGCCCCATCCGAAAGTATTCAGAAACTTCATTATAAAGAGTGAAAAAACAAGTGTTAATTTCATTTATTCGGCAAGGTAAAAACACATCGGGAGTAGGTACAACTGTCAAATCGTGTTCTCATTCATTTTTAGTTCGGGCCCTGAACGAAACGTCCCTACGTAGGTAATAGGGAGTAGGAAAGGCTCGTACCATAGGCTGGTACTCCTGTTAAGTGTCCACTAGCGCGGATATGGTTAAATGAAATATGGAAAAATAAACGTGTTTCAAGCTTTATAAGTAGGCAACAACAACGATTTAAGCAGCAAGGTAAGTGAAGAGAAGAGCCACTTGTGACTAAACATAACATAACTGTGTATCCAACCTATCAAAACAACTAGTACTTACACATGGCACGTGTTACCTTATAATGATATCCAGTCAAACCCCGAAATATTTTAGTGTACCTATGGGCGGTTACGCACTACACGTTCATGCCCGTGATCCGTGTCCGTGATTTGAGTTCCGAGTTCAAAATGTTCTGAATTTTGACAGATTATCACTGAAAGAGTTTAGATGCAGTGCGTAAGCTTCCCTACAAGAAGTACTACAGCTACTTCGGAACCGAAATTTCACGGACACGGATCGGATGTAGTGCGTAAACGCCATAAGTTATTAATTCTTGGCAATTTCGTACTTATGTGGTTAGTAGTCAATTAATCTGCCTGGTCTTTGTTCGAATATGCTTCCAGTCTACCCCGATGCAGTTGAATATCAGATTTTTTTACATTGAACCATTGCTTTTCTTACCTCTACAATCGGTTATCTACTTGGAAACACGATATAGATACCATACCAAGACTGGTGATCAGATGTTCGAGATTCAGACTACAGGCAACTAAGCAAAAATAATAAGGTACCTATGCTTATAATATAAAACTGGGTTCACCACGATACAGCATCCAGTGGGGTTCGAGTTTGAACTCACGACCTCTCGCTTGCCAATTCATCATCCTAACCGTTGAGCCATAGCCGCTCCTTTCAGAATGATATTCTTATCTAAATCTAGGTGCCCTGCCCACACAGCTTTGTGTTGTCAATAGTTTCCGATCATTTACCTACTTGTTTAGCAAATCATCAAAGTCAACAAGACAAAGGAGAGCAGTAATCTTATCATTGATAACAGCTGTTCTAGTATCAGATAAGCGATTTGCAATCGATTGACACGTATAAGTGTGTACTTTACTTGTTGTGCGACTAAAATACCAGGCCCCTCAGAAAGTATTGCGAAAAAAAGTTTTTATATATGGGAGACTGGCCAGTTATAATGTTTTTCGAAAATATGATTATTTATAAGTAAAAATAAGTAAGTTCCAATTTCAAAATTTCCCTCCACATTTTTTGCGAGTTAATTCAAAGTATTGTGTCTCACTGAAATATGGATCTGCGCCGGGAACATTTTAGAGCTATGATTTTATACGATTTCAAGTGTCGCCTGAAACCGGATGAATCGTACGATAGACTTCAAATGGCATTCATGGATGAAGGCCCTTCCAAGGCAACCGTGTATCGTTGGTATAACGAATTCAAGCGCGGTCGACCAACTTTGGGGGATGACGAAAGAAGCGGTCGCCCTTTGACGGCTGTTACCGAAGAAAACGTGCTAGCAGTGAAAAATTTAATCCAAGACAATAGGCGAATTACATATCAGGAGATTCAACACATATTGAAGATTGGATCGGGAAGCGTTCACGAGATTCTACACAGCCATCTTCGCGTGAGGAGGATAGTATCACGCTGGGTGCCGCACAACCTCACCGATGCTCAGAAGCAGGCCCGGGTGGAATGGTGCCGTGATATGCTTAACAAATTTGAAGCAGGCTCGTCTCGGCGTGTTTACGACATCGTTACAGGTGATGAGTCCTGGATTTATCAATACGACCCAGAAACCAAGCGCCAGTCGACTGTTTGGGTGTTTCAAAATGAGCCAACGCCTACCAAAGTGAAGCGATCTAGAAGCGGGGGTAAGATTTTGATCGCTAGCTTTTTTAATTTGACTGGCCACTTGGTATCAATTCCCTTACGGGATCAAAGAAGCATTAATGCCGAATGGTATACTACCAAATGTTTGCCAGAAGTTTTCTCTGTTATAAGCAACAAGCGACCAAACACAGGGCTCCGCGGGCTACTGCTCCACCACGACAATGCACCTGCGCACACCGCACTCAAAACGAGGGACTTCCTGGACAGCACGCCAGTCAAACTCCTGGGTCACCCTCCTTACAGCCCTGATCTAGCACCGTGTGACTTCTTTTTATTCCCAAAAATAAAAAATCAGCTCAAAGGGATACAATTTTCGTCGCCGGAAGATGCGCTGGCTGCGTTCGAGCAGGCTGTAAACGAGGTGTCTGCGGCGGACTGGAAAAAGTGTTTTGAAAACTGGTTTAGGCGCATGAATCTTTGTATAGAGGCTGGTGGAAAGTACTTTGAAAAGATTTAATAAAAATATATGTACGTATAGAACAATTTTTTTTAGTTTCGCAAAACTTTCTGAGTGTCCCACGTAGATGATATCGGCGTTTAATATATTATTGATATTGCAAGTTTTCCTCCTGTTTGTTTCAGTACCTGATTCTGTAGATATCTTAAATGTTGACGTGTAATGATATCTACGTAAATATTTTGACAACTCTTCTCAATTCTCATACGATCTACCTACTACGAAACTTGACTTTTATATTGTTTAAAACAAGGGTCTCCTGGGCTCGCTTGTTCCATCGTAGATCGTTCATCCATGACTTTCCAGCAGGCGAGGGTGCCAAAACGGGGGGGTGACAATGGGCTCATCAGGGGGTGACAATACGCTCTTAGAGTAAGGTTATTTTGAGGATGTGTAAGGGACAGATATATATGACTTGTATACATCTGCCCCTTTTTTACGGTTGAACTATGATAGTTTTGACACGTCAGGGGGGCAGGAATAAAGTAAAAAAATCATCATCATAATATCAGACCCGAATAACTCGCTGAGTATACGAACCGAGTTATGGTAATGTGTTCACCGACGCCTATAGTCGTCTTATGACACGGTTGGCGCAGTGTTTGAGCGATCGGTTGCTGCGCTGCATGTCGCGGGTTCGATTACCGCACGGAACAAATATTTGTATGGCCTACAGATAGTTGTTCTGGATCTGGGCGTTTGTGTATTTATTATTTTTTTATTTATTTATTATATACTTTATTGTACACCACAAAACATACAGGAAAAACATTTACAAAAACAAGTGTACAATGGGCGGTCTTATCGCACAGGGCAATCTCTTACAGACAACCTTTGGATGGACTGAACAATAGGAGATGAATTTAGGGCTGTCAGTGTACCAAATATCATAAATAATATTACTTACACATAATAAAATAAAATACATATATACAAATACTACATAATACACTAATAAATATATGACAGAGAAAGGAGAAGAATACAAATTATAGTGAAAGGTAATGCTCCTTAACCATTTTCTTGAATGTTAGCAGTGTTTGAGCACGTCTTATCTCAATAGGTAATGCATTCCACAACCGAGCAGCTTGAATCGTAAAAGATTTGTCAAAGAAGGAAGTGTATGTGAGTTTAAATGTTTGTAAACGCCACCACGATACAGGAGTAATTCCTAGTGCGGGGCAAAGTTTTTTAGCTGTCTATATCGTAGCTCCGCGGAAAGACCTCTGGCCTACCCTAATAAAATACCTAATTTAAGCAGCACTCAGCATTATTCGTGAAATGACTGTGCTCTCTTATGACGTCACAATAGTCCTGCCTACCGGCACGTAACCGCAGTGGTACAACAATGGTAGCTGTAGCGTTATCTTCAACGCATTAGCGGATAATAATGCTTATTGAATTAATTGATATAGCATAATGATGATCGATCAATTAGTATTTTAAAACCACTTACCAAAAAGGAGAAAGTTCTATGTGGGTTGAGTCAAGGGAGTAATATCGGGCCATTGGAATTGATATTGATAGACAACGATCTACCTACAGTAGTCAGAGCCGAAGTGTCTGCTGTTTGCTGATGGCTTAAAGTTATTTTTAGCTGTTAAAGACGAGGCAGTTTGTAATCGGCTCCAGCCAGACATTAACAGTGTAGTCCAATGGAGCAAAACTAATAAACTTAATTTTAATGTTAACAAGTGCTTTGATGAGTTACAGCCGTGCGCGTGCTCCATTGCATTATCAGTACGAGACGGACACGGAAGTAATGCCGCGCGTCACACAGGTGCGGGACCTGGGCCTGCAGTCTCGACATAGCTAACGATCGTTACGTTAACTAACATTCGTTAACTCTTACCACGAAATAGTAAGTACCAGGCCCCTCAGAAAGTATTGCGAAAAAAAGTTTTTATATATGGGAGACTGGCCAGTTATAATGTTTTTCGAAAATATGATTATTTATAAGTAAAAATAAGTAAGTTCCAATTTCAAAATTTCCCTCCACATTTTTTGCGAGTTAATTCAAAGTATTGTGTCTCACTGAAATATGGATCTGCGCCGGGAACATTTTAGAGCTATGATTTTATACGATTTCAAGTGTCGCCTGAAACCGGATGAATCGTACGATAGACTTCAAATGGCATTCATGGATGAAGGCCCTTCCAAGGCAACCGTGTATCGTTGGTATAACGAATTCAAGCGCGGTCGACCAACTTTGGGGGATGACGAAAGAAGCGGTCGCCCTTTGACGGCTGTTACCGAAGAAAACGTGCTAGCAGTGAAAAATTTAATCCAAGACAATAGGCGAATTACATATCAGGAGATTCAACACATATTGAAGATTGGATCGGGAAGCGTTCACGAGATTCTACACAGCCATCTTCGCGTGAGGAGGATAGTATCACGCTGGGTGCCGCACAACCTCACCGATGCTCAGAAGCAGGCCCGGGTGGAATGGTGCCGTGATATGCTTAACAAATTTGAAGCAGGCTCGTCTCGGCGTGTTTACGACATCGTTACAGGTGATGAGTCCTGGATTTATCAATACGACCCAGAAACCAAGCGCCAGTCGACTGTTTGGGTGTTTCAAAATGAGCCAACGCCTACCAAAGTGAAGCGATCTAGAAGCGGGGGTAAGATTTTGATCGCTAGCTTTTTTAATTTGACTGGCCACTTGGTATCAATTCCCTTACGGGATCAAAGAAGCATTAATGCCGAATGGTATACTACCAAATGTTTGCCAGAAGTTTTCTCTGTTATAAGCAACAAGCGACCAAACACAGGGCTCCGCGGGCTACTGCTCCACCACGACAATGCACCTGCGCACACCGCACTCAAAACGAGGGACTTCCTGGACAGCACGCCAGTCAAACTCCTGGGTCACCCTCCTTACAGCCCTGATCTAGCACCGTGTGACTTCTTTTTATTCCCAAAAATAAAAAATCAGCTCAAAGGGATACAATTTTCGTCGCCGGAAGATGCGCTGGCTGCGTTCGAGCAGGCTGTAAACGAGGTGTCTGCGGCGGACTGGAAAAAGTGTTTTGAAAACTGGTTTAGGCGCATGAATCTTTGTATAGAGGCTGGTGGAAAGTACTTTGAAAAGATTTAATAAAAATATATGTACGTATAGAACAATTTTTTTTAGTTTCGCAAAACTTTCTGAGTGTCCCACGTATACAGAAGGGCCACTCCCGCCGTTTGGAAAATTGACAGCTAAACTTGACAGATTCACTAGGGTTGTAGTGTTCGTGATATTAAATGGATATTTGATGCCCTGTCTACCCTCTAAGGCATGTAAGCATGATATGATGTATGTTTAGACGAATCTATGTATTTATGTTTGTAACTTGGGCAACCTACCCTTTTTTTTTAATTCGGAATCAATATAGTAGCAACCCCAGTGAATCTGTCAAGTTTAGCTGTCAATTTTCCAAACGGCGGGAGTGGCCCTTCTGTATACTTACTATTTTGTGGTAAGAGTTAACGAATGTTAGTTAACGTAACGATCGTTAGGTATGTCGAGACTGCAGGCCCTGGGCCTGCAGTCTCGACATAGCTAACGATCATGGCATAAGGCATGTAAGCATGATATGATGTATGTTTAGACGAATCTATGTATTTATGTTTGTAACTTGGGCAACCGACCCTTTTTTTTTAAATTTCCAAACGGCGGGAGTGGCCCTTCTGTATACTTACTATTTTGTGGTAAGAGTTAACGAATGTTACTTAACGTAACGATCGTTAGCTATGTCGAGACTGCAGTCCCTGGGCGTGCAGATGGTGCCGGAGTTGACGTTCCGCAAACATATAGTTGAGAAATCTTTCAGAAATCTCGGTTTCATTTTGAGACAGTGTAAGGATCTTAGCGATACGGCGGCTGTGAAAGTTTTGTATAATGCACTGGTACGGGGCCACCTGGAAACAAGTGCTATTATTTGGAATCATCATGAGTGAAAGTACAGCCTCATGTTGGAAAAATACAAAACAAGTTTGCGAGGTTTCTGTACTTGAAAGAATATGGGGTTTACCCTTTTTATCCCCTCATGTACCAGAGTCTTTTCGTCCTGGGCATGGTTGGATATACCAGGCTGGCAGTAAGAAGAGATGTTGCGCTGGTCAAGAATGTTGCTAGCGTACTGCTAGGTTTGTTGCACCACCCAGAGGTGCTGGCGGCGGCGGCGCTGCGGCTGTGCGCGCCGGACGGGTGCGTGGGTGCACGCCGCCGCCCAGCTCTGTTAGACGTACCGTTGGCTAGGACTAACTTACTTAAGTTTACCCCTATGACGCGAGTCATACGTTTGACAAACGCTGTAAAGTTATCGGAAGATATATTTTGCCCAAAGTCCATAAACGTATTTCTTACTACTAGACTGTGCACCAAAAATGTTTGTTTAGCTAAAATGAAATCTATTATTATACGCCCAGGTTAGCTATTTCCTTATAAGCGGAAGCTAACCAAAAGCGGTCCTGGCGAGAGGGTTCCCGCTGGTAGTGTGTCCTTGTCTGACATCTTGCTAGCTCAACTAATCATTGGATTTGGTAGAAATGGTAGAAAATTTTATATTTTCATTTTTATGTTATACCAAAACGAACGAATAATAAAAAATATTTAAACACGTTTCAAAGTCTATGAAACTTTGAAACGTATTTAAATATTTTTACAGTTCCTATAATTAATCAATTCATTGTATTTAAAAAAATAATTCATTAATACTGAGTAATAGTACTTTTAAATGTTTGGGCCTGGTAATACTAAATGTAAGACCACTAGGTTTGCGGCGTTTTTGGCGGGTTTTGTTCGAGTAAAATTCAGCGGCTGTTAATATTATTCGCAAATTGATTCCTAGTGGAATGAAATTGGTGTAGTTTTTTTATCTCAACTGTCTACTCAACTGGACAATATGTGAAATCATTGAGATCCTTTGGGGTATTACAAAGCATCGTCTGAAGACTGCAGGATCATCTAACGCCTCTCCTTCATGAGCTTGAGAGTAAGATCAGAGAGTTTTTTTTCCTATCTATACGATGGGTCTTGAAGAATAAAACTTATGCAGACTTGGGATTTGAGGATTATCGAGTCCTCCCCCTCTCTTCGAACTTATAATACACCCTATAATACACCATCGTAAACTGCTCAATTCCTCTTCGAGTTCGGTGATCTTATCGTCGGTCCAGAGTCCGAAGTGTGCGCGTGTTGTACGTTGCCAGGTCTGTCGTCGGTATTTGTTGGAATAGCCGGATCTCGTCCGGGATTATTTGCACCCCTTGCCATACCGTAACCTCGACAGCTACCGTAGTCGAGGTTAGGCAGGATGCCGGGCACTAGGGGCTATGTTTTATGCGCTATTCATGGGGAGTGTTTTGCAGCTCTGCTGCCCATTCTCTGGTTTGTCCCTTAGTCGCCTCTTACGACACCAATGGAAAAACATGGGATGTTGAAATTCTTTACGCCCGACACCATACGGTAAGTGACGTAGATTACAAAAAATATACACACATTTTTTTTTTTCTATGATTTTGGTAGGTTTAGGTAGCGTAGTTAGGTAGCATAAATACATATATCGGGATACTTACACTATTGTTTTTACAACCAATTTGTCCCATGTTATGTTTGGTCATGGTCACCTCATTAGAAAGAGACACACTACCAACGGGAGCTCTCTCACTCGGACCGGTTTTTGCGCCATAGTGCACAGTCTAGTAGTAAGAAGTATAAGGTCTTTGATTTTGCCAAAACCTGCTGATATTTGTCAAAGTAGCGCAAAAACGAATTGAAAAAGTCTGACCATTTAAATAATGATTAATGTCTTATTGTAACGATTGATGTATTGTATTTTATTGTTATAAATATGTATGTATATATACCCCATATACATCGCCTTGGAAGTTTCTGTAAAAGTTGTTGTAATAATTAATGAGTAAATTAATAAATAATAAAATGTACGACTTTGTTTTTTTATGTATGTTTACCGATATCTCCGTCAATTGAAAATTCTTTTTCCTTTTTGAAATTGTATTTTTCGAAATTGGTCCCATTTTAATTTGGTCACAGATAATATAATACTAGCATACAGATGCCTCATCCCACAGAACAGAAAAAACGCCCTCCCTCATCCCATACAAAAACACCGTGCCGACGTAACTAGCGTTTTTCATCTGCTTAATCTTGTTATTTTTGTGAGTACATCAATCGCGTTCGAACCCGTTTCACGGCAATAGATGGTGTTAGTAGCGCCTTGCAAGTAAAAGGGTTTACGAGGTTCGTGAATATTTTTTTCTTTAAATACAGTGAAGGTTCGTTTTATAGTATTTTTTTGCACGTTGTTACAGTTTTTTTGCACCGATATGTGTTAAAATGCAAATTTTAACAATCGAGTTGAATGCCTCAGAAATTTAAAAATGCGCCATCTATGGCATCAATTTTAAATGATCCGTTCAAATAATCTTTGAAATGTGAATGAAGAGCCCAATATTCCATAATTTTGTACTTAGGAGAGTTAATTAAACAAGAACATACAATGTTTATGTTCAATTCCAGATAATGTTAATTTTAAACACAATTCTATTGAATTGTGTGTACATGTCGCGTCATCTAGTAAGATTTATTTGAACCAAATATTTTTTCTTAGCAATGAGACACCGTTTTTGAGATTTGGTGAAGAACTGATAAAGAACTTCGGAGATATACAACAGAACTCTTCAATAAATAACGGCCACCAAATCATTCAGGATGCTGCAATCGCATGTCTGTTTATTATTTATACCATTTCATAACATAACATCACGCCAGTACGCTCAAAAGGGGTACGCAGATATGAGAGATCTGCGTACCCATTCACCGGTTATGTTTAAGTTTCATGTTATTCGGGTAATCTATTCTGGCTTTATAGGTACCTACTTTATTATACAACTTGCCTATTTTTAGGTAGGTAGGTTATAGGTAACTTTCTAAACAATTTGCCTAGTAGGTACAACTAAAAAGTGAAAAATAAAAAAAACTACCGACTTCCAAATAAAACTACAAACTGAAAAATAGGTAACCTTATTTTTGAAGTCGGTGTCTTTCGTAGGTACCAATTATTATTATTACTAGCTGGCCCCGCGGCTTCGCTCCAGTCAACTGGCTACCTACCTACCATAACTACCCTACCCTACCTAGCAAGTAGCTCATCTTGAACTTTAAAACGACTACGTAATTAATGCTCTCAATGGGACTGCGCCCAAAATAGCCACGCTTTCTGACTACGAGTTTGTAATTAGTTATTGGGCAGTAAGGCAGCATGCTGAAAAATTGAACTCACGCTAAAATTCTCTGCAGGCAATCGTAGACGGTATGGACAGTAATTGCTGGAGACGAAGTGGGGCTGTTATTGGTGTGACAATAAAAGATATGCAGATACATAGCTACATGCTATATAGTAAATTTTATTTTATTTTAGTAAATGATAAATGATTTTATTTCTGTAAGTTGGTTTGTACAAACTCTTTTACATGTCGATCATATTTTTTTAAACTAGATGTGGTCGGCGTTTCCTATCTGACTACTCTGAGAAGAAAGGCCGAAACAAACTCAGAGGTCACAGTCTCTTTTAAAGTCCTGACAAAATCTTGGTTATATCATGTGAAGACCATGTAGACAGATGTCTGAAATGGTCTTTTGAGGAAAGAACCAGCCAGATTGAGTGGACCTGTCCAGTCAGTGCACGAATTTGTCAATAACCGAGCAGCTCAACTCAGAATTTAAGGAGCTCAACGATTCGACGAACAATACCAAAGAAAGGACATTCGGGTAGGCCGCATAAACTACTCAAACTGCCAGACCATGAGTAAAAACTAACTAAGATAAAATAAAAAAATCCACATAGTCTTCACATTCACAATTGTTAGCTCGTGGGTGAAATTATGAGTGGACTGTATAAAAAGGCGGTTGGTTTTTAAAGCCGTTATATTTTAATTACATTAAACTGTTCCGGACAAACAATTGAAATTAGGAAGAGGTGTCGACTGTCGCGGTGGAGTCCGTGGTAGCGAGTAGCGGTGTAGCTGATATACCAGGCCCCTCAGAAAGTATTGCGAAAAAAAGTTTTTATATATGGGAGACTGGCCAGTTATAATGTTTTTCGAAAATATGATTATTTATAAGTAAAAATAAGTAAGTTCCAATTTCAAAATTTCCCTCCACATTTTTTGCGAGTTAATTCAAAGTATTGTGTCTCACTGAAATATGGATCTGCGCCGGGAACATTTTAGAGCTATGATTTTATACGATTTCAAGTGTCGCCTGAAACCGGATGAATCGTACGATAGACTTCAAATGGCATTCATGGATGAAGGCCCTTCCAAGGCAACCGTGTATCGTTGGTATAACGAATTCAAGCGCGGTCGACCAACTTTGGGGGATGACGAAAGAAGCGGTCGCCCTTTGACGGCTGTTACCGAAGAAAACGTGCTAGCAGTGAAAAATTTAATCCAAGACAATAGGCGAATTACATATCAGGAGATTCAACACATATTGAAGATTGGATCGGGAAGCGTTCACGAGATTCTACACAGCCATCTTCGCGTGAGGAGGATAGTATCACGCTGGGTGCCGCACAACCTCACCGATGCTCAGAAGCAGGCCCGGGTGGAATGGTGCCGTGATATGCTTAACAAATTTGAAGCAGGCTCGTCTCGGCGTGTTTACGACATCGTTACAGGTGATGAGTCCTGGATTTATCAATACGACCCAGAAACCAAGCGCCAGTCGACTGTTTGGGTGTTTCAAAATGAGCCAACGCCTACCAAAGTGAAGCGATCTAGAAGCGGGGGTAAGATTTTGATCGCTAGCTTTTTTAATTTGACTGGCCACTTGGTATCAATTCCCTTACGGGATCAAAGAAGCATTAATGCCGAATGGTATACTACCAAATGTTTGCCAGAAGTTTTCTCTGTTATAAGCAACAAGCGACCAAACACAGGGCTCCGCGGGCTACTGCTCCACCACGACAATGCACCTGCGCACACCGCACTCAAAACGAGGGACTTCCTGGACAGCACGCCAGTCAAACTCCTGGGTCACCCTCCTTACAGCCCTGATCTAGCACCGTGTGACTTCTTTTTATTCCCAAAAATAAAAAATCAGCTCAAAGGGATACAATTTTCGTCGCCGGAAGATGCGCTGGCTGCGTTCGAGCAGGCTGTAAACGAGGTGTCTGCGGCGGACTGGAAAAAGTGTTTTGAAAACTGGTTTAGGCGCATGAATCTTTGTATAGAGGCTGGTGGAAAGTACTTTGAAAAGATTTAATAAAAATATATGTACGTATAGAACAATTTTTTTTAGTTTCGCAAAACTTTCTGAGTGTCCCACGTATTAGTATTAGTTAAGAGATTAGTAATATTGAAGGGATTCGTGTATTAGAATCCGGCGAGCTATGATATGCTAATATTTCATATACACCTAATCTCTGTAATGACCAACCAAAATAAATCGTCTAATAACATTCGGAATAGTTCGGATTCACTCGGTTGGCGCCCGCCGGATTCATGAAGGTTGTAGTATTATAATAATATTATCTGTGGTGAAGGGAACATGATGTTATTCATTCAAATATTTGCGTACGGATGAGTGAGATGGATAATTTAACCATCGACGTATTTCTCGCTCTCGTCGTCTCCGTAACTGAGGCTCTGAGAGCGGTGGTATCACCGAGATCCTATTTGAGTAGTGTTAAGGTACAAATTAGAGTGACATCGCATCCCAGCGAGGTGAAATATCAGTTTTCAACTATATCAGATACAGTCAATACAATTTGTTTGTCTACAAAACATTTGTTATAAAAATCATAATTAACATGTTATTATTCCAGAATTTAGTATTACACGTTGGTTTTGAACAGATTATTTGACTGATTATTAGGTATTGTATTGATGTGTTTTTAAAACGAATATCGCGGAATTAAAAAGGGAAAACTTTTAAAATACATAAATAATACCCTTTTTATACCCCTGCACACATTAATGCTGTTTTTTAATTACGGTGATGTTACAAAAATGTTTAAGTATATTTTGTTCGATAAGAATCTAAGATAACAAAGGATTACTTAAAGCTTTTAATTTCAAACAAATATTTATTTGACTCTTGTTTCTGTGTTTATGTTCCTACTCTTGAGTTCATTTTATAGAGTTTTAATACCTACACAAGATTTTTGATAAAATAGTTTAAACGATTCAAAAAAAGAAAACAAGAAAACAATACTACGAGAAGTCAAAGTCAATTGAGCAGGAATACAGTAGATGAGTGATACGCCTGCCAAGTCTAATATTAGTGAAACTTAAAATATCACTAATACTGATATATTAGTTACAATATTATAATATTGCCAGGCGAATATATTAGTATTACCTAATCTTGAGAAATATCGGTATTAACCCATCTCTAGTAGCGAGTGTTGATGTTCGCCCGGTTCGCCGAGCCGCGCCACGTCGCCGCCGCGCTGTGCACCCACACACCGATGCCGTGTGGGTCACGCAGATGTGTGTGCACCGTAGACGGCGCGCTCCGGCCGCCCGAAGTGTTGGGTAGAATTCCCAACAACAATAATAAAAAACTTAATTTAAAAAATCAAAAAACCCGACTGCTTCAAAAGCGAACTAAAAAGTCGTAAACAAGGAAAAAATCATGCTGTGCAGTCGGAGGATACATATTCGCCGGCTGGCTGACCAAAATCTGGTGTATCCTCCGCCTGCACAGCATGATTTTTTCCTTGTTTACGACTTTTTAGTTCGCTTTTGAAGCAGTCGGGTTTTTTGATTTTTTAAATTAAGTTTTTTTATTTATAACTTTTTAGTTAGTTTTTTCGAATTAGATACATTTAAACATATAAGTGTTATATATTTTTGAAATCACCTCTTAAAACCCTTTATTTTGATACCCCACACGATGGGTTTGGAAGAAAAAAAAAATTTGGGCCCCCACAATATGGCACCCAAAATCCACCATTTTTCTATTATCCAATTTTAATGTAGCCTATGACACTCGCAGGGTTAAGACGCATCGATTGACGTACGAATCATCAAAATCGGCCAACGCGTTTGGTCTCTGGAACGCCACATAGGAACAAACATACATACATACATACATACATACATACATACATACATACTTACATACATACATACATACATACATAGACTGATAAACACATTACCCTCCTTCGGCAGTCGGGTAAAAATAAAATAATATAATACTTTAAAAAGTAAATATTCTTGTCATAGCAAGAAAAACAAAAAAATATCAAAATTAAAAACAAAATTCACGGTGCAAAATATAAAAAATCAAAATTAATTGGAGTAGCTCAATCCCAAGCCTTTTTGTCCTCAACGTAATCTTTAATAATAGTATAAAACGCTTTCTGGCACAACTTACGTGTGGCTTGGAAGCTTATTATAAAAGCGTACACATTGACATCTAAACGAGCCACCTATCTTCTTGAGCCTTGTTGTAGGTACTACAAATTTGTGTTTGTTCCTAGTATTTATGTTATGGATATCACTGTATTTTTTAAACAATTTTATATTTTTATGAGCATATAAAAGATTTTCATAAATATACTGAGAGGGCACAGTCATTACATTAATCTCCTTAAATTTCTCTCTGAGAGAGTGCCTCGGGCTTAATTTATAAATTGATCGAACAGCTCTTTTCTGCAAAACAAAGATATTCTGGATGTCGGCGGCATTTCCCCACAACAGAATACCGTACGACATTACACTATGAAAATAGCTAAAGTATACTAAACGGGCTGTCTCTATGTCAGTTAAATTACGAATTTTTCTAACAGCATATGCTGCGGAGCTTAGCTTCTTTGACAATTTATCTATATGTGGGCACCACTGAAGCTTAGCATCCAAAGTTACGCCTAAAAATACTGTGCTATTCTCAGGATTCAATTCTTCGCCCTTTATCAACACATCAGTTTTCACCTGCCTAACGTGAGGTAGGGTAAACTTAATGCATTTGGTTTTTTTTTCATTAAGGAGTAAATTGTTAACATTGAACCAGTGAACTACTTTTGAGATCGCGCTATTTACTTCGTCAGTAACCAGCTGCTGCCATTTAAGTTTAAACAAAAGTGAAGTATCATCTGCAAACAACACTATATCATGGTTATCCTTTATGAGGTAAGGCAAGTCATTAATATAAATAAGAAACAAGAAAGGACCAAGAATCGAGCCCTGCGGGACTCCCATTTTTACTATAGATCCGGGTGATCTTTTTCCATTAACGTCAACAGTCTGAATCCTATTACTCAAGTAAGAAGCAAGAAGATCCAGAGCGCTGTTCCGGATCCCGTAGTGGCGGAGTTTCCTGCCCGGCGAGCATGGCAAACCCAAGACGTTTGTGACAAGACATGATAAAATTTGTCCATGTCTTACAATTTGTCATTTATGCTAGCACGGGTCAACCATGTGACATATTTTAAAGGCGCGACATGCCTTTTTTGTTGCTTCCCGGCGAGCACGGCCTACTGTACCATGGCTTGAGTCACACATTTCATCGCAATTTGGGCGATAAAGTCATTTTGTCTTAAAATTTCGTGACGTTCACGAAATTTTCTCACGCCGCCGGTATTTGGGACTCATCGGGTCTTAATTGCTAATACGGGCGCACCCATTTTGTCACAAATGTCACATTTTGACAGATGATTGAGAAAAATGTATCACTTTCGTTCGGAGGTGGTGATAAAATTGTACAGTTGAAAAAAATAATATTTTTCTTCTAATTACTGCACCAAATGGAAATAAATTTATTTTGTGTGTGATGATCAATGCTTATTAATTAATTGAAATGTTACAGGATCTACAATTAATATTATATTATTCATATTTTTAATTATTTTTTTTATTTTGATTATTTTTTTTTTATTATTATTTCCTTTTATACCATATTCTTCTTACTTTCTACATTTTTAAATGTTTCTTAAATAAAATCCCCAAAAAACATTTAAAATATAAAAAATAGGGGCCTACCGGTATTGGTCCAAGCTATTATATTTTTTTAGTAAATCTTTCTAACAAACACTTAATATGTTATCAAACAAACAAAGAAAAATAAAGTGTGCATAAGTCTATGGTCGTGGGTCAAATATTAATTTATTCCCAACAAAATTAAAAAGTTGTTTGGCTGTATGAACGGCATACTTTTTTACGTATTATTTTATTTGGTCGTCTATTCAAATTATGTCGCACTATGAAGTCAACAACAAGAAAAGCAAGTCGCGACTGCACACTATGTCACATGGTTGTCCCGTGCTAGCATTTAAGACAAATTGTAAGACATGACATATTCTATAATAACTTGTCATGACCGTAGTTCAAGTCGAAAACCAAGCAATGTAAAAAAAAAAATAACTTATAATTCATGTTGGGATGCTGCTAACATGGGGGTAGCAAAGGGGGGGGGCTAAATTTTGGTTATTTTTTGCCTAGGACATACCGTTTTCGAGATATCATTTTAAAAATATAGAGCGTTTGATGCAAAATAAAATAAGATACGGAGGCCCATAATTCGGAAACAGTGAGTCGTAGGGCTATGCTTCTCAGAACAGAAATGGTTTTTACGGCCAAGGTTAAACCGAAACTGAAATAAAATTGGAAAATATCCGAAAAAGAAAAAAATAAACGTCAAGAAGATATGCCACAAGTCAAGAAAATATCTCACGCCGCCGTGCTATCATTTATGACAAAATGAGTTTATCGCCCAAACTGTGATTAAAAGTGTGACTTAAGCGATGTCACAGTAGGCCATGCTCGCCGGGCTGATTAGCGTTTCATGAAGAACACAATCAAATGCCTTGGACAAATCACAAAAGATTCCCAGGGCATCGCACTTATCTGCCCATGCATTATAAATATGTCCTAAAAGCTCAACACCGGCATCAGTAGTTGAACGACCCCTTGTAAAACCGAACTGTTTGCTATGTAATAATTTAGGCCCTGCGCAGACGACAGACTATCCGTGACGCACACGACGCGCAAAAAGTCCGGCGCACAAAAAATCCGTGTAATTCGGGCAGACCGCACCGCGCTGCGGCGCGCCGCTCCGCACAAAAAGTGTGTGAAAAAAATTGAACGTTTGCTTCAACGCGCGCTAACGCAGACGGCGCACACTTTAGTCGGCAATCTGCATTTGCTAGGGGTGGACGTAACGCACGCGATCTATTATCATGGCGCCAGAGGTCGATGTAACTATGTTAATTCAAGAAATACAAAACAGACCAGCAATTTATGATACTTCTAAGGCAGAATTTCTTCTTCTTTTTCTGTACTTCATGTACAAAATAATACTTCGCGATCTCTGCACGATTTCCATAGCGTCTACGTCCCTACAGCTCTGCCGACAAAATGATCGAAGATGTGCGTCGTGTGCGTTGAGTCTGTGAAAAATCCGCGACCGACTTTTTGCGCGCCATGCAGATTTTTTGCGCCGCAGACTCGATCGCACAAAAAGTGTGCCGTCTGCGCAGGGCCTTATGCTTATTAAAAAATCTTTGCAATTGCTCTAAAATTAATTTCTCAAATATTTTACTAAAAGTAGGTAGTACTGATAAAGGTCTATAATTTGAAGGGTCTGATGTACTACCTGATTTAAACAAAGGTATTATTTAAGTAATTAAAGTTTATCAATTATTCATTTATTACGACGATATTAAAAAAAAATCATTTCATAGTTTTTTTTTACTAATCTTAGGCACTAAGTCCTGTGCAGTCATCTGCAACTTTAAAATTTTAGACCTAACGTCAGAGAACGTAATTGTTAATCTGCTTAGGGTAATATTATAAATGGAATAAAACGCAAGGCATTTTTCTATAATTTTCTATATTTATTTGGTAGGTACACAATATGTCGATCTGTCCAACGATACGGGTTGGCATCCATTCATTTACATTTATAAACATTTTAATTTTACACTAGAATACTATCAGGTATAGTACATGACTCTCCAGTATTGTTGGACAAACGTAGACCGTCACTTAACTAAATATATTATCTGTACAATCATGATTGAGCACGACTCGATGGTTTGGTCGAATAGGAGGGTAGTTTTGAATTATTTAATGACCTAAGCACTTATTTCATTTAAAAATACTTAGTAGCATTACACAATCGCAATCTTCAAACGAATCTTACTATAGAAAGGGCAAACCCCTACTATTCACCAAATCGGCGCGTGCGCAAATATCGGGCATACATATATATATCATTAACATAACATCAGATCCGATGAAGGCTGGCAGAGATCAACACAATGCGGGAAACTTTGTTTTACAGCCATTCCATTGGTGCATTTGGTTTGACTAACTTTTATATGAGATTGTGATATGCAAAAATACTCATTAAAAATCGGTAGTTATGATCCTAAATTTAGGTATTCTTTAGATATTTCTGATGTTTTTAAAGTCGGAGTAATTACAACAGCCCCTCTATTCTGTTTCTGAATAGGTACTTTAGCCGTTATTTAAATTAATATTTGCATGCAATACTCTATTTTATAGTAGCAAGGCACTACTGTTAAATGTAATCTATTTGTGAAAAAATAGGTATGCCTTATAGGGCTAATTTTAACTAAAGGATAAATAAGGCTGATTGACATATTTTCTATACAAAATATGCCAAACTGTTAATATTTCACAAGTAAAAATATTCAAAGTTTTCCTATTTGCAGGATATTTTTTGACACATTGGACATCGTTGACATCGGTGAAGGAAAATTGTGATGAAACCAACCCGCATTGAGCAAGCGTGGCGATGCCTTATCTGTATGAGAAGACGTTTTGCCCAGCAGTGGGACTTATGGTATAATAATAACAAAACCAGCCTGTTACATCCAAAGAATGGAATGCACTTTCAAGGCTTTGACTCACTGGATGCGTTCTGCGTCCTGCGGTCCGGTCAGCCGGCAAGCCTTCATCATCTAGGTATGGAGTGAATACGGGCAGAAACATGTGTGAGATAAAGCGAGCGACCATTAGTTACCTCTTTCTTTTTTAGATTTCTTATTGGCCGCACAGTTGCTTTGTCTCTTTCGAGTGGTCAATAATTATGTGAGGGTACTTGGGTTTTTTCTGTCTATGTTTTTTTTTTTATAATTGATAGGCTTACGCTCACCACTATCTCACCTGATGGTAAGCGGTGATGTGGTTGACGATGCAGCACGCTTGCCTAGAAGAATAATTGGGTGATTTATGCTCGTGCCTTATCTGCATGAGAAGAGGCTTTTGCCCAGCGGTGGGGTAGTAACAGGCTGGTATTGTTATTATTATATGATAATAATAGTCAAACCAATCACACCTCGTCAATAAAAACTAGCAACAATCCAAACGTTCAAATATAACGGTTGAGTCTTAGCGCTAAATGGCTGGCGGCGAGCCGTCTTGTAACAAATATAAATCTTGTCTACTAAGCAACAGAGTTCATATTGGCTTACAATTTGTCATACTGATATAGCAGTAAGGTAACACGATACAACTCTGCATTTTATTATTTTAAAATTACAAGAAATTTTATAAAATTAATGATGTGAATTTAATTTTACAGGATGAAGATGAATCAATGAGCATAAATTATATTAAGTATTTTTTCCTATAAATCAATAAATAATATTTATTCTCACATTTATTTCTAAATTCTAGTTAGTAAGTAAGTAAAAATCTGTAAGCAGAGTTGTGTTCGTATACCATTTGTTGCCTACATTAGGCATAGTAAATAATGTATTTGTTTTCCGTATTATTATAGCGGTTCTTTGCTACATAAAGAAATAATTATAAATACCTTACCAGAATTGTTATTTTAAAGATTCATGACTTTTTAAGGTAAGAAAATCAGATTTTCATAAAATTACTTTGTGTGTATCTGTCACAGAGGTTCTATTTTGTAGATCTTTATGCAAATAAAGATACATACTAGGTTGATGAAAAGGGAAGGTATAAATTAATCGATATTTTTAAATAAAAATATTGTATTTGGGCTGTTATAAACCCGATATGTCTCATTGAGTAAACACTATTAGCTAAATACCCTTATTATTTTGATCAAACATTTTATCTATAGTCACCGCTTTTATTGTTTGGTAAACATAAAATAAAATAACGCCTATATTTTGTGGAAATAAACTTCCCCGAATAACGGCATAGGGTTAATACTTGGTATATATTCCAAAAGCTAAGAGAGTACTTGTGTCTTTAATCTTTTTTAAATATTTATAAAGCTTGAATTGGAAACACAAGTCTTGTAACTCTGATAACTGTTGTTCTTATAGATTGATTATTCAATATTATATTTTTTCTAGTGAATATAATAACTGTGCTATAAACATATTAAATATTTATTTATAACACAGATTCATATAATTTTAAAGTGATATTTAGTTAAAACAATTGCCATTGTTACATTTATTTCAAATGCTGCTTTAAAACTCCATATTTTAACTATGTTTTAACATGATTGGATAGTAACGTCATATAGAAGGTGTAAGAAGTTTATTAGAATGCAGAATTAAATGGAATAGAAAAAGAATATCTGGTAAGGTATTATTAACTTTATTTATTTAATCGTCTTATAATAAACTATTATATAAACATTGAAACACAAAAGAAAGGCCAGTGCATAAATATTCGCCATACAAACATATTAGAACAGATACTAACTCAGTCGAAAATACTTAAAACATCTCAAAATCTTCCGAAGACATTAATAATATCTGTAAAAATATGTAGTTTTAAAGACGACTCACACTTCACTACTTTCGTACTGTGATATACGTCAGTATGAGATGTGCGTGGCCTTTAATATTTCCTTACAAATGGTTAGGCGACAGAGTCGCAAGCTCTTGCTACAAAGTTACACTCAAGAATGGCGAGCACGCCTCAATATACATACATCGAACTACATTTAAACATTATTTACAATATGATAAACGCTTTCGACCATGAAGCATTACACGTAGAGTACTAATTGGTCTTGGAACTCAAGCTAACGAGGTGAACAAATGATTGAAATTCTTTCTTCCCTATGAACATAAACTGACTCTTTTTCTCTGATAAATACATTTATTTGTAAGTACCTTTTCTGTTCCAGTTTTGTGTTGTGTGTGTTGTTTCTAAAACAGTACATAGTAAGATAAGTGAAGAATAATTTATTTATTAATTTTATGTTCATAGATGTAAATTGTAAAGGTATACTCGAAATACACAGAGCAATATAATAACAGAGTACCCACGATTATTTTATATAAACTTAATATTTTTTTAGTGTAACAGTGTAAAATGTTATAGAAAAGTGAATTTAACTATTCAGCTCAGTAATACTTGAAATTCTTTATGCTGTAAATTGAGTCTACACAAATGTGATAGAAAATTTCGAGGTTGCCGGCATTGCGGGCGGTCGTATGCTCCTTTAGTTCGGCAATTTAGCTAAGTTACTAGTGATTTAGGATAGTTCGACGACAGTGCCTTACACTTCACACACAGACACACTTCTCAAACACAACTACTACTTAATCTATCAGTTTCTTGCAAAAAATTCTGTTACATTTAAACCTTATAATTTTTTTCGATAACTCTTTTTTTATTAAAAAATATTTACAAAATTTCTCGTTTATCCAAAGCCCTTGCCATCTCGTAGCATTCTTGTAATATTAACATGAATGTTGCCAAAATAAAAAAAGATTGTAAACCCGATTTTATTTTAAAAAATCTTTAAAAATACAAAATCTTAAATTAATTAGTACCTATAACATTAATGATACAATTAATAGTAAATTATTAAATAATAAAAAAGAAATAAGATTAACTAATTTTCAACGACATAGCAAAGTAAATAATATACAAATTAGTAAATAAAGTCTCAAAATATTTGGCTACATTCAATATTAACATTGACAGGACTGGAAAATGTTTGAAATATACATAAATACATTTTTCTGAGAAAAAAACTTATTTGGTATAAAAACTTATGAGACCTTTCATGAAACTTTTCTCAAGTTCTTCATTTCATATGTCATGTTTAGGTCCAAGAAGTATTTCGGCATTATTTTCAACTCGTACGCATCTTAAGACGTTAATACAAGATCTCATAATTATGTATACCAAACAAACAGTTAAGGACTAGACAACATTACAAAACCTCACTAATTTATTTAAATCTTTACAACCGACTACACGGTTCAGCGAATATCTCCGTACATACACAGCTAGTCCTTTACAATACAATTTTTTATATATATTATACATTATTTTACATTTTTTTTCCCAGTCCCGAAATCCTTAATTACTTGTCAGTTGTTGAAAACATTACCCTCCTTTCCAGTTGGGTAATAAAAATAGCTCTTACCTATCCCAATGGTCGCGTTCAAAAGATACCAACTTCGTGAACAGAGACATAGTATAATTTGCTAACATCTTTAACAACAATATTGGTTTAACATCGATATTTTATTTATTGTTGGAATAATTACTGTAGAGGTGGCGCTAACATCTTACATTCACGTATTTGTCACTAACGCGAATCATTAAATAAACCTGAAATTAACTTGGGCAATAATAAGTTTAGATATTGATTTCTAAATCGGCTACAAGTTTGTTAATGTTGACTACTTTTTCCATCATCAGGTTTATCTTATGCCCGTTAATTCATTTCTAATTGATTTTCTCAGCTTCTGTCAAATGAAGATCAAGTAATTTACTGCGGCTAAATGTATTTTGTTTTATGCGGCACTTCGGCCTTTTGGCTTACGCATTAAATCATTCAACAAATAATTAGTTTCCCAAATAAGTACCCTTTCTAAATGGTATTCTACTACTCTTCTGAATGGTATTGACTGCTTGAAGCCCCTGTATGTGTGTATATGTAGTTTAGGGACTTCGATATACTTTCTCAAGGTACACTAAACCTAGGGCACCATATCTAAGACACATCGATACATATTCTCTCCCCACCGCTACAGTAACCATACCTTACAGCTCCAGGGAGGGGGTTCCACTACTAACATCAATTGCTAACGTCCGTGAAAGGAACTATTTCACGAATATGGCGAAAACATTGAACAACAGTTAAAATTGAATTATTATCTATTAAAACATTGAATGATTCGACTACTGGGCAAATTTTGTATGACGCAATAAACGTGCAGGACTTTTAGCTAGAAGCTCGTGGCTACATCATAGTACGGGTCGATCTTCAAGGCTAGCCAAGGTTTGTCCATTGACGGGTGATCCACCCATCGCATACCAAGTGTCCTGCGTGCCTCGGAAAAGCACATTAAGCAGTTGCTCCCGGCTGTCAAGATCTTTGGTAGTCGTTAGGAATACATCGTGAGAAAACCGGTATGTTAAATCAAAAATTCGAAGACATGTGACATCCACCAACCCGCACTGGGCCCGCGTGTTGGATTACGGCCCATTCCCTCTCACAGAAAGGAGATCTGTGTCCCGGCAGTGGTAAAATTAAAAGGCTGATGATGATGAAGACGGGTAGTCAGAAGCTCGAAGGCTGACAAGACTTACCAGGGTGCTTTAGTGTTTATTGTGTCATATCAAAATAAAGCCGTGATTTGATTAAAATCCTTTGTACCACATTGAGATAATTTTAAAAATATTATTTTAATACAGTTTCAAAGTCTTGCGATGGCGCTTAACAGGAGTTCCCTCTCTATCGGTTTAAGCTTTCTCGTGTCATCTCACTCGAGCATCGCAAATTGGCCTGTACCACTTGATTTTAAATGCTTCGCGTTTAGCAAGTTCCTGAGAACGTTTCCGTTGTGAAATCGATCATATAGCTTAGCAATAAGCTTCAAATTTAATTGTCTCTCAAATCAAGTGGTTTGTGTAGTCGATCTTTCGATCGTGTCTCTCTACCTTTTTGTAAAATTAGGGAGAATAGGGCGAATATGACTTTTTAGTTACCAACAATATGATCAAATAACTAGTTATTTTTTAGTTTTACATGCTCTTGATATTTTCATAGCACTAGGGCCTTACTCTGTCGTATCAAAACTATCATAAGTAGTTCCACTGTAAGAAAGAATCAGAACTATACAAGATGAAGAGCACTGTCCCGTTTTCATAGCGGAATCATGATAGCGTTGACACGATATAGTACGGCCCCTGTTCTCACATACGGACCAAATATTAATCGGCAAGATTGTTAAGTAATCGTTAAAATTTCTAGTTTTTAGGGTTCCGTGCCCGAAGGGTCCAAACGGAGCCCTATTGCTGTCACTCACGTGTCCGTCTGTCAGTCTGTCCATCGTCTGACACAAAAGGTTCCGAATAATGTTTTACTTCCCATTGGCATATGAACTTGAAATTTGGTAAAAATGTTTATTATTGCGTAAATTTTACTAATGTATACCAATATATTCTACTTTTGGTACGGAATCCTAAATGTGCGAAGTGCAACACGCACTTGGCCGGTTTTTTATAAGGCTGAGGCACAAGGAATGCCGATTTTATTAACCGACTTCAAAAAAAGGAGGAGGTTCTCAATTCGTCGGAATCTTTTTTTTTATGTATATTCTCCGATTACTCAAAGACGCCTGTGCCGATTTGAAAATTCTTCTTTTGTTTGTAAGGGTATACTTCCTAGTTGGTTCCATAGTCATCAGGTCAGGATCTGATGATGGGATCTTGGAGAAATCGACGGAACTCCTCAAACATTATAGGCATACATATAGCGATTTTGGCATTTTCATCTACAAAGCAATCATTTGCCTGATGATGATTATTATGACAATTGGAGGTACCTACCAAGACTAAAAAGAGATAAATAAAAACTTTTTAACAAAAAATCAAACCGAAAACAAAACACTATAAAGCGAAAAATAACTTTCTTTGCCGAAGTCGGTGTCGAAACACGGCAAAAAAGTTACCAAAGACACCGACTTCGGAAAAGAAAGTTATTTTTCGCTTGAGTGTTTTGTTTAGGAAGTCGGTTTGATTTTTTGTTAAAAAGTTTTTTTACTCCAGTTTATATACATCCCTATTCCAGAGTTAACAAGTTTTAAAATGTGGTAGAACGGGAGTCTATAACCAGGGTCTTATGGTCCCAGCCTTATTTTAAACCGGTTCATGTGTTCAATGCCAAATTGTTAGGTAATGTTTGATTAAGAAATCTCAGTAGTTTTGAATAATTGAACACGCGTTTATGTGCAAATGTTTTTATTTCAATAAATATTCGACAACCTTGCAGTTATCCAGTGAAGTCAAGCCATTTTAAAGTATATCTGTGACATTTCATATTCGCTCAAAGCTCCCCTTTCTGCTATACCAACAAAATTCGATATTTGCTCCATTATATTTATTTTAATCATAAATATTCTGAACGTCAATATTATATTGATTTACCTTTGTTATAGACATATATTATGTATTTGCGTCATCTAAAAGTTGAGCCAAATTTATATGATACATTAAAAATTCCTTTTAGAAAACTTGTGATTTTACTTTACTCCATACAAACATTTTAGGTTTTCTTACACTCATTTAAATAAATTGTTCAGTGAAAAAGTTGCAATAAAAAAAGTGTTGAGTGTATTTCATAATATTAGCTTTCTTTAACTTGTTAGTTACAACAACCGAGTCAATTTCAACAATATTACTCATAACCCATTATTTTATAATCCATGTTAAAATTCAACCAGTTACAACTTGAAAGAACACATCAATAATCACTGTCATTTAACTACATAACGAAATAGTTCAAACCGTATCACTTGTTCAAAAGGCTGGTGCAAGGCCCCTAGTTGGTGGGTGTACGATACCCATCCACCCAGTCTCGGGTGCATAGTACCCGAGGACGGGTGGGTAATACCCAGAGCACGGAGACGTCTGGCTGCTGCTAGAGACGGCATTGTCGACACTTTCAATACAAAACAAACTTGTCATCTTGACGACACAAAGGACATAGAAACTAACGGCATATTGTTTTCAGGCACACATCACTCGCGTAAGCTTACAATCGGTCATCAGTCATATTTTGTATGTTGAACAACTAAGGGCCAATTTCACCTATGAAACTGCGAACAAATATTAATACTTCGTCCGTGACCTTCCGTATAATTACTATCATGGTTCCGCTCTAAGAGAGAGAGAGAAACGAAGAGCACTATCCCTTTTCACAGCGGAATCATAATGTCGTTAAAAAGTTATAGTACAGGCCCTGTCAGTGTAAATTTTCCATAGCAATGATGACATGAACCGCAGTTTTATTGGAGAAAGTGACCTTGAGACGCGCTGGTCGTGTGGGACCGGTGTACTACGCTAAGCTTCATTATTTGCTGTAATTGACGGCTCGCGATGCTTCGAGTTGTCTATCGTAGGCATCTTCTTCAGACTTACACGTATCGCAGATGTAATCGTCGTCCGGCGCAAGAGTGCTTTTCGCTAGACCTACACAGTGCATGTGGAACCATTGGTCGCAGCCGCCGTCGCATTGCACCCAGTCTACTTCCTTGCCTGACGGGACAAAATATATGGTTAGTTGGTGATGGACAACATCGTGAGGAAACCTGGACTTATAGTTAACTAGCTTCTACCAGAGTCGGAAATCCCAAGGGAACATATTCCCGGCATAAAAATAGCCTATGTGCTGTTGCAGCCTATAATCTATCTCTATTCCGTGCAGTCGTTCTGGCGTGATTGAGTAACACACATACACACGTCATTCAAACTTTAACATTTATAATATTAGTAAGAAGTAAGATATAATTAACATAAGTTTGAAATCGCCAACCCGTCTTGAGCAAACGTGGTGATTAATGTTTGTGTCTTCTCTGTATGAGAAGAGGCTTCTGTCCTGCCGTGGCCGGGCATTCGTAACTGGCTGCTATTATCTATACTAATATTATAAAGAGGAAAGGTTTGATTTTTTGTTTGTTTGTTTGTTTGTATGAATTGAATAGGCTCCGAAACTACTTGGCAGATTTGAAAAATTCTTTCACTGTTGGATAGTCCATTTATCGAGGAAGGTTATAGGCTATATAACATCACGCTACGACCAATAGGAGCGGAGCATAAATGAAAAATGTTACAAAAACGGGAAAAAATATTCCTTTTTGAGAGCTTCCATTGCGTGCGCTGCGTAAATGGTTTAAGTTACGCAAATATCATGTATGATGGAATTGTTTCTCTTTAAAAGTTCTAAAAAAAAGTCCGTGACACCATATGTCTATCTTTTAAGGTGGACTCACAATAGCAAATTTTATGTTCTAAATTTTAATTAGATCAACGCTGCCGGTAGAAACAAAAGTTGGTTGCATTCGTATAGTAGTATATATATTATTTCTTATTCAAATAAATAGTTCAACAAGTTGGTAGGTAGATAGGGTAGGGTAGGTAGGGTAGGGTAGGTAGGGTAGGGTAGTGTAGGGTAGGGTAGGGTAGTGTAGGGTAGGGTAGTGTAGGGTAGGGTAGTGTAGGGTAGGGTAGTGTAGGGTAGTGTAGGGTTGGGTAGGGTAGTGTAGGGTAGGGTAGGGTAGGGTAGGGTAGGGTAGGGTAGGGTAGTGTAGGGTCGGGTAGGGTAGTGTAGGGTCGGGTAGGGTAGTGTAGTGTAGGGTAGGGTAGTGTAGGGTAGTGTAGGGTAGTGTAGGGTCGGGTAGGGTAGGGTAGGGTAGGGTAGGGTAGGGTAGGGTAGGCAGGTTAGGCAGGGTAGACAGGGTAGGCAAGGTAGGCAGGGTAGCCAGTTGACGGGAGCGAAGCCCCGCGGGTCAGCTAGTTATTATATATAGTTACAGGCCGATTCAAAGTTAATGGCATCTGTGAAGTTCGCTTTTTGCGGTGCAGTACCTCACCCCTCCGCCTCGCTGTAACATGAATTTGTTACAGCGCAACGACGCGCGGTGTGTTCCGAGCCGCCTTGTAAATAGCTTATGTTAGTGACCTATCATTCATCCTCTCCACATGTCAAAACCACCTAACGTTTTCCACATCATTCTTCAATCTATCATCCAAAGTTAATCCAAACTCTGGACTGCTACAGGCAATTCTTGATGATGAAAAAATCCAATAACACTTTAAAATAATTCATCCTAGCAGGCCCACAACAAGAACTTAAACAACGGCAAGAGGCAGTTGAATACATACCAGTTGGTCTAAGACAGTTGGTAGCAGCACAATCCTCCTCATCCTCAGCGGACGAAGCCGATGAAGAGCTGCTGCGTCGCTGACTACTGGTGTTGGCACCACCTCGACCTTTCCCCGAACTGCTAGTCCCGGGTCCCGGGCCTGGGGACAAAACACACGACGTTATTATCTCGAATAGAGAATCTATGATTTAATTGCGCCTAGCCCTTTCCATCGGACTACAAGACGTGGTGGACATCCCACCCATACGCACTAAACGTTTTGGGAATACTTTCATTGTGCGTACAGCTAAGGAGTGGAATTCCCTGCCGGAGTCTCTGTTTCCTGATAGCTACAACCTGGGAGTCTTTAAGCCAAGAGTGAATAGATTAATTCTAGGCAAGCGTGCTCCATCGTCGATCACATCGTCGCTTACCATCAGGTGAGATAGTGATAAAATACGAGCTTCGAAATGATAAAAAAATACTAGGGAATTCAACCGCGGGATCTGTTGTACCTACGAAGAAAAATGCGTGTTCTAAATATAATTCATCCAAACTTAAAGCTCTTAAGTCCATTAAAGGCAACTTGAATTGTCAAGGCGGTCGGGCAAAAAGATGAAGCTAGATGATTTTAGATGCATATTTCGAAATGTAGGTAGATCACTATGGAGAAGAATGTGCAAGAAATTCCTCAACAAAAGAAAAAAACTGTTGACAATACGGTTACACAGTTTTTTTCTTCGATTTGCTTCTTGCATACCTAAATCTTGTTTTTGATGGTAAAAATATCAGACAGTATGTAAAACTTCATTAAGTCATGTAGTGCAAAACTTTAAACGTTTTATTCAAAGTAGTTTATGACTTGGAATTAAAACTAAAGTTTTGCGGGTAATCTCGCGAATCCGTAAGACTTAATAACTAACTAACTACTAACCTCAATCTCGCAGCGAGCGGGATTGAGATTTTGTTCCGGGATTGGATTCCCTTATCTCGACTGAACCATACCTATGGAACACCGAAACGCGAGTCGAGCTCCTTCATTTCTTTTCATTTCCATGTTTAAAACAGTGCTAAATGATTGTGCTCACCTATGGTCATCCTTGTGTAGTATAACAGCAGCACTTCACAAACTTATATACACTTGGGATCACGAGAACTAGAAATGCTAAACTATATTCAAATGAAATGAAAAATCCTCTTACGGCCTCACGAGTCTAATGAACTGTCATATGTGTCAAATAATTTCTAAATACCCGCTGCAATAGCAATATTGACATGACACTTGTGAATGACAGTTTTATTGTTGTCACATGAGCAAAAACTCCCCATTGTCAGGGAAAAATGTTGAGACAATGAAAAACATGACCAACCAAAGTGGCCAATGAATCAAACGATAATAATTAGCTAAAAATTGTCAAACTTGGTACCTATTCACTTTTTTATGTTTTTGGTGGGATCATTATTACACGATTGTTTTTTTTTTTGACCGGGCTCGCGCTTGATTACTATCTCACCTGATGGTAAGTGATGACGTTGTCGGCGGTGAAGGTCGCTTGCCTAGAAGTAACCTATTCACTCTTGACTTGAAGATCCCTAGATTGTAACTATCGGGAAACACAGACTCCTGCAGGGAATTCCGTCGTGATCTTTAATGGATATTTGATGCTCTGTCTACCATCTTATTTAGGAATGTAAGCATGATATGATGTATGTTTAGACGAATCGATGTATTTATGTCTGTACATTTTTTTTCACTGTTTGATTTAGAAAAAAATCCCTTATAAATAAAAAACTTAGTAAATAATAACAGATTCGATCTTCAAGGTAAAGCCACGCGTACCGAGAGCGTTCCGTGGTTGTCTAACTTAACATATACCTCCGTGCCACGGCCAGCACGTCAAGCTGCTGATTCCGGCTGCCATTTGTACAACTTTGGCAGTCGTTACGGATAATCAGAAGCCAGGAAATCTGAAATCACGCTTGCCAAGAATAACTCTTGTTACCCAGTTACTGATGTAGATTGATTGAAGCACGTCAAAGTATAGCTGACTTACCCATCCTGGCCTGCCTGGGATGCTTGCCCCGGGTGGAGGGCGCCAGGCCGCGCTTGCGTCGCTCCTGCCGCGCCATGTAGTGCTTGCGCATCATCAGACCCGAGCCTGATGACATGCTCTACAAAGTATAGCTGACTTACCCATCCTGGCCTGCCTGGGATGCTTGCCCCGGGTGGAGGGCGCCAGGCCGCGCTTGCGTCGCTCCTGCCGCGCCATGTAGTGCTTGCGCATCATCAGACCCGAGCCTGATGACATGCTCTACAAAGTATAGCTGACTTACCCATCCTGGCCTGCCTGGGATGCTTGCCCCGGGTGGAGGGCGCCAGGCCGCGCTTGCGTCGCTCCTGCCGCGCCATGTAGTGCTTGCGCATCATCAGACCCGAGCCTGATGACATGCTCTACAAAAACAATTAGGATAGTAAGTAAATGTTACGGTATACATGTCTTAACACTAGGAAGGTAGGCATAGTAATAGTAATAAATTATTCTTTTTTTTAAACTAGTATTTTTCGTATTCTTCTCAGCAAATCCTTTCATTTGATACCCATATCATAGCAGTGCACAAAGAATAACTAGTCTGCCATATTGGATTTAGAATGCCGTCCGTCACTTAGCTAACCATGCATTGTCATCCAAACTAAACGTTTATGCAAAATTTCATCTTAATCGGTGGAGGATAACTGCTTTAAAATTCAGTTGCAAGATTTGACCCGAACACACTTACATAACTGCAAGTTAAATAAAAGCTTGTAAAAAGGGCTTAGGATGTATTGTTTGGGCACAAGTTACTTGGTAATAAGCTTCATTGCATTTAAATCTTAGCGAGACAGTGGACTTCTACAACTAAAGCAGAATTGTTGAGTTGTTTTATAAGTGTTTTACTTTATTATTTAATAATGATAGGTTCGCGTTTGACCAGTATCTCACGTCGACAGAGATATTCACAGAATGTTTTCAGATAGTAAGTTGTTCCATCAGATTCGAGATTTGCTGATGTAAGGTTATTATTTTAAACACGATTTTATTACTTTGATATGTATGTAACGGAATCTTTGAACGTGATTTTCACCCCCTTCAAAACGTCGGATTAATTTGAAACTTTGCACACTTATGAAGGACCGATGACAATGCAATTATTTAAATAGCTTGTCCCATTATCTTTATCAGGATCTTCAGAATTAGCGGTAGTGCCTTGCACCAAGTACACGTGTCAAATAAATGTTCCTGAGAAACGGCTATCACATCCAGGGAAGGCAGTAGGCACGCTAATTACCCACGCCCATCAAGTGAGGTAGTTGTATTAACAAGTTGGCGTTTAAGAAACTAAAAAACAGGCTTTAGTGGTAAATTGAACTAAAAATAAATTAAAATCTAAAAAGACTAAAAAAATATTTTCTTCTTTTATTTTGGTTTTCTATTAAGGTTACACTAGTCGAAAATTCTTCCCTACCAACGTAGTCTAGAGATTTCTCCACTGTTTGACAAGTTACGTTCAAAATAAAAAGTGATATCAATTTGTCTCATCATTATCTAGTCCTGTATGGAAACAAAATGTAAAAAAAAAAATATTTGAAAGTTATGAGCGCCGAAAAATTATTTATTTCAACACTAATTTTAACGCATCTTTGGGCGGAAATAAATACCATAAGAAGAAGGAAAATTGCAAAACGGCGTCCATACAGGGATAGATTAGTAATTCAATAATGTAAATAATGTTATTTTATGAATATGCATTTAGTTGTTTTTTCATGATATTTAGATTCCCAAAGGTCTGTTTATAAAATTTCGCGCGCGTTTCGTGTTTATAAATTTTCGGTTTTCGTCATCTATTTCAATACAAATTTGCAAAAGTGCTAATTCGTATGCGAACTGGCTTCTTACTGCTAATCACAGCATCTATTTCTTTCGCACGTGTTGTCGGATAAAATAGCATGCATTTTAACCCCGCGCAAAAAAATTGTTCGTGGCGTCGACTAGTTCAACCTTAAAGCAAGCTTTTTAGTTCTTTTAAACTATTATTTCTTCTATGTTATTCGGCTTTAGCATGGCGATATAAGACTAGGATTTTATGGCCACTTTTCAATGTGAGTAATTGAAAGTTCAAAAATATATGTTTAATTACATACCTGTTTTCTATTTAAATAATTTGTGGTAGTTGCTGTGCCTCTCTTCAGTGTTGGTTTTGCTACTGGTGCAACTGTAACAAAAGTTAAGAAGTGGTGATGGGTGGGTATTTTTAGAGACTTTATGTAGAACTTTGACGTTCAAAAAGTGTTGGTGCTTGGCATAGTTTAATAAGTAATGAGTATAGTAGACACAGTGGTTCTTTGTGTCTCTGAACTTCGCTGCAAAACATTGCTTTATATCCGTTTTTTTTGTGTCAATGTTGAAGTGGAAGATAGCATTGTATAACTGCTTCTTTTATTCATTTACGTTTGTCGTATCGTCTTATCTCGCTTACTCTATTGAGTATGCTTGATGACAAACTGTTTCTTTTGTAATTGTTGCAGAGCCATCTTCAGAGACACAAAGATTCGTTGTGACTATTATAGTAACGTGAATAATATAAAGAGAAATGCAGTATATGGTGAAAAGATTTGCAATTTCCATTGAAAAGGGATGATCTTCCGACCACACACAGACTTGTGTCGTGTCTGGCGGGCAATATTGCTCGATGGTTGTTGTTTGACTGTTGCATCTGTTCAAGTTGCAGACTTTGATTGTGCGATATAGGATTGTGTGATGACAGGTTTTTTTGTAGTTCGTATGTAGTGGTGTAAATGCTGCTCTACAACTGTAAGTGGTCAGACTATTCACAAATCCACATAAAAGGATACTGTTACTGATACCGTTATAAACGTGGCCATCTACTGGGCTCAAACTGAGTAAGGGTTAAATCAGGATCGACTCAAAAATAAAAAAAGAACATAATAGGAGATGTCGCTTACCATGGTGATGTCGTGTCCGGGTGCGCTTGACCTGGTGGTGGTGCCTGGGCGCGCGCGTGTGTCGCTTGCGCCGCCCCGCGTCGTGGCGCGCCGCGCGCCGGCCCTCCGCGCCGCGACACGCCACCACGGCGCTCCACACCTGCACTTGCTCTTCTAACCGCACCTGGGGACAACGCATGTAGAGTCAGCCCCACCACTCTCCTTTGTACACGTTATGCTAGATATGTTACCATTTAAACTGAGGTTCAACATGTTTGCAACGTAAATACTGCAAGCTATACCGATGCACAACATTAGACATAATGCGCAACGTTGGCAATCACCTTGTGAACATGTAAACATAATTTATCTAATAGTATAGTTCTCGCCAAACTTCTTGGCCGCCCTAAAGTTAACTACAATGGCTGCGTAATAGTAAATCTTATACAAAAACAGCACCATTTCGGCGGCCTTGCGCATCGGAAGGCCAACTTCAGGACGGCACAGAAGTTTGTTGAGCACTATAAACACGCTTCGAACGACAATCTATTGAACACATAATTTATGACACAATATTTTGCGGGAAAACCCTGATTCAACAGTAAAACACCCATAACTTTAGAACAGCTGAATCAATTTCACCAAACATAGCTAAATACACTCTCGATCAAGTCACCTTTCAAACAATAAAAAAACGAAATTAAAATCAATTCATCCGTTTGTGAGCTATAATACCACCACAGAATGATGCACAAACACACAGGTACACACGTCAAACTTATAACACTCTCCTTTTTCCGTCGGGGGTCAAAAATGTAACAAAATTTAATCAATGATTCATCACTATGATACACAACTATATTGACAAATAATCTTTATACCATTCCCCCTCTAAAAAGCTTATTTTATTCACTGAAAACAGTGAATAAAAAGCACTTTTAATCACTGTTTTGGTGTTTGAATTTGGAACACACCAATGTATTAGACGTCCATCTCAATGCTATATATATCCTTGCTCCTCCTTGCACAAAACATACTCGATACACAAACTCATTCTTCGATTTTAATTTTGAGTTTGTTATTTAGGATTTTAATGATGATTTTTATTTTAGTCTAAGATATTTATTGAATACTTGTTTAGATTTTAATTCTAATATTAATTGCAATGGTATTTAATTAATTATAATTATGTAACGTAACGGAGGTGGTCACTGGCCCCTGAAACACAGGTGCTGTTACCTAGCTCAGGGGTCAGGGTTTCACATTTTATGTAAATTTTGAAGGTAATAAACTATTTATTTATTTATTACTCGTAATATTCCTTGTGCTTTTAGCTTAAATCTTTCTTTTTCTCGAAGTCATGGTATAAAATATAGTATGCAACTCTTGAATAAAACGGATTTATATCGAGGGCCATGAATCACTCGTGTCGCTCATGATTCTAACACTTGAATCACTCGCTATGCTCGTGATTCAGTCGTTAGAATCCTTCACTTGCTCTTGATTCATCTATGGCCCTCGCTTTAAATCCGTCTTTTATTCACTAGTTGCATAATATACTATTATTCAACATTGATATCAACAACGAACAAAATACCGAACTATCGTAAAAAAATACTCATAAATGCAAACTTTTGCGTAATGAACCCATCCAAACATACGTTGATAAACAAAACAGAATGACTAACTAACCATCCAATGACCCATGTACTCAGCTCAAATTTTAAAACAAAATGAACTTTTATGACGTTATTACCTCTAATAGATCTCCTTCCAGCATCAAGTCTTCTAGTTTCTGTAATAATCCGGGCGCGACCCTCGTGCTCGGTGACCGAGGTGTCGCACTATACGCGTGCTCTACGCTCGCGGATGATCTGCAATAAAAATACAATATTAAGTAATCTGTGGCTCCATAAGTTTGTAGTTAGTTTAAGTTTCCATTTCTATATTTTAACTTGGTGTACCTACAATAAAGTAAATATAAATAAATAACAATACTTTGTTCCTTTCTTTAATGTTTCATTCTAAAAAGTAACAAGATAAAAGAAGTTCTAAAGCAGCAACTAATCAGTTATTTAACGTTTTGTGCAGCATGACCAACTAATACATGAATAAGTCACTTTGAACATTATAAATCTTGGATTATGCCACAATGATTGGCGCGTCTCATATTTCATTGTTTCTCTCTTTCGATGATTCTCTGGCGGCTTTTCACCCTAAACTAACTTAACAATAATTTTTAACCGTTCCTTACCTAGCATTTTGTGCAGCATGAGAATCATGAGCCCTTCCCGTGGCCTTCTTCAGCTCAGCATTGAGTTTGTCAGCCTTCTCCCGGCTGGCCTGAAGCGTGTCGTGCTCATGCAGCGGTAAGGAGGCCAGCACTGGACTGGCGAGCAGCGCCCGGGCGGAGTCCTGCCATGCCATCGCGCGCTCCGTGACGCATTGTAGGGCTTCGCCCTCGGCGAGGCGGACGGGCAGCTTTTGGAGCCATACCTGAGAAGGGGCATTAATTATATTATTAGTAAGACTTTACATAGGAATATCAGTACTATAAGTGCAGAAAGCTTCTAAGTCAGACACTTAAACGAATGACTTACAGAACCGTGAAAACTGTAAGAAAATAAATTGTAGTAAATTTTCATTTACAAAGTTTTTGCCTTTGTTTTTGTTATCTTGCGTCGAAATCTTCGTCGCTGACATAACAATGATTTAAATTTTGTTCACCTAAAATTCGTCATTTTTGCAACCTCACGTCAGTGTTAGCTCAAATATCGTTCCAACTAGCCAGATTCAGATTCATCTAGTCCAGCGATTTTATACAGTTTTGACCGTAAAACGATGTGACATGGTTTTGGTTGTGGGCACTCTTACTAATATAAGCATTCCAGTAGTGTTTCAAAACTTACCAAAAGCGCTAATATGCGGTCCAGTCGTGGTCTCTTGGTCCGCATACAGTCGGGGCACAGGAACTTGGGCTCCGTGTTGGGGAAGGGAACATCCACGCGCTCCGGAGATTCCTCGCGCTCTTCTTTAGATGCTGCTATACAGGATGCTATGGGGAAACAGATACGCGAATTTTTAATATAAGTCATCATCATCATATCAGCCGAAAGACGTCCACTGCTGGACATAGGCCTCCCCCAAGCGTCGCCACATTGATCGGTCCCGTGCGTCTCGCAACCAGCGGATCCCCGCAACCTTCACGAGGTCATCGGTCCACCTGGTGGGAGGCCTTCCAACGCAACGTCTTCCGGTTCGCGGTCGCCACTCCAGAACCTTTCTGCCCCATCGGCCATCCGTTCTGCGAGCAATGTGCCCTGCCCACTGCCACTTAAGTTTGGCAATTCTTCGAGCTATGTCGGTAACATTGGTTCTCTTACGGATCTCTACATTTCTGATTCGATCACGCAAGGAAATGCCGAGCATAGCCCTCTCCATTGCCCTTTGAGTGACTGTAAGCTTCCTGATAAGGCCCATTGTAAGCGACCACGTCTCAGAGCCATATGTCATCACTGGCAACACACACTGGTCATAGACTTTTGTCTTGAGACACTGTGGTAAGTTGGACGAGAAGACACCGCGCAACTTCCCGAACGCTGCCCAGCCGAGTCGGATTCGACGGTTTATCTCTCTCTCGAAGTTGGCCCTACCCAACTGGATCGTTTGTCCCAGGTAGACATAATCTTCCACAACTTCGAGTGTAGAGTCTCCAACCTTGATAGGAGTGGGTGTAACATGGGCATTCAACATCACCTTGGTTTTGTCCATGTTCATTTTAAGACCCACTCTTCCGGAAGCTCTACTGAGGTCATCGAGCATTGTATTGAGGCTCTCCATGGTCTCAGCCATGACCACTATGTCGTCGGCAAACCGAAGATGAGTGATGTACTCGCCATTAACATTGATGCCTAGGCCCCTCCAGTCCAGAACCTTGAATACATCCTCCAGCGCAGCAGTGAACAGTTTCGGAGAAATGACATCTCCCTGTCTCACGCCACGCTGGAGAAATATTGGTTTCGAGGTCTGATCCTGAAGACGGACTGACATGGTGGCGTTTCTGTACAAACACTTCAACACCTCAATGTACCGGTAGTCGATCTGGCACCGTTGGAGAGACTGCAGTACAGCCCAAGTCTCGATCGAATCGAAGGCTTTCTCGTAGTCCACAAACGCTAAGCAGAGAGGCAGGTTATACTCTTCGGTCTTCTGTATAACCTGCCGCAGCGTATGTATGTGGTCTACGGTGCTAAAGCCTTTTCGGAATCCGGCTTGTTCGGGAGGCTGGAAATCGTCAAACCTGCGCGCGAGACGATTCGTGATGACTCTTGAAAACAACTTGTAGACATGGCTAAGAAGTGAGATAGGCCTATAGTTCTTCAGCCGGGCATTGTCACCCTTTTTGAAGAAGAGGACCACCACACCCCTGCACCATGCCTGTGGCGTTTTGCCCTCGAGTATGACGGAATCAAACAGCTTCTGAAGGGCCTTAAGGACCGGTTTTCCACCCGCCTTCAGGAGTTCAGCCGTGATTCCGTCGTCACCCGGCGCCTTGTTGTTTTTGAGCTGTTTCAGAGCCATCCTAATCTCGTACAGGCTGACGTCCGGGATATCTTCGGTATAGTGTACGCATGTGAAATCTTTAGAACAACCACTGTTTACAAAATTTCTTGCTAACACTGGTGTTTGATTGCTTGTATTTGTTTTTGAAAATCGATTTTCTAAATAGGCATTTTGCTAATTAAACGTTTTGATTGCGAGTCTATTTTTGGACGTCTAAAGAAGCTAAACCAATATTTAACAGAGGAATGAAATAATTTTCGTACGACACATCCATTTTATTTCGGCATTTGAAAGTTCATGAGTGACACCCAAATCACGAGTTAACTAGCCTAAAACTCAGCAAATATTTCTGAAAAATCGCATGAGAATGTAAAAACATGAAGGTACTGACCATGGAACCAATCCTTGCACAGCTCGCACTGCGTCATGACGCCATACTGTCGCTTCTGACACGTGCAGAACGTGACGCCGGTCGATACCGGAGCCCGAACTTCTTTACGCATGTTGCGCGCTCTGTTAACAAATAATTGACATTAGAACAAGCAGATAGGCTGTGAGAGAGTACTAATAACAATAACACAACAATAAAACCGCACAGGTCGATCGTCCAGGTTAAGCGATGCTTGCCGAGATAAATTTTTAAGTTTGTGACCGTCCAGTATAATAATATAACGAGACTGATCCGAGCGCCGAAAAACAAATTAAATCGTTGGTCCCGGCCAAGGGCATAGCCAGCTTTTAGTAGCGGGGATTGTAGCAAAGGTCTGTTTCAAAGTAATCTTGACAATTTATTACGATATATGAGTAAATAATTGAATAAAACCTGTTAAATTTATGTAAAAAAAAACCGGCCAAGTGCGAGTCGGACTCGCGCACAAAGGGTTCTGTACCATAAACGCAAAAAACGGCAGAAAAATTATGTTTGTTGTATCGGAGCCCCACATAATTATTTATTTTATTCTGTTTTTAGTATTTGTTGTTATAGCGGCAACAGAAATACATCATCTGTGAAAATTTCAACTGTCTAGCTATCACGGTTCATGAGATACAGCCTGGTGACAGACCGACAGACAGACAGACAGACAGACAGACAGACGGACAGACGGACCGCGGAGTCTCAGTAATAGAGTCCCGTTTTTACCCTTTGGGGTAAAAACGGGACATAAAAACGGACATTAACACATAAAAGACAAAATGACTTTGTTGACTGCAAATTGCAATCTGCTTTACTACTCACTCGGTAATCGGTGATCGTATTATCACACTAATATAATAAAGGCGTCAGTTTGAGTGTGTCATGTTGTCACTACGACTCGGTGACCGGCCGTCCTGACATCAGAATGAACGGTCACCCTTAAAATGTTTTTTTTTTCTTCTAGAATACGATGGAAGCAAGTGTTTGAGAGTAGGAAGCAAATAGAAGCAATGGGGAGGCAATTCTTGGTCAAGAGTTCAACGTTGGATACGCCTGGTGACCGTCCAACCTGACGGACTCTGTTCGAAACAGATTAAGGTTTCGTTTTTTTTAGGTTGCAACACTGTATCAGCTTGCTGTCATCGATATTGACAGTTTTGGTTGGGTTGACAGTTGAGACTTACTTGTAAAATGTGATTGACATCGCGAGACGGAAAAATGTCGGTCTTGATTTGGTTTTGTAGAAATTCATAAATAACCAACCGATCGTTATCCGAAATAGTGTTCGCGATCCGCGAGTGGTACTGTGTGTCGCCCGGGCACTTGTTTATGTATTTCGCGCGCAGCGAAGTATTTTTGACGGGAATGTGTATAGTTATCAGCCAGGAATATCAGTCCAGATCACGTCGGTTAGCCCAACTTTATTATATATATTCTCTCCCTATTACCCTCGACCTGACACGGGATTGGACACGGGGCCAGGAGACCACCACGGGAACCAATGTGAGTAGTACTTGTAAGTTGTGCATGCTTGTATCACTTTCTACCTATACGGGGATCTGTATACCAAAAAACAGACCCCTAGCTACCGCTGCCGCGTATCGCGGTTTCGTGTGTATAGACCTTGTAGGATCCAGGAGTGGCAGCATTGCTTATGGGTCCCAGTGTTTGCCTCTTGGCTTGTGATCTGCAGGCCTGTATTCAACAGTTACTCTTTTATGCAAAAACTAATGAACGGATCTGGATGCAATTTGACACTGAGATAGTCTAGAATAGCACGTAACCTCTTGTTAACTTGTCGGGGGGACTTTGAATCCCCATAACCTGCCCCCTGGCTACGCCCGTGGTCTCGGCTGTCATTAGAGGATTTTCGACAGTCGATACTGTAGTCGGAAGCCAAAAAACTACTACTACTACATACTCAGTTACCTAGAAACATGGCTGAGGATTTCAGATAGGCAGAAGTCCCATATAAAATACTAGTATTTGGTTGACTGGAAGCCGACCCAACATTGTTGGGAAAAGCTTAGGCAGATTGATACGGTAAAAACGGTGTAAACTAGAGAATTGCATTAACAAGCCCACAAAACCTTACCTTAACTCTTTAATAGCTTGCAGTTCCTTCTGCTCGGCTTGTTTGAAGGCGGCCACAATATCAGTAGGCGTAGACTCTTCGCTGAAGTTCTTGAGGAACAGCCCCGCCTCTAACGACGAGGCGCCTTCGCCCCCGGGCCGCGCGCGCCGCCGGGACACGGGCTCGCCCGCCTCCACGCGCGGGGACAGGGCTTCCAGTAAGGAGTAGGGCCAGCTCTGAGGGAAGAAAGGTAATAGCTATAGTGTTTTATCCTTATATATTAAACTAGCTGTTCCCCGCGGCTTCGCTCCCGTGGACTACCCCACAGGACCCGTTTTCAGGATAAAAAATAGCCTTTGTCACTCAGGAATAATGTAGCTTTCTTTTAGTGAAAGAATTTTTTTAAACGGTCCAGTTGTTACGAGCTTATTCGGTACAAACAAACAAAAAAATCTTTCTTCTTTATAATATTGGTATAGACTAAAGAAGACCATTAAACACATCCTGACATTAGAATTAGATCTTATTATTTTGTACCTATGTTTTTACAAATAAACAATTTGAATTTAAGACTACAACGCCACAACAGTTCGCTACAATAGCTGCGCAGTAGTAAATATCATACAAAATCAGCAGCGCCATACCTTGCGCATCGGAAAACCTAAGTTCAGCCTGGCCAAAGAGATTGGGAAGTACTGTACAAATAGAAAGCTGTTATTGACTGTTAAAAGATCATAATTTCTTCTCTGCCTATTTTCTCCAGTAGTCGCAAGCGCTACTGCTTCCTCATGGATTCGATTCCCGAGTCGAGCAGTGTCATGGGGCTCGGTTGATGGCAGTAGGCTCACTCTCTTATTGGTGAAGTCTTAAGTGTTAAGTCTTATTAGTGAGGTCTTAAACTTAACTGGCGAAATGTGGATGCATCTTTTTTATTATTATCGATAGGACCGCGTTTACCCACTATCTCACGTGATGGTAAGCGATGATGAGGTCGACGATGAAGCAGCATGCCTAGAAGTAACCTATTCACGCTTGACTTTACGGTGCCCGTGCCCGTAGGCTGTAACTACATATTGGGCCTCAAGCCTGATTTAGCAAGTTCATAAGAAGTACCTTCTTGAGGAACATGTCGGCGGCGCCCCTCTTCCAGTCGCGCGCGGACTGCAGCGCCTGCGCCAGCTGGTCCTTCTCGTACAGCGACAGCGGGATGTGCGCGCCGCGCCGCACGATGCTCTCTACGCTGTGCATGTACGGGTACAGCTCCTTTGACTGCATCTCTTCTACCTGCAAACAAGTTGGATATGGGTTAATTGTCTGCACATATCATGTTTTGGAATTTTGAAGGTTCAATATTTGGTTTACATCAAATTATCATACTACAAAGTAGTCATCTATTTTGGCATAACTAAAATTGATGTCACACGAATTTTGTTCTCTTCTCAAGATTATTCTATGGACGCGTTGAGCCGTTGGTCGTATGAGTGGGCTATAGAGGCCCACTCTGGGCTATTCTGACTATCAGGAGTTGCAGTGGTTGGAAACAATGGGTTGAGCTGGTCCCACTTCTCATAAAGAAGAAACCTGTATCCTAGTAGTAAGGACATTATACCAGGCCCCTCAGAAAGTATTGCGAAAAAAAGTTTTTATATATGGGAGACTGGCCAGTTATAATGTTTTTCGAAAATATTATTATTTATAAGTAAAAATAAGTAAGTTCCAATTTCAAAATTTCCCTCCACATTTTTTGCGAGTTAATTCAAAGTATTGTGTCTCACTGAAATATGGATCTGCGCCGGGAACATTTTAGAGCTATGATTTTATACGATTTCAAGTGTCGCCTGAAACCGGATGAATCGTACGATAGACTTCAAATGGCATTCATGGATGAAGGCCCTTCCAAGGCAACCGTGTATCGTTGGTATAACGAATTCAAGCGCGGTCGACCAACTTTGGGGGATGACGAAAGAAGCGGTCGCCCTTTGACGGCTGTTACCGAAGAAAACGTGCTAGCAGTGAAAAATTTAATCCAAGACAATAGGCGAATTACATATCAGGAGATTCAACACATATTGAAGATTGGATCGGGAAGCGTTCACGAGATTCTACACAGCCATCTTCGCGTGAGGAGGATAGTATCACGCTGGGTGCCGCACAACCTCACCGATGCTCAGAAGCAGGCCCGGGTGGAATGGTGCCGTGATATGCTTAACAAATTTGAAGCAGGCTCGTCTCGGCGTGTTTACGACATCGTTACAGGTGATGAGTCCTGGATTTATCAATACGACCCAGAAACCAAGCGCCAGTCGACTGTTTGGGTGTTTCAAAATGAGCCAACGCCTACCAAAGTGAAGCGATCTAGAAGCGGGGGTAAGATTTTGATCGCTAGCTTTTTTAATTTGACTGGCCACTTGGTATCAATTCCCTTACGGGATCAAAGAAGCATTAATGCCGAATGGTATACTACCAAATAAATTGCCAGAAGTTTTCTCTGTTATAAGCAACAAGCGACCAAACACAGGGCTCCGCGGGCTACTGCTCCACCACGACAATGCACCTGCGCACACCGCACTCAAAACGAGGGACTTCCTGGACAGCACGCCAGTCAAACTCCTGGGTCACCCTCCTTACAGCCCTGATCTAGCACCGTGTGACTTCTTTTTATTCCCAAAAATAAAAAATCAGCTCAAAGGGATACAATTTTCGTCGCCGGAAGATGCGCTGGCTGCGTTCGAGCAGGCTGTAAACGAGGTGTCTGCGGCGGACTGGAAAAAGTGTTTTGAAAACTGGTTTAGGCGCATGAATCTTTGTATAGAGGCTGGTGGAAAGTACTTTGAAAAGATTTAATAAAAATATATGTACGTATAGAACAATTTTTTTTAGTTTCGCAAAACTTTCTGAGTGTCCCACGTAGACTGCCTAAGCATACCTTGTTCAGCCAGTCCCTGGCATGCGACACAGCAGTCTGCAGCGCATGGTAGGACGGTAAGGCAGCCTCGATCTCCTCTCCATCAGCTAGCAGCACGTCCAGCTCTGCCAGCGTGCTGTGCTGGGGCTCCAGCTCCGAGAGAGGGTTCTTGGATGTGTCGAGGAGTACTGCACGTGCGCGGGTCTCCCATTCTTCTACTTGAGCTGGAGAAAGAGGGAAATGGTTCAAACAGGATACTTATTTGATGGTCGAATATTACAAGAAGCGCGACCCGGTGATATCACGTGAGCGTGTGGTCTTGTATACGATTTCCAGGTTGGGCAAAGTTGTACCGCAGGAGACGCCCTGGTCGTCGGGAGTCGCAAGCCGATTGCCGACCATCGTAGGCGCGGGCTTGTGGACGGCGAATAATAAGTAGCTCGCCGTCCGATGATGACCAGGCCCGAGTCGACGGCGCGTATTGTTCCACGCGCACCTCAACGAGAATTCAGAAAAACTGATGGGGGCCTCTCCACTGTCGCTCAGCGTTCTTTTTACGTGCCTGGACTTGTAATACGCCTGCCGGTTGGGAGGATTATCATAAGTAAGTCAATATTTTAGTGTGTACGAACACGTAACCGGGTGCCACTACCCTGGACTCAGCGCTACAGTAGTTGAGCCGTGTTTACGTGTGAACACTGCAAGAGTTGACCACTTCAACATCTGTATTCGCACAATGAAAGTACTACTGGCAACTCAGCTTACCTTTTAGTTTGTATAGCAAGGACCGTTCAGCCTCCACCTTGGTGTTGGGCACCACGCTCTCCGCATCGCTCAGCAGGCGCGAGATGACGTCACAGGTGAGCGTGGAGCAGTCCTCCCGGTAGGTGCGCACTTCCTCTATGAACTTCACTTGTTGTGTGCGCGCCTGTAGCGCGGGCAGCTGCGGGAGAACTATGCACAGGCGAGAGCCGAGCTCTGAAGTCTGGAAGAACAATTGTATATGGATATTTGTACTTGTTTGATTAGTAAGACTTCGAGAAATAAGCTTAAACTTTGCATTGACAGATTTTCAAAAGGAATCAAACTGTGACATCAAAATTCTCGAGGGTTCTAATCTCTGATATTAAGTTTCTTAGACTAAACTGACATTTAGGGGGTTGCCACTTTATCGTTACATAAAAATAGTGTTGTATCCTGAGTGATCGAAAATTGAACTATTTCATGGTAAAAATTACATTTGTTATGAAACTAGCGACCCTTATTCAAATTCTACTCATTTATGTCAGACTTAATTCTATCGACCACATTAATTTTTTTGTTTATTTGTTATTTATTACAAAATAATTTATGTACAATGTGTATTATTACTGTTATATTAAAATATATTACGTTTATATTTATAAAACATTTATTTACACCAATTAGTAAATTTTAATTGAGGAGTTGTGTCACATCAATTCGAAGAATCACTTATGATTGGGCCTTACCTACAATACTATGCACATCAAATTATAAGGTCATTGTACGCTGTAAGTTTAGTTTACGAAATTAAAAATCACAATATACTTATACTTCGATCAGTAAAAATCAATGTTAATGTCAGTTACATCTCTTTATTGCTTTATTATAACTTGCTTTCTGTATACGAGTAAACAAAATGATAATATTACCTATTGCATTCATTCCTAGATTCATTTCACACTGTTACCATCATTGATATATGTACTACGCACTAGATTTACCGATTCGAACACTCACTGTTCGACTGAACTGTACTGCAATCCGTACACTTTACTATACCATGTTAAACGAAATGTATAAGCTCTATGAATTTCATGGTACTTATGTTTTGATCACGAGTAAACTAAACACTATAAGCGATCTAGCGCTGCATGTTATAATAGTTTGATTAGACAACATAAATATTTTAGTGCTGCAGCGAACTTTAGCTCTAACTCAACAGAATTTGACCAATTTTCTTTCATGTTTGTTCATGTCGGTTATCGGTAGAATGTATATCAATGGCTACCTTCATTAAGTAAGAATGTTTTAAAGTAACTTGCAGTTTATTTCCCTTTCTATAATTTGTATAAGTGAACAAAGAAAACCATACCTCTTCTAAATCCCTGACGTAAGCCTGATCCGTCTTCTCCAAATCTTTGTTAAGTAATTCAGTTGCGCGGCTCTCGAACTCCGATGTTTGGCGTAGTACTTCCTTAACTGCAGACCCTGAGAAAAAGAAATAACATTAACATCCCGCTAGTGACACACACAGATGATACTTTTCAGTACGTCTGGTAGTCCCATAGCGAAAGGAAGATGGTGGCGTGAGGTTTTTATTTTTGATTCCTTACCTTCGGGCAGCACACAGGCCAGCCCGTCGATCTCGGCGGCGAACAGCGTCAGCTCGTGTATGGTGAGGCGGTACTTGGGGTCGTGGTGGCGCGTGCGCGTGCGCATCTTGTTGAGGTCCAGCTGCTGGATCACTGACGCGCACTTCTCTGCGTCTTCTATTGCGGTTTCTAGTGCTCGGACGAGCTCGGTTTTGTGCATCTGTTGGTAAAACGAAAGATATAAGTTTGGTAACAATATGTCTGACTATTTTCAATGCCAGATCCCAAGTATAATTCTGACTTTTTGTAAGTTTTGCTTAATGTCACATGTAAATTTTATTCCATGTATAAAACACTATGCTAAAGAATTAAATCAAATGAGTAGGTATTAGACAAATGAGGCAATATGAAAGAAGTGACTGTGACCCATGTATTAAGTTTACTTTCAAAATACTTCGTAAAAACATTGATTGTGAATCATTCTTATTACAATAATCGAAATAATTACCTATTATTGATAAATGAGTCATAAAACAATTGAATTTCTTATTAAATTGACAAAAATACCGCCCTAAAATTACAGTGGAATGTAATATTTAATTCCGATAAATAAAACAACAACAACACAAACAACAAAAAAGTTTATTTTTCTTAAAGAAAGAAAGAAAGAAAAATATTTATTTGTGACCCGCACAGGAGACACGAGAAATAAGCATAAAATTAAACAATAATAAAATAAAAACCCCGTGCGAGACCAAAAAGGCTCCTATCTCAGCATGTGCAGCGATAACCAAAAAAGGTAATAACGCTGCGCTGATATTCTGATAGGGCCCACTGTTGATGCCACGGACACACTTACGGAAACGAGACTTGTATAATTATGGTATACAATAAAGTGTATATAAATAAATAAAACTGTAAAACATACAATCCTGATTTCTACTAGATTAATAATAATAATTATTATTATTTATTGACATAATGGATACAATTTAGATTAAAGGATTCCCTAGCACCTGCGCTAGTAAAACTGTGTTGCAGAGATTGGTATCGTATTCTGGTCTTAGGAAACAATCTGTCATAATGATGTTACCTTGAGATCATGAGCCCTCTTCAAATGGGCCCTGAGCCCGTCCAGGTCGCAGGTCTTGGGCGTGTCGGGGTCTAAAGCATTCTGCACGGCCTCCGCCCACTCGCGGAACTGCTCCGACTTCTTCTTCAGCTTCTCCAGCATGGCTGGCAGCTCGTCTAGTGTGTAGCGGTATCTGGAGAAAATAAATAATAATACGTGAAATCACACGATATTAAAAGGTTAAGGCTGCGGGAAGGCGCTGGATGCGAGACGCACGGGATCGGTCAATGTGGCGACGCTTGGGGGAGGCCTATGTCCAGCAGTGGACGTCTTTCGGCTGAAATGATGATGATGATGATATTGACACGATATTGAGGCATCTTTGAAGCCTGCTAACTGTTAAATGGTTGAAATGATACATGTAGGAGCAGTGGTGGCCCAGTGGTAAAAGCCGCAACTTACGAACCGCACTGGGCCCGCGTGGTGGATTACGGGCACGGCCCGTTCCCTCTCTAAGAGAGGAGGCCTGTGTCCCAGCAGTGGGAACATCAAAAAGCTGATGATGATGATATATGATAGGCGCAGCATGGAGATCAAATCGTTCATCAAGAGTCAGGATTTACAAAAAAGTCGTCTGCCTGCTACCACATCTTAGTGTTTCGACAAAACGTCGATTTTAATGACTCATTAACTCATTTGTAGTTATTATTCACAAATAAATATTTTTGTATGCCCTGATTAAGGCTGCGGGATTCCGATGGTAGCGAGATGCACAGGACCGAACAGTGTGGCGATGCTTGGGGGAGGCCAATGGTCAGTAATTGACGTTTTACGGCTGAAATGATGTTGATGTTTTTGTATGTACCTTAGCTTGTGCAAGTGCGCGGGACAGTCGCACAGCTGCGTGTAGTGGCGCAGGCACGCCACGTGCGGCGTGCACGAGCACGTCACGCACGACAGGAAACACGTCGTCTTGCACAGTTGACACTGTCGCTCGTCGTCTGGTAGAAGTTCGAAGGCTTCTCGTTCTGCTTCCGTTACACCCTGGAGGAAAAAAAAAGGACATAAAAAATTGATTAGAAGACAAAATTCTTCAGCGCAACACAGGGTCGGCGCAATACGTTTTCTTCTTTGATTCTCTACCCTGTAAATCGTCACGCTTTCATTCATTTGCTTCATGATGTAAACAACATTGTTAATCGTTTACTAACACAACACAGTGTTAGTCGTTTTTTAACTTACTATAAGAATTAGACTACAGCCGATTCAAATACAACTAATTTACGAATTGATGAGTCGTATTATAATGTTAGCTTTCAGTCAAATTACTGGATAAGAGAATACTATGTTGGCTGCAAGAAGTATAAGATAGATATAGCTGTATAGGTGGCTGTAAGGCTTCTTTGTGTATGTATCACTAGCAAAACAAATGTTACTTTTTCGGCTCAAAACTTCACCACACGGCTTCGCCAGTGAATGCCTAAAAGTCAATATGGCTGAAATTAGTCATGTATAGGTCCATATTAACACTTACCCAGTCTAGCAGCCCCTTCCGGAGCTTCCTCTCATCGTGCAGCATGGTGCGCATGTCGCGGTAGGCCGCCAGCGCCACAGTGAGGCTGAGGCCGTCGGCCTCCAGCGCCATCTTGCAGACCAGCTCGTCGTGAGAGAACACGCAGTTGCGTCGCAGAGTGGAGTAGTGGGCGATGCATTCGCGACCCATTTTTAGCTGGTAAGAGAAATATAGATTTAGTACGTACAAAAGACAAAGGATATAAGAAAGAATGCGATATTTAATGAGTCTTTGGCCTTTTGGCATGTTCTGGAACATTAATGGCTAAATAAATTGAATTTTTAAACAAGTCGTGACAATTTGTGCTCTGTTGGTATGATTGCTGTAAGGCGTTCCAATGCGAGGATACAAATAATTAAATAGAAAGGTCGAGTGTTTGTCATTGTTTGTGACTTGATTATCAAGGCACAATAACAATAAATACTGCTTAAATAGTAAAAAAATGCTTTATTGTCTTGTTGGCTGATCACAAATATTCTTTTCTTGGCCTCCTTCTATGAGACCGTGATGGTCCAGGAGGCCGGCGAGCAGGATCGCGAGACAGCCGATCCCGCTCGGAGAAAAAAACGTCGGAGAGGCAACCGCCTCGATGCCTAAAACGCCGAAATCTGGACTGCATCATAAGCAGTCGGTATTCCAGGGTGGCGGGCCCACCAAGTAACCCCAGGCAAAACGGTGGCACAGTGTTCACGCGGTCACGAGTGCACAGCGAGGTGAGGGACAGGCACTCTCACAGAAGTCGCGCAGGGGTCCCGGGGTGCTCTGTTGAGAGGTCACCCCTTCTACGTCCTGATGGTGATCACCGAGGTAGTTTTAGTGAGGTAAAAATCCTACACTCCCTGGTCTTTTCCCCAAAAGTCCAGCCGCCATTTAAAGGTTTAACCCCGCTAACAAAAAAAAAAAAAAAAAGGTAGCACAACATAAAATTACAGTTTCCAGGATCAAAATATTGGTTCGGACGTGGATCCCGCAGCTCTTATATTTCACTCCTCAAGTCCTCACACATGTTTTGTTTACGTTATGTTCCTCTCCATCCAATGTTATTTATAGGAAGAGTAAAATATCTTACCCAGTCAGCAGGTGTGAAGTTGACCGCCTCAGCAAAGTTGTATCCTTGGTTGAACCCAGCGTGATACGCGCGCGGGAACGTTATCACGAACTCTCCCGCGTGTTGGTCCATCCTGAACAATCATGAGAGTGTTATTTGTTGCTGTTGATATACTAAATATGTCTAGGAAATACATAGTATAGCGTATATTACAAGTCTTGTTTTGACAAGTGTTCCCCACACTAACATTTTGCAATTCATAAACAAATACTAAAACATAGCTATTTGATGACCTTGTATGAATGTATGCATAACGGGCCGGTGCCTGCCACTCCACGTCCAAGCGCATATTTTGAGTTTGGGGTCTGATATTACAGCATTATAAATATTCTATCTGCCAAGCGTTTTCTAACTATTCTGGTGGTCAGCTAGCAATCTAACGGCAGGATTATTACGTATTTTGCAAGAGCAAAACGATAGCGATTTTTTTTTTTTTTAAGTTTTAGAGTCTTTGGCGGTTTTTTTTTTGAAAAAGCACTTCGACAAACAACTAGCGATTAGCAAACGATTGTGAAATAATCCGGTTTATTCTAGGAATTACTAATTCGCGAAACGACTGCAGAGTCTATAATTGACCAATTCTTGGAATGTACAATTCTTTGAATGACTGATTCTACTACTACTACTACTGATTCTGATACTAATGACGTATTCTACAGTTGACTGACTGATTCTACAAATGATGAACAGTAGTACTTTGATTAGGAATATCCATCAAAGCTTTTATATGATGGGCATGATGAGCTACAGTAATGAAGAACACGAATAAGAAAAGAGAATCCTAGACTTACCTATACACAGGCACGCCTGCCTTCATGAGAACGTTAGGGTTCATGATGGTGACCAGCTGATGCAGCAGGTCTGGTTGTAGCTGGAACAGTTCCGGTGCTTCCGCCTTCATAGCAGCCTCGAACTGCTCCGCTTTTGAGCTTGGTACTCCGTACCTAGATGACAAACATTTGAGTTCATTACAATAAGTTAACTAGTAGAAATAACTCAACTTGAGCAATGGCTCAAGTTCAAGTGGCACATCTTTCAGAAAATGGATTGTATTTTTATGAGATTTAGACGTATAACAAGAACATTATTAATATCATTCAAAGATAAGGACAGAGAACAAGATATGGCTTCGGCATTCTTAATTAAAATGCCAAACTTGCTTTATCAAGAGCTTTTCGAATTTTCAAAGCTTGAAAATGTGATAATGAATGAAATAAATAAATGAATATAGGTAACTTACCAAGTCTTGGGCTCTCCCCAATGTAAGTAATTAATTGAGTAGCTCCAGTGGTCCTCATTGTGCCAACAGAAAGTTGCGAAGCACATGCCCACGTACAGCCAGGGGATCTGGGAACAAAATGATACTACAATCTCCTAAACACGGTTTTTCCCATGGATGTAGGCAGAAACTATAAAACGCCATGTGCTCGTATATTACATAGATAAATCGGCTAAAATAAAATTTTGATGTACTATAACATGTCCATGGGCCAATAACACTTAACTCTCAAGATTCTATCCAAATATTTGGTTTTCAAGTTAAGCTTAGGCGCTGGTTACACAAAAATCTTATAGTCAAGTAATTTAATTTGAGATATTGTTCTATAAACAGGCAGGGAGTTTGGGCCAGAGCTTCCTCTCTCGACGTCAAATACCAATAATCCAGCACATACCTTCATCCCAGATATGTCTGCGTTGATGTGTCCCAGTACAGATCCTTCCAGGACCGGCAGATTGTTAAGATTCCACGAGGAATCTGCGTACTGTTGTTCACCCGGATATAGATGCGCGTGTGTCTTTGTTGGGAAACCTGAAGAAAATAGAAATATGTTACTAAACGCACAATAACAGATCACATTTTATGCTTCTTCTTCAAATCTTATTAGATTTGAAGAAGAAGCATAAAACGTGAACTTCTCATTGGTTCTCAGTGTACGTTATTGCATTAAAATTCTCAAAATATGATGGCCCAGGTTGCATGAGGCAATATTTTCTCTACTGATCTCCGATGATCAAACAACTCACGGTTTATGACAAAATTCTGTAAAATGGTCAGTTACTCACCAGAACCATGGTCCATAGAATGTAGGTCTGCGCCATATTCCACAGTAACATCTTCGTCTATTGACGACACGACGCGCCAGAACTCTTTCTCTACTGTTGATGTTGGCACCATCTAGTAAAATAATATAGGGTCATAATAAGATTGTTTGCGAGTTTTAGTTTGTGAGTGTGTATGTTTGTTTGTTAATTCTTCACGCTGGACGGACCTGGATAAAATTTGGCACAGAGATAGATTATATAGTCAGAAGTAGCACATAGAACTTTTTATCCCGGGAATATGTTTCCTCGGGATGATTTACGACTTTAACTCGGGCGAAGCCGCACGCAGAAGCTAATAATAAGTAAATGACAAATTAGTGCTACACTAATCAAATTACTAAATCTCCGGCTTTTCCTATGAGGAAGCCATGGTGAGATTTCTTTAATAGATTATTAACGTCACGGAAACTCTTCACTTTTGCTGTTAATCGCGATAGATCTTTAATTTTTTAAGACAAGCTTACCATTCTGTCTCAAAGTAATTTAACAGAGCCCTATATGTCCTCTAAAATAACTCACTGTAGTGAGCGCTATGTACTCCTTAGGCCGAGTTTTTTGATCCGCAGTTACCTCAACCACGGGGTCTCATTGTTAAGAAAGAATATTTGGTTCAAATAAATCTCACTAGATGACGCGACATGTACACACAATTCAATAGAATTGTGTTAAAAATTAACATTATCTGGAACTGAACATAAACATTGTATGTTCTTGTTTAATTAACTCTCCTAAGTACAAAATTATGGAATATTGGGCTCTTAATTCACATTTCAAAGATTATTTGAACGGATCATTTAAAATTGATGCCATAGATGGCGCATTTATAAATTTCTGAGGCATTCAACTCGATTGTTAAAATTTGCATTTTAACACATATTGGTGCAAAAAAACTGTAACAACGTGCAAAAAAATACTATAAAACGAACCTTCACTGTATTTGCAGAAAAAAATATTCACGAACCTCGTAAACCCTTTTACTTGCAAGGCGCTGCTAACACCATCTATTGCCGTGAAACGGGATCAAACGCGATTGATGTACTCACAAAAATAAGAAGATTAAGCAGATGAAAACCGCTAGTTACGTCGGCACGGTTTTTTTGTATGGGATGAGGCATCTGTATGATAGTATTATATTATCTGTGCCTCAACCATTGGTTAAATATTTCAAATTTCGCAAAATGTATTTTTTTCAATTGTTAGCCTCACAAATGGTCAAGTACGTTGGAGTACGTTATTTGACCGTTATTTGTTTATTAAAATAACAATCGATGAATAAACGCGTTTTACCGAAATTTGAAACCATTGGTTAACATAGTAATCCATTGGTTAAGTTAACTATGTATCAAAAAACTGGACATTAGTTGTTAGTCTCTTAGTTGTTAAGAGTGTTCCTAGCATATTATGTAATATGTGTGATCGTATTGTGGCTGTCCTTAATTTGAATAAATAAACTGTCTATAAATCAATAATATTCAAAAATACTTACATGTACAGGCATATTGAAATAATCTGACTTGAACTGGTCAGCCATCTCTCCGAACTGTTGTAGTGTGTATTCTCGCGTCGCTTGCTCGAAGCCAAACGCTTCTGTTGGTTTTGATACCTGGTGGCAACATGAAGCAAAAGGGTTATTATTGAGAATAGAATAAATATTTATAAATCCAGTACATCTACATTCAGGTATATATGCAACACATTGAGAAGTGAACTAGTTTCAAACATCCTTCTATTTTTACCACTTGTTCGACAGTTCGAAGTTGACAGAGGTAGAATGATATTTTGAAAGGCTGAAATGTTTGATGCAAAATCAATTCTAATCTTACTAATATAATAAACTAGCTGACCCAGCAAACTACTACCCTACCCTACCCGACCCTACACTACCCTACCCTACACTACACTACCCTACCCTACACTACCCTACACTACACTACACTACCCTACACTACCCTACACTACCCTACCCTACCCTACCCTATGTCCTTCTCCTGGTTCTAAGCTACCTCCCTGCCAATTTTCAGCTAAATCGATTCAGCCGTTCTTGAGTTATAAGTGAAGTAACTAACACGACTTTCTTTTATATATATAGATGTCAAAGTTTGGATAGATGTGTGTGTGGATGTATGTTTGTTACACAATCATGCTAGAACCGCTGAACGGATCTGGATGAAATTTGACATAGATTATATTCTGTAAGCACACAGGCTACTTTTCATCCCGGTATAATGAGCCCTTGGGATAAGAAAGTATATAAGTATAAACCTGACTATAAGCCGTGGTTCTCACTACAGTACTAATGTACTGCACGTTTTGGCGCATAAAGCTGCGATCAAATGGCAACATCCTGCTATTGCTACTGTAAAAAAGTGCAGTGTGCAGCCTTGAGTCGTGTGATCTCAGTGTTAAACTACAAAAAACCGGCAGTACAATGAAATGTGAACCACGGCTTACCATTGGTTCGTGAATAAGCTGCGCTACCACCCAACTTAGGTTCGTACTACCTACCTCTTCTTGCAAGCACACAGGACACCTCCAGTCTCCCTTGGGCACGTCGGCGAGCGGGGGGAGGAGGCAGAAGGTATGGTAAGAGTCGTCGCAGCCGTCACAGAGCAACATCTGCTCCTCTACGTCACCACGCCCGCACACGTGGCACATGTACTTCGCCAGCTGGAGCAAAGAGAAATTTGTTTTGTTATGTATGTTCTCCGTTTGTTCCATGAACAATGGTTGTGGCGGAAGGTCATGGGGTACCGATCCCATGGTTATGGGGTACCGCTCCCATAGTGGTGACTCCCTTGAAAAGCAGATGTTAAATAGACTCGTAGCCAATTATTTACAGCTTTTTTTTGCTCACCCCTAAAGGTAAAAAAGCCAATTTCGAGTTTTTCATGTACCAATTGTTGATAAGGAAGCAAAAATAAATCAGTAAGGGTGATTTGTTAGTCAAATTCAGTTACCTCATCTCAAAATTTACCAATATATCGCAAGTATGTATGTATGAAAGCTTTGAAGTACACTTATGAAAAATGATTTTCTAGGATGAGTATGAGAAGTGAGCATAGTATTCTTTTCATACATATATAGTGTTATGTACAAAATCACTGTTTAGTATTTTTACAGAAAAACATTACCCTCCTTTAGGGATTCGACGTAGCTGAGCAAATACAAACTGAATATGTTTATGTATCAGCTGTGCTGATAGATATTATTTACAGAAATATTTGGTTCCCATACCGGACAACTCTTACCCTGGATTTAGGAAAAAAGCTCCTAAGAAATTAGAAAGTGTATGTAAAGAGTGCCACCTGTCTTTAGAGAGAATGTGTTTAAAAATTATCATGCAACATTGAACATCAAGATATTGAAATGCTTTAAAATCGAACTTAAATTTAATGACAACAAAGTCCAATTTTCTTTAGCCTTTATGCTGATTAAATAAAATACTCACCTGTTACTGTAATATACAGCATGAGTTTTTCTTGTCCTATGTGGTGACTACATTAAATGGTCATTTTATTTTGTCTAACAGGAAAGAAGATTGGGGAATGTGTACATGGTGAATCTTACACTGGCATTAAATTGGCATTAATATGAACATGAAGAACAAGAAACATGAACATGAAGATAGGTGTCCTTTACAAGATTATCAGGGAGCTGATACCGAAAATGTAGTTTCAAGATGCTGCCACGCGGGGTGTGCTGTTAATTCTACAAGATAGAATTAACAGCACCCCGCGTGGCAGCATCTTGGGTCTGAGGAAACTGGAACTGCTATTTTTAAATTTATACTATTACCGGAACATTTAGTTTGAGAGCAGAGCTGATGAAGGCTTGTTTCTTAGAGTCCATATATCAAACCTGATTAATGACACCTAACTGTAACGTTTTACAAAGTCATCTTAGGGTGGGCTTGTTTTTGAAAGCACAACACCTTCATAAAACCTAACTTACTGCCATGACTACGTGATGAACCTAAATACATAATCTTTATTTAATTAAATACTATTAAGTACATAATATTAAATACATAAGCCTTAATTTAATTAAATACTATAATGTCTTCTGCTTGATAAGGAGGAAAGTGGAAATTATGTTTCTTTGTTACTCCTCCACTGTTCTTTTCTGATTGTTTTTGTTGCGGAAACCAAGACGGTTGAATCATTTCGCCGGGTCTCTTCGAGTATAATTGATTCTGCGCTTATGTGGTAGTCACCAGTTAGTTCTGGCGGGATTGTCCCAAAAAAGAAAGTATAATGTTACCGGGTCTAGCACATGCAGCACGTGGCTGCTGGGCGGCGCCGGCGTCACGGACACGGTCATGTTGGACATGCGGTGCTCGCGCAGCTTGGTGGCGCGCGTCACGCGGGCGCGCGCGCCGCACGAGCCGCCTGCCGACATCCACTTGTTCTCGCGCGGACCTGCGGGGAGGATCTGGTTACAATGTGGAAGTTAAGAGCAATCTGAAAACATCTATGGAGGTCTTGAGATTGCAAAATGTGGTCCCTTTTGGGCCAGCGAAAACATAATATATTTACCATAATTTCAATGGGCTAAATTAAAATTCCCGAACAATGTACTAGAAAAATGTGTCTTTGGAAAGATCTTTTCATGACTTATCAGTATCACTAAACGTTACTTGCTCACATAATGGTACAACATTACCTGTACTAGGTTAATTTTGTGTTGCTATGTGATAACAGTTATAACTAAAACAAAATCTCACCCATCCTTCTTTGTCTTTAAATACAAGAGATGTTTATTATTTAGGTGAGTGTGAAGTGTGTACACAGCTCACAGCTGAACATTTTAAGAATCCAAAGTTCAGTCTAACATACTCAAAGTCCATCGTCGTAAACAAGTCCACCAGACATTTGGATCGTACGGAGGTCCACCGAAACTATGCACATATTTTCATGGTATTACCCAAAAAAGACACCCTGAAAGCAAAATAATACTTACTCCTCCTCGTCTCCAGATTCTCCTCCTTGACCGGCGTCTTCATACTCTCATCCTGCATCTGTCCGGGCGTCCGGTCCGGCGCGCTGTCCGGCGCGGGCGCGTCCGGGTCGGGCTTGAACCGGCGCGCGGACGGCGGCGGTGTCGCGGCTGCTGTGCATTTGCTAGTGGAACGGCTGCGCGTGCCACTGGCTTTCTCAGGCGTTTGCTCGCCTTTTACTTTGATTTCCTGAGGAAGAAGGTGGTGTTTTTAGGTGCTTGATTTTTAGTTTTAGAATAATGTGGAATATGGGGGACGTCTTTGAGTGGGTCTCTATAGATATAGTCTAATAAATAAAAACATTTTCACAAAGAAATAAACAGACTTCAAAAGCAAAACACATTTTTCGTCACCGACTTCCGCAACGAAAGTTATTTTGACTTTTTGTATTTTGCTTTTGAAATCGGTTTATTTATTGCCTCATCATCCATCTGGAGAGATCAGAGGGTTTGAATACTTTTACCGAATAAAAGCCTACGGTTTCTACCGCTACCATGATTCGGGGGACTGAGAGATACATCTACATTCGCGAGCACCTCCAACTGGTATCCTACCTACTAAGTACTTATAGGTTATTAAAATCTACAAACTCACAGTATCCTTGTTATCCACAGCGCCATTGCTCTTGAAGACGTCGTAGCGGTACAGGATCTTCTCGTAGTGGTTCTTGAGGATGGAGCCAATGCCTTTGCCCTGAGGGAAGCCCATGCGGCGAGCCACCTTCGACCATTTTCGCTCCGAGGAGCATACTTCGAAGCCACCTGTAAAACAAACAATTTTTAGCCAATTTTGCTTTAGTTTGTACCTACCTACCTCCTCTGAAGAACCTACGGAGGCACGCGTATCAGTAAGTTGCGTATTTATATCACGTAAGAACTTGTCCCCATCACCACGTCACGACGTCGTCAACGTCGAAAGGTGCGGTGTCGAGATTGAGATCCCTTCTCTACTCCAACCAAACGGGTGTTGTGTCTGATGGGTAACTGGCCATTGGATGTTTTCGGGCCATTGTATATACGTATATTCAAATCACCATTGATATCGAAGGACTTTTAGCTCATGATGAAAAGTCTCATTCAGAAAGGACAACGTCCAAGTCAACTGCGCTTATTTTTTCTGGTTATTAGTTTCAAAGGCCATTAAAAATAAAACGCCCGGGTCTCTATAGTTGAATCATATGGCACTGATCATTCAATTAATTAACAAATTATATACATGAATCACTTCTACTACATAAATTGACTAAATTTTAAGACTTCAGCGTAAGCAAATTACTGTTAACAAGATTTGTTAAATTGAACCAAGACAATGTATGAGGAAAATCCTATGTAAATGAGTTTTACCTCAATATTGTCTTAATTATCAAGTTTAGCGTAAAGATGAATTTATACACCAAGCAATTAAATTCATTACCTTTTAGTGTGTAAACACACAGTAAATAAATTAAGTTACTTATTATTACTTATTTTATTTAATCTGTTATTGTATAATTTAATCTAATGACTAATATTATTGTAACGTATTGTTTGTACGCCCTGTGGGTAGAATGTAGTGATACTTTAAAGGTATGGCCTAAGCTTGTTAACACCTGTAATTAACGACACCTACATTGACAAATAAATGGATTTGATTTGATTTGATTTACTTTAACATCCCTGCAAGCCAAGATTTCGAAATGGAAGGGACCAAAATCCTTGTTTTTTTATTTAAAATTTCACACCTTAACAGCTACAATGCGCCAATGCGATGCACATTGTGCATCAAGAATTTGTTTAATATTTTCAATGCACTTCAGAGCTACATTTGGGCAATTAAAAAAAAATAGAAATAATATTCACCCATACTACGCGCGTGACATGACGCGCGCACCTACAGCCGGGCGGTTTTTAGGGTTCCGTAGCCAAATGGCAAAAAACGGAACCCTTATAGATTCGTCATGTCTGTCTGTCTGTCTGTCTGTCCGTCCGTCCGTATGTCACAGCCACTTTATTCCGAAACTATAAGAACTATGTTGCTGAAACTTGGTAAGTAGATGTATTCTGTAAACCGCATTAAGATTTTCACACAAAAATAAAAATAAAACAATAAATTTTGGGGGTTCCCATACTTAAAACTAAAACTTAAAATATTTTTTTTCATCAGACCCATACGTGTGGGGTATCTATGGATAGGTCTTCAAAAATGATATTAGGGTTTCTAATATCATTTTTTTCTAAACTGAATAGTTTGCGCGAGAGACTCTGCCAAAGTGGTAAAATGTGTGTCCCCCCCCCCTGTAACTTCTAAAATAAGAGAATGATAAAACCAAAAAAAATATATGATGTACATTACTATGTAAACTACCAGCGAAAATTGGTTTGAACGAGATCTAGTAAGTAGTTTTTTTTTAATACATCATAAATCGTAAACCGCAATTTACCAAGTACGGAACCCTTCGTGCGCGAGTCCGACTCGCACTTGGCCGGTTTTTTAATTTGTTTCTCCTGAGTTCCAGTAGTGGGAATGTTATGGCTGATTATGCTTTTGTGTTTAGTTTTACAACGTAGACAAACTCATGTGTTGATGCAATTACACATTCAACTAACGGTGACTTCCCTGAATGCGCCAGGCAATTCCTACATGGGTCTTCCTTACGACATGGGCTACATACCTGCTTCCTTAACAATCTTGTGGAGAGCATAAAGGTCGAGCGGCTTGCGTTCGACCGTAGGGATCTTGAGCACGGAGCCCTGAAGCTCCCAGAACTTCATGATCTGATCCAAGAAGTTGAGCTTCACTCGGGTTATCGCCTGGAAGGAGAAATATGGTTATTTGTTGAAATAAAGTTTGCATTCCTGGGGTTGTTGAAGGACGGTCAGTCTGAAATTGAGGATCCTCCACCAAGACGGGTGTTGGGTCTTGTCGGCAACATCCCAATGATGGTTGTTGACGGGCTCAGGTGAATGTTCAAATGGCTTGGAGAACTTTGAATCAATTTACGATTTGTGTGAAGTTAGGTCCTTTTGTATAGATGTTATTTTGAATTTCACACCAAATCTTTTTGGCTTGTTTGTTTAACTTGTTAGGTAGGTGGCGGTCAAGGCTAAACCAACCAAGTTTTAAGAGGCTAGGCCATTCAAGCCAGTGGGTAATGTGATGAAAAGTGTTCAGTATAGTCACTGACGTCTTAAAATCTAACAAAGGCATTCGAAGTGCAATGACATATCAGATATAGTTAAATTGACTCATGCGTCTGTAGTTACACTGTTACCCACCCCCTTCAATCAAATTCAAATCGGGACACAGCCGGCTGTATCTCTGTAACCTTCCTAATTACTGGAGAAACCTTAGGAAATCTAACCAAGCCTGAATATTAAAACTGGTACATAAGTATTTGTATAGATTTGGTCCTAAAACCTGTGTAACTAACATTGGTCTTCTTCTATAGGCCATGACTGGGACAAAAGTTCATAGATAGAATCCTCTTAAAAATTCTAAATGCTAAGAATTGTAACAGAAATAGGCCCGTGGGAATTGGCGTTGCGACTCTAGGTAACAATAGGGCTAGATCGATATCTGGTCTGGTCACGTGATAGATGACCTAGCTTCTGATATCATATTGTTTTTTGTATTTTTCATAGCGAATTTTACATACGTAAAGATAGCTGTGGGAAAAATTTACAGGATAAACCGTGTAAAAACTGTTTATCTTCTCTACCTTTAAACGAACAATTCTTGTATATATTTTCGTTCATGCGATTTTCATGAATGCAGGAGGTTTCCGGGGGCGACAAATCGATCTAGCTAGGCTTATTTTTTAGAAAACGTCGTTTTCTCTATTTCTACCCGAGCGGAGCTCGTTAGGCCACATAGGTCGCCCAGGTACTTATAATAATAGAAAATTTAGACTGCCTCGTTAGTTTAGTGGTGGCAAGTGCTACTACTGAGAGGATGTCTTGGATTCGACTCCCGAGTCGGGCAGTGTTATTGTGTTTTTACATGTGTAATTTCTCAGTAGCAGGCCGGAGTCTGGAACTTAAATATAACTGGCAAAGTGTAAGCGCACAATAGGTGCAGCTCTGCCCAACCCTTCGGGGATTTTACAGGCGTCATGTTATGTTATTCAACATAATAAACAATTAAGTTTAATTCTTAAAATGTTTCTAATCACTCAAACAAATTCGTTTTATTTGAGACAAAAATAAATATTTATAGTGCTCCATGTTTCTGTGTTAGTATGTGATAGTCATGTTTTTACACCGACTGCTCAAAAATAGTAGTGTTATGTTTTTAGTGTCTCCAAACAATACGCTATGTGTTTTTCATTGAACATTATATCTGTCTTGATCTAATGCAATACAGTTTTATTATGTTTTGTGTTTTTTTTTATTGGGTTATATAACTGCACAGCACATGCGTGAGTACTATGTACCAACTGTAAATCTACCATTTACTGCACCTATGTGTCATTCGTTAACTTGTGTGTGTCCTGGCAGTTGAGTGTGTCATGCTCTCTCTATTGCCTATCTGATGGTGGTAAATGTGTTGGATCATTCGGTTGCCTTCATGATGGTTGAGCTGAGTGGTGCCAGTCCATGCGTCATGTTCGTGAACGGGCGCCATCAGTTGGGATTGGTCATAACTGCCTCGACCTGCTTTTAATTACGTACTTATTGTATTTTTGAATTGTTTGTTTTACTCTAGACGCCTTTACGTGCACTTCTTTTTAAATGATTCACACATAATTTGTTTTTTCCAACAAGAATGATGTAACCAAATAATTGTTTCTTGCACATTCTTCTCGATAGAGACATACTGACGCTTGCGAATGTGCAACTGGATTCATATTTTGTTTGACAAATCAAAGGCCAATATAAGGTTTAGTTGAAAATTTATATATTTGGATTTTGATATTTTCACATAATTTCAAATGATTGTAAATACTGTAATACCGGATTTTGTGGGTGTTCTGATTTAAACACCGTACCATACTATTGACAGGACGGTATGGAAGAAGAAAACTTGTTGCACCGACGACCCCAAGTAACATGGGATAAGGACATGAAGATGATGATGACTATCGTACTGTACTTTTTAACTGCACTGGTCGCACTGACCAATCTCACAGTAATTAATTATACTAATAACCTTTAAAGTAACAATTAATATGGACACTAACACACACGGCTAGCAACCTACAAGGGCAGGTACATGATTATAACAAACGAGCTAACTGAAGCCTGGCAATACGTCATTTTACATGTTGCTAAGAGCTGGACATAATTATAAATGTATGAAGGATAATTTTAAAATAATATGCACTTTATTGTTTTTTGTTTTTATTAACTTGACTAAGTATGATATGACATTCTGAATGATTAATTTTGATATGAATTTTATGTATTCTTTATTCTATTATTAATATTTGCATGCCATTATTTAAGGCAAACATGACGCTCTGTATTATTATTTTTTTCTTACATCTCTTACATATTGGCAATTTGTTGTGTGTACTGTACTCATGTTTGAGCAAATAAAGATTGAATTTGAAAAATTTGAATTTGAATTATGTTTATAGAAGGTAATCTCGGGAACTACTGATCCGATTTCGAAAAATGTTTAACCATAGAAAGTAACAATGTCGATGTCGTTGAATGTCATGGGCTACTTTATATCGCAAGTTCCTGTAACACAGACCACGAGGGAAACGATAGTAAACTATATTTTTGTTGATGTATATAACGTAGGTAGTTTATCGAGTTGCTCAGTTGCCAAATAACTTCGACCCTTGTGTGCATATTTCAGGGAGAAATAATTGGGTCACGCATTTCATACATACAAAAAACTCGGCATCAGTGTAGGTACTTATTCCGGGTTTTTTAACGTACTCACTCGTGATAAAAACGATGTCTATGTCAAAATATATGGAAAAAAGGGATTTCTCCGTACCGTCACCAGACGGCGCTTATCCAGTTTCAATACAAATTGAAGTTTACGTTAACGCGATTAATCGTGAATAAAAACTCGCACTAAGACCTAAGCACACATGAAGCGACTGCCTATGTTAACTTTTCAGTCTTGTTAAACATCGATCAACTTTATTCTGATGCAGTTTAACTAATCCCCAACGAGGCAGTAATTACGATAGCTCACTAACTAACTGATCAAACTGTTTGTACAAGTTCAATTCAGACGCGTCGGGTCGCTATCCGCTGAAAACTGAACAATTACTCAACAAATACCTATCTGATTTGAATGATCATGATAAAACATTGAATGTGTTTCAAGTACATACTAGCACTGTACGATAAGAAGTCGGAAGGATTCAATCAAAATATAAATAATGGTTTGATAACAGTTTCCCCTAGTTATTGTGTCGCATCAAACACAATTTTTACAAAAAAATACTGGCCAAGTGCGAGTCGGAATCGCTCACTGAGGGTTCGGTAAAAACAGCTACATTCACCAAAATAATAAAATAAAATTATACTGAAGTTCATAAACTATGAGGGCACTGAACATTGCTCAAACGATAAGTTGAACAGAATTGTGGGAATAAATTAACTTTGCCGTTGGAAAACTGTAGTCCCAATATATCGACATAATCCGCGATGAGTTTACCAACTGCAAATAAGTTAATAATCTCTTTTTTTAATGTAGGCACTTATTTACGGTTTTTGGGTTTTTCCTTTACATGTGCTATAAGCTATATTGCTTCATGTCAAATTTCAGGATTCTAGGTCAACGGGAAGTACCCTGTAGATTTTGATTCCTTTTCAACTGTAAAAAATGCGCCATTAACGGCTTTATCTCTTGTTTGCGTTGATCTAGAAATTTGATTTTTATAGCTGCAAGAGGTTGCAAACTTATGTATATGATATTAATTTCAACTCGATACCTCCATACGTTCCGAGATAAAGGGTCTTGACAGACAGACGGACGGACAACAAAGTGATCCTATAAGGGTTCCGTTTTTTCTTTTCAGGTACGGAACCCTAAAAACTCCTTTAATAAAAAAAAACTCCTTCAATTCCTCACGCAGAGAAAGAAATACTGAGAGAAAGAGACAGGCGTTTGGTGAGGGTGTAAGGGTGGTATTACACTATCATAGGATCCTATCCAAAATATAATGACATTTTTCAAAGACGATATGATTCATATGTTTATTATAAGTACTACTGTACTCACTATCATATAAATATGACTCTTAGATCTGTGATCCTAGATATATGATAGTGAAATACCCCCCTAACACAAAAATCTTACATGACGTTAAATTTTCGATCAAATCACACCCGCTTTAAGGAACTTTTTTCCAACAATATTGGATCAATGCTAACAGGACAAATCCACCTAAGTAATATTGTTCTGTGCAGTCACTTAAAATATTGGCATGCAAGTTGCAAAAGTCATGTGGTTACTGGTATATTTGTTACGGCAATTTACATTCTACCTGAGTAGTTGCCTGCAACTGGCAGGTGACACTCACAACCATATAGAGGCATCCAAACCTCGAAAATTCATAAAAGTTGAAGGCATTTTTGAATTGCCAAGGAGTTGGTCAATCTGAATGATGTAGCTAGTAAATTAATTTTAATTGCATTAAGTCCGCCTATGTAACATTACGGTATATGAAGTTCAAATAAATAAATTCCAACTTGAAAATCCCTATGGAGAAGAATGGGCCAGAAACGCCATGGGTTTTCTTTGAACAAAATTCTCATATAACCCTATTTTATTTATTATTCTTGTCAATGATTAATTAGAGCAGTGGTGGACTGGTGGCTTTGTGGTAAAAGCCACAACTTACGTGTCATGTAGGTTGTGGGTTCGATCCCAGGCAGGTGCTTTAATTTGTGTACATTTTCACCGGCTGTGGGAATTTTAAGTGATGATTATGCTTTGTCAGTGGCAGATTGAATGATGATTGGTGCCATTCTATATGTTTTAACCAAAATTGTTTTGTCCTTTTTTTAGCATGGTGAACAATGGAGGTCATCGCTACAAACACTGATCAATAGTTATATGACAGTATTCATAATTTTTAACCGACTATCTCCAACTACCTTGACATTGGCAAAATCATGGAATGTTCATTGATGGAGTTATAAACATAAAAAATTGAATTGAGTTAAACTTACCTTTCTATATGAACTCTCAAACCACTCTGTATTTCATTGTTTGGTGTACAATAAAGAACCAAAAGACTTAATTTGGTTACTAAATTAAACATTGATTAAACAGTTCTTACCTCCAATTCATTAAGTCTTTGTATCCTCGGTGTGAATCGTAACCGGTCCACGTCAACTGCAAATGGAGGCTGCCAATGCTGTAACAACACAATATGTTTATTTACCCTGCTTAAACAAAGGAAGACATTCTTGGAAATTCAACTTGCATTGAGCAATATGGCATTGCAATCAATACTTTTTCCTTCTGGATGCATTAAGAGCCACATGTAGAAATGGCACAGGCAAATGTGTGAGAAAGATGTTTGCCTGAAAATGCCATTACAGGCAAACATCTTTTGATACCAGGACATTGATAATTTTCTAACAATAAAATCAAAATCTAACTAACAAGAATCAAGATTGTTATGCGATACAAATACTAGTATAGCATTCCCCAAATTAATTCTCAATATCAAAATCTCGTAATTACATATAGGTAGTGCCCGTATCATAATTACGTAATTACAAATAAGGAAATACTTTGGAGTACATGGTAAGTAAGTAAGTTATTATATTTATTAAAGTGTCTCTACCTCTAGTACGCTTGAAGTAGTCTTTATTATTATTTTATTATTTATTTTGCCTACAGTACATAAATAAATTACAAAAATGTTCATTAAAATATGACGTAACAAAACATTACCCTATAAATCTGAAGTTCAAAAACTAAACAACAAAATGTCTTCAAGCATTAAAAGCAGTTTCAACAAAATACCAGTTTAGACTGGTAACTGTAATACAGCTAATGCATAAACCCTAAACTAGATCTAGCAAGGATCAGGGCCTGCAGTCTCGACATAGCTAACGATCGTTACGCTAGCTAACATTCGTTAACTCTTACCACAAAATACTAAGTATACAGAAGGGCCACTCCCGCCGTTTGGAAAATTGACAGATTCACTAGGGTTGTAGTGTTCGTGATATTAAATGGATATTTGATGCCCTGTCTACCCTCTAAGGCATGTAAGCATGATATGATGTATGTTTAGACGAATCTATGTATTTATGTTTGTAACTTGGGCAACCTACCCTTTTTTTTTTAATTCGGAATCAATATAGTAGCAACCCTAGTGAATCTGTCAAGTTTAGCTGTCAATTTTCCAAACGACGGGAGTGGCCCTTCTGTATACTTACTATTTTGTGGTAAGAGTTAACGAATGTTACTTAACGACTGACTGCAGGCCCAGGTTTCTAGTTGTCTAGCTATAGCTCTATAGCTGAGTAATGTGACACTTTGGTAACCAACTAGACTTCAGCTAGATAAGATTTATAGTTTTTTAAACAAAACATTGTAGTAACTTGATTTAATGTTTACATTTTAGATAATGATAAAAATATTATGTTCTTGCACTGACAGCTGTAAGAAACAAATTAATAAAAAATTATGTGCAATGAGAATCAGAATCAGAAGTCATTATGAAATTTTTGTATTTTGTCTGGCCAAATACAAAAATTTCATAATGACTTCACATTTTTAGATGTCTTTTGAAGGGCCTTCAAAACAAACACTTTATTTAATTGTGGATCTGCATATGCCAGTCCCATCATACTTATTATATAGAACTAAGTTCTACCAGCTACTTCGCCTGTGTGAAAAGTGTTTTCTTATCCCAAGGGCACATTTAATAGGTAGAAAAGTAGCCTGTGTGCTATTCCAGACTATAATATATATCTGTGCCAAATTTCATCCAGATCCGTTCAGCAGTTCTGGCGTGATTGAGAAATAAACATACATCCACACTTCCAGACACTCATCCATCCAAGCTTTCACATTTATAATATTAGTTAGATTAAAATTTAATAATTTCTTCTCTGTATGATCACATGATGCAGCTGCATCAGTTAACTTGTTTTTGTCTCTTGTTTTATTCTTTATCTTGTAAACCCCTATATTGAGTAACACTTTCAAAACCACAATTTCATCAAGACTTATGGTAATAATCCTGCTGAATTTTTTCTACTCCGTTAATTCAAACTTAGTGGTGGGTGTGAAGTTCAGTTTTTTATTGTGGCAGACCCCACCCATCCCCTGTCACATGTGAATTTGCTACTGCGCAGCAACTCGCCTCGTGTTCCAAATTCCGAGCCACCATTAAGTTTGAATCTAACTCTATTTTGAACACTTGAACTCTATTTTAAAATTCGGTCAGTAGGTTACAATAGGTACTTATCAATGAGCTAACCTTCAAATATTTTTTATTGCTATTGCATAGGTCAATGACATTGAAACACTAAGAAGTTGCTAAACAAATCTCTTAAGTAAATAAATCTATGTTCTATAAGACATTGACAATCTGTATTTAACCTGTACCTAGTAGTCTTATACCTATATCTTTCTCTGGTCAGATTTGTGCTGGTTACAGGTTTAGGTTTAGTCTGTAACCTGCAGTAAAACCATGAGAGGCTGTATGACTCAAGGTTATAATTTCACAAGTGCCTATAAAACTGTGCAGTTATTTTTAACACAATTTAGTCATCTAAGAAAACGATTTTGATATTGTATTTACCTGTATGGCATATATAAAAAAATTGTGTTTTATTATACCAACCTGCCTCAATAACTGATGGTATAAGACATCTTACAAAAAATGTACGACATAGGCCTAAACTATACGTAGGTACACAAAATAACAATTTACAAAAACAAATATTTATTTGAATAATTTATTAACACAACCACAACACCTTTACACAAATTATCATAATCACTATTACTAGAGTACTGTACTAAGTAACTGTAAAAATACCTTTTAGCATCACTACTATAATAAATACTGGTGTCAAAAACCTGTTGCATAAATGTGTCATGAAGCAAAAATGAATTAGCAGACTTAATTAGCACATAAATTGACATAAATGACCTAGTATTTAACCCTGGGAAATTGATTAATATTTAACAAGATAGCTTATACTCAGTATTTATTATATCTTGAAGTAGGGAATTAATTTTGTTCTTTTGTTACCTAAAAAAGAACCTATAAAGATCTTTACGAACCTGTTTCACTGTTTGAGTAAATGAACAGAGAGTTCGAAAATGCTTGTACCAACACATCTGCATTATAAAAAATCTCCTGTGTAGTGTAGAGTGGCCACTGTGGTTGAAAATCAGGCCTCAATTTAGAGAGGATAATTCGCACTTTGTTAAGAGCAATTACAATTGAAAACATGGTGATTGATCCTTTTAATAAGGTTGTAATATGTCATTTTATTTGATGATTTTACAAGGACTTCTTTATTGGGCCTTGAATAAATATAAAACATGCTCTGTTTATAAATTAAATCTCTGATCTATTTTGTTAAAAGCAGGAAGACATTTGTTAGATTATGTAGGAGTGTTCTATGTTTGTCTACTGCATACACACTTTACATTATGCTTATTTGTAATGGGGTAGGCAGGAACTATAAAATCTCATGCTAACCTTCTATGTTTGTCTACTGCATACACACTTTACATTATGCTTATTTGTAATGGGGTAGGCAGTAACTATAAAATCTCATGCTAGCCTTAGTATTACACCTCATGCACATTCTTTATTCACCAAACCAAACTAATCTTTAATGTGGCCCACTCACATTTCATTAATTGACTTATCATTAGTAAATTTAATAAAATTGGGGACAAATTGTGTCAAACTAATGATCACTCATTTTATAATCATCATAGTAGGATCACTTTTGAAGTTGTAACACTATAGAAAACATTAACTTAGGTATTTTTAAAATGTCACGTTTACCCATTATCTAACATTATGGCTCTACTACCGAAGAGTAGGGCAGAGAAGCACCAATAGTACACTGACATTGTTACAGTCCCAAGTAAAAAGCGACGAGCCCATTGCCTTCAACCGGGCATAACCCATACCTACTTAGATAAATATTACCATTTTGAAAAAAACCTACTGACATAATTTCACTAACAATGTAACCTAATAGGGTAGGGTATAATGAGGAAAAACCAGACATAATTACTTCAGATTACTTACAACTAGTTCCTACAAAAATTGGTCTGCTTGCTAAATGATATCATGATCCTTGTCCTTGTGCCATGATACATAGGTGAGCGCAACACGTTTTCTTCATCCATTGCATGTCAACTATCACTGATTCTCTATAAATTCATATCACTCCTTGCATATTTATCTTTTCTTTGGCAATCCATTCACACTTATATATTCTTATCTGTTTCAATAACATATGTTTCGTCGTCCCTGCTCATCACAGTCATTACCTTACAGGACAACTAGCTTCCTAATTTAAGATAAGTAATTTTTGGCACTCATAGTCTAAAACTCTTTCAAATAATTGGTACTCAAATAACATTAGGATTGTGTAATTTTCATGATTGTAGGTAATTTTTTTTACTGTTATATTTAATCAGATATGGTTATTAATTACTGCTCAAGAAAAAGTAAATAAATTCATTAATAGCTTTTCCTGGTTGCAACAAGTTACATCAGTATTTTCATTTTAGTTTTTAACTGTCTAGGGGGTGATTGCTCAAAGGGGGTTGCTCAACTAATAGTATACCTATTTATACTTTTATTATGTTTGTGATGATATCTTTCTTACTTTTTCTAGTCTTTACATTTGTGAAAGTACTGTTATATTATACAGTTAGGCAGAATAGGTATCATAGTCCGATCTTAACTAATTTTGCAATGAATAAGATCATGATGTATCATTACAGTTGTTTTATGATTGTGCACATTATAACAGCATGCAAGATAATCTGCATCTATATATACAAAATATTGGAGATACATTGTAAATCATTATCACAAATGTTATGCAACCTTCTAAACATTTAAGTTCAACCAATAGACTCAAGTTTAGTGTACTAATTATCTGCCATTTTTTTACAAATGCCACCATCATTTTGTTTAATTCTTATTTTTTGTTTTACACAATTGGATGACAAAGCAATCATGTCCATGTGAGTGCTTCAAACAATTTCACGGACAAATATACAGAAAGTAGGTCTTGCATACCAAAAATTTACTTGGTTATCTTTAGCAAAGTGCATATTCATTCTCTTGGTGTCTTTGCTACCATTTCAATTGCTAATAATCTCTCTACAGTAGGCTTCATTGTCAAATTTTAGTGTGCATTCAGCAACCACTGTCGAGATTACAGTTAGTCACGACAAAAAACTCGCAATAGTTCTTTTTTTATCTAAACTATCGTAGGCAGGAGGGCATGACACAAAATGGCAACCTGCCTCCTCTAAACAATATGCAACTGCATTTAGGCCTAAATAAACAGAATATAAAGGCCCGAACCGTACTCAGACGACACTTGACACGTATTACACGGGATTAGAAGGTAAAAATTAAATTTAGATAACGAGCAGCATAATAAGTCGAGGTAATATGGTTGCATCACACGTAATTCGCGAGTGGTTTTATGGTTAGAAAACTGCTCAATATTCGTGTTTTATCGATACAAACACACTTTAAGAGACCTATTTAGTGACACACTGCTTGTCGAAACAAAGAAATTTACTCACCGCTGGAGGTTTTATCTTGCAAATGCCCGATTTCTCAGCGATTGGTCGTATTTTGCTGATGTACGCCAGAGGGTCCAGGAATTCCTCTGGCGTGGGTTCGAACACTGGTGCCTCTGGAGGCGGGGTGAACGAGAAATTATCAGGTTTCATACTAGGGGACGCCGAGTCCCCCATGCTAACTTCGACGTTAGCTTCGTCACATTTTCCCATTTTTGAGAAAACACTATGCAGTTCACACAAATGCAACTATAAATAAAACTTTAGCATCATCTAACGTTAAGGAATGAATAAAGCACGTCCACAAAGAAATAGAAGCATCGGAATTAGTCTTTCCATAGGGAATCACAACGAGTTAGTAAATGAAATTATCACCAACAAATAACAGAGTTCACTTGCACGTCCGCCATGCGAAATTGAACTTTCGAAACTGCGGTGTTGCCAAGCGAAAAATAAAATGATTGCGCATTCAATAATATTTTTCATTTTACCGGTGCATTTACGGAGTTCTAGATCTTCCTTGAATTTTGCTAAGTACAATAGAATTGTATAAAATATTTCTATCTAATTATTTGTTTATTTTGTTTCAACAAGGTTTCGTTCGATTGAAAACGTAACGTTGGTGATATTTTATTTTGTGTCCACGAAAGCCTGATAAAATATATTTAATATTTCTAAAATATTATCAGGGTAAATTGGTAAAATCTAAAAGTAAAACTTGTAGATTTTTTTTTCTAGTTAAGACATAGTTTCCTCATGATGTTTTCCGCCAGCGTTATTTAGAGTTTTGATTAAAGGGCCCGCTCCCACACAAGTTAAGCAAACCAGACACCAGGCAGTGGGACTATTATCAGCTGGTTAATAAAATATAACTACTGTAGGACCTTGTTGCCCAGAGCCCTGGGTCTCCATGCACATCGTCTATGGTAGTAGCACATAGTATTTTATTTCCCTTAGCCCCTTTCGACTTATGAAGCCATTCATGGGTTCGTATTTTCGTACGTTTCTAATTTTATTACTGTTTAACAAAAGATAAATAACTGAAAAACGAAATTGTATAATAATAAAAAAAAAGAACGCTTGATTGTTGTGGTAGCGAAGTAATGAAAAAGTGTACATGCCGCTAATTAAAAAAAAAAGCCTCAAAAACTATGACACTAAGAGTGTACGTTAAAAACTTAGAAACTATGTAAAAACTTTAGTTATAACTACGTTTTAATGTTTACTACTGGTGTACAGTATTCTATTCTATTTATTTCAAACTCGCAGTTTCAGATCATGTAGCAGTAGCAGTAAGGCAGGAAAATTATCAGTAGCAGTAAGGCAGGAAAATTACTGGCAGTAATGAAAAAACGTGGGCGTCCAGCTATATTTTTTAGAACCCTGACATCAAGCCGAGTTGGAACTCCAACAAGGCGAGCTGGCACTCCATCCAGCTTGCCCGATTCACCGGTACCCACTAAAAAGTATCGAAAAACTCCTGAAAGACATCAAGACATGCCGCTTAATTCACTGTCATTTCCCCACATGGCTGAAAAAATTTACAGTTATGCCAAAACTGTTCGAAGTTCCGTTCCTTCACGAAATGTGAAAAATGTGAAGTCTATTAATGACAAACGAAACTGTTTCAATAACTTCCATAAAGTTTGATTGCTAAACGCATGCGAAGCAACTTAGCATGAACAATAATTTACGACAGTGCATACCAAGCCATACATGGCTTTGTGTTGTAATTTCAGCAATAACCGCTGTAATATTTTTTCGATTTATTCTTCATATTGTAGCCCATTAACAACATTATGCAAAAAAACAGAATTGATTGTACCTCCTTCTTAATTCATGCACGAAGGTGTTAGAAAATAAAATAAAAAGAAAACAAAACACTTGGCGGTGATCTGGAAATCTAACGTTCACTTAAAGATTAAAGTAGTTGATTTGTCGGTAGGTACTTCACAAGCGAAAATCTGTTTGCCCGGCGACTACATTCGTTGTGAATATACGAATATTATATTGAATTGAAATTTAATAATAGCGACCGTAAAGTGTATTTCTCGCTACCCAGTTGTAGTACCACTCACCCCTGGTGCCCACTATGCCTGGTGTTAAGAAAGCTATTTGAAAATTATTTCTAATGCCGTAGAAGTGCGATTAAATATAAAATCAGTTTTGCGCAGGAACTTTTTTTTTCGAAAAAAAGGAGACTTGCTTTTCCCGAAACATTAATTCATAAACTAGCAGTGGTTGGTAAATCCCGTACCTATCTTAATCTGCCATATTTGGAAAACATTCACAACAATTAAAAAATTGAATAAACTCGCGCTAAAATCCAAAAATTTATAATATTTGACATATCGCAGACCTCACATCACATCAGCGCCTCAAGCGGCGAATTATTAGACGGTTGCCCACATTAGAAACACATTATTTTATGTGCAATCTATTCATTATAAGAATGTTGCCCAATGTTTCAATAAAAGACCCTCATTTTTTTTAAATCACCTTAGGCTAATGTGTTCGAACTCTAGAAACATCAAAAAACTACTGGTCTTTTTTTAACTAACCTAAAACCTGCTAAAATTGAAAGAGACAAAATCTCTGCGACATTTCCAGTTTTCCAAAGTTGCCATTGCTGAATTTTCATTCTCAACCATTTATATTTAAAATAAATTCGACACACACTTAGCACACTATTTAGCTATTCCCTATATCAAACGAGTTTCTCAAAAGTGTAAAGTGTTGTTTTCATGAATTCGTTTTTATTAAAGTCCACCAAACATTTTTCAGGCAATTCTCCCACGTGGTCAGTGTTGCAAGTAAATCCTCATTGTTCAAAAGAAACTTCGTAAACGCGCAGGCTGGAGTACAATCGATGAACATATCCGTCATCCGCCGCCATTTGCGAAAGGCTGATCGCTGCTCAGCAGCGCGAGTGTCATCGGGTTTGATTATGTCGAGTGTATAAATTGTTATTTTCGATTAAACTGTGAACTCAGTGTAAGATAATAATCAGTTAAAATGATTGTGAGGTTTCTGAGCGTTTTGTGCGTCGGAGTTTTGGCGACTTCGGTGTTCAGCGCTGAGGGAAACAACGACAATGAAGGTACGTAATTTTTACGTGTATTATTTATTTTGTTATCATTTACCCAATTTTACCGGTGTGTATAATAGAGTAATTTGGGACAAATTTATTTTTGTTGTTGCTCTGAGTAATTTTTCATTCAGAAATAACATAGCTGTGTGATCTAAATACGAGATGTGGTTTTGTTCTTTTTTCTCGTGTTATGAATTTATTTTCATATTGGAAATGGTTGAAACTCGTGTGTGAGGCGTCGGTGGGCTTAGTTGGAGGTGTATGCGGCACGGTGTGGCTCGAGTGTCGAGTGGGTGTTAGATAGTGGGACCGGCTTGACGACTTCTGGCCATGCACAATGCATACACACACACGGGCGGCCGGGCAGGCTCGGCGCGGCTCCGCGGCACCTCTCGCGTCGTGGGCGACCGCTGGCTTCGTTTTTGCAGTTGATTCATTCACTTTATGAATGTTACTCACTGTTTTTTTTTATCATGCAGCTACACACAACATCTATTACTGTATCCTGGACTCATTCGTGCAACCACCTTGATATTATATTGTTTCGTCATTTGGTGCAAAAGCACACTTTTAAACCTCTCAGGGATATTGACCTGAAAACGAATGTACTCACTCACATTTCTCTTTCATAAAATTTGGCTGAGCTTTTAAAAATACATTTTTTAAGGCTCCTGATGAAATCTTATAATCAAAAATCTTATTTTTAACTAAAACAAGATACCTAATTAGAATTACTACTTATAAACGGTCCAAAATTTCATCAAATTCCACCTTGACCTTCATCAGGTTCACAAAACTCACCTGCATTAATTTTAAAATGAACCTTTATTTGTTGTATCATCATTTTACCTTACCCATAACATCAAAATGACTTCCTATAACAAAAAAACTAAGTAACATCTATGGGAAAGCTTTATAAACGGTTACACAAGAAATAAGCAGTACCTTTGTAATCAAATGTCTTCTTCTCTGTTCTCTTAGTTGTATATTGTAAGTTTATAAATAAAAAAATAATTCCTCTTATTAACTATCTTTTTGTCATATAAAAAATACCTAGGTATATCTTTAAGAAATGTAATTAGCGGATAGCTGAATCTACTTATTATACATTTCTTAAAGAAATTTCAAACGCTTATCTCACAGAGCTCCAAACGGTACTGACATGATCGTATTTCACTTCATCATCATCATCTCAGATCAGATCAGAATAAAAAACATTTATTTACAAGCAATTTCATCTACTATATCTTTCTTCAAATGTGTATGGAAGAGCTAAAACCAAAATATGATTCACTGATGCAACAGACATTGTTTGTAAACTCAATTATCGATCATACTGTTCAATTATCGTGAGATGTTAACAAACTTTAAATTAGGAACTGCATTTCCATACCAAAAATAAGTCTGAGAATGTTGTTAAGAATCTCTGGTTTATAGGGTAATAAAGCTTGTATTACAGTATCACTTAAGATAAAGATAAGGATGAAGTTAAGATAGTAGGCATGCTATATTTTGAAATAGGATTTTATCTTGAAATAAGCAACTAGTATTTATATTTGTCATCATTATGGTCTTTATAAGTGAAAACCCTTGTTGTTACCTATTAGTATGCATTTTTTTTTTTTAAGAATCTCTTTTTAAAAATAAACATAAGAAAATCTTTGGTAGTCCTTATGGGTAGACCAAACTTTGACAAACAGTCTTACCAAGGGGTAATGTGCTGTGTTACCAAGCATCTAACTTGGTTGTGGGGGTCAGTTGCTCTTAAAAAAAACTGGTATTGTCATCATCTTTTACCAATTATTTTAAAAGATAAATCTTTACCTACATCAAATTATGTACTAACTACCATGGCTCTTGTAGTACAGGATTGACTAGTACAAGAGTCAGGGCTGCACTGATATTTGTATTTTCGAAGTGTTTTTAAATACCTACTTAAATTAAACTAAATATAGTAAGTTAGAATCTTTACTTTTGTCATTATAAAACATTGTATGACCTCAAAGATACCTTGTAGACAGTCTAAAACTTGCCAGTTCAAGGGTACAATATGAATATGTAACAAACTAGCCCTGTTACCATGGTTACCACACACTAAACAATACTTTTATTACATACAAGACTTTTAAGTGATACACTACATATGGTAATCTGTGTCTCAGTATGATAATCTTTGGGATAAAGCTAGTATCTATCATTTGAAGATGGTATTTCATGGTTTTGTTAATATTGAGGCCATGAATAAAACATTTTCGTTATAATTTATGGGACAATGATGCTCCCCTGGCCTGTGAGAGGCTCAGTTGATTTATGTTCAAAGTTATAGGCTGTATACCTTTATTACTGTTACACAGAAACTGTGGGAGTACCTTCATAAATAACTTAATGAGTATTGAATATCAGCCACAGTCCTTGAGAAGACCAATCAGTCAACATTGCTATTCACATTCTAATTTTGATCTTCAAATTAATATTGACAGCAAGACATACAACCTTCTTTTTACAAAAAACAAAGACACAAATGGATCAATAATGTTATTCTAAAAATACCTTCATTACAAGAAAAAAAACCGCGACAAATAGACCATTTAACCCCATATTTTTATGATATCCACCTTTGCAATAAAAAAAACTACCTATTCACGTCAGTCCATGCAGCAAAAACTATACAAAAGATTGACGATAAAAAAACTTGTTGCCAAGTGGAGTTTGAATAGCAATGGCGTAAAATTATGCTGATTCAGAAAAGTAAATATTTAGTATGTGACTGGACTCACGAAGTTTTTGGTTATTTATAGTTTACTCAGCTTTTATTGACAGACACCGTTTGTTGCTTTTCGTACGAAAAATTGTTGACTTTATCTAGTTTTTGAACAGGTCGTACGCATAATTTTTTAAACAATTGCGTAAATAGAAAAGAAAAATCGAAGCACGCGACACATAATCAGTCTGTATCCTAATTTATCTGACATGGTCGCAAATATAAATGTGGATGGACAGAAAGATGAAGACCAAAGATATGATGGGTGGATTGTGTGAGAATTGATATGAAAGAAAACAGAATCAGTGATAGCATGACGGTTGAAAGGATGGAACAGAGGAAGAAAGCGTGTTGCGCCGACCGTAAGTAACATGGGGGCAGGGAGATGATGATCTGAGATCGACGCAACATGTATTCTTTCCCATACTTTTCTGTTCGGCGTCCTCTCAGTACTTCAGTAGACACCCTCTTTGTATCCATATCATCGTAGCGCACGGTCTATGACAGGCCAATTCCCCCGCACCCTCATTGAGAAAGGTCTTTACAAAAGAGACCTTGGCTGTAGTAAATTCTAATAAGAGTAATAGTAAAGAGTTCAATCATAAATGGAAGAAGGTATCTTCCAAAGCAAACTAATGTAAGATAAGTGCGAAGTCATTTGTATTGCAGCCAGAACATTTGCCAGCATAACTACACGCGCAATGAGTATCTACTAAACAAAATCTTAAATCACTTCCCATCTAGATAAAGTACACAGCAACATTATCTACAACACCTTACAAGTACAGATAAACCTCAACCACGCCATATAAAGCCACAACATCAACAGGAAGCTCTAAACCGCTGCATAAGAAATATATATTCAATTTACATCAACATTTTATAACAAAGGAGTCACACTCAATGTTCCATTGATGAACAACTCAATATTCCATACGCAAATAATTATATCATACATAGAAGCCTACGTCCCATTATTTAGGCAACATTTCGATTCTAGACTTCCATAGCTGAATAGGTGGTCGAAAATTACAAATGGCAGCATTGATAGTGAATTAATTTGATATTTGAATAATTTTGAATGTCTGCACGGTCGGTGACTAATGTAGATTCATTTGACAAAGTCAGCAAGCATTAGGATGTAGCTTCATTCATATTGCATTCGATGATGTATGTTCCATCTATAATAACTGGTTATTCATTTGTTTGATATAACAAGAGAGAAAAAAACTAGCTAGACTAGGTATCTCAAATTGCCGCAGAAAACTAATCCGTCACGTTCACTTTTTGGGATGAAACTGAAAAACCTGAAGACAATTCATTTTCGATGCTTTTGTATTTATAAATACCAACCCCGATATCTGAATTTAAGTATTTGGAGTTGAGTAGAAGCCAAACGCCTGAACAATTGGCATTCAAGTAGGTTTGACTCGTTCTTAAATACTCATCATTCAACCCGAATACTCAATTCAGAAACCAACCCCAAGAATTCTCCCAAAAAGATCCTTGAGCAGAAAACAAAGATATCGCCAGTCGATACCGAACCGATGACACAATTCAAGTAATTAGATTAGACTACGAAACGCTACAAAAAAGGGAAATCGAGGAGCCAATTTTAAATCGAATAAAGGACAATGATCCGTGGTTTAGCTATTAGCACGTAACTGACTCGAGCTCCTGAATACTAATCCGTACTTAGTCGGAGGAGGTCGTCTATGTAGTCATACGCTGTAAACGCTAGGTGTAATATAATGAGGGGATGATGAAACCACGGGATAATATGTACAAATTAACTTCTACGACACATGTTTTCGAAGAGCCTTTGTTTGTTCTTCATTATAGCCAAATGTTGCGATATGAAAGAAATAAGCAACCATCTATTTTGATTTTTCTCAAGAACCATTCGATATTGCCCTGCAATTTTTTAATAAGCACGATTGCACGCTCTTCCCATTCAAGTGTCCCGCTATCTCCGTGACTCCGCTGCAACGCCTCACAATCTCAGACTGTCTCAAAATCAATTTCACGGAGCCCTGGCGTCCTCAACACGGTTGCTCAATTGTGGACAAAGTACCGTAAGATAAGAGAATTTATGACGAAAAGATTGTATCTCTCCCGAATAAACGAAGTCCGTGGCAGATAAAAATCTTAAAGGGAATCAAATAAATGAACTCTTTGAAAGTCGCAACTGAATTTTCTGTTTGTAAAAATGTTTTTTCCTTGAGGGAAATGAAAACAAACTGTGTTATCGAATCGTTGAAAATAACGAGAGGAAAACAGATGATGCAAGATTGTACGGTTTACATAGTTACTTTGTACAGGAGCTGCAGTAATGTCGCTATAAACGATACCAAAGTTCAAATCACTGACCAAGAACAAAATATTTAAATGGAAACGGATATTTAAATATTCAAGTAACATAACAAACCGTCAAACAATGCCACAGACGATACTTACACACTTGTATTATGTTTCTACATTGTCGACAATTCCATTGTTGCCTCTATAAACTTGCTACATTGCTGAATTTAGTCTGGGATGAAAGGGCCACTGCTGGGGTTAAATTTATGTTAATTGCTACACCAATTTCACTAAGTAAAAGGATTAGATTGTAGTTAAGATTATGGTGAATTTAGAGTCTCAGTTTTAGAGTTTAAGAGCAATTTTGGGTATATACAAACTATAAATAGTCTGTGGCCGTAAAGGCTTTGTCATCACTGCTCTTCGTTGAACGCTAAAAAGTGGTCTGACTTGTCTGTGGATAGGCGGAGGGGCGATAAAGATTACCATATTATGAACTAAATGATCGCAACAACCTTAATAGCCCAAATGACTGCAATAAATTGAATGAATACGTTAATGCCTTTGGGAAAGCTTCGGGCCATATTAATGCAGCGAGAGAGTTTACCTGTTGCAAACAGTTTCAAGCCGACTGCTTCTGTTCCATTGAGGTCTAGACATCAGTCTCGATTGTATCAAAAGCAAATCTGCATGAAAGGTAATAATTCACAGGTAACGGGCACAGTCGATATCCCTCGGGGTTCGAGACGTGAATGCGATACAAAAGCGTTGTGGAAAGCTGTTTGATAACCTGGACATTTATTTAAAAGAGGCTGTTACGTTGGGTGTATAAAAAGCCTTTCGCTTTCCAAAGGACCGCTGATAACGGTTTCTCCAAATGGAAGATGTATTTTAAATTGAATTTGCGTCTCCACTACCGAATGTTGTGGTAGGCACACTATGGCCTATTGATACCGTATTCATATAGTGATCACATGAACTTGAATCTTGCTTCTGTCAACAGATAGATAAGCAAATCTGTGTCAATACCGATAACGTGAAAAGACGGACAAATAACTATAACTTTATCAACATGTGAGAAGCAGGTAGGCAGACGCACACGATAGTCGACAATTAGATCTAACGATAGAGCGCCTATTTTTTTTTTCAAAATTTATAAAAGGCAACGTGCAGTTAACATCAATCAGCCTGATAGCGCTGAAACGTCACCATTCATTCATTCAAGCGTCCAGATGAGCTATAGTGTGTCAAATTGAAATGGATTCAGCTGCATATAGCCATACACGCATATATGCTTCGGAAAAACACAGATTGAAAAAGGCGAGAGCCAAACAGCCAAACTGGGCCCTCGATTTTAAACTATGCGGTTGATTTTTTTGAATTCATAGCGCACACGTTTTTGGTTGGATATTTGGCACAACTGATATGTTGGTTGAATTTGGCTGAATACATGAAGAGTTGTATCGCTGCGTAATAAATTTTGCTATTTCATCGAACGTGTCGGGTTTGCTTTTCCAAGCAAACCACGTTAGGTCACGACGCCTAGTGTTGGTTTTGCACGATTGCGAATTCGGAATTCTAAGAAATATATTTGAATATTTAAACATCCTTCTTTGTATGTATTATTATCATTGTTTGTTTGTCGTCGTAAATCGTAATGATTTCCAAATATAAACTTTTATTCGTAGTAACAAAGGCAAAGTTAAAGCCTGCCATTTTCAAAGTACAGGTTTGACGATCTCTCTTGTTGTCGATCGACACACCAATTTAGAATCGATCAGTTCGCTTCAAAAATTTATCTACGGCGTCGTTTTATCGAAAAGCTACGGCTTTTGACGTAACGCGAGCGATCTTTCAGCACCTTTTGGCTGTCCCAGATTTTTACGTCCTGTCGAGTGCCAAACAAGCAGGTGGCGTATTTTTTTTATGGTCCCGCATCTGCTCGCTACGTATTGAATTACATTACGCCCCTGTACTGTGTATTTTTTTCGTTGACAGGATAGCAGGTGGTCACAGTACGGCGAACCATTTGCGTAGGCGTATGGGTCGGCTTTGGTTCGAAATTTCCTCTGAAATGATATCACTCGCAAAATAATCGCATTGTTCGGCACCAAGATGAGGACTTAAATTTGATTTATGAGCACCGAGACATTTGTCATAATTAGTTTTATTAGAAAGAACGATGAGTTTTCGCTCTTCTAATATTCATTATTTCTTCAGAAGTACTTTTAGGATGTAAAGACGCTCGCCGTTGTACATATTTAGGTTAATTAAAATAATTATTTGAGTTGTTTCACAGGTAAATAACGAAAGGGGTCTAAATAATGCTGGTTAGTTTTCTGTTTGGAAACAACGGGTTTCCCCGTAAAATGTTATCGCTACTTAAAGTAGGACAAACCTTTCATTACAGCTATCAGACCCAGTAATTACCAGTTAAGAGTCACCTTTAGAAAATAACTCGTATTTTGGACTTACTAGAAACTGTTGGATCTTTGTCTACCGAGTAAACAGATAGGATTCTATCCGATACTTCTATTAAGTTTAAGCCGTAAGGTTAACTTTCTTATTCCTAAATGTTCGGAGATAATCTTATTTATAATGAAAGAAGCTTTACTTAAGTTTACTAGAGCCTTTATCCATTTTATGGATCGGGGAGAATGATTTTATGCATTGGGCTTGCGTTTTTGTATTTTTTCTGGTCTACCTCATTAATTTCAATGAGCCAAATGTCAAATCGATTTGCTTTTATCAGGTTCTTGGATTTTAAGGTACAAGATAATACTTCCAATTTATGACTCATACAAATCAAAAAGGGATATTTTTTTTATTTTCTCATTAATTCTTTGCACGCTATTGACATTCAGGTAGTATTGACAAATCTTCGTCTATATGTCGATAGAAATGATGGCTATAGATCAACTTTTATGAGTGCTGTTATATAAAGCTTGCTCGGTATATGTCGGCTTTCAACAATTGCTTGATTTACTGCATGAATTTTACTTGATTTGCATCTGAACAAAACATTTAACTGCAAATATTATGAGCACAAAGTCGCCTTTCATTCCTCTCAAACGAATTCAAAATTGAACTGAATAACGAATCGGGACCGCTGTGCCAGTACAATTATGATACTCGACAAAGTTGTTGCAAGTGGCCCGTATGCACTATTATAGTGTTCAAAGCAGACTGAAACATTTGAAGCTGTTGGGAACTGCACTGGTAATTGTCAAATGTACATATTACAAGCTTGGAGTACTTTGAAACTATGTGGAGATTGCGATTGCTTCGGGTTGTATTCGTAAACTAATTACTAGCTATTTAGAAGATATTTACAATTTCTCTGAGAGGGAAGTCCTGCAAATAAGGATTTTAAAATACGATACGTAATGTATTCGACCATGTTCATTTTTTTATTCTCATGTATGTTAAAATCAAACGCCAACCTGCTTTGAGCAGTCGTGGTGATAAATTTTTGACCTAGCCTATTGCAACTTCCAGAATGAATATATTTAATACCACGTCTCGGTCAAGAAACGAACGGAAAAGATTATTCCTTTCATCAAGCTTTCTATAACAGAAGTCAACCGAACATTTTGAATAGCTGAAAAATTACTCACCTTTTTCGAACAGTAAAAAAAATGCTAATAGGAAAAGTCGGTAATTGACTGCCAGCCTGCCGGGTCTGCAAGGAAGGGTATAATTACAATCCGCTCAAAAAGATTTGACTCACCGCAGACCATCTTCCGGATTGAATATTGATTAGCATGAGATTGAAGAAGCGTGGGTCGGGTGACCCAGTTACAATCTACGTTACCGACGACTTAGCCTTATTGTCCACCCAACCCACTTGACCAATACTATCAAGAATTACTGAAGCGAAAGAATCTAACTACATACTTTTGGGTTAAGTTCAGAAGATTCCCAGTAAACAAAGGCGGGAGTGTCTCTTGACATCCGATTCCCTATAAATAACGGGGGATGGAATGGGGTGAGCTTTTCCGCTTCAATTTCAGGACGTTGCTGATAAGGAATTTGTACTGATGCCTAGTTGCCACGATTTGAGCCGTTAAGTGTTGAAGTATTCTAGTTTACTTATGCTTGCGTGGGTTCCGGTGGCTGCCTCCATAAAACAAACTTTTTATTCACGTCTCCGATAAAGCTTTGTTTCAATTTCATAATGGACTTAAAACTGTTTTCTTATAGTCAGCAGATACCCAATGCTTCCTGTTGTGGAATAACTAGTGGGCGGCCAACTATGAGCACGCCTGGTCGTTCAAACCATGAGTTTTATGGACTTTCTCTAATTTTGGAATAATTTGTGTTAGTGGTGATAGAAAATATTTTAGAATAAATGTGACGGTAATAAGCTCAGACCTTCATATGAAGACAAATATGACACAATAACTTATGATTTGGGATCGCAACTGAGATATCTGAAATACGTTTTAGTACAACCTCTACAAAAACCTAACTCTCAGTTATAAATCAAAGGGAACCACTGGCGCTTGCCAAAATCCGTAACATTTCTTGCTGGGATCGCACTTTTTGCTGAAAGCTTTTGGAGAGAGAAGTCAATAACTGTACATGCCCGCTTTTTCTTTCTCTGTACATGCCCGCCATTTGTCTTCTATAGAAGCCAAATGTAATGATTTTTTGACAAATGCGAAGCGAGCACCACTTGAATATGCAGCGGGAGTCGATGTTATAAATCTCGTGTGTCAGATGAAACAGTTTGGTTTCCGTATACACCCGGCTTCTGTTACGCATTCGGTGATAAATTCACCCTCTAGAAATGCACGATATTCGAGCCTTGTGGAAATTGAAGATAGAATCCTATAAAAAATAATAAAGAGAAAACGTAAACGAGACAGAATAAGAAAACAAACAAGACGTGCAAAGGATCGGTTGAGCGCAACTTTTTCATTTGGTAAGTTTGATTGCCTTCGTCCTGTGTCAGATTGGCGATGGCGTGGCCATGGAATTTAAATTATCCCGTCGCCTGCATACCTATTTGGTTACTTTAAAATGCATTAACTTTGTTTGTGGGGTTATTAAGGTTGTGCTTAGTCGTTGTTGTTTTAGTCCCCAAAGTTTTTTGCGGTTCTAAGCAAATTTTAAGGGAGCCGCGTTATTGTTGGCCGTAACTTGTTTCTGGCTTGTTGCGCCCACAGTACTTTGGTCTGTCATTTAGCGGATTAAAACACTTGCCGAGTTTTATACCAACAAAGTAGTCTAAGCTTTTATTAACAGGTGTAAGTCCTTAATTAAGATCAGCATGGTAATTAGACTTCATAGTATAACTGAAGCTCTTTCAGCCTACTCCATTTAGGTTTTCTGTTTAGAACTAATTCAACTAATAACGTATTCCGAATCTCGCCAATGTCTTTTTCGCTCTTAACTAAAAGGAACAATTCGAAAAATGTCCTAAGAGACTCCTTTGAATCTGAATTCTTTTCTTTTGTCTGCATCAGAACTTTAAGCGTTATTCCCAATGTTATACGACTTAAATTCACATAAATCATATTCGTGTGTCAAAAGAGACCTAGAATTAACGAGTCCCAGAACCTGTTTTTTTATTTGCTGAAGTTATTTTTTCTGCTCATCTTTTGTGTTTGATATTTTATCGGGCATGCTGAATCTCATTTTGGAATTGTTACGTTTGTGTTTTTTTGCTTATTATAGATATGTTCTTATGGTTGGGTTTAATTTTTTTGGTAACAAATGTGAATGTAAAGGAGAACGGCAGGCTTGTATGGGAGTTTCGTACCGCTAATAGAAATTTCGTGTTTTGGGATATTTTTTGTTTTATTTGGTAGTTAATATGATACATAATCCCTTTTTAAATTCTTAGATTTTTTAAACTTGGGACGTAAATGTTATAACCAGTTTTATTTTTTAAGGTTATGTACTAGTGTACCAATGTAGATTGTTACATAAAGGTAAATGTTGCATTATGTGTTATGTAAATTATTTGTTGCTATCTTTGTAGTGTTTTACTTACCATTAAGTAGGTAGATTGAGGTGCGGATCGTACCTACTCAGGGCATTAGGAGATACCTATATCCAGCAGCCGAAAGCAACAGTTTGATAATGATGAGTTTGATTAATAATAATAATAATAATAATAACGCCAGCCGTACCAGCTTGGCAGTGCAGGATCGAACGTCGTATTGGTGGGGCCAGAGCACTCATTGGCAAACTAATTTGTTTCAGGGAGGGCAATACTCGGCCAAGAGTGATGCGCTTTGTGAGACGGGCGTTTTCGGGGACTGATGTCAGCCCCCGAGACTACATATCCCATGTCACGGAGCGCATCGACTTCCTGAAACAGAAAGTGTATGCGTGGGCAAACCGTATTCGTAGGTATAGGCGGCGAGTGGAGCGATACACCCAGAATCGCACATTCCAAAGAAATGAAAGGTGGGTTTACCGAGCTTGGGAGCGACCCAACCAAGGTGTGACTGATACGCGCCTGCCGGATGATGACGCCATGTTCAACTTCTGGCGCAGTATCTGGTCGGTGCCTGTCAGTCACACCGAAGGTGAATGGACTCGGGAGGTTGAGCGAGCTTGCGATCCCATACAAGAAATGGGAGCTATCATGATCAGCGCCCAAGATGTAGCCCGTGCAGTCCGCCCGTTGCCGAACTGGAAATCTCCAGGGCCGGACGGACTGCACAACTTCTGGATAAAATGGCTACAAAGGTCGCACGCTCGTTTGGCATCTCAGTTCCAGGCAGCCTTAGAGTCTGGTTCGCTACCCCAGTTCTTAACAACAGGAATTACCCACCTGCTCCACAAGTCTGGTAGCACCGCGGAACCCAAAAATTATAGACCTATTACATGTTTACCGACGGTCTATAAGGTTCTTACATCCATTTTGAGAGTTAAAATTAATAAACATGTCGACGATAACTCGATCATGTCGGCCTCTCAGAATGGATGTAGGAACGGGTCTCGCGGTACTAAGGAGCTACTCCTTATAGATATGGCCATTAGCCAACAGGTTCGGCGTTCCCGAAAGGATCTGTCGACATGTTGGATAGATTATAAGAAGGCCTATGACTCGGTGCCTCATACATGGCTCATGAGGGTGCTAGAATTGTATAAAATAGATACAACTCTACGCACCTTCCTGATGTCGTGTATGAGGCAATGGAGCACAGTCCTTTGCTATCCAGGATGTCGAAATATCCAGAGGAATAGCGAACCTGTAAGGATCGAGCGAGGTATATTCCAGGGCGATAGTTTGAGTCCACTTTGGTTTTGCCTGGCCCTGAATCCTCTAAGCATGCTGCTGGAGAATTCAGGACTAGGCTATCGGTTGAAGAGAGGTGGTCAGGTTATATCTCACCTCCTTTACATGGATGATCTGAAGCTCTTTGCCCCCAGCAATCTTCAGCTGATGGAGCTACTGAAGGTAACTGAAACTTTTAGTAGCGCCATCAGGATGGAGTTTGGCGTGGACAAGTGTGCGGTCATGCATGTAAAGCGAGGCGAGATTGTGGAATCCGCGGGAATTCAACTCGCGGATTCCATAAACCTGAGATCCCTCTCTCCAAACGAAACCTATAAGTATTTGGGTATGTCGGAAGCGTTAGGTATCAGCACTACTGACATGAAGCAATCGTTGAAGGAACGCTTCTTTGGCCGCCTGAAAAAGGTTTTTAATAGCCTTCTTTCGGGTGGAAACAAGGTGCGCGCCTTCAACGGTTGGGGTCATGCCGGTATTGATGTACTCTTTCGGCATACTCAAATGGACTCAAACGGAACTCGACGCCCTGGATAGGCGGGTCCGTACACTGCTGACTGCATATCGAATGCATCACCCACGATCGTCGGTCATGAGATTGTATATCCCGCGGAAGTGTGGAGGCCGAGGCTTTTTAAATGCCAAGAACCTCCACAACCGCGAGATATGCAATCTCAGGGAATATTTTCTACACGCCGACGTGGGAATGCATCGAGATGTAGTAGCAGTGGACAAGGGACTCACCCCGCTATCCTTGGCGAATGAGAACTGGCGCAAGCCTGTAGTGCTTGACACTAACGACCGCAGGGAGGTATGACAGAGTAAGGAGCTTCACGGACGCTTTTTCCGGGCCCTACATGGGTCCGATGTAGATCAGTCAGCGTCCGTAGCCTGGCTGCGTTTCGGTGACCTCTTTGGGGAAACCGAAGGTTTTGTCTGTGCAATTATGGACGAAGTTATCATGACGAATAACTACCGGAGATTTATTGTGAAGGATGGCACGGTTGACATCTGTCGGGCATGTCACCGGCCGGGTGAATCGATCCGCCACATTATCTCTGGTTGTTCTCGTCTAGCTAACGAAGAGTACTTGCATAGGCACAACCTTGTAGCCAGGATTATCCATCAGCAACTTGCTCTGAAATACACTCTTGTGGCATCGGAGGTGCCGTACTACAGGTATGTGCCCGACCCAGTTCTCGAGAATGGCAATATCACATTGTACTGGGATCGGTCCATCATCACTGACAGGACCATTATTGCTAATAAGCCTGATATAGTGGTGGTGGACCGAATCGAGAGGCGTGCAATGATTGTTGACATTACCGTCCCGCATGACGGGAACCTCGTGAAAGCCGAGAAAGATAAGCAAATCAAGTATCTTGACTTGGCTCGCGAGGTTGTCGACATGTGGGATGTGGACACAGCGATCATTGTACCGATAGTCGTGTCAGCCAATGGCTTAATAGCCACGAGCCTCGACCAACACCTTAGGAGGCTCTCGTTAGGCGGCTGGGTCAAGGGCCTGATCCAGAAAGCAGTATTGCTGGACACGGCTCGTATTGTTAGGAGGTTCCTCTCTCTGGAGCCCTGACCGCCGGTAGCTTGGACCCTGTTCCCGATACCGGTGGGTCTCTATTTTTTATATTTTTAAATGTTTTTTTTTTTGTATGTTTTATAAAAATATTTAAAAATGTAGACAATAAGAAAGAATATGAATAAAGGAGATAATAATAATAATAATAATCTTTATTATAAACATCTTACAGGGTATCTTTGAGGTGAGACCCTGACCTCCAAACTAGTAAAATACTGTATCTTGAAGGTCAGTTCCTTCCCTTCACAAACGTGTTATTAAATACAAGTACAATATGTCCATAATTTTAACGTAGGCTATCTTATATCTTAGACCAGTAAACAACAATATATTACTAGATTTAAATATAACTAAAACTAGAAAAACATAAATACATTTAAAAAATAAAGTAATACAGAAGAAAAAAAAAATATAAGAATGTTTGTGTGTAGTTGAGTGTGTGTGTGTGTATGTATATGTATGTGGGTGTGTGTATATGTGTGTGGGTGAGCGTGTGCGTGATTGAGTGTGTATTTCATACCGTTACAACAAAAAGAGACTCAATTTTTTCATAGTCCATGTCATTCAACCATGCAATAATTTTACACTTGACTTGATTATTACTGATTGATCTGATGTTATGAATGGACTGTGTTAATTTATTGTATAACCGTGGGGCGTGGATGTTGTAAATTCTGCTAGCAAATTTTGTTTTGGCTCTAGGTACTGGACACTGCACTTTTCTTTTATTTAACTTTGGTAAAGACGGAATGACCCGTCTGTGGTATCTACGTAGGACTTCATAGACATAAAGTTTACGAACACTCATGACATTTATTTCGTCGTATAGATCTTTGGTGGGATAGCGATAGGGAAATTTAAATGCGACTTTTAGCAATGATCTCTGTGCGCGCTCAAGAACAATCATAATTGTTTTACAAGCCCCACCCCAGGCTATGATGCCATAGTTAATAACACTTTGACCAAGTGCAAGATATGTTTGTACCAGGAGATCTCTGCCAGCCACATCACGCAGGTTTTTAAAGGCGAGTATTAATTTCCTTGTCCTGGCGGCTACCGAATTTATGTGTGCACCCCAGTTCAGTTTATCATCTATTATGATACCTAAATACTTAATCGTTTTTGATTGAGCTAAGATAGGACACGTGCAACTTGTACCGTTATCTAGATAAGGATTCCTGTTGCATGGGTATGTGTGACTCTTAATTGTAATTGTATCTTTTGGGGCGCCTGATTTTGTAATACTGAAACAAAGATATTTCGTTTTCTCCGCATTTAGGTTTAACAGGCTGTTTTCTAACCACCGCGTTACGATACGTAGCCCTTTTTCAACAGTAGCCCTTATTGAGACCCATGAAGTATCGTGAAACAGAATAACTGTATCATCTGCTAACATAATTAATTCAGCTCTATCAATTTTGATGTTGCAGAGCTCATTAATATAGAGTAAAAATAGGCTTGGTCCAAGTGTACTCCCCTGGGGAACGCCATATGCAATGTCACTGCTTTCGCCAACCTCCTCTCCAATCCTAATGCACTGTTGCCTTCCAGACAAATAGTTCTGAAACCACAGAAGTGGAATGCCTCTGATTCCTGCATTCTGAAGGCGTGAGATGAGAATAGGAATTGATACGGTATCAAATGCCTTCTTGAGGTCCAAAAACACCCCCACGCATTTTTCTCCCTTATCTAAGTATGATGTAATGCTAGAGGTTAACCTATCCACAGCGTCAGTAGTAGAATGATTAGATCTAAACCCAAATTGGTTGTCGGATAAGATGTTATTTATTTCTAGGTATTTCGTTAATCTCTTATTGACTACTTTCTCTAAAATTTTAGACAAAACCGAAAGAAGTGATATAGGTCTATAATTATTAGGTACATTACGATCACCAGACTTGTAAACAGGTATTACTATAGCTTTTTTAAATGCATTGGGAAAGCTTCCACTACTTAGGCTTAAATTGCAAAGATGGCTAATAGGAGAGCTAACTCGAAGGCATAGCTGCTTAATAACTGACGTGGAAATTTTGTCCCAACCTGTGGCGCTGCTTGATTTAAGGTTCCTTATTATATCCATTATTTCTACGGGGTCAGTTGGAGCAAATGACATAGAATTTGGAGGCCCATTACATGTTAAAGCTTCACTCGCAAGCGTTTGGTCACTAATTTGGAGTTTACTTAAAGTAGCATTAGCTAGATCCTTACCGATCGAGGTAAAATATTTGTTAATTTGATTCAAAGAGTCAGCAGAATTTTCAGAAATTGTAAGCAGTTGTTTTGGACAATCTTTCTTTTTATTGAGATAGCATAATTGTTTAATTATTAGATTAGATTAGATTATATTTAATGTTATTTCTATTTCTAAGCAATTAATTATCAATTCAATATTTGTGTTATTTTACGTAAGGCAATTTCTAATAACATAACTGCGTTTAGCGTACGATTTTATAACGTTTATATATTAAAATCTTTAGATTGATGTTATTAATTAATCCGAAGTTTTAAAAATAGTAAACTTACATGCAAATAAATGGCTTACTTAGTTGGTGGTACAAATTCTATAACCGAACAACAGAAAAAGTATGCGGTACAAAATCTGCCATTCACCTTTTTTGACTGCCTTGGTGTCCTGGGTAGGTTAGGCCAAGTGTTATTAGGTTTTTACATCAAAAAATGTAGGAGTACTGTAGAGGTGCACCCCTGCCCAAACCTTCGGGGAATAAGTTTTTTCGGTTGGTGGTACGGTGAGTAAACAGTAGAGCAATGATCAAACATTGTGGGTTCAATACCTGCTCACTGCATAGTTTCAACAATTAACACTTTACTTCGCTTGTAGGTCACTTGATTCTCGCTACAAAAGCACCGTGAATTTTGATTGCAGCAACCAACGCTTTGCATGTATAATGACGGCAGTTTTAAAAGGAAAACTCTTTTCGTCAATATTATGCTTGTTCGCAAAGTGGGTGGTGTTATTTATGACTTTGTTTTTATTAATTTAAAATTATTCATGGTATTCATATGATTTTAGTATTGCTAAAATCCTTTTGTGTGGTCCAAATAAAAACTGCACAGAATTGGTTTGTTTGTCACTGTTTTGATTTGACATTACTTTACTTTATTTTGATTTGACTTAACTTGTGACTTGATGTGACATTACTTTTAGTTTTTGACCGTTATTTATCTGATATTATTTTATTTTTATTATTCTGATGTTTATTTTTAATGTAAAATGGGTTTTATAAGTTACCTGAATAAAGAAATTTTATTATTATTGGTAGGTAAATGAAAAAAAAAACAAATAAATATTTAATATTTGTGTAGAAAAGTCCAGCACCATTATTGTGTAAGTTCAAAGAATAGCTGGCTCGGTATACTCTCCTGGCATTCATTGCTTCATATGTTCGCAAATCCGTGTACTCGACCGCGTAAAACACGCAATGAATACTGTTGAGTTATCGAAATGAAAGAGAAGGAGTGTTCTTCGTGCTGTCAAAACGATACGTAATTAGGGTGCAGCATCTGTAGCCAAGTTGACAATCTACAATCGATAACGCTAGTAGAAAACGAATCAATGTATGGGAATGACACTTCTGAACGTTAAGTCACGTGGTCAGACCATACAAATACTAGGCGTTAACGATAGTAGAAAATTATTCATTAAATAATCTTTAAAATTTAAAATTCTTCATTTGATACTACTCCTTTCATTTGATACCCATATTGGCAGTGCACAAAAAATAACTAGTCCGCCATCTTAGGCCGTCCGCCATATTGGATTTAGAACGTCACTTAGCTAACCATGCATTGCCATACAAACTAAACATGAACTAAACAAGATTTGGCCCGAACACACTTAAATACATTGCAAGTTAAATAAAAGCTTGTAAAAAGATATTTGATACGAAATGTTTGTAACTTGGCTAGGGAGGCAGTGTCCTCATGATGTTTGCCTTCATTCAAGACAAAACATCTCATTGTCCATAAATAATGCTGAGTCTATATTAATTCAGTATTTCTAAACTTAAGGCACCTCTTCCTTAACAATTCAAATATTTACTTTAATTATCAGCGGCAAGAATGTGGCTCCGAATGCCACAGCGACTTCACTATCCCAATGGACGCATTGTGTTGGTAATTTTAGTACAAAACGAAGTGTTTCGAGTTCACTGAGTAAGTTTCTGCTTGATCACGATTGGAATTGAGGCTTCGTGCCGAAATGCTGGTCATTGCTTGCTCTTGTGTGTTCTATAAACGGTGTTTAAAGGTTTGGGTGGTAGGAGTAAATGTTAATTTATTTTGATACTTTAGTAAGGCATTTTTTATTGTTTTTTTTTAGGGTTGTTTCCTGGGTAGAAAATGATAATTCTATATAGTCAGCCAGTAGGATTATCAAATAATATTGGACACGTATTTTTTGCTTTACCAAATCAATAAAAAAAATTAAAAAGTTAAAGCGCATCAAAGTTCAGGAGTGGGGGCTTGTGACGTCACTAAGACAGTATAAAGTGTATTAGACAAGACGAAACACGAACGACACGTAATTTTTATTAATCTATCTGACGGACCAAAAACTTATTTACAGTAAACTTATAAAACTGTCTCGTTAGTCGTGTTCGCAAGCGCTACTCTGAGTATGGGGTTTAGGGTTTAGTTCCCGGGTCGACAAAGTGTTGTTGGGTCTTTCCATCTGGAATGTCTCAATAGCAGCCCTGACTCTGATTTATTTTATTTTATATAGTCTCGCGCTTGATCACTATCTCACCTGATGGTAAGCGATGATGTGGTCGACGGTGAAGCACGCTTGCCTAGAAATGTCGTACTTGCCTCTGTATAAACTGCCGAAAGTAAATAATGAATACGGTAAAAGGATCTGGACGTATGCTCTTCCAAGCATTCTGAATAAGTTACCAAAGGAAATAGCCAAAAAATTGGAAAACAAAAAACCTCGACAAAAAAAAAAAATCTTAAAAATCTACTTTACCGGTGAAAAGTTTAGAATGGAGGAGGGGCCTACGTGTGGGTCCACTACCATATAAACTGTGAGCGAGTAACTAAACCTGAATCGATAGCGCACATAATCTTAACTCAAAAAGATTGAGCGTTATTTTAAATGTAAAAAATTGTATGTATTCTTGTGGCAATAAATAGGTTGAAAAAAAAAAAAAAAAATTAAATAACCTATTCATTCTTGACTTAAAGACCCCTAGATTGTAGCCGTATTTGTACCCGGTTGTAGCAATAGGCTTAATATAGGACTTAATGTAACTGGCAAAAGTTGGGAATGCTGTAGGTGCCTCTGCCTAACTCTTCGGCGAACACAGGCGTGATATTATGAATTTATTTTAGAAATGCAAAACGATTGCATGAATAGCGATTTAATTATAATCTTTAGTAAGAATAATCAAGACATAAACACACACATTTTTATTCATCATTCAATTCAAACAACGAATTCATTAGAGTCGGGGAGCGACATTATTTTGACTTCATAATTGACGAAGACCTCACCTTTTAGTTGTCTGTTCAAGTTTCCACGGCATCATTACGTATTCAGACTCTGCTTAGCTTTAAACTGTTCTCGACGAAATGGTTCCATGTATTTCATTACTTTCATTGATGCTTTTAATCGCTTTTGTAAACAACTACGTAGGTACTCCTTTAGTACACTAAGATCCCACTGTTAATATCTGCAGGTATTTTTTGTTTTTGATAAAACTGAATTTTCATTATTTGATACCTACTTCAAAGTCAAAGTCAAAAATATTTATTTCAACTAAGCCATTAAGCGGCACTTTGAACGTCAACAATTAAAATTTACAAGTAATAAAAATTTATTCTACCGTGCATTCGGAAAAGTAGCTTGTTATGGAGAAGAACGCACAAGAACCAGAACTCCATACTTACTCTTTTAAAAACAATAAGTGGTTTACAATATTTGAATAAGTAAATACATTAATAAATTCATATATTATGTGCGGACGATGCACCCAGAATAGCACTACATACTATACTACGTATATGTTTAAAGTATTAAAAGCATTAGCAGGTAAATTCATAAATGTGATAATTAGGAACATGGTTCTCACATACTTACAAATATTGCAAACATAGTTAAAATACTTAATTCAACAACAACGGAACAGTGAGTCTTGAGTACTTGATAGTAGCTACTTGATAGTAGTTACTGCAAGGTTGCCAGGCAAAAACTTGCCACAATTTTATGAGTCTCCAGTTTACCTGGAATCAACCGGTAACTAACTGAGAGCTGACTGATGTTGCATACGCACCCGCGATGCAGCCACCTCAAGTCCTGCTCTGCCTGGGCAAAGTTTAAAAAAAACTAGGCTTGATATTTCCAGGCATTTCTTTCATAAAAATTAAGTTGGGATCTTGTAATATAGACTTCTACAGAAAATTGTGGACGGTGCCTATGCAAAATATTGCTGCAAGTAATCTGATTTCCCTTTAAAGCTTTTGTAGATTTAGTTTTGAACAAGTTTTGGCTGGTAAAGTAGAGTAGTGCTTTATTTATAGACTAGCTGTTGCCCGCGGCTTCGTCTGCGTAGCATTTGTACTTTGAATAGCCTATTTTTTATATCACGTCATAATATTATAGATGTTTTGGCCGCCGAACTTGAGAAATTATCAGTTTACCATAAATACTTATATTCCTCTGTCTACCCCTAAAGATGATTGCCGGGATAAAAGTTATCCTATGTCCTTCCCACGGTCTCAATCTATCTCCATACCAAATTTTATTTAAATCGGTTCAGCGGTTTAAGCGTGAATAGGTAACATACAGACAGACAAGGTTACTTTCGCATTTATAATATTAGTATGGATTTTGTTTTGACTTGTTTTATGATTATTTGAAGACGTTTATAGTTTTATCGGTCGTTTACAGTTTTAAGCCGACATCGACGACATGGTTCATGCTTGCAATTTGCTTTAAAATCGTGACATGCGATATTTTTCTTTTTTTCTTCAACTGCCAAAACAATACAGTTACTTTTCTTTTATTTTACAGTTTTCCTTTCCCTGGGAATCCCGCATTCATTCCACTAAGATCTCAACGAAAAGATTGAAGATATGAAGTCTTGAAACCTTGAAACATAGTTCGCCCAGGCAGTTCTAAGAAGAGCTCTGTAGAGACCTAATCAATCATTCCTTTACAAACAATAAACATTTGCTACGCCCACAATATGCTGAGTCTCATTCTACCTTGTAATTATAGCAACATTAATCATAAACGAAAAGACCTGAATTTTTCTTTGCGCACAGAATAAAATGAAGACAAATCATTTCTTCTGTAATGGGCTGTAAATTCTTAATTTCGGACGTAAAAACCGTCCTGTAGCTAATATTAAACTTTGTAATCTCCAGGTCTGTATTGTTTGGGAATGTATTGTCTTGGTACTGGGGCTTTGAAGGCTTCTGGGGGCAAAAAAAGCAATATTACTTTCTGTTGCTACTAACAGCAAGCAAGTCACGTTTTAAACTCCAATACTGTTAATAAAGTTGACTTGCTAACCTATGACCCTCACCACCTTAATGACTCTTCAGATTTTTTACATGTTGCCTGACAAATCACCAAAAAGTGTTTCGACCCTGACTTGACATTTTGCGACACAATCCAATTGGAGCTGGAATAAATTTGCCGTCGGGCAACGTGTATATCACCCAATTTATGCCCAAACAGGTCATTAGATTCAGTCGCCAACATCAATGGAGTTCCAAAACGATTCCACCTTTGATCCGAGCCCTTATAAATTCGGCTTAATAAGCTCTTCAGGTATGGGACGTATAATTTATAGCGAGATGAGTGCAAACGTAAAAAAATAGCAGAAACATGGGCGGACTGTATAATCAGTTCTCTGACCTGACTGCCGTGAAATTAGCACGGAATATGTTAATTTTATCCGTCTGCTTTTATATAAATAGGGCTCAATTAAGTTATCTTGTCTAAATACCTTATAAATATAAACCTTGAAGAGTAAATAGGACAGTCTCCCAGTTGGTTTGACTAAAAAATAAGCTTGATAAAGGTACTGAATAAAATATTTTTAAACCTGCCATTTATCTCACTAAGTTCATGAAAATTTAGAACAATACGGCTCGTGTTTATTAAGTAGGCAGTTTGAGACGTGAGACTACTAAGTTCGCGTTTTCATGGCTTGTAAGTACTTTTTGGTGAGCTCGTAAAAACAAAAGTAGATAGTCCTATTTGCAAAAAATCCTCCCTAACGAAGTTCCTTACAACTTTGAAGACGCCCAACAATTATAATTAGTTGAAGAAGTTAAAATTTCTCCTCTGAAAAATAGAATCGGACGAATTTTTGTTCAAAGTCGTGTTCCCTTTGAGACCGTTGAAATGGAATTACATGGTTATTTTCAATTCATCGCAGAACCAAATGAATGAATGAATGAACGAGTAAACGAACGAATCGAATCATATTTAGAAATTTGCTTTTCTCTCGTTCTCTTTGTTGCTGGACGAATCCTTTGGTAAATTATAGAATGTACCATTGTTTTTGCACTGGAGTTAGAGCAAAATTAAATCCCGGGTCAAAAATGCACATCGTGTATTCTACATAGGACTAGTAAATGAAGTTAAACGTTAAACATACTACAAATGAATATGTTAACCAAACTAAATTCCCCAAGACATCACTTGAAATACCGCTTATCTTGTGAGCTAAGCGATAAATGCATTGTCGCCACACAATCTGTCTCCCTGCAAGCCTTACGTAATGCCGGCAATAAACCCGAGACAACAAGAAGATGGGGGAAAACAGAGTTAGGCTAAGCAAATATTACAACATAATCCGTTTTAGATAACCTAAGTCGGTGCAACTAGTGGCTTAGACTAGCCCGGCATGCTTGCGGTCAGCCCGAGGCTTGCGACACTCTTAACCAACAGGTTGTAAATGCACCTAGATGTTGGTTTTAATACGATATTTATGTTATGTATTATGTAGGTACTTCGAAGTTGTGGTTTAGAACGAGATAACGACTCCGTATCAAAATGTCCTATTCACAAAACGACTACGAAATGACCTAGTGGTAAAACGTCCTAAAAACAAAAGAATGGGAATGGCACAGTCATACCACAAAATGATATGAGAATTTTATAGGAATAATTTTGTTCAGCATTTTATTGAGACTGTTAACTGAACTATAAAATTAAATAAAATTGTTTAAGTAAAATCCAAATTATTAATGTGTTGTTTTCTTTTGTGTTCAGTTCGTGTGTAATAAATCGGTCCAAGTGTAGAACTCTTCTGATCTCCGCCCTGTAGCGAACGGAGATCAGACTCATACCATTGACGTGGGCGTTAGTGTGCTTGTGCAATTCATCACACTTCCCCGGCTAGGTACTGGCCTGTATGACATGTGCGTTTACGGCCACAGAGGGTGCCGGGGTCACCCTCTGTGGCCGAAAACGGTTGAAGTTTCTCTCGGGAGGTAGGTAGGTAAGCGCGGTACACTGCACGGTCAGTTGTGGCTCCAAACTCCTCAAGTTTGTCACCCGCGTGCCCAGGTCACACCTAGTGGCAGCCGTGGACATAGATTAAAGTTCTTGAATTAATTTTCTTGTGAAAGCTGCGACGAAAACAGCAAGGAATGTCTGAAAGAATACTTTCTCAAGACGATATGATTATCTCACCTAAACAAAAACTTCTATGTTATCTTCAAAACAAAATACATGCCCGATATATTCTATCAAAACAGCTCAATCTCCTGAACTCCGAGACTTAAACTTAACACACGTCCCCTAACAAGCGAAAAGTGGATCTCATCAGTGCCAAAGAAAATATTCATAACGAATCCAATTCATAACGGTCGTGAAGATTCTTGCTCAGCACTTTAATACACTTGACTTTCCTCAGAACCTTACTCGATGTGACAACTCCAAACGATGCATTTTATCGAAAACTTGAAAGACGTTGATTGGGATCGAGTGCTACTTCAAGCTTCAGAAACTTTGGGAGCGTTACAATTATAATATCAAAGTGATTTGGACCGTTTGTTATGAAGGTCTGTACCGTAGCTGGTGGGGTTTTTGAAAAAAAAATGTTCATTGTCATTGAAATGTATTTCTTTTTGATATTTATTGCGTTAAAACTAGCGTAATAACTTAATATTAAACAGAAAAGTTATCTAGTTAAAAGATATCTAACAGGAAAAACTGTGAATCGGAACGAAATGAAATTTATCAAACAACCTTTTTTAGATTCTCACACAATGTGTAAAATCAACAGGAACCTATAACCTATCCTTGCGGAGTGCTCTTGGGGCACATTTATTTTAAATAATCTGATGAAGAAAGGTCGTTTAATATCTTGTTCGCAATATGCGATGCTTTTTACTGTCCATATTATTTCACTAAGATGAAGACAATAAAATTATACAGACTATCTTTTGTACAATTACCTTTTCCGCAGAAAAACATCGTTCCGGCTGAAACCATTTACAATTTCATGCTAATTAAACAGGCTTTAAATTAAGAGCTTAATTTACAAGTAAGCACTTTACAAGATAATTATTGTCAAAAAACACTTCCTGTCCAATGCTTTTAAAATGGCGGCGAAAACTGGCGCGGTGTCACTGAGGCGGGAAAATACAAAGCATCATGGCTCCGTTACTAAGTGATGGAGATGGATAAAAAAATGCTGCGCCAACTTAATTGAGTGGAAAAATTCGCTTTTGATGTACAGATAAGAATATTAAAAGTTTAAAAACTTGAAAGCGAAAACCTCGAGGGCTCTAATGTAGATCTTGGCTGTATTTGTTGTTTTCGTGTTTTGTAGCTGAGTGATGGAGGATAATACAAAATTATTTTTATCTTTCAATTTAAGTTAGTTTCCGCCAGCTACTTTTACATGTTGCTTTAACATATTATTGATTTGATCAAGTAATCATTTGCATTTGACACCGGAAGAACGAGCGATATTGAGTCGCTCGTTTATGCTATGTAAATAGTCGATATTTTCCTGGAAAAATCATTTTAATAAAATTACAGCAACAACGTTCTTGTAAAAACTCATCGGTCCATATTCATACTTTTAATATTTGATCAAGGAGGCGGTATGCCGATGAGGTCGGCTTCAAAATGGCGGCAAGTTTGCAGATAAATCACTCGCTTCCCCCTCGCTTTATGTCGGTTTTTTAGCGGCATCTTATTTCACGTCATTTATTTTAGCTAAGCATTTCGGTTCGATGACATATTGTGGGCTTGACCGTAATTTATTGATCGATAAAGTTACTTAGGTACCTACCTAAATGTTGAATTATGATCTAGTTAGGTAGATGTTTGAAATACTTTCAAAACACTTTGCTTGTTTGAATCTCTTCGTAAACTGCATTTATAAAAGCTTTGTAAATACCACGTCTCCTGGCCATTGGCAACTTTGAAGCATGTAGATCCTCAACTTACCTTAACCTTCACATATTTGTTTCCCTAATTTTACATTAGTACAATTCAAACAGATTTATTACTTAACTCACTGCTATAGATACTAACTGAGGCACGACTTCCTTCCTTATTTCCTCCTATTATATTCTTATTTATTAATATGCTTATTTTACTTTTTTATGTTTGGCCATTTATCTACCTACTCCCACATCGTCATAATATATATGTCGGGTTTAGTCAATAGTACGGACGTTAAAACAAATCGCAAGCAAGCCATCTGGCGGCAAAGCAAGAACAACTACGCATTGGCGCGATATTTCTAACCACTTGCGTGGTGGGGAACATAGAATATGGCAGTTGAGTACGGAACGCCGTAGAGCTAACACGTCGTAGAATCAGTGTCGATCCGTAATATTAGTAAGCAAGATTGTAACTGAGTTGTGACTATTTAAATAAACCCAGTGTATCGAATAACTTCTGTGATTTCATTTGCACGATTGTACCCAACGACCTGCCCACACAGGATGTCTTAACCTAAGGGAATACATCCTGACTTCCCGATGGTTTGCATCTATCGGCCAGCCTTGATGCGACATCAGAATTGGGATTCGGTCGTGCTAATGAGATCGCACATAGAAACAATGCTAGTGAAAATTGTGGTTACATTCTTACAAAAAAAATCGCGGTGTCAGTTGAGACTACCCTCAGTCTTGAATAATAAAAAACCAGTCTGGAGCGGAGCAGCAAGGAGGCTAGTAGCAACCAAGGAGTTGGACAGGACAAGGATGAGCGTGTGGACGTGTGGAAAGATCCATACACACTGATCTTTATGCCAATCTGGTGAGTCGTTTTCATTTTGTTATGACTATGGAAAAGTGTGTTCATTATTCAAAGTTCTGGTTTTGTGTACGGTATGGTGGTCAGTGGTTCGTCGGGGTAGCCCGTGTTAGGTTATAATTTCATGTTAGTTATCGATGGTCAAGTTTTGGTGTTGTTGAAGAGTTATTATTCTACTGGCAGTAACCTTTGACTAGCCGTGGCTAACTATTATTGTCTAGAAGGTAGAACGATATAGTGACATTTACGGCCCTACCTTACACATCAGTCAGAATATTTTGATTACTTTTGTAGTTTGATAGTTTTGTGTAGTGAGAGTTAACTAAGTTTGAGAAGAAGCATAGTATTCTTCTTTTGTGGTCGGAGGGCCAAACAATTTAAAGGTGGCAAACCCTACCAGGCTTCGTTAATTGCGACTTAAAACGCTATGGAATTAATTGGATTCTCTAAAGCCCATATACCTACCTGGGCACTTGGGACTCTGTAATGTGTGATTCATGTTTTGGACAGGAACTCTGCACTCACATTCGGTGTCCATAATAACACTTTTTTCAGGTTTAGGTTACTACTACTACTACTGGAAGCTCGTGGCTGAATAGTGGCGGCCGCTCTGGTCGATCATATAGGTTGGGCAACGCTTGACGAGGTCGGTCCGCGGGTGACCGTTTCAGCGTGCCGGGTTTCCTCCGTGCCTCGGCAGGCGCGTTGGGCTGTTGGTCCCGGCTGTCATTTGGGATCTTTGACAGTTGTTACGGGTTGCGGGTGGTCGGACGCCTGAGATCTGACACCAGTCTTGCCAAGGGGTACCGTGTTACCCAGTTGCTGGGTTGTGGAGGTCAGATGGGCGGTTGCTCCATGTGAGGCACTGGTGCTCAGCTGAATCCAGTAGGACTGGAAGCCGATCCCAATGCAGTGGGAAAGAGGCTAGGCAGATTCATTGGTTTAGGTTACAGAATCAGTGCACCAGATAAATTCCATCAAAGCTGTGTATGGTTAAGATAACCGTGTGAACATATACTCTCGTAATATTTTTCATATACCATATTGTGTCGCAGCCTGAAGCTTCTGCTGGAGGCTAGTGATTCAGATGCTGAGCGCGAAGGTTGACATGTCAACATCTGAGAGGTTAAGAGGAACGGCAGGCTAGCAGTTCACAGGTCGTAGCCGAACGGTATGAGCGTGCGCAAGTTTGGAATGGAATACTCGGTGAGTCGCTTCCATTTTATTTCGATAGTGAAGTCGAATGTTCCCTAGTGATGAGATGCTATTTCGAGTTTTAAAAGTGTTCATGTTGGAACACTGAATTGGTTGGTAGTGGTTATACCTAGCACCATCACTAGGTTATTAAGACACACCTAGTAAAAAGCAAGTAGCTAATAAGTTACCTATTGGCTTGTTGGTACTTTCCTAGTTTAAACATTTGGTTCAGTACGAACTTTAGGATGAGATATCCCATATGAAGGAGATGAGTTATCCAAAATGACTGAATAACTAGTCGTTTTCAGTGGCAAAGCGAGTTAGTGATGTCGTTGGGCTATCGTGATTGTATGGAGTTAGTAAAGGTACTGGTCATTTGCGTGTATTCAGGACGGATCTTGTTGCGTAACGATGTACAACCACCGTCTTCAGATCTGAATTCACTTGCTTACTTTCAAAGTAAACATTATGATAGCAGTAATCTCGCGATCGTTTTCCGTACATGAAACTGAGTTTGTGAGCGATAGTAAAGGGTTACTGTTGATAATCTGGTTTAAACGATATTGATCCGAGTTATTCGTGAAGGTCCTTCACGCGAGCTATTAAGAAGCAAATATGATCAGGCCTAATTGTTCCCCTCATATTAACAGTCTGTATGTTACAAGATCTTAGAGTGAAAGGCGTGAATCTTGTGAGAAGGATACCCGATCACCAAGTTCCTTGAGAGTTAGACGTCATAGTTGATGACAGTGGTAATGAGACCAAATCTGATTAAGAATGGCTTGTACACTCATACTCGAAACATTAGACCGCACCTCATGCGTAACATGTGGCGATGGGTCTAGAAGGAATTGTTGGTGCGATTTCTGTCTGTGTTGGTGCACAGAGCGCTTCATGTGGTGTAGCACATATCGCGCAAGATTTTTGAGAGTCGTTGGTGCGATTCTTGTCTGTGTTGGTGCACAGAGCCCCTCATGATGTGGTGTAGCATATGTGGCGGCAGATATGTTATGAATCGTTGGTAGATACGATTCTGGCTTGTGTTGGTGCACAAGGGCCCCTCATGTGGTGTAGCATGTGGCGGCAGATATGTAGAGAATCGTTGGTAGATACGATTCTGGCTTGTGTTGGTGCACAAGTCACAATGAAGGTTTCATGAGTTGAGTATGCATTGCCTATGAATCATAACAAACCGTAACAGAATTGTAACAATTACTTTGTTTAGTCGTTGAACTTGTTGATCGGCGGACCTTTTTCTAATGAAGTGTTGAAAGTGGGAAACTTTGGTCCGAAAACTAAATAGGCCCTTTATTAAGTCTGCGATAGGTGATTATGACAGGGCAGTGATCGTTATACACTGAAAGCTTTAGATAGGTACGCTCAGAACCTACAAGTATGTACACGGTAGGTTAAGAAAGATGCCAGCGGGTTATGTACCAGTCGATGTTGATGTCTAAGGGATTTTGATGATAATGAGCAAGCTTAAAATGTCGAGTAATTGAGTCTATCAGCCGTATTATGTTTGACCGTACCAGTGGATTCTGGCGGAGGTCGGGGTCTTGAGAGACCGTTGTGTGAGAGCAATATAATTGCTGTTCGGCTACAGAGCCGTGGCGTTAGAGGTTTTACTCGAGGGTTTCTGTAAGCTTGGCAGTTTTTGCGACTGGTGGTAAATGGCCCAGGGTAATGATTTAGTTAAAGATCAGAGTTCTAAAATTTCCCTATTATCACGAACCCAATGATCTAGTTTGGTCAGGAGTAGCCGAGCGTTGTGTGTTGGCCTGTGTGGCAACTGTTGGCCTTTATGGCAACTGTTGGCCTGTGTGGCAACTAAAGGCCAGTGTGCCAACTGGAGGCCTTTGTGGCAACTGTAGGCCAGTGTGGCAGCTTGAGGTCTTTGTACCAACTTTGTGCTGGTAGGGCACATGTAAGTCGGTGTAAAAAAACATGTTTGTGTAAGAAACCTTACAGAGGATTCCTGTTGAGTTATGAGGTTAAAATAAAGTAGACTCGCATAGTCACGCGAGAGGTGAGGTCACCATGTTAATGTTGATGACGTTCGAATCGTCAAGCCTTCATTACGAATATTGAAATAATTTTGGTTTTCCAATTTTGATTACTATGCGTAGATTGTTTTAGTAAGATACACAAAGCTCAAGTACCAATTGAGATAGTAGATGACGAATTGACGTAACATACGACAGGCTAAATGTCTGTGGGGAACTGGTTCTAAGTTCAGAGAGTCGAGTTAACTCGACATCGTAGGGATGTGCGAGTAGAGCAATTGTGATTGCTAAGAGAGCTATGAGATAGCTTAGAGAGCTATGTGATAGCTAAGAGAGCTTTGTGATGGCTAAGGATCTTGAATAAGATACCTGGTGTCTTGTTTCTTTTGTTTAATTAAATGTGACATTAATGACTATCAGTGGTACTTGGACTTTGTCATCACGAAGATTAGGTGCTATCAGGTACCGGATCGATGATTAAGATGCTATTTTCTTTAAATTGAAAATAGAATTACTTGTTCCTTGCAATGGTGAGGAGAGAGATTTAAATGATCATGTTTGATTGTTTCGAAATGTTTCCTCACTCTAGAGTATGAGTCAGGATTGGACGAGTGAATTCTGTTTGGAAATTTTGTGTTTCAGAAAAACATCCCTTGTATGATGGGAGACTGGCGGGTCGGAGTAGACTGAGAGAACGTGTGGCGCAACACGACATGAGATGGCAGTGAGCAAGGACAAGAAGATGATGCCTGCGGGTGATAGATTTGGGGATCTGTCACCTGAGAGAGGCCCGAGAAGGCGACGTGCTGTGTTCCACGCTCGCCTCTCAAGATAAATTACGGCCTAGAGAACACCATGTGGTTTTAGTCAGTAGGAGTCTGACAGACCCCTCAGCTTTCCCCAAGAGCTGAGGACATTCATGAGAATTTCCACATGATTCGATACACTGTTAACCAGACAATGAGGAACAGACGAGGACGTCTGTCTCGCAGGATGGCCGTGTCGGGTTTAGTCAATAGTACGGACGTTAAAACAAATCGCAAGCACGCCATCTGGCGGCAAAGCAAGAACAACTACGCATTGGCGCGATATTTCTAACCACTTGCGTGGTGGGGAACATAGAATATGGCAGTTGAGTACGGAACGCCGTAGAGCTAACACGTCGTAGAATCAGTGTCGATCCGTAATATTAGTAAGCAAGATTGTAACTGAGTTGTGACTATTTAAATAAACCCAGTGTATCGAATAACTTCTGTGATTTCATTTGCACGATTGTACCCAACGACCTGCCCACACAGGATGTCTTAACCTAAGGGAATACATCCTGACTTCCCGATGGTTTGCATCTATCGGCCAGCCTTGATGCGACATATATTTAGGAGTGAAAGCGCAAATAAAGTTCATAGCCGTATTGAGAAGTTATTAGATACCTTTTATATCACTGAATCGGTTTACACATACCAGTGATATAAAATTCCTTTACATCAATAGAATATGACTTTTCAGAAAACAATCTTCTTTCAAATCCTCGTAAGGCCACCATCCGAAACGGTTTAACACGAATAATCACAAATCGAATGCCGAATACGGAAAATTGCAAACGTGATACCAATTTCCGTAAAGTCGCAGATGCTTATGGTGTATCATGGACTTATAATAAGTAAGTAAACACCATCTTCCCGAGGATTCTTATAAATAGCTTTTAATAAAGGGGCTTTGAGTCTGTATTATGAATATTTATGTGATAAAAATAAACAAGTGTCTAAAATGTTATTATGACGTGTTTGTGAGCTATGTCGACGTTGAGAGGTAATTTCATGCTTGTCTGCGGGTGATAGGGAAATTAGATGGATTAGACATTTTATCTTTTAAGTTATGGTTATCGATTTTTCGGTAATTGAAAGCTTATTTAAGTACTTGTTTTAAGACGGCTTTAACTGCCTGTAAGATTTTATTAGACAAGCTATAGATAATTAACAGAACATTCAATGTTTAAGTTATTTTTGTAGCGGACAATCATATTACAATAGTTTGAAGCTCACCTATTGTAATGAAAAGAGCTTTTTCTAAATTAATGAGATCTAAGAAACCTTGAGAGTTGTTCTTATCACAAACTTGGCCCTAGTTTCGATCTTTCTGGGCGGTAACCTCGGAATCACATATTCAGAAAACCAAGACCTTACTCCATATAAGTCTAAGTTAGTGTAATAAAACAAGCTATATTGTCTAATATACTACCTATAATATAACTGTACCCAAATAAATTACCTGTTATTGAACCAGCGATCCCGATAGGTAGATATGGCTGATTTATGCGGTATGCATTCATAAATATGAACGCTGTTTTGCGGGAAGGTCAAATTGCTATTTGTTCGCCTGTCTATCAAATACTTACTGTCTTTATTTCGCTTTAGGATTTACGTTTTGAAAGTTAATTTACTTGTCGGTTATTTACTTATCTAAATTGTCTCACTCCTAGGCACGCAAAGGTCTCCCACAATTCCTTCCATTTCTCACGAGGTTGATTCATCTGGCCTCTCATCACAAAATACTGGTTAAATATATTAACAGTATTCGAAGCTCCACTGACTGGCTTTCTAGCAATATAAGTCTGTCTATATTTGATTTGAATGCAAACATGATCATATTTTCTAAGGTGCTATTGGTTCAACCGGTAACGAATACTAAATAGCTGTTTCCAGAACATTCCCTATTAGTTATGAATAGTAAGCATGGAAAAACGGGTTCCTGCGATACCCATAGCTTGGTTGCCATAGCAACAAGTTTCTATTTGCGCCCTATTGATCTTTAAACTCAATGTAACTGTGTACAATCAGTGTTAGTTTGTGCAATGCTTAGTCATTCGCTTTATCGGTGAGTTAACAATTGAACGGTAAAATAGGTAACGTTGCGGAGGAATTTAGCTCATTCTCATTCAATTTTGTTCCTTTTTCTACGTTTTCTATTAAATAGTTTCACAGCGTCTTTAATAGAGCCGTTTTAAAGTGTCTCAATGAAAGGTTTTAAAATTCTAACAAAACGTAAAGTATATTAAGTTAATCAATCACGCCTCTCATCGGATGAGCGGTTTTGTATTATATTTGGCACACGGTAGACCATAGACACGGAGGGCATAGAATATGATGTATCCAGATAGTATGTTCGCAGATAATTAACTAGCGATGCCGCAAGCATAAGCTAATGTCGAACAATTATTTACTACAATTCACATCTTTAAAGAAATAGCAACATTCTGCAAAATAATACTTACAGTATGTTTGTCAGTTAGTACCTCAGAGGGTTGGTCTAAATAAGGGTACGTCTGGCTGACTCCAGCCCTGATTACAGACCCTTGAGACCTCAAATAAACCCTATTTCTAATTACCTACCATTGCGTTGAAATGTACCGCCATTTTGTTTAGCAGTGAGCTAATAAAAGCTCTGGAAGCGTCTGGATCTAATAACAGTCATTATTATTCGAAACTTTATGGTTGGAGAACATTGTAAGACGTAACGTTCAATTTTAATTGGAACATCATTAGAAGCGTTATGCTTTAGTTAAATTAACTATGTAAAATCTAGATGGCGGGAAGCTCAGTGGTAACAATTCCAAATGCCTGACATGCATTTGGAATCATGCAGACGTTCTAGACAAGTGACATTTTATAAACGAAAGCGTCGCAATAGTAAAAAGTAAACAAGTAACAATTGACAAAACTTGCTGTATTTTTTTTTATTTCATAATTTTTAAACTACATAAATTATCTAGTAGTAGACAAGCTTCGATCAACAATCTATCGGACACGTTCTTGCGAAAATACCCCGATTCAAATAGAAAAAACGCCCATAACTTTTGAACGGCAGAACCGATTTTCATCAAACATAGCTAAGAAGAACACTCCCGATAATGTCACCTTTCAAACAAAAACAACTAAATCAAAATCGTTTCATCCGTTTAGGATTGATAGCTATGATGCCTCATACAGATACACAAACATACAGGTACACACTGCAAACTTAAAACACCCCTCTTTTTCGTCGGTTGTTCAAAATTTAGGGGAATGCCAAGCGCTATCGAAATGTCACATGTTCAATCCGTTATATTTTGGTATTACGACCATTGCTATCGCTAATAGAATAACTCTTATAGCCTCTGGTTTACCCAGAAGATATAAGCCCACTTTTTAAGAGTTCACCATCCCAACGTGGCACTGGCCGTATAGTCAAAACTGGCTCAACTGCCTTAAAAAAAAGTGTTCACCAAAGATCATTAACTTTTCGTCGAATACTTCGCAACAAAAGAAAGCGTCAGTGCGTTTAAGATGCGTCTTTGTTCTTTCTATGTAATCATCTAAGAAACCGTTTAATGTATAGCTAATTAATTTGATCACGTCTTAATTGGGATAATTTCCCATGAGAGGGAATTTTCTTTTAATATTGCTTTGATTAATGTTACTAACGAACATTAATTTTAGCAATAAAGTCTTATAGGTAATTAATTACACAGTGTGTATTTTACTTTTGCGATTCTTATTATGAAGATATTCGTTATTAGAATTCTGATATAGCTTTATCTGTACCCTAATTGGGTAATTTCATTGAAATAACAACGCGAACACGCTTTCATTTTGACAGTTCAACAGTATTCATTGCGTGTTTTTACGCTGTAGAATAAACTGATTTTGCAAGCTTTTATTTAACTTGCAATGTATGTATGATGTAAGTGTGTTCGGGTCAAATCTTGCAACTGAATTTTAAAGCATCCTCCACCGATTAAGATGAAATTTTGCATACACGTTTAGTTTGAATGACAATGCATGGTTAGCACGTCATTCTAAATTCAATATGGCGGACGGCCCAAGATGGCGGACGGCCCAAGATGGCGGACTAGTTATTTGTTGTGCACTGCCATGAATTGTATTATATGTATTAAATGAAATTTCGCTGAGAAGAATACGATAAAAGCTTGTTTAAAAAAACTAATCATGAATAATTTTGTTTAAATTTAACAAGCAATGAATGCAAGCAAAGTAAACGCCCGCGCGTTCTTTGAAGTTAAGATGAATTCGTCTCATTCTTTTCTCTTCATCAGAAACCAGAGCACAAGTCCAATCCAATCAGTGAAATCTTAAAAGACCCAATCTTCGTGTCCAAGAAAATTTTAATACTTGTAGATTATACAGGTAAAACGAGGAGCATTACTGCGGGAATATGCCGAAATTCGCCAGTGAGAAGCATCTGCGACTAACGCGCGGACGCCTTTAATTTTAGAGAGAAAATTGTTAAAGCAATTCCCATCCCAGGAGCGCTGATAACGAAATCGAGTTGCGAGTTTTTACAGGTGTTCTCAAGTAAAATGGGTTTTGTTTGGCTAACGGAAATGTTAATACGGTATGGCTAGGGACCCAAGGACCGCTAGGGACCCAGGGACCCGCAGGGTTGACAGTGGTCGTGTCTGCAGCCCGGGCTAGGGTCCGATGATAAATGATCGCGAGACCCTGTAGTGGGTGTTTTTGTTGTTGTTTTTAGGATGTAGACTGAATAACATGTTACGAGAAAGTAATCTATTTTCTATACACTGAAGTTGTCATGTCAGTAAACGCATTATTTTTCCAAGGAAACTCAGTTCTAAATGGACGTATCATCGTCCGCTCAGTTGCTAATATATTATCTTTTAAAATAGGATTGATTGCCTCGTTGGTCTAGTGGCCACAAGCGTTACTTCTGTGCATGAGCATGAGGTTCTGGGTTCGATGGCCGGGTCAGGCAAAGTGATATTGGGTTTGTCCATCTGGAATTAACCAATATCAGCCCGTAGTCTCGATTTTTACCCGGTTGATGGCATAGGCTCACCTACTATTATCATCATATCAACCGAAAGACGTCCACTGCGTCCACCGGTCCCGTGCGTCCCGCAGCCAGCGGATTCCCGCAACCTTCACTAGGTCATCGGTTCACCTAGACTAGAGGGTCGTCATAGGTCTTCCAATCTCTGTTCAACCCTTTGTTGAAAGTAGGAGTGATGTGATGTGAAATCGATTGCTTTGTTCTCGCAATCCTTTACGGATCAACCTACCAGCCCTGAACCTTGTTTATTCTAAGCCCACTACTCTCGGGTTCGTGAATAAATGTAGTAAATGTTCCCGGAATAAAAAGTAGTCGACATCTAACTGGGGCCGTCCAGGTTAACACTTATTCAGTTAGTCAGTCTTCGGCCCCAACATAAGTTTGTTACAAGACTTTGCTATATCGAGTTAGCTGTTTGTTGTGGACTCCGCCGGACGTTTTCGGTTTCTGGATTCAATTAAAATAATTCTCAAGTTTTTGTGAGTAATTGGATTAGGTAGCTATTAAGTTAGTTGTTACTCCTTCGCACCTAGCTGGATAACATCATAGACGAAATCTGAATTTAAATTGGCTACTATAGATAAAATGCCTATGCTTTGAGATAAAACTGTTATCTGCCATCATAATTTCCTCCGTGCACTATACCTAAACGGCATCTATGTCAAATGTCAACACTGTCTGAGTCAATTTCATTGTCTCGTTGTTTAAATAAACTCAATTATTCTGCACATCCCATAGAAACACGATACGCCGTTGTGAACGCCCTTCAGCAAGTATGCCCCTGCTCCTGACTCCCTCGACGGTAACAAAGGTAAAAAACGCCAGGACTTTGTATAAGGTTACTAAATTTCCCCGCCAAACTAATTTGATTCCAACAAAGTGTCAAAAACATGGCGGCACGGACCTTTGTTTTGTTGGATATTATTTATAATGGTACTTTTGTGTTCGCTGTTAGCTTTCACGACAAATGGGCAATGTAAAATATAGCATATTTGTTTAATTTGAGAGAATTTATTATGTGCCATGTGATATGGAAATGAAAACGGGACCCTTGTCTCTTTTCTATGCGTATTTAGGTAGGAGTAAAGAAAATTATGTGTTTAATTTTATTTAACATATGAAATGTACCTAATCTTATTTATAATTTAAGCTCCACCGAATTCCCTTTTCTTTTTACTAAAACCCCGCACTGCAATGGACACAGAAAAGTACTTTTAAAGAGATTGTAAAATGTTGAACATTTCCTTGAATATTGGATCAAATACCGCTAGACCACTATCGGTCGGGAATAGCCTTGGTATTCCGAATATTTCTCCATTTTATCTCGACGATCTAATAATGTGCTCTTACTTGAGAAATTCTTTAGGAGATGTAAAACTTTTTGAACAAAAGAATTAGATTTAAATTTGCAATAAACGGGCGAATCCACTCTTAGTGGTTTATTTAAATTCCATTTACCTGCATCCTTGCTGATTTGAACGCTGCAATAAACGTGCCCATAACATAATGGGCTCAAACATTATACCTTGATGAACCGTGGACACTTAATTATGAAATTCAAATTCTAAATAGTGGCCTTTTGGCATGATTTAGTTAGAATCTAAACGTCCAGTACTTATTCCAAAAAGCTTTAGCGTGAATTTCATTCTCATAATAATCTCAAACCCACCGTTAAATCGAGATTTATGCTCGAAGAAAACGGGTCTCAGTCCCAGACTAGTCTAACCATGTTTGCAATAAGACGGATATAAAATAACAGAGCTGTCTCGACGATAAAAGTTAAATTAAATTGAGCTATTTGCTCAAGTGTAGTACGAGACGTAGTCCCGCCATCTTTATTTGATTGTAGCGAAAAGCGCAATGTTTTACCAACTGTGTCCTTCGATTTAATGTCGTTTCTCTGTTTGTGTGTGTAGTGTTAATTTTAAATAAGTTACTAACTTATTAAGTTGTTAATGATGTTGTAATATTGTTAAGGTTTTGATTAAACAGACAAGCTAGGTACAACGATAAACGTAGAAGCATACCCACTAGGTAAAAATTACACCTATAACTTTGTTCTAGTAGAAAATCTATGAAATGGTCAATATATTTCGCGTTTCCTTCCTGTTTTCTACTTCCGTAGAAAAATACAGCCAAGACAATTCACCAATGTTACCAGCCTACAACTATGCAATCGATCGTTTGAAATTCCCTATCTGTCAGATGTCAAACTGATTGTTCCGTGATTAGTTTTGACAGCTCGAGCAGACCGATGGTCGTTACTAACAATCATCTAACAATAGGAATTAGAGCTACTATTGTTCTGTATTTAGACATTGAATCATAGTGTCGCGCCATTATTAGAAACGGTACTTTGATGTACTGTGGCTGCTTGAGAAAATACATTTAATTGTTATAGGTAACACGATGCCGCATTGAACTGAGCTGGATAATGCATTATTAATAACGGAGTCACGATATTTATAAATTACTGCAGTGAATTGAATGACTCAAATAAAATGACCACATTTTAATGGGAATCGTTCTTTTGCCTATTTATCTAGCCTAACAAGATTATTATCTTCGCTACTTATCTATTCGAAATGAAAGTCATGAATGAAAACCCAGCACATAACGTTTTATAGCTGAAATGAAATCAGTATTCCATTCAAGTTTTAATTTGTTTACCATCGAAGATGCTATCTTTAGAAATAAAAGGTTAGCTATCTATCACCGCACGCCATTGCGGTGCCTGTGGGAGCTATAACACTTAAAGTTCCACTAATGTATTAAAATTATTACTGAAAAGCACTTTAGAGAGTTCTCTTTGTTTACGAAGTTATCAAGTAACACCACTGTGTATTGTTTTGGACTCAAAGTCTGCTAATTCTGTCTAAAGTCAAGGCTCAATGCTAATTCTTTTCGGTCTGGCGCGTTTTGTCTAAAGTTCGTTGACTTATCGACTTGATCGGTACTGTATCGAATAAACAAAGCTGGTATTTTGGTTGGGCTTAGCAAAATTGGCAATTCAGGTCTGATATTCTGTATTTAATTGCCGTCCTTTTATGTCTTGAAAATTATGCTAATTAAACTTTTAGCTAAGTATCCAAAATCTTCCTTATCTAGACGACTTGATAGTTTCATTCTATTCCTATCTATGGACTATGACTAACTTGACTCATATCTATCTGTTTTAAAGGTTAAATTTATATTTGAGAATGGTTCTAGGTTGCCGAACCGTACTAGCGTGCCCAACAGGCAGGTTTTTAAGGCTTAACTAATAGCGAAGCAGACCACCCACCGATTTGCATGGCATTGTTATATCTATTTATGGGGAAAACGGATCTAAGCTGTAGTTTAACGTGCCTGGTATTAGAGAGAAATAATGTTAGGCTTAGTCAGATACCGTGGTATTGCAGCCGTATTGAGAATTAGAATATATCGGGAATCGGACTTACAGACTTGTATTATATAAGAATATTAATTCTAACTCGTTTAATATTAAACATTGGATCGCTAAAACGTCCAATAACTTCAGCCTCATTTATACGATTTACAAGGAACTTAATATATATGCCCGTTTCCATTGCACACGTATGCAAGTAGATACTGAGAATTTAAATGAGTTTCTTCATTGTAAATGTTATCGTCTCCAACCGTTCAAAGGAGGAGAGAATCCTTCAGGACATATTTAACTAAACACGAGCTTTGGCTTACATTGTCGAAAAGGGGAGATCAGATGAAAACATCACATTGAAACGAAACAATTGTCGAATAACATTCAGAAGGAACAAAAAACAACTCTTTAATTAGTCATTTCGTTTGTTAAAATCTCAATTTACATTCCAAAAAATGATACAACACCAAAAAACATGCAATCCATAATTAATTAAAATAACAGAGAGCGTCGCCATGGCACTTTTTTGTTAACAGTGTTGTCACACGAAAAAATAACAATGTCCGCTGTCAGAATTATTAACATGGAGTTGTGTCATTACCGTGTCGTATTAATTCGTATAAATATCACAGGAAAGATAATGGTTCTCTGACTTATTAAGGATGTTTACGAGTAAAGTATTCATGAATCAATTCTGTAATCTACTGACATCGAGAAAATAATATAAAATGACAGATAAGAATGGATATTTTCCGTTGATTTCAGCATTTCCGAAAATCGGACTAACGAGTGAAGTACTGTCACCGTTTTAAATTTGTACTGGCTTTTCGAGGAATAAATGTGTCAGCGTTAATTAATGTGCCTATTTTAGCTCATTCCCAGTTTATTCACAGTAGGTGCCATTAAACATTTTGCTTACAAACTGCCGCTTTTACATTGATCATAATGTTTTCCATTTATTGTGAAAATGGCTTGTTATTTCTTTGTTTTCATATGATGGTAGATTAGGCATAAAACAAGTTTAATCGTTCGTCTTTGCATTGCCATTAATACAATTTCCATCCTACGCTTGTCATTGTAAGAAAGGCCTTTACTGATTATTTTATTTCCGTGATAAAATGTTCAGATCTACAAAATGTATTTGGAATCACGTATATGGGATGATTTAATGGTCATCCATGAATAAAACCTCTAAAAATTTATGTGTCCACGTAAATCACTGAACGCTAATGGTCGCCATTGCAAAAACGAGTTGTTTTATGAAAGTTTTTAATTTATACCCGACGCGTTGGTTCAAACGTGCCCGGGTGTTATGGGACGAATGTAGAAATAAAATATCAGATGATTATTGAACAAGAACTTGCGGGTTTCGCTTTATTTCAGAAATGAAAATTTGAAGTTAAGAACGTGACAAACTTTTGCCAAATGTCAGATTTTCATGCTAGCGTTAGATGATTTCTCAACTTGAAATTCTAATTTCAGAATCCGGAAATTGCCCGTGGTTATTGTTTTGAGTATTGTGATCCTAGTCGTACATTTTGATGACGACTACTACCAAGGCTTTTTCCAGCTGCCGAATATGTCCTTTATAAGTTCTTGAGTGAGCTCTAATGAATCTGTTACGCTTACAACCGATGTTTTTCTCGTGTCTCCTATGCGGGTCACAAATAAATATTTATGTTATTTATATATGTCTGTAGCATTTACTCTGTTAAAGCATAACTCGACGTCAACCAGTCAAGACTGAACGAGCAATAACTAATGCAGTTAAGATAACGAATAACGAGAACTGTAACCACTGCTAAAAACTTTTCAATAAGTGCCGAGTAAGACAGCTAAGAGTTAGAAGTTAGAAACCTAAACAGGGTTTAGTTATTTTTTTTAGCTCATGAAAACTTTAAGTTGATGCTGAAATATTGCACAATGCAAAAGGACGAAGCCAGTATGCCTGTTGCAGTTCTTACCTTCCGATATATTTAATGACCAGTCTTCTTAAAGTTTATTACTGTTTGACGTTGGCAGGATGTTTTAGCCGGTGGCAAAAGAAACAAAATCAAATGTAGGTACCTAGTTTTTGATATTGTACTTCCATTTATTTCCAAACAAAAACAAATCATTTTGTTACTGTCCTAACCGAGAGTGTTTGATTATCCTATCAATATGTCTATAGAGAAATATTATTTGTTTATCTCCTAGATTAACTTGGCAATATTGCAACATCGGACACCCAAAATTACAAGCACATTATTAACGTGGAAAACAACTCATTAGCGAAAAGCATTTGCCGCCATTTTGCGTTTGGCGTGTCGGCCATAATGATTTTACGAAATTAATGGATTGTTGCACGATGCCATCAGATTAACATTTGATGTTTTCCATTAAATTGTAGCCAATAGTTAATGTTTTGGATACAATTATTTTAAATAAAGTTTTTTTTTTTTTTTTTTTTTTAGTCTTTGTATGTTTTAAAGCTGGCAATACCGTAATTTATCCGTCATGCTGATGGATGTCCTAGCACAGATTCTGTGTTTGCTTCTTTTCGTAGCATTATTCTAGTAATTGATAGATCACGTTTAATCCATTTTGATAGTAAGAGATCAAGAACATTATCGATAAAAACATTGCACATGTTAGTTCTTCTCTACGAACCTATCAAATTTTTGCTGCGTCACATAGGTACCTAATGTAAAGTGTTAAAAGCACTAAACACATTGAAGGTCAACACAGTTATGTAACTAAAACTAATCATATAGAACACCAGGTTATTGACCTGACAATTAGATCGCTGTAACAATTTTCAGCGCGATTACCGCTTATCTTTGTGCACACAGGACATAAAAATAGCACACTGCTACTGATCAATCACTTTCTCACGTACGAGTATTTATGTGAAGGCCAGATAACAGGGTTCTAATTAAAACTATACTTTAATTTTAAATTTATACAAGAATAATATATATATAAAAGTTTATATTTTTGGATGTTTGTTAAAAGCAATCTGGCCTCCATGGCTGAAACTGTCACGGCTAAACCGTGATCTGGATAAAAACATAGGATACTTTTTATCCGAAAAGCACGTTCGCTTGGGATCATTTCCAGCTTTAACGAGGGCGAAACCACTGGCAAATGCTGGTCTTGAATATGGGTTACAGGATTGGAGTATTAGATTTTATCTTGGCAACGGCTAATACCAATTACCGGACTACAAATGTATACTGAAGAAAGTCCTACAAAAAAGAAAAAAATACCTCCTTGCGACCCGGAAATCTAATTTGCACCCTCGAGCTACCATCTCCATCGATAGCTACTTTCTGCTTAACTAATACTGACTAATGGACCATCTACGTCCATCATCAGCCACAGTGTACAGACCCCTAACGAATTGTCTTGTTAGTTTGTATGCATGGCTTCTAACTAGATTTTTCCCGTCGGTCGTAAATCTCTGCGATTAACTACGGTTCTCTCTGTTACTCGTACAATAGCTAACTGAGAGGCATATACTAACTACTACTCACGGAAATCTTCTTGTCTGTCTGGCTGTTAATGAACTGCGCAGCAAATTAATAAATTGTCTGAAATACTTACCCAAATATGTATTATTTAGATGAAAATTGGCTGTAGGAGAAATTCTCGAAGCGAAAATGATTTCAATGAAAACTGTTCTATCATCGTAGCCATAGACTTTAGTACTGTCACAGATAATATAATACTAGCATACAGATGCCTCATCCCATACAAATAAACCGTGCCGACGTAACTAGCGTTTTTCATCTGCTTAATCTTGTTATTTTTGTGAGTACATCTATCGCGTTCGATCCCGTTTCACGGCTATAGATGGTGTTAGCAGCGCCTTACAAGTAAAAGGGTTTACGAGGTTTGTGAATATTTTTTTCTTTAAATACAGTGAAGGTTCGTTTTATAGTATTTTTTTGCACGTTGTTACAGTTTTTTTTGCACCAATATGTGTTAAAATGCAAATTTTAACAATCGAGTTGAATGCCTCAGAAATTTAAAAATGCGCCATCTATGGCATCAATTTTAAATGATCCGTTCAAATAATCTTTGAAATGTGAATTAAGTGCCCAATATTCCAGAATTTTGTACTTAGGAGAGTTAATTAAACAAGAACATACAATGTTTATGTTCAATTACAGATAATGTTAATTTTAAACACAATTCTATTGAATTGTGTGTACATGTCGCGTCATCTAGTGAGATTAATTGAACCAAATACCAGGCCCCTCAGAAAGTATTGCGAAAAAAAGTTTTTATATATGGGAGACTGGCCAGTTATAATGTTTTTCGAAAATATGATTATTTATAAGTAAAAATAAGTAAGTTCCAATTTCAAAATTTCCCTCCACATTTTTTGCGAGTTAATTCAAAGTATTGTGTCTCACTGAAATATGGATCTGCGCCGGGAACATTTTAGAGCTATGATTTTATACGATTTCAAGTGTCGGCTGAAACCGGATGAATCGTACGATAGACTTCAAATGGCATTCATGGATGAAGGCCCTTCCAAGGCAACCGTGTATCGTTGGTATAACGAATTCAAGCGCCGTTGACCAACTTTGGGGGATGACGAAAGAAGCGGTCGCCCTTTGACGGCTGTTACCGAAGAAAACGTGCTAGCAGTGAAAAATTTAATCCAAGACAATAGGCGAATTACATATCAGGAGATTCAACACATATTGAAGATTGGATCGGGAAGCGTTCACGAGATTCTACACAGCCATCTTCGCGTGAGGAGGATAGTATCACGCTGGGTGCCGCACAACCTCACCGATGCTCAGAAGCAGGCCCGGGTGGAATGGTGCCGTGATATGCTTAACAAATTTGAAGCAGGCTCGTCTCGGCGTGTTTACGACATCGTTACAGGTGATGAGTCCTGGATTTATCAATACGACCCAGAAACCAAGCGCCAGTCGACTGTTTGGGTGTTTCAAAATGAGCCAACGCCTACCAAAGTGAAGCGATCTAGAAGCGGGGGTAAGATTTTGATCGCTAGCTTTTTTAATTTGACTGGCCACTTGGTATCAATTCCCTTACGGGATCAAAGAAGCATTAATGCCGAATGGTATACTACCAAATGTTTGCCAGAAGTTTTCTCTGTTATAAGCAACAAGCGACCAAACACAGGGCTCCGCGGGCTACTGCTCCACCACGACAATGCACCTGCGCACACCGCACTCAAAACGAGGGACTTCCTGGACAGCACGCCAGTCAAACTCCTGGGTCACCCTCCTTACAGCCCTGATCTAGCACCGTGTGACTTCTTTTTATTCCCAAAAATAAAAAATCAGCTCAAAGGGATACAATTTTCGTCGCCGGAAGATGCGCTGGCTGCGTTCGAGCAGGCTGTAAACGAGGTGTCTGCGGCGGACTGGAAAAAGTGTTTTGAAAACTGGTTTAGGCGCATGAATCTTTGTATAGAGGCTGGTGGAAAGTACTTTGAAAAGATTTAATAAAAATATATGTACGTATAGAACAATTTTTTTTAGGTTCGCAAAACTTTCTGAGTGTCCCACGTATTCTTTCTTAGCAATGAGACCCCGTGGTACTGTTAAACCCGGAAAAATGAACCACATACAGGAACGAAACCTCAGGAAAAAACCAGCTTAGTACAAGTGTAGCGAGATACCCAACAGCAAAGAAATGGAATATGTAGATAAAAAAAATCGTTAAATTAAGCAATCCCAATGTTGGGGTTTAGATACTCAAGCTGTGGTGTCTGAAGCCTAAAGGTTAATAAATAAACCATTGACTTCTAAACGAAGATATGCCAACTAGTATACCTATCGTCAATAATCAAACATGACTGCCGCTCTCCAACCTAGCATTTACTAAAATAGTTTAATATCTTCCATAAGCACGTAAATAGTCAATAGCCACAACAAATTATTCCTCCTCACGTGCAATCGAGGCGTATACGGAATGCGACGCATACGATATTGTGTACCTACCTTCGTATCTTGGTGCACCGCTTGCAGTCGGTAGGGCTGCCAGTTTAAAAAAATGAATATTTTAAGCTAAGAACAGTAGTAGTGATAATAATTAACTCTTAATAAGCTTGATTTCTTTTTTTGTTTTCCCTGTTGTTTTAGAATATATTTAATGATTTTGAAAATAAGCTTCAAACCAATATATGTTCTTTCCGTAATTTTTATGTTATGAATCGGTAAATAGAAAAAACATTATTAGTATTCATACTAACCTACTTTATTCAAATAAAAAAACTTTTTTGCAAAAAAATACTACCGACTTCCAAATGAAAAACTACACAGTGAAAAATAACTTAACTTTTGGAAGTCGGTGTCCATATCGCAAAAAAATGGTTCCTACGAAAGACGGTACGGACGGTAGTATTTTTTTGCAAAAAAGTTTTTTATTTTTCCCTTTTTAGTTTTATCTACCTAATAGCAAGTTGTTTATTAAGGTCCCTATAACTCCAGAATAGATTAACCGAATAACATGAAACTTGAACATAACCGTTGAAATGAGAGATCTGCGTACCCCTTTAGAGCGCACTGGCGTGATGTTATGTTATGAAATGGTATAAACAACAAACAGACATGCGATTGCAGCAATCCCGAGAGTTTTGCCGTTATTTATTGTTACCGAGTTCTGTTGTGTATCTCCGAAGTTCTTCATCGGACGTTCACCAAATTAAAATGGGGCCAATTTCGAAACATACTCTTTCAAACAAAAAAATAATTTTCAAAATCGGTCCACAATTGACGGACATATCGGTGAACATACAAGAAGTCGAACATAGAACCTCCTCCTTTTTTGTAAGTCGGTTAAAAATCAATGCAAATCTTTGCATAGTAAACAACAGAATTTGATGATAAGTTCGCGTTCACATTTGATTCTACTGGAAAATAACAGTGTGGCAAAGTAAATAAGCAGGCTCCGGTGACATAGAAAATAAAATACGTAATAAATTGTATCCTGCCGGGTGTCAGCCCTACGCGCAAGTGACATTCCTTCGGTATCAGATGTCGTGATAGCCTAGTTTGTGGCGCCCCACTTTACTTACACACCTCGCTTTTATGTATATCTGTAGACTCCTACCTATAATACCTACACTTAATTATTACCTACCTGCAGTAAGTACTGTGTTGACTTATATTTGTATTTCTGCAATAAAGAAATCTCCGCTTGAATAACCAATCACACACAATAACTTATCTGCATACTTTTATTTATTTATTTATTTATAAGCCCTTCTATTCTGAATTTTCCTTTGTTTATGTGTGTTTTTAAAGTACATATATCTCTTAATTCAGCATGCTGTTTGGTAAAGGCCTCCTCTAGCTGTTTCCATTGTTTTCGATCTTAGGCCACTATCCTCCAGTTAGGGCCCGCTGTAAGTCTTATCTCGTCCTCCCATCTCCTTACTAGTTTTCCCCTGCTCTTTTTAGCATTTCTGGGGTACAAACCCGTAATTATTTTGCTCCATTTCTCCTGTTTTGTTATCATCATATGGCCAGTCCACCGCCACTTTTGCTGATCAATTCTGGTCAAGATGTCCGTCACTTTTGTTTTGGCTCTTAGTTCTTCATTTCTTATTCGGTCCATCTTATATTTTCGTGCCATGCTTCGTTCCATTGCTCTTTGACAGTACTGCAGTTTATTTCTGTGGTGTTTTGTGAGTGGCCATTTTTGACATCCGTAAGAAATACAAGGTAAAATACAGATGTTGAAGACTTTCCGTTTTATAGCAATCTCTAGTTTTCATAACCTCTTTCAGCGTTCAATATTTTCTCCATCCACTGGCTATTCTTTCTTGTGTCAGATACTGCAGAGCTTTTCTTATTTTCATTGTATGTGGAATTCTAGGCTTTTAAATTTTAATAACAGGGGTATGCCTTCTTCTCTTTACTTTTTGAAACGACTATAGATTTCCGCGTCAAGTGATTTTGTTAAGCTATTGTCAAATCACAACAAATCGCAAAAACCTAAAAATATTGTAACAGTAAATAAATAATGAACTTTTCAGAATCCATGATTTATCTTCCCAAAGACCGGGCTTATCAAGCCCAGTCACACCAAACTCTAAACAACAGTTTTACCAATATAAAGCTACACACTACGCAATCGTTAGCTTGCAGCAAATTGACAATAATCCCTTTTAAGGCACGACATCGAAGTTCAATCGACCGGCCGTGCGACCCACTGGGCCTAGCTTACGCCCTTTTGTCGTAGCTAGGTGTTATATCGGTAAAACAAGTAAATGCAGTACTGTAGAAATAAAACACCAGTAGACGGCCCAGTGTTTTGGGGACTGGCTTATGTAACTTTTGACGTTTTGACTTAAAAAGTGCTAGTTTTCAGCTGAAATCGAAGAAATTACTTAAAATGTTTTACGTGTGGAGTCGGTGTATAAAAACGTGAAATAGACACCGACTTCGGAAAAAAAATCGTTTTGTAGTGTTCTGCTTTAGAAGTCGGCTCATGGATATTATATTTTAAGCAACTACGGGGTCAATGAGCGCGGGTAGTGTTCATTATTTTTTCATGTTTTACCGTGTTATGTTGAACACTTACTATACGTTTTTTAAAGAGGCTGAACACGGTCACACAAGGGCGACATTTGATTTTTTTTGAATAAAATACAAAAAAAAATATTTGACACAGTAACAGCAGCGACAATCACAAAGTAACAGAGAAAAACGTAAAAAATATAAAAACCAATGCTTTTACTACCTAAAGATAAACCTAACCAAACTACAGTAGGCACCCAGTAAAATTTCAAAATTTAAAAAACCCCCGACACATTTATCTTGCGAAAACACCCCGATTAAAACATTAAAATGCCCATAACTTTTGAACGGCTGAACCGATTTTATTCAAACATAGCTAAGAACACTCGACAAAAGCATCTTTCAAACAAAAAAAAACTATATCAAAATCGGTTCATCCGTTTAGGCGCTATGATGCCACAGACAGACACACAGATACACAGCAACACACGTGAAACTTATAACACCCTTCTTTTTCCGGCGGGGGTTAAAAACAACAAAGCTTCAGATTGACGCAGTAGCACCATAAGTAGGCAACACCCAGCGACATCACAGAGTAATGTAATCAGTAGGTTAGCGCTACCGTTACGTAAAATGTTTTCCTTGGTTACTAGTTATGCGGCGGTTTGTAGCCTTTCTTTTAAGGTAGCTAGATGATTGAACTGATGTCTGATTTGTAGTTACACACACAATACCATCGCGCCTGTATTTACCACATCAACATCATTTCTGCCGAAAGACGTCCACTGCTGGACATTGGCTTCCCTCAAGTGTTGCCATATTGACCGGTCCCGTGCGTCTCACATCCAGCGGACTCCCGCAACCTTTGCCAGCTCGTCGCTCCACCTAGAGGAAAGCCTTCCAATGCTGCGTCTTCCGGTACGTGGTCGCCACTCTAGAACTTTTCGATCCATCGGCCATCCGTTCTGCGAGCAATTTGCCCTGTCCACTGCCACTTAAGTTTGGCAATTCTTTGGGCTATGTCGGTAACCTTGGTTCTCTTGCGGATGTCTTCATTTCTGATTCGATGACGCAAGGAAACGCCGAGTATAGCCCTCTCCATTGCCCTTTGGGCGGACTTTAAGCCTTCTGATGAGACTGATTGTGAGCGACCACGTCTCTATCCCGTAAGTAATCTCTGGCAACACAAACTGGTCATAGACTTTCGTCTTGAGACACTGTGGTAAGTTGGACGAGAAGGTACACAGTCGAGTCAGATTCGACGGTTGACCTCTTTCTCGAAGTAACCAATGTGGTGTCTATGGTAAATCCACATTTCGCAAGTTATATTGAAGTTTTATTTAATAACAAATCCAGACTCCTGCTACTGCGAAATTCCAATAGCACTTTTCCTGATCTGTGTGATAATCGAAGACAGGACCGCATCTTCAGCAGTAGTGCTAGCAGCCACTAGTTCAACGAGACAGTTAATTAATTTCTGTTTTCTTTACTTAGTTACTGGTTCAAGGGATTATCTATCTCCCAATTGAAAGGTTGTTTTGGTCCACCACCTTGAAGGGCGAATAAATATTCATCCTTTTGAATCGTTGTAGGCTAAGCCACCAAAATATTTCCTAAAGGCAATTTAGGAATTTCAGAAGATTAGAGACGATTTAGGCAGAAACCGGGCATTAGTAAACCACTAGAATAAGAGCTTTACTTTGTATAGTAAGTTATTTCGATTACCTACATACAGAACCAAACTTATTTACGAAATCTAAAGAACTGTCATTTAGAACAATAGGTGCATACAGCGCTACAAGGATATTTTCACGCGTGGCCAAAATTGGAACTAATGTCCGCATCTTGTTTACAAATAAATACAAATTCCCCTGATCATTTCTGTAATTATCAGGGGAATTAGTATTTATCAGGTTAATTTTTGATCAAACCCTTACATTTTGTCATTAACTCAACTTTACGAACAATTTCCTTTCTAGACTAATACATAACGCACACACACACAATCCACAGTCTAAGAAGCCTGCCTACAAATCAGTCTTAACTAGATGTTTAATGGCGCTGGCATATGCATTAATATGCATAAACCCATTTAGGACATATGCATATTGCATTAACAGAGCGATTTTGTGCGCGTTTGCCGCTTATTAAGTACAGTGATTAGTATTTGTGATTTAATTACTAATGGAGGTACTAAATAGTGGTTTTGTATAGCTTTATGTCTCTTTGTTAACCGGATACAAATAGTCAATGAAAAACAAAATAATTCTGTTTATTAATTAAAAATGATTTGATACTATCAAATAATTTTTGGTTCATCATCTGCATAGTTTTCTCCCAAACATGTAGGGGAGGGCTTTCAGTCTCCTAACAGGATATAGCTGGTAATTCTTTATGGTTCCCTGCAAATAATAGATTCAAGATCACACATTCGTTTGCCAAACTTTGAAAGCTTGTTTGGTGTTCTGTCTAAAGTGATTCGAATAGGCCCATTTTTTAATAAAAGTCCCATTTTGTAATAAAAGGCGTGGCTTTTGCTGACCGACATTTGACCCAGAATATTAAGGGTAAACCCATCCACGCAGGAGCAAGGAAACTATAAATACACAACAATTTGAATATATTTCGGACTCATAATATTGCTTGCAAAGGCAAAACCGAAAAGGATGCCCAATGATTCTAACATTTTATTTTTCTTGTTACAGGTAAGCACACAACCGGAAACTGGGACGACCATGACGTCATCACAATAATACCTACTAAATATCGCACAAACCGAATCCTTGGGTTTTGGCGGGAAACGGTAAAACATTATCATAATGGCGGCCGCATATAAAATTTAAATAAACGCGTTTTGCATAATCTGCAGGACCGGGGAACTATTTGTTTTACAACCCTGTCTTCTGGGTGGGCAGGGCTAATGCATTTTATAGAATACAATTATTTGATTTCCATTATCTAAATATCGACCTAACTATCATCTGCCAAACATCTCAGTGCTGCCATCTGGTGCATATCATTGCAGAAAACCCTCATTCATTTCTTGCAATTCTTATACATTTTATTATTTTATTTCGGGTGAACTGGGGAAAAACGTGCTGGTCATTAATATCGACAAATGATACGTTTTACAAAATTGTAATAAATTAATTCGACTATCACTATAAATAAACCATTCAACTGTAATTTATTCATTTACATACATAAACTCACGCCTTTTTCCCATAGGAGTAGGCAGAAACAACAGAACGACACCTGCTACGATCCTTATATACTTCTTTTGGTTCACTCACATTCATACATCTAGTCATACACGCACACATGTTATCAGTACTGCGCACCTGGCCTTTCTGAACAACATCACCAATAAGGTATATGTATCTATAATTTATTCTAATAGTATCTCATATGTAACGTACTCAGTTATAAAAGAAAACCGTAAAAATGCTTCATAAATTGCCTAAAGCAATGTTGTTACGCATCAAGACAAGAGGAGCAATTTAAACAATCATCCACTCAGTTGATCACGAAAATTGCTCTTAGCATCGCCCGGGAGACCGATTCGAGAAAATTTGACAATTTGTAAACGTCTATCGGTCTAAAAGGGTTATTTTTTACGAAACCACTATTTGTTTTAGATGTTTAATTGCTGTTATTTTGTAATGGTTAAAGATAAGTAAACAGACTGTATTTCATTGTTGTAAAGCAATCTAAGAAAAAGATTCCTTGTGTCTAAAGTTACCTAACTTTGCCTGTCCATTGTCACACTCTGTTTTCTTCGAGCTAATTTTACAATAAGAATACCAGTGAGGCCGTTCCCCTTCTTCTTTTTCGAGCCTTTTGTTAAACAAAAATCCTTTAAAGTTGCTTCAGTTGGGAAGTTTCGAGATAAAAATTCCTTTGAAAAGTTTTAGCATTACTCGAAAATAAGTCTGGAAAAAGGTAATTAAAAGCAGAACCAAGTTGATAACGTTAATGTCTCTCGAAACATCCTGCCGTGTTTATAAACAACCTCAGCGATCTCTGTTACTATGTACTCTTCCATTAGTCTCACAGATTTACAAGCAAAAACATTTTCAGTCAAAAATATTTACCTCTACGACATTTCTGTAATTTTGCTTCAAAACACTAAGATGCCTAAGTAAATACTTGTGTTGAAAATCTGGAAAAGCCTAAGTAAATTCAGAAATATGTAGATCAAGAAAACCTCATTATTTGCTCAAAAAAGCGAGCATTTTCACTGTGACAGTTTTCCCAAGTTCACCCTTATTTTTTGTTGACTTAATACTTAACAAGGCACAGTGCCGTGTCGTGCTTGACATGCTGAACGTCGGCGTCGCTTTGTGCCATTCTGCGTGTGCAAATCGAGTTTTCCAACTATTTTCTGTGTATTTATGAGTGTTGGAAGTTTGAACTGAGTGTAGGATTTCATTTGCTCACGTAGCTGCTTCGTGAAAACTAATGGGTCGCATTATTTTAAACCATGTCTCTTTGGTTCTAAGATATAATTAAATCATAGTTGCTATGTGTTGTTGTTAGAGAAAAAACGGTACTGGTAACTTAATTTTATTTTTCTAATTCGACTCTTAAGTTGAGTCTATTATATGTCTCGGTTGTCCAAGAAGCACACAAGTTCGGTTTCACAAGCAGGTGGCTTTGTGAAACTGAAAAATCTTATGTATGTAGATTGTAGCAGAGACAAGTAATTTAAAGTCAGACAACGTGTAAAATTCTGTTCATACGAACCGTCCATCATATCATGATACGTGGTGAAATGAGGAACTAAGTTGGAAAGAGTCGTGTTGAAGACTTGCCATTACTAGTGGCGCCACCATGAAGTGCCAAGGTAAACTGGTCGTAGACAACATCATGACAGGTGAATTATAAAGTCAGTCTATCATTCTGCAAGAATTACATGTGGTTTCACACACGTTATTTGTTAGATTTGTTCTGATTTGCCAATCTTTGTGGAACTAGATCTAAAATCCGAAATCATTATACGTACTAGCTTTTTTCTAACGGCTTTGCCCGTGTGAAAGTCGAAAATTATTCCACGGGGATGTAGGTACTACCAAGATAAAAATCTGTCCATATCCAGGCCAAGGTATAACAATTTTACAAGTTTTTATTTAATTTGAAATGTATGTATGGAAGTGTACGTATGTAAGTGTGTGTGTTCGGGTAAAATCTTGCAACTGAATTTTAAAGCAGTTATTCTCCACCGATTAAGATACAATTTTGCATACACGTTTATTTTGGATGACAATGCATGGTTAGCTAAGTGACGTCATTCTAAATCCAATATGGCGGACGGCCCAATATGGTGGACTAGTTATTTTTTGTGCACTGCCATGATATGGGTATCAAATGAAAGGGTTTGCTGAGAAGAATACAAAAAAAAAACTTGTTTAAAAAAAATGTTTGTTAATGATTAATTTATTAGAATTTCGTCCAATACCGTTCATTGAGGCGTCAGGCGTGATTGATTAAAAAATCATGCAAACTCACATATTATATTTTAATAGGATTGGATGATATGGAATCCAGAAGATAATATAGGAAGTAGGAAAACATTGCCATCGACAGCTTTATTACATCCCTTCCTTATTAATATAATTAGACTCTGCAGCCAAATACCGTCTATAATCCCCAGGCGCTCATCAAGATGAGATGGATCTCGTATGGTGATGAGAGGATTAGAATCCAATGTGTATTTATCTCTCACATAGACAGGGTAAATCTTCGCAAAATATGTATATCAGAAATGGGACTCGATTAATGTAATTACCTAAATGATTTTATGTTTTTCAGTAGAAAATGTCTGGTATATTCTTGGTGAAGTTCTATCAAATTGTTTCTAAGTAAGTGATTCTCATAAAATATATAAAGTGATTTTGATTCAATAAAATTAATACTAGGAAAATATCAGCTCAATAGCTCGATTCTTTATTGGAAACGTACAGTCTATCAACTTCTTATAACAAAAGAGTTAGGCAATTATTATTTTCTGTCCATATAATTTTTATTAATGGAAGAAAGAATTGAAATCAAATAACCTTACCTTATAAAATAACATAATTCCAGAAACAAACCAAAAAAGGTTTCTAACAGAGCAATCTATTATAATTATAGCCCATAAATTGACTACTTGACAACATAAATTCGAAACACACACCATTCCTATACAAATCTCCACATGGGCACCATATAACCTCTTTGTTGACAAACATTTTGACGTTTACCAAAAAACATCTCTCGTGCCGTTAATTTTACTACCTGAGGCCTTTCTCTGACGTGTACTGTGTGAGGGAGACGAAGCTGTATTAGACGAAACGTACTGTCCCATTTTTACTATGGAACCAAGATGGCGTTGACATGTTCTAGTACGGCACCTGAGTCCGACAACGTTTACAAGCAGTGTCTGACACTAAACAGTGTCATATAGTGACAGATGATACGCAGGTGGTACCTGATGCTACCGGAAGGCGTCTTGGCACTTTGCCCGGAGATTCTTTGCTTTGCCCTGTCTAGGGAATTAGATGACAGGATATTATGGGTTGAAATTAGGTTATTATGATTATTTTTGTGTTGTGAAATGCTTGTGATGCATTTCTTTGGAGAACTATGTGAGTGAAAGTAATTTAAAAAAGTTAATGCTAAACATAGTGGATGAATGGAGAGGGTGGGGCCGGCCAAAGAAAAGATGGATGGACTGAGTGAAGACTTACATGCAAGAAAAGAGAGTCAGTGATAGCGTAGCGGGGGACAGGACGATATGGAGGAAGAAAACGTGTTGCACCGACCCCAAGTAATAAGGGACAAGGGCAGGAAGATGATGAATGAAAGCATTGTAGGTATGTACTTATCTTGTTAGTTTCTACTTTATTGTGAAATTGGAATCATTAAAAAGCAATAGAAATAGACGAGTGGTCTTGTTTTTCCTGGAAATAAGTTGTTTTTTTTTGAGACAATAAGTTTTTATTTGTCACAAAATTATTCTTTATTCGTGTACTTAATTGAAATTAAACATCAATGGGTAAATTATCTTTAACATAACATTCTATAGACAACATACAGAAAGATTTGAAACTGTAATCTTCGCAAGCAGTCGTTAAACCATTCTTCAACTTCAAACATTGTCCGTCTAACAAAGAGTATCAGCACATTCATGGCACATTACAATGTTGTCTTTGCCCCAAAACGTAGACAAACTTCTTCATTGTCCTCGTTGTCATTCACCAAATCACGGAGTAAGACAATACAGAAGGCTTACTGTCAATATAGAATATCACGCAAAACTAAGTTCTGCGAAGCCCAAAAGCCGCCTAAGATTTGTATGAAATATAAAAGATTTGTTTGTATATAAAATATTTGTATTTTTGTATGTAACGAATAAACTTAAAAACTACTGGACCGATTTAAAAAAAATCTTTCTCTGTTGGGAAGCTACACTATCCCCGGGTGATATAGGCTACTTTTTATCCTTGTATTCTCACGGGAACGGGCACTACGCGGGTGAAACCGAGATGCGTCCGCTAGTATTTCCATAAAAGAATCGAGCGCATTGTATGGCAGGTAGCTGAAACGGCTAGAAGGGGGTGAATACTTAGATTAGATCATTGCTAATAGAGATGTATCGAAGAATATAAATAAATTGCCATAATGTCAAGAGGATGATTGATGACGTAGTGAGTATTGCCACAATTAATACTGTGATTTGATTATTTGTGCACGGGAACTTGCAATTATCGACATATTTGAGTGGTCCTTCTGTATATCAAATTCGCTCATCAGCTCACTTGTTAATCGTAATTAAATTAGTTCGAGTTCGGAATCGCGATGAAATTGTATTTTCTAACTCGATAATGGCGTCGCGGAACTTTTCTCTAACTGCATTAAATTTAGATAAGTAGAATGCCAATTTTGGATCGTTAAGCGGACTGCGAAGAAATTTTGCTGAGCTGAAAGTTTGGGCACAGATGTAACGACTATAAAAGCGGATCTTCTATACCTAGGTAGGTGCATATTATATAATAAATTCACTTTTCGTGTCTGTATTTGGGCCCGCGTTTTTCTTCTTAACTTTACAACGGGGCTAGGAAAGTAGGTTTATTTGTATAGCACATTTATATTAAACTTACATTACATATAATAAATAAAGCTGTGTGTTCTTCAAGTCATAAAATGTCGTGTCAAGCAGAGGCGGCTGTACTTTAAGTTCACTCGTGCGCTGAACTGCCAGATTTTAATAGTTTAAGAAAAATAATGAAAATGTTTAATAATATCTGATTAACGATCTATTCAATATTAACGAAATTATGACGAGCCATTTTAAGCTCTTTGCTAAAGTAATAAGACGTATATTGCTGTAAAAAAATATTCCCCGTGCGCTAGGCTAAAGCGCACGGCGAGTGCCCATACAACGTCTATGAGATCCGAGCGAAAACGCCTGGCGCGTGAGACGGAGATAGTTCAATAGAAAATGTACGGCAAAATATGACCACTCTCGTGCGCCGCCCCAGCGAACCGAAGATTACCGAGAGCGGGCGAGGTTTGACGAACGAAATTTACCTTCGGGTCGAGTACCAACATTACGCGGGTGGGAAGTGAGGCGGGCGCGGGGTTTGTTTACTTTTTAGACAGTACGCTGCTTGCAATTTTGCAGTTAATCGCGGCTTTAAGCTTTTAGTTATTTCTATAATCTAATTTCTATTGGTTTTTTTACTTTCTGAGTTGTGGGACAGTGTGTGACTGTGTGTGAGATTTCAACACTAAATTGAATTAAAACGTTACTCAGAAACACCATGTCCAAGGACAGGTTAAATGCACTTTCTGTACTCATTATTGAAAAAAATATTCATTCAATACCAGTTATTAAAAAAGGTGAGCGAACATTCCGCTGCGGCAAAAATATCGGCGTATCGATTTAATTTATAAAATATAAAAATACCAAGTGTAGACAAAATGTTGTTATTTAAAATACAATCAATAGTCACTCATCAGACCACAAAATGTTGAATTTTCAAGTTGTACAACGACGTAACTAGATGGCGTTGGCGTCGAATTAGAAGTCGCTAGCGAAATGGTTTGCCGATTTACATAGGGTCCTGTGAATTGTAGTTAATTCAACTTGACTTCGAAATCCAGATTCGAATACATAGCGAGTTGGTGGGTGAAGTGAACCACTACTACTATGATCCACCAGCCGCCACTGGTGTCAAGTAGGAGCGGCATCTCTAATGTTTACAGACTTTTAATTCTATTACTTTTTTGGTTGATAGTAAGGGCAATCGTAAAATATACAACACGACATCACATATCAATCACAAAACATGGGTCTTTAACCCTTATAAAACTACGTAAATTGATCCACTCACAGTCCAGCCAACTATAAACAGTTATTAAGTTTCCATTAATTAAAAACATGGCGGAGTATCCAATCTCGATAAATGTGCGTCATTTATATTTAACAACCCTTCGATCCGGTCCGATTTGGGGTGGAATAGGGTTACCATTTCTGTATTCTCTCTTCTGAAAAGTACTGACACTATGCTGGACATTCGTAAAAATATCCGAACAATTTACTTTTATCAATTCTCTGTTGTTTGTATAATCATTTTATTTCAAAAATCTTTTACTTTTGAGAAGGTCGGACAAATTACGGACAGCGGTAAACCGGACATGTCCGGATGGTAGCAACCCTGGGCCCGGGTAATTGACAATCAATCTGTATTGCACTGAGCCTCGGAGACAAGGGCCGGGGAAGGCGCACGTGAAGTAATTGGGCCACTAATAGTGATTAATTTGTTAAATATTGTGTGAGTAAACTATGCTTTTGGGTTTAATAGGCCGGCTGATGGGGCAGGAAGGTTCTGGAGTGGCGACCGCGAACCGGAAGACGTTGCGTTGGAAGGCCTCCCACCAGGTGGACCGATGACCTGGTGAAGGTTGCGGGGATCCGCTGGATGCGAGACGCACGGGACCGGTCAATGTGGCGACGCTTGGGGGAGGCCTATGTCCAGCAGTGGACGTCTTTCGGCTGATATGATGAGGCCGGCTGTGTTTTGTGGGTGTTTTAATATGGTGATTTTAGCATGGCAAAATGTAAGATTGTGTTTCGTCATTTCTGCAAGTAATATTATACTGAGCAATATGAACAATGCCTTGTCAGCTACCACCTTCCCTTGCCTTGATGATATATTAGTCTTTACCTGTTACTAGTTTCGCCACAAAGCTTGAAAGCTATGTTTAAAGCTCATACGAGATATAAAAAGCTTCTGCACAATTTTCTTGATGATCAACATCATCTAGCTACTAATACCGAATGAATTTACAGATATTCATTTAAGTTTTAGGAGAAGATTAAATTCTGAAATGTAACGATTGCAATCGCCATGATAGCAAAACGTAGCTTTTCGTTTTATGCTACGCAAACATCTATTTTTAAACATTTATCCAGTCCGTATTCGTTGAGTTTTCTAAAAATATCCTTCTATTCAAATCTCTGTGGAGGCAGCTGTTTTCAACTAGATGCAAAAGACGGATGATGTGGGACGACTGGGCTAAGGTTGTTGTTTAATTCTGACTGAAAAGCGTAGTATACGAGGTTCAGTAGTGACTGTTATTAATATAAAACCAACATATATTTAGAGTTTCAAATTGCCTATTAAGATTTTAAAATGAGTGTTTATTCTGCCGATTATTTTGGCAGACCGAAAACATGGCTTCTTTCTTGAAGCGTTGAGTATGTAGGTTGGCAAGTAATTTAATAACCACTAAAACAGCTGATTATCAAAAGACCATCCTTTTACAAGCATCTAGCAGTTCTACTAAACATCCTTAAAGAAGTCATTTTATCATAATTACTTAATTGTCATAGATTTCCGCATATTAACTCTTAACTCCTTTATTTATCGTCCTTAGAACCTCAAGAATCTACAAGCTTTAAACAACAAACGATTTCCATACCTGCAACTATCCGGTTTTATAAAACTATTAAAAGGAAATAAGTATCTTGACGTCAGTAACTAGATGCATATCAGGTAGATCCACTATCCAGTGTATTCGCAGCACGGACAGTGACTAACACAGGATATCATACAGGTGGCGTTTGCGCATGCGAAGTTAGTTTTGACTATGGAGTGTCTATAGAGTGTGGCGGTCAGAAAGATCACTTCTTTATATAAAATATTTTTTGCAAAAAAATACTACCGACTTCCAAATGAAAAACTACAAAGTGAAAAATAACTTAACTTGGAAGTCGGTGTCTTACGTAGGTACAATTTTTTTTCGATATGGACACCGACTTCCGAGAGTTAAGTTATTTTTCACTTTGTAGTTTTTTTTTGGAAGTCGGTAGTATTTTTTTGCAAAAAAGATTTTATTTTTGCCTTTTTAGTTTTTCCTACCTAATAGATACGCAAGTTGTTTAGTAAGGTCCCTATAACGCCAGAATAGATTACCCGAATAACATGAAACTTGAACATAAACGGTGAAATGAGAGATCTGCGTACCCCTTTAGAGCGCACTGGCGTGATGTTATGTTATGAAATGGTATAAACAACAAACAGACATGCGATTGCAGCAATCCCGAGAGTTTTGCAGTTATTTATTGAAGAGTTCTGTTGTGTATCTCCGAAGTTCTTCATCAGACCTTCACCAAATTAAAATGGGACCAATTTAGAAACATACTCTTTCAAACAAAAAAAGAATTTTCAAAATCGGTCTACAATTGACGGAGACATCGGTGAACAAACACAAAAAAAAAAAAAACAATCATGATGTCGAACATAGAACCTCCTCCTTTTTGGTAAGTCGGTTAAAAATTAGTATTTTGACACTGATGGAAACACGGTCTATCGGGCATAAGAACAATTTCAAATTACTGCAAAAGCAAATAATGTCTGCTAAAGCTTATCATAAGATCCTGGGTTTTCGCTTCCCGGGCCGGAAGTGTTATTCTATCTGAAAGTCCTCAGAAACTAACTGAAGTCGGGATTGTGCCTGGTTGCGATGGCACTAGGCTCTATAAGCTGTACTCTAATAACACCTCTGCCCAACTTTTCGGGGAAAACTGGTGTGTTTTAAAAGCAATTCATATGTTTATGAAAATTGTGACGTCTCAAATAGGAATATGCAGCATTACAGCAATAATTTTGGAAACACATAATTATGTGGGTAAAGTGCGGAGTATGGCAAGCTTATATCACCGTCCCGCCAATCGGAAACGTGCCGTTTGACGCGACGTCGGCGATCGTCCAATGACAGACGTTAATTTCCCGCAAAGCTTCACTGATCCAACTGAGACTTGATGGAAAAAGACCTTTATACACTCCATTTATCTTTACTCTGTGTTCACGCGGTTTACGTGTCCTTTGTTGATGGACTTTGTCCATGTGTATTTTTATTATTATGTTGTGGAGTCTGTGTTGTTAATTGTTAACACATTTTAGAGAATAATAACCGACCATCAAAACTTCATAATGGTTAAAAGTTTCTGTCACATAGATAAACATACCATAAATATTTATAAACAGCTCTCTGGACAAGACAAATTCTATCGGCTGTATTCATTATCAAAATGTAAAAACCGGCCAAGTGCGAGTCGGCCTCGCGCACGAAGGATTCCGTACTTGGTAAATTGCGGTTTACGATTTATGACCTATTAAAAAAAACTACTTACTAGATCTCGTTCAAACCAATTTTTGGTGGCAGTTTACGTGGTAATGTACATCATATATTTTTTTTCGTTTTATCATTCTCTTATTTTAGAAGTTACAGGGGGGAGGGACACATTTTACCACTTTGGAAGTATCTCTCGCGCAAACTATTCAGTTTAGAAAAAAAATATATTAGAAACTTCAATATCATTTTTGAAGACCTATACCCCACACGTATGGGTTAGATGAAAAAAAAATAGTTTCAGTTTCAAGTATTGGGACCCCCAAAATTTAATGTTCTTTTTTTCTATTTTTGTTTGAAAATCATAATGCGGTTCACAGAATACATCTACTTACCAAGTTTCAACAGCATAGTTCTTATCGTTTCTGAAAAAAGTGGCTGTGACATACGGACGGACAGACAAACAGACAGAGAGACAGACATGACGAATCTATAAGGGTTCCGTTTTTTGCCATTTGGCTACGGAACCCTAAAAATGGAACGGACCAGAGCTACCGAAATATCCTTTATATTTTTACTTCGACAAATAATTATTTATTTATTTCTCAGAAAACAAAAGGTCGACACTGACAAAAAAACAAAAATACTAAAGATAATAAAATTGCGTGCGATTACAAGGGCAATTAATTGCGCTATTATTGGCAATGGTGGTTAAATATGACGTCCCGGCAACACCTAGCAATGTGCCATACAAACCTAGGTGTTAATTCAAAGATTGTATAGAAATTGCCAAGAATTGCTCAATTGCAGTTGCCCGTGCTTTGTTTAGGCCTTTTGTTGGTTTACGACATGTTGTAAATGACATTCAACGTCAAATATTTTCGCTGTCTGTACCTATTTTGTTGATCTTTATCCTTCTGTAGTTTTTTTTAATTATGTGGCACTTTACAATGTATTTGTTTTTTTTTGGTTTTCTTGTTTCTTGTCGGTGACCTGTGCATTGTAAGCGTCTGAATCATTGGTTCATGTTTAGACTTGCTACACCTTTATTAGTATTCAGAATCGGTATTTCCAGTTCTTTGACATGCCTGACCTAAATGCGAGTCATAAAATCCGTAGTTGCATGGTAGTTGTGTGGTCCTGTTTAGCCTGGTTGGTACAGTTCCATTGCAACTTATTGGCGGTTTAGGACACGAGGTGGTTAGAGCACATGATAGCGGCCATTGATGCTTGCTTTAGATCTTCGGATTTATTTTGACTTCGGTTTCATTTCAATTAAATTTCTAAAACACAGGTTCAGTAGATGTAGAGATGCTTGAGTATGGAATATGTCCAGCAGTGGACGTCTTTTGGCAGAAATGATGATGATGAAATCTGCCTACATCGTTTTTATCAGTCATTCGTAAAAACGCAAAACCATATGTGTTGTTATAGTAAATACTGTCTTCTCCTGTCTGACCCGTAGGTCGAAGTTTGAAAACATCGTCAATATTCTATACTTGGCCTGTGAATAGCAGTGGTTAAGATTCTATTTCGAAGGCTTAATTGGCAAAAACAATGATGATGTCACCTCAACCAAGCCTTATGATATCGGTAATTCGATACCTATCTTAAATTCGATTAACGTTTACATAACTAATTAAGTTGACAACGGCCTCGTTAAGAGGTTTAGCTTTATGCAAACATTTCAAACTAAATTAATGCATTAACGACCAGATGTCTTACACCTGGCCTTCAAACTTAAACATCTGCAAATGAGTCATTTTGCTAAACTCAGATTTAATTATCTCTGAAATCTATCTATTCGAACAATTAGCATTTGTTCTGCGTGCTCAAACCGCCGCAAACCAGATTGAACCGGTTCAAACAGGAAAATACCCTTTTTTAAGATGGATTAATTACAAATTCCTGCTTTAATGAAAACGTGGATTGAAAGGCTTCCAAAGGTTTTTTTTTATTAATTTGCTTTTTTGCTCATACATTGAGCCTTTTGTCTTCGAGCCTTTGAATAGATCCCCTAACCTTTAGCGACACCGGCGATATTACGCACATTCTTTTTGCGCTGACAACATTGTTTGGGTCTACGATTAATTTTTGTCATTGACAACAATTTCCTACTGAGAATCCGCACAAATGGACTCCATACTGTGCCAATCACATCATTCAGTGAACTAGAACTGATAAATCGTTCGATGTAGCTGAGGCTACACTATTTTGCACATGATTGGCTGCAAAGTCCATTTGTTTACTTGGCTGGCACTTTAGCTTCCCTGTTTACCGACAAGCTAAAGTTAATATTTCTCCTCCAGAATTTCGTATTATCGAAATTGAACTAAGCGTGGGCATTAAATCACAAAAGCGATGCATATTCATGGCTTTCTCCGGCCGGCGCCGGCTTATTCAGGCGCGAGCCGCTGTGAACCGGAATTTTCCGGATTACTACCGCTTATGGGCGGATATACTTAATCGATTTTCTTTATCGATAATTTTCGATAGAGCGGGTTTTTTGTAGCCCAGTTTCATAAGCCTTTTGGGTCAGGTTTTATTAACATTAGATGACCTAATCCAAGACCTACATAGCGTATATTATATACTATACAGGTCTATCGTAGCTGCGATTATATCTAAGTGGGGGAGCAGTGTACCTTCCTCAATTACAATTATCTTCAAGAGTAAACCACTTGCGTAGTGTGTGTCATAATCTGCACGTTTTATGTTTTATCTAGGTATTTAGGACTGCAGACTATTTCTGTGATGTACGCACCACCAACTTGAATTTACTAATTTGTCTTTAAATTGGGGCTTTATTTCAAAAGCGCAAAGTATTTCATCAAAACAAACTCCCAACTACATACAGTACACACAACTTTCAAACATAATATAATTTATAAATAAAAACATTTGTAAACACAAATCCAACATGGCGATTTGAAGCGGGCGATATTGGTACAAAGCTCCTCGATCCGTGCAATCCTGCAAAATATGAGAGGCCTCTCATAGTGCAATATAACGATGGAAAGCAGTGTGCATTCAGTCGCGGCTGGGTTATACCCGTCCTCTTAAAATGTCGTATTAAAGGTTTGCATTTTTCTAATATTGTAGGTTTGCATATATGTTTAAATATTGAAATATTGCTTGTAGGAGGAATGTTTTTGTTAGGATCAAATAGGGTATTGATATTACAGACAGTCAACCTTAGAAGAGTTAGGTTAGAATTAGTTGAAAAGTTAGCTAAGCAATTGATGTTATTGATTTTTGAATTTGCGCACGTTTTGAAAACTATGCATGAATTTAAATTTAGAAGAACTAAAAGGAAATTGTTTATGGCAATTCTGTAGCGCATAATGTGATGTTCTATTGTTTCTGCTTGTCTCATACTTGTCAAAACCTATTACCTACTAATAGGTTTTACCTAGGTTTGAAACATTTTGACTATTCATCATCATCATTTCAGCCGAAAGACGTCCACTGCTGAACATAGGCCTCCCCCAGGCGTCGCCACATTGACCGATCCCGTGCGTCTCGCATCCAGCGCCTTCCCGCAACTTAACCAGGTCATCGTTCCACCTAGTGGGAGGCCTTCCAACGTATCATCTTCCGGTTCGCGGTCGCCATTCCAGAACATTTCGGCCCCATCGGCCATCCGTTCTGCGAGCAATGTGCCCTGCCCACTGCCACTTAAGTTTGGCAATTCTTCGGGCTATGTCGGTAACTTTGGTTCTCCTACGGACTGACTATTGACTATTCACCTGATAAAAATTAGGTACTATTGTCTATCAACACCAAATATATAGACTGGTTCAGTTTAGAATGTCCGATGGTCCAATTCCTAGAATATCCTGTTCCTAAAAACTTAAATTAGCAAAATGAATGAATTTATAATATTGCAATTCTGAAAATGTTCAATTGCCAAAATAATGATTCCTGTTCTCGATAAGCACGTTGAAGTCTTATTTGCCCTTGTTTTCATAGGTACCAGATTTTTCGAACTTTTATACGTAATCAGAAAACTGAATGTATTAATACCTACTTCCTCTGGTGACGCAGTCTTTCACAGGATGTTTCCAGGTATGCTACGTATTCTCAGTACACCTACATTGTTTGAGCTGTTTCACAAGAAAACACTTTCTTTTGTCCTGATTCTAGGAACTCTTATCAGTGTTATTGAAAATTGAGCAACGAGTTATATCTAATACTAACAGTGGTAACGGCTGCGACTTACAAGATGTAGTTCTTCGGTAAATATTCGCGAGCTGGCTGACCAAAACCAGATGTATCCTCCGACAGCACAGCATGATTTTCTTCTTGTTTACGTCTTTTTAGTTTGCTTCTTAGCAGTCGCTTTTTTGATTGTTGGAATTATCTATAACTTTTTAGCTAACATTTTTATTTTCGAATTATTTTCATTTAAACATATAAGTGTTGCATATTTTTGAAATCACCTCTTAAAACCCTTTATTTTGATACTCCACACGATGGGATAGAAGGGAAAAAATTGGGCTTCCACAATATGGCGCCCAAAATTCGCTATTTTTCTATTTTCCAATTTTAATGTAGCCACACACTCGCAAGGTTAAAACGTGTCGATTGACGTAAGAATCATCAAAATCGGCCAAGAATAATAAAATAAAACAATGGATGTTGTAAATGTTGTCAATCAATCATTCATGTTCAATCGGTCTCTAGAACGCCACATAGGAACAAACATACATACATAGACTGATATACACACTACCCTCCTTCGGCAGTCGGGCTTCAGGCTACTTAGATCAGTCTATAAACTATCATGATATTTGGTGTCCAGAATGTTGCTGAAAAAGCTAAAGTATATTTTTAATTTTCCGAATAATATCGTTGCGGATAGGATAGGATATTTTATGTTATGCCCGATCTTTCTTCACTACCTATATCGTATTTCTAACATAATATCGAATGACAAAATATCAGCATAAAATATACAACTTCAGCAGTTTTCGCTAGAGTATCGTATTCCTTGAATAACAATAAAATTTACACTAGATGGTACTTACATTCGTAATAAGTATAGCTATAAATAGAGTAGTATTTTTGTACGTTTACACGAATTAACTTTAAGTTTTGCATTGGTTTTTGTATTTTTTGGCTCTAAAAGTAATTTGATGTGAAAAGTAATAAATAATGGTAGAATATGACGCTGCCTACGACACATTACTGTGTCGCGTCGTGGCATGGTCCGGGATACACCAATCACACGAATCTGTTTAAGCCTTCGTCATATCACAACGAGTCTTGTAGCCAATCAATTGCGTTATAAGGCGCCACGCCACCGTACGCCACGTCGCCGTAATTATATTGCCGCCATGAGTTCGTTCGGTGATCAGGGTACCAGGAAACCTACAATGAAATAAGTTGCCTAATAACGGATTTTGAGTAAATCATAATCATCTTAACATAAGCATAGTATAAACTGTATAATCAAGATATAATAGACTCCGCACCCAGGTTGGCCGCAGCAGAGACAACCTCCACAGGTGGGGGTTCTCTGATGGCACTAGTCTTCAGTGCTTGTGCAGCATATCTGCGCAGACCATGGCCCACCTCAAGGAGTGCGCAGCATGCCCTGTCACCTGTACTTGCGAGGACCTTATGACTGCGTCACCGAATGGTGTTGCCGTGGCTGAATTCTGGGCCAATCACAATATTTAAATTTTTTTATTTGCCATCGACACGCTAAGAAGAAGAATGGTCCCACAGCTGGGACACAAGCTTCATCTCTGTGAGAGGGAGTAAGCCGTAATAAGGCCCAGTGCGGGTTGGTCATCATAATTTCAGCAGAAAAGCGTCCACCTCTGGACATAGGCCTTTTAACACTGAAAAAAAATTTAGTTATTACACTGTCGGTATATGGAGCTGAATTAATTAAAACTTGAAATTGAAAACGGTCGGTAAGTACATAATAACCCTAGTCTTTACCTAAACAACCCTGTTGGGCTTGAATTGATAATAAAAGCTGACCCTACAATTACCCAATAGTCCAAATATGTTGCCCAAATAAATGTCCAGACAGCACTTTTATTGGTATCCTCGCAAAGCTTCATCGGGAACAAAGGTATTAAGTTCTACAGCCTTTTATAGTCTGGGAAAGGGATTGCCCATTGGAATGAATAGACAAGATATTTTTTATCTGTGAACGTAGCTGTCATCCACAGTTGTTAAACTATTCAGTACACTACTTCTTTAGTCTCTGAATAAAACATAGAGTAATTGAAAAGCTTTATGGCAAATGAAAAACTGGAAATATAAGGTATTTTAAAGTGATTTTCTATATTTTTCTTTCGAGGCTGGCTTCGTGAACTGTTTATACTTTATCTTAGTATCTGAAAGGATGTCCTGAAATGATTTTGACAAAATAGAATGCCCTTTTAAGGGTAGTGCCCGCCGAGTCCCAATAAATCACAAGTATCATCCCAAATTCATATAATTCATTCATCATTCATTCATTTCATTCTTCATTTCATTTTTTTCATTTATTTCTATATTTTTGTATCATTCCTACTTTATAAGTATTTTGAACCTGTTAAAAAATACCACTGACGACCTCTTTCACCCTCACCCAGTAGGCCAAAATTAGACCGCTCGCCAGGGACGTGCCCTAACAGGTGTTGTACAGAGTGCGTTAAGGGATGGTCTTTTAAGAGGATTCGGGAATCCATGTCCTGATTGATGGTGATCACCGGTGAGGTTTTAATGAGGTGTAAATACCACTCCGCGCCCGATCCACCCGATCTTTTCCTCTAAAGATCAGACGCTTTTGAAGCTTTCCCCCGATAACAATAATGGTTAATTAGACCTACATCATTCATCATCATCCAGCCTGACTGTAACCACTGCCGGGCATAGACATCTCGTGCCAAGTCTCCACAGTCAGGCGATGACCCTACAAGCATCCGCAAAACTGTAAAAAGTAATCAAAACAATCTTCTCATCACTCGGTACAAACTATTAACGTTTATGATCCCATCAATAGTCCAATAACACGCTAGTCCAGCTGCTGTCACCGCAGATTACCTAATGCCATGACATTTGGCAGCCGAGCGATATTCTACAACATTTAGCACGAACACCTGCTTGCTACTGTTATTGTACACGAGGTCATAGAGGGTATTGTCATAGTCTAACGAGGTATTAGTGCTAATGTTGTGGAGTTATAAAACTGGTGGAGGAAGCCAAATATATCTTTAGATATAAAACAAATCTGTGGTTATTACTGGCTAATGATGCTTACTTGCCGAGAGCCAGTTGCAGTTTTAACGAGATTTCTTGTGAACCTGGCATTGATCTATTCTGCAACAATGCAAGCACAGTTAGGAAACTTTACGCAAAGCCATTTTTTGTACAAGAGGCACCTGCATGCACTTGAACCGTTTATTGCCCAAATTGTTAAATTAAAAGAAATAAAAACTAATTGAGCTAACTTTGATGAAGTACTCGTAGCTTAGATTATAGGGACGTAATAATTTTTCTTTTTATTTATCTGTGGAAGCTTGTTTTTAGCAATTTAGGTATATATTATTGTTATTATAATGTTATTAGTCTGTAAGCTTGCCTAAAGTATAAAAAACTAATATTAAAAAGAGGTACAATGGAATCTCTGTATTTTTTTAATTATATAGATAGGCTCGCTTGACCACTGTCTCACCTGATGGTAAGCGATGATGTGCTCGGCGGTGAAGCACGCTTACCAAGAAGAAACCTATTCACTCTTGATTTAAAGATTGCCAGGTTGTAGCTATTAGGAAACACAGACTCCGACAGGGACTCCTTAGCTGTACGTAAAATAGAACTATTTCCAAAACGTTTGATGTGTATGGGTGGGCTGTCCACCATATATCTATGACCCATCGCCGTAGGTACGTCTTGTAGTCCGATGATGTGACGAGCTAGTTCATCTCTGGAGGTTCTGGTTTGGTTACGAAAATTCCTTCACTGATCCTGATAGAAAGCTACATTATCTTTGAGTATCATGGGCTTTTTATCCTGTAAAATTTAAGGCCCGTGGCTTTTCCGAATTTGAGGTTGCAAAACCACAATAAAATCTAGTGAAATTATAATGAAGCAGGTCCCCCAAAATTATTGTTATTGCGAAACAAATCTTAGGTTGCGACTGAGATCGGCTTGTGGCTTGCATCTTTGTTAAAGTAATGTTTAATGACTTTACCGTTTCAACGTGAGCCTTGTGTATTTTAATAAATGAATGATTTACTTAATCGCCTTTTACTTTGTTTCAGGTATTTTAAAACACAGAAAGGAGTAATGATCAAGCTGTCTAAAAATAACAGGGAGTACTTTTATGCTTGTAGATAAATTATGTCCTCCGGGGTGGTTTCAGTGAGGTAAAAATCCCAATCTACCTAAAAGTCCACATGCCTTTTGAAGGTTCTCCTAGTTTACCAAAACAAAAGTTTACGACTGGGATATAACTGTGAGATATCTAACAATACGGCAGCCTTGGAGCTTTGATGACTAGCTTAATGATGTGTTCAAGTAACTCTACAAACGGCCGTGTCAAACTCAACAAGTTTCACCCTCGAGCTATGATTAGACGTCTGTCTTCCGCTCGCTAAAAACTAGCTTTAAGTGTAAACGAAAGGCTTTTTTGTGGAAAAAGACGTAGAAATTCCATTCACTAGACATCATGGGAGAGCAGTGTCAGTGGTGGTATTGAGAGAAATGGTGGCCCACTTGTAACGGCCGCGACTTACAATTTGTAAGTCGTAAGTTCGAACCCAGGCAGACGCTTTACTTCAGGTACATTATTTCACCACCACTGCTCTCAAAACGGTGAAGGAAAACATCGTGAAGAAACTGGCATGTTTTAGAACCAAAATTTCGAAGACATGTAAGAGCCCCCAACATGCACTGGGCCTGCGCGGTGGCGGCCCATTCTCTCTCACAGACAGCAAACCTGTGTCCCAGCAGTGGGAACATTAAAAGTTTGAGATATTATGGGCGTTTTCTATGCAAACATGCCTGTATTCCACGAAGGATTGCGTAGATGTGCACCTAAATACATTGGGGCACCAATTAAGACTCCGGGCTCCGGAATACTAGATGGAAAAATCCCACAACACTGCCCGACCCGAGCATCGAACCCAGCAGCCTAATTGCGTAAGTGAATTCAGCAAGACAAAGGGTATTAACAATCGACCAATCACATGCGAGATGAAAGACGCGAAATGGATTTCCGTCTATGTGAATGTTCGAATCGTCAAAATCACTTACGCTATAAGGCTGCAGGATCTTATGTAAACTACTTTCATATTCCTCTGAGAATCACATTTACATTTACAGTCGGAAAACATAAATAGATCACGCCATTCCATAACATTTTCTCATTAACACCTCCGAAACTTAATCCCTTCCACAAGCAATTTCTGCGTCCAATAAAATCCTATCCCGGATCACAACAACCTGCGAACGTTTAAAATGAAAATGCTTATTGCGTTGGATGCGATAATAGTCCTTATTGCCTTGATAATAACCCTTCGAGGCAATAGCGCGGACGGAACGCTCTGCTCTGAGCGACTCCCCTAATCGCATTATCGATATTGAGTTTCAGTACATCACTAGCGCTCACAAAACTGGGCAATCTTCATTTCGATACAAGTTTTCTTTGGTATAAACAAATAGGATTTAAAAGATATTTGTGAGGTTTTTAAATTTGCATGGCATGAGCCTGATTATGGCGATATATATTTTTCAATATTAACACCTGTATACCTATTAATATTCTGCAAATAAAATATTTGAATAATAAATCACATAAATATAACCTCACGCTTATATTCGCAGAAGAGTAAGGTACAAGAAAACCTCTGAAGCGTCATTCTACTGAGAAGCTTCAGACTGAGCAACACTTTGCCCGACTCGAAAATCGAACCCTGGGCCTCTTGCTCAGCATTGTGCTTGCTGGACCACTGGACCAAGAAATAGTATTGAAAAATGGATTCATAAAGTCTCCACCATATAACAGAAAAAATAAGAGTCATTAATCCGACGTGTTACCTACCTTACGTAACTTGAAAATATGTTTTTTTGTTTATTGAGATATTTTGATAACTTTGGTCTCAAATGAAAGGTATAGGCGTAGAACCAATTTATCCGTTTAAATCATGTAAATCGGTCCACGCGTTTATGAGATATTTACTCATAACTAAATGCCAAGCGATACGTTTGTTTTGATCGTGTTAGCGAAACTGCCTTTACTTTTTTTTCGTATCGGTTTGAAATATTGGAATACATTGGTAGACAGGTGTTAACGACTTATATTCTCTATTAATCTGGTGGTGACTTATTGACATAAACTCACGCTTTCCTCCCGTGAGGTTAGGCAGAAATTACAAAACTGCACCTTACGTAATCTATAAATGCAAAGTTCTGGGTAGAATAAAGATATTCAAGTAAAAGCTGGTAACTGTTTGCAATGTTGCCAAGTTACTTTATTTCTTAGATTAAAAAATAACCCCATCTCCTGGGAAGGAAGTAATATAGTTTAGCTAATAAAGATGGTTCCGGACTCTAGCTAGACTATGAAGTTTATTATCCTAGCTTGGTCAAAAATCGGACAACGTAATGACTTAAAAGACTTAATTCTTGAGTATCTGCACGTGTTGGATTAAACTGTTAGTGCAGAGTAAAACAAATAAGGCAGGTTCTAGTGCTCAAACAAAGATGACTGAAAAGTCATCACCATTTCAGTACAAACTCACAGTCTGCTGGTCATACGCACTCCCCAAAGCGTCGTCACATGGACTGACCTTTGCTTTTATCCAGAAGACTCGCGCGGCCCTCACCATCAGCATAATTTTAAAACCAACTAGCTTTTGCCAGCGGCTTTGGTCGCATGAATTTCGAAAATTATCCTGAGTGAACATATTCCCGGGATAAAATATCATCTGTTCCAGACTATAATCTATCTCTGTGTCAACTTTCGTCCAGATCCGGTCAGCCGTTTTGGCGTGATTCAAATCTCTATGCCAAATTTCATCTAAATCGGTTCAGTAGATCCAGAGATTACCCCTTTACAACCTCACAAACTTTACCTCTTTATAAAATTTGTATAAATAAAAAAATACCTGACTGCTTAAGAAGCGAACTAAAAAGACGTAAACAAGAAGAAAATCATGCTGTGCAGTCGGAGGATACATATGAGATAGATCCTCCGACTATATAGCATGATTTTCTTTTTGTTTACGTATTTTAGTTCGCTTCTTAAGCAGTCGGTTTTATTGATTTTTGAATTAACTTTTTTTTATTTTTGAAATCACCTCTTAAGCTTAATTTTGAAACTTACCTCACACAAGAAAAAAAATTGCGCACCCACAATATGGCGCCCAAAAGCCGCCATTTTTCTATTTTCATTTATTAGTTTACTAATTTCAGCGCCAAAAAGAAAATCTATTGGCAACCCATTACTCTTAGCGCCTTAAGCAGCTAAAAAGGTTGCCAGGTGTAAAATATACGTGAATCTACGGAGGCTTTTAAAGTGGCCTGGAGGCCATAGATATAGCCGATTGCCGCCAATATATTACTGGAATGTGACTTAAGTGCCTTTTTTTGGACTTTCACGAATCCTTTAGAAAGCTTTAATGAGTTGGATTTGTTTAAATCGCTTCTGTTTTTTGTTTTCTTCTTTTATATCTTTGGGAAGAGGTGATTGGTTAAGCTGACTGTTTTATTGATAAGAGGCCAAATTGTGTAGGTTATTTATTTATTAAAACTTCATGCAAAATAAAAAGATGGACAAATGCATTTGGCATTTAATACCAGTCATCCAAGAGTGGTGGAGAGATAACATGGCAGGTACATAAAAAAGAACAGAAAAGTAATACGCCTAATGTTTTGTTGAAGTCTGCGTCTTTGTTAACCTGTATTGCATGGAGAAATTAATAAAACGAGGGATCCGACGAAATTTAATGCAGTTTTTGGTTCATTTCCAGCAATACACATGTAGAGTTAAGACGTATTTCGAAGAAAATATTACAAGTTTTAGTATAATCATCATCCCTTCATGCTACAAATAGAGATACATAGGCTAATCTATTTGCATCTATTTAGCCTCGTACAAACTAGAAAGTATGTACTAAGTTATAGACTAGCTATCATGAATAGGGTCTTCAGAAAATTGTAGAAATTGCTTGGAATAAGTAACAAGATACATTGCAATACGTCCCTCCGACGTCTTTGCCGATACATCAAATAGTATTACTAGAATCGTACTGTATTTCTGTTTTCTATTTCTCATATAGAATCTAGCTTCTCTGTTAAACTTGATGTTTCATGCTATGTTCAGAGAAATGGATGCAGTGTATTTTTTCATTAAAATGAGTGCTATCGCGTTTGTATTTGCAGCTAGGGTCGAGTGAGATCTTTAAAATCTGAGACTGTTTTTTGGCTTTTATCGCGACTTTATTTACTACTTGTCTTCATTTTGATTACGGCGTTGGCTTCGGTTCTTGTGTTGAGAGTTGGGCACTGATGTGAATTAAGATACGACATTAGTTTTTCCTAGGTAGGAAAAGATTTACTAAGTTATTTATTTCGTAATGAGTTAGCTCTGCTCTCTCAATGGAGCGCGTCCAGATAATGCCTGTTCACTCTTGTTCCAGAGCTTCTGAGATCTTTCTGCTGTCACACAAATAGTTGTTTTTTTTTATTTTTATTTATCGATAGGCTCGCGTTTGACCACTATCTCACCTGGTCTGGTTTTCAAAAAAAAAACATCTCACGCTCCACAAACTCAGTTGCCATCCTCTAACATTCTTAAAGTATTCTGTATAACATCATCATTGTGTATAATAAAGAGTTGATTCGTTTTAATTTCCCCGGGGCCCTATGCCCGAGATTTAGATGCGTTTAAAGAGATAACCCGGCGAGCACTGTCCTTGCCGGGATCTTAGGGGTGGGACAGCGCGGGAATCGCGGGATATTGTGATTTTTAAGATAGTGTCGGTTTGTAATAAAATTTGTGACGAAATGCAAAGATTTTTAGTACGACTTCGACGACAGGATCTACTTATTAAAATTTATTCATCGACAGACAATGCCTTTACCACTGGGTCTAAAAGTAAGAATGGTTGCACATCGGTTCTTTCGAAAGAATTTTGTAAAGATCCTTTGTAATAGCAGTTACTTAATGGGCATGAAAGTTTTAAAGAAAGTTCGTCATTTTTGCCGATGGCAAATTTCATCTCTAGCATTTTCTGGTATTTAAATCGGCCGTATTATCCTTACTAATATTAAAAATGCGAAATTACGTCTCTGTCTGTCTCTCTGTTACGTTTTCACGCCTCAACAGCCGAATGGATTTGGGTGAAATGATCTATACTGATTGTATAGTTCCTTGGGATACAACAATTTGAATGTGGGCGAAGCTGCAGCAGAAGTTAGTTAAACAATAAATCGGCTTTATAAGGCATGAGTACTGCAATATTTGTGTTCGAAAAAAAAAGCCCCGCCCCCTCCTGTGTGTTTGTGTATCTGCCTGTGGCATCATAGCTACTAAACGGCTGTTTTTTTTTGAAAGGTGACTTTATCGAGAGTATTCTTAGCTGTTTGATGAAAATCGGTTTAGCTGTTCAAAAGTTAAGGGCGTTTTACGGTTTGAATCGGGGTGTTTTCGCAAGATATCGTGTCATAATTATGTGTTCAATAGATTGTCGATGGAAGTGTGTCTGCTACAGTTACTAGATAAATGATGTAGCAAGCAATAATTTTATTTGTTTTTACGATAGTTTGTTGATGATGTCAACAAGATGAGTTTGTTGATGATGTGAAAGACAATTGAGATAAACCTGTTAATAATTTAGCTACAAACCTATAAACATGTAGGAATGTCGTTTACTTGGCCTTACCTACACTTAGGAATTTATAGTTAAGTTACTATTCGAAGAGACAGAATAGATTACCTACCTAACCTAATATTTGCTTCTTTTGTTGTACAATTTATTAAGCCTTGGAATTTTAAAACCCTCTTTGCCCGTTCTGAGAATTTTCCCGATTACCCGTGGGTCGATGTTATTTTAACCGAACGTGGTTGAGAACCTTTCCTAGAGGCCAGTATGAAGGTGTTGGAATTATATGAAATCTTGTTATTTTAAGATACGGATAGACGAGGATTATTTAAATCGTGGAGCACGGTAAATTTGGAATTGTATAAATTAGGGTAACGTTCTGTAGGTATGCTTAAATTAATGTAAGTTATGCAAGTTCAACATTGCATTCTCCAAGGACCACACTATTCGACCAATCACAACTTAGACCTCTCAAGACTTGTTTAACCAGCATTCAATCATAGCCAATCAATTGCAGCCAAACTGCTGAGTCAACTGTTCGGCTATCGACAAATAACTTTGGCTTTAGACGGAGTAATTGGCGTTAGATCACTGGCAAGTCATAATTGCAATTTAACTGAGAAACTGCAATATCTCCTAAAATAAGCCGGTTATATGGAAGTTAGAGACATAATTCGGGTATACAAAAGCTTAGTACATTAACAGAATTCTAGGCTTTTGCAGAACTGTTTATAACTCCATGTCAAAGGTCATCGTTTTCCGTCTAGCCTTTTCCCAACTGTCTTGGGGTTGACTTCTAGTCTAGGATATACAGCTAAGTATCTGAATTTTACAAGGAGCTACTGCCTATCTTACCTCCACAGACCAGTAATGAAAAGTCTGTTTCTACAATACCAATGCAAAAATTCAGCTGGCTTACCCAATATGATGTTTAGACTGATTGTTTGACGGTTGTGACGCAAATTGGCGGAGACCCTAACCCAACAGAAATAGAGATACCTCTAAATAGACGCCACAGAAGCTTTTCCTTACAAGACAAATGACAGACACTCCCAGTAACAATTCAATAAGCCACAGAGCAGAATCGTTGCGTAAGCATGACATCATGGCAACCAGAGTGCACAAACATGACTTAATAATGTTTTTAGCGTGTGACATCAAGGTTGGATGATACATTAGCGACTGTTACGACTATTTGCTTACAATAGAGGATTTAGTGAAGCGTTAATGATTAGATTGGGTATGAAGCGGAAAAGGCTTGTTGGCCAGGGTTTATGAGACTGAAGACGTCTTAACGAAAAGTAGGCATCAACCTATAAGCATTATTGCTCTTTAACCGCTGTATCCAATATCCATACTTAATAATTTGTCGAGAATCATCTGAGATGTATTGATGAAGAAGACATGTTTCACCGTCTCCAAATAAATTAGCACATGGGCAAGGGAAAGTCGATGAATGAAATTTAAATAATGGAAAAGAAATACTTAAGAATTTGATGTGGTTGTGGGAAGGGCATTCAAAGGGGAACGAAGAAGGTCATAATAAAATTAACGGAAAATACAATAAGCAATTGTTATGAAAACAATTAAAACAAGTCGAGTAACAATTTAATTAATTTCTTAAGCGAGCCACAATAGACAATGGGACGATGGACGATTTGTCGACAAGTCTTGTCTGGGTCACTAGTTCTACAACTTGAGGAGTTTGTATAAATCAGTCGAAAACATAAGTTGTAAAGATCGCGAAGACACTATGAAGATCATGCATGTGATAGAGGTGAATGAAAAAACTAGAATGATCTCAATATACGTTTATTCTCAGAATTTAATCCACGTATATGAGAGGGACGACGCTGTTATTGTGCATATGCATAACATTCTAACTGATATTTTTTCTCTATGACGATTCTCGTTCTTCTTCGTCGTATCGATGATTGATGACTATATACATTTTGACCAGAAATCAGCCACGCCAATAGCGTTTTCATTTGCCTCACAAAGGTCCTTCAGGGTGCAGGTGTTGTTGCACAGAGAGCACGATAGAGAGGTAAGGCATTGTTTGGAATGTAGTTCCGCAATCGCACTGCTGCGGGTCATTCGAGTACTCCCATTTAACTAAGTTATTTAACACTTGGCTTCCGAGTCGGTTTAAAGATTTCCAGGTGGGCCGTGGAAGTTGGTGGCCTGCAGGGAGCTTTTCTGCAGGCGATTCTCGTTGTAGCATCGTCTTTTGTTTCACATTCACTAACAGTAAAAAAGAAGCTTTCGCCGTTGCCTTATTCTGTTCCTCCTCTTCTCTATTTGTTTCTTTACCCTTTCTTTTATTTTAATTCTTTAGCAATCGTTCAAATCTAAGTAAATAACCGGGCTTTTAGTAAAACATAACATGGTTTATAAAGAATTTCAATGGAGTTTTTTGTACGTTCTTCTCCATAGAGATCTACCTACACTTTGGAATGTGTAACTAGCTTCATCTTTTTGACTAACCGACTCCTTGACAACTCGTAAGTGCCTTTAAATTATTATTTTTTAAAGGCAATGCTTTGAGTTAGACTTCTTTGACGGAATAAATGGAATAATTCATAATAATGATATACAAACAAGCATATATTATCACTGTTATATTCTCCTTTACACATTAATTTAATTACATGTTCTAACATAAGCTGCGAGTATATAAAACAAGCTGGAGCACACAATGGACAGCTATCGGCGTCGGCGTGGCTCGAGTCGAGACTGAGTCAGTAGGTCGAGTGTACACTCAAGTTTCTATCATTGTTAACTTAGCTATATTTGCATTAGGTGACTTCTACAAGAATAAGAAAGAAATATTGTTGATAGATATGGTACCCACGACTTAAAGTCGACAAAAAAAGAGCATAGATATAATGAGTAGTGTAGACAGACTAGATTAGAATTGTTCTTGAGCTGACGTAGGAAAAATCTTTTTAATAAAAAAAATAACCGACGAAAAAAGGACTAATAGATGTTTTTTGATTTTTTGCTTTTAGTTCCTTATTTCGTCGGTATTTTTTTTTGTTAAAAAGGTTTTCTTTCACTTTTCAGTTTACTTAATTTCCACCGAATCTGTTCACAGTTGAAAATTCAGTGGAAAAAATAACAGTGGACCTACTTTGAGATATACTCTTTCCAATAAAAAAAGAAATTAAGAAATCGGACCACTCTATGAAAAGTTATGCGTGGTCATCATAAAAATATACATGTCGAATTTAGAACCACTTCATTTTTTTTTTGTCGGTTAAAACGTTAGTAAACTATGTGTAATACAAACTTAACTGCAACGAGTTATCCATTGGTCAAACATTTTTATAGCGTAGTAAATTTTCATTCATATTTTAGAGACGATAAAGCTCTATAATTTCACAAAAATAAAGTAAGGCACAAGGGCCATAAGATTTAGGCAGAAGTGTTCCTATTCCTACACTAACATTTTGCTTGGTATGTTTAAGTTCCATGAAGCAGGTGACAAGCCCATTGCCGTTCTTAAAATCTAAGGCAAAGCTACGCAGCAAAAATTTTCCAAGCAGTGTAATGTACATTCACATTTTCTCACCAAACTCTCACTATCACCATCTTAGGAATACCTTCCACTTTATAACGCACCAATATAGGTACTTCACGAGAATTAGGCTAAAATTACATCAGCCAGGCATTTTGGTAGACAGCCAGATCGTTAGGGCATCCAATGGAGCGCGGCGTCTTAAGACAATGGCCTGCATGGGTTGGTGTTAGGCATTTAGGATGAGGTGGTATGGACAGTATGCCAGTAATTAGTGGGTCGTATGGTGGAGGGTGGTTGATTTTCTATTAGAAGACTGAATAGATATATCCTCACCATAATTATTTAATGTCTTATTTTGTAGCACTGTAGCCCGATCCACGACCCCTATACCGCGTATGAAAACGATGCCCAACGCGCTCTTGAAGACCTTGGATAGGACTTGTCGGCTGATGACAACAATGTATCGTCGGATGTCTTGAATTAATATTCAAGACATCCGATCCGACATGCGTCGGGCAATAAACAAGGTATTGAAAATAAAGGCAGAGATATGCAAGTACCAGGCCCCTCAGAAAGTATTGCGAAAAAAAGTTTTTATATATGGGAGACTGGCCAGTTATAATGTTTTTCGAAAATATGATTATTTATAAGTAAAAATAAGTAAGTTCCAATTTCAAAATTTCCCTCCACATTTTTTGCGAGTTAATTCAAAGTATTGTGTCTCACTGAAATATGGATCTGCGCCGGGAACATTTTAGAGCTATGATTTTATACGATTTCAAGTGTCGCCTGAAACCGGATGAATCGTACGATAGACTTCAAATGGCATTCATGGATGAAGGCCCTTCCAAGGCAACCGTGTATCGTTGGTATAACGAATTCAAGCGCGGTCGACCAACTTTGGGGGATGACGAAAGAAGCGGTCGCCCTTTGACGGCTGTTACCGAAGAAAACGTGCTAGCAGTGAAAAATTTAATCCAAGACAATAGGCGAATTACATATCAGGAGATTCAACACATATTGAAGATTGGATCGGGAAGCGTTCACGAGATTCTACACAGCCATCTTCGCGTGAGGAGGATAGTATCACGCTGGGTGCCGCACAACCTCACCGATGCTCAGAAGCAGGCCCGGGTGGAATGGTGCCGTGATATGCTTAACAAATTTGAAGCAGGCTCGTCTCGGCGTGTTTACGACATCGTTACAGGTGATGAGTCCTGGATTTATCAATACGACCCAGAAACCAAGCGCCAGTCGACTGTTTGGGTGTTTCAAAATGAGCCAACGCCTACCAAAGTGAAGCGATCTAGAAGCGGGGGTAAGATTTTGATCGCTAGCTTTTTTAATTTGACTGGCCACTTGGTATCAATTCCCTTACGGGATCAAAGAAGCATTAATGCCGAATGGTATACTACCAAATGTTTGCCAGAAGTTTTCTCTGTTATAAGCAACAAGCGACCAAACACAGGGCTCCGCGGGCTACTGCTCCACCACGACAATGCACCTGCGCACACCGCACTCAAAACGAGGGACTTCCTGGACAGCACGCCAGTCAAACTCCTGGGTCACCCTCCTTACAGCCCTGATCTAGCACCGTGTGACTTCTTTTTATTCCCAAAAATAAAAAATCAGCTCAAAGGGATACAATTTTCGTCGCCGGAAGATGCGCTGGCTGCGTTCGAGCAGGCTGTAAACGAGGTGTCTGCGGCGGACTGGAAAAAGTGTTTTGAAAACTGGTTTAGGCGCATGAATCTTTGTATAGAGGCTGGTGGAAAGTACTTTGAAAAGATTTAATAAAAATATATGTACGTATAGAACAATTTTTTTTAGTTTCGCAAAACTTTCTGAGTGTCCCACGTATGAACCGATAGAATTCCTATAAAATGACGGCAAACGGCAGCTTTCAGCTTTCAAAGGTAACGTTTCTTTGGCTGTATCCATAGATATAATGCTGTATCAAAGAATTCTTGGTAGCCCTTGCTCCTCTTCTTGCTATAGCAAATGAGGTTATAGGAAATATTTTATTAACGACTAGCTGTTGCCCGCGACTTCGTCCGCGTCAAACTTGTAGCATTTTTATTTATTTTTGTAATTTGCCCATAGGAACTGTGATTTTTGTCGGGATAAAAGCCTATGATATTATAAAAAAATGCGTACTTGTTATTACTACCGTGTACTTTTACCTGCATTCAATAAAATGTTGTAATATTCATATAGATGTCGTAAATTAAGCAAAAACAGTATGTAAGGATCGCAGTTGGTGTCGTTCTGTAGCTTCTGCCTAGCCCAAGGGGAAAGAGGCGTAAGTTTATGTATGAATATTACACACATTTTTGAGAATGAAGCAAGCTATTTCTTGAAGGGCTGAACCTTCCATGAAGGTCGAAGGGCTGAACCGATTCCGAAACTTCTTTATTTGAAGCTCGCTATCACTGCATTGCTCCGTATAAATGCATGGGGTCATGGGGGCGAAGCTGCGGGCAAACTCTAGTCCTAACCTACTGAATATTAAATTTGTATTCCTAATAGACGATGGAAATTATTGTAGGATTTGACCCACAATAATTTCTGTCGCCTGTCTCCATAACGGCCATTAGCCGTACCGTTTCACCAATCATGTCACCGCGTGGGCTAAGCTGCTTAACGTCTCGAGCTTAGTCTTGTAGGCGCTTGTGCAATGTTGTCGCAGCTTCCATGTTGCCACTGCTGCGTACACATCACAGGTAGGTTACACCTACGAGTTAAGCGAGACCTTTCTCTTGTGTTTCTGAGAAATTGTGTGAAAGTGCTCGTGGCTTTTGGTCAGGGGTCTATATTGTTCTTCAAAAACTTAAGTAATTTTGAACGATGAGTACTTTATTAGCCTATTCTGATGTTTTCACTTGGGACTCGAACCTTTTCTCTATGTTAGGAAGTCAACCATCATCCACCATGTTAAGTGTGTTGTTGGGTGTTTGTACTTCTTCGCAGAGATCTACCTACTCTGTGGAATGTGCAACTAGCTTCATCGTTTTGTACTGATCGACAACTTCACAGTTCAAAAGTGCCTGTAATTGGATTAATTAGTTATAATAAATCATTCATTAAAATATTTTTAAAACAAGCTTTTTTGTATTCCTCTCAGCGAACCCGTTCATTTGAAACCCATATCATGGCAGTGCAGGAAAATAACTAGTCCGCCATGTTGGATTTAAAATAACTTCACTCAACTAATCATGCATTGGCTGCAAAATTTAATCTTAAACGGTGGAGGATAACTTCTTTGAAATTCTATGCCAAGATTTGAGGCTGAACACACTTACATACGTACATAATGCAAGTTAAATAAAAGCTTGTAATAAAAGAGTTTGATCTTATTCTAGCTTAGTCACACGCCGGTTTCCTCAGAATTGTTTTTGAATTTAATTGTTAGTAGTTGTCATACACCTCGGAGAAACCTCAAAATTCTGAATATAGTTAAGAGGCAATTGAAATAAAATTATGTAAAAGAAATACAGCATTTTTATATAATGTCTTGTGAACATAGGTACAATTTTATTTAAAAAAACACCCATGTAATATAAATTTTGTAAACAAAAAACCTACAGCTTACCTGAAAGCTTATTGGGCGATGAGAGATATATATCTGAATTTTCCTGGAATATGTGTGGATAGACCAAAATATCGTTAACGCTATCTATTGGGTAGCAAATTCGACTAGCGAATCGGGGCCAATTAGCGGCGTGTAGATTTTATTTGCCATGGGACTCGTCGAGGCGCGGCGGTTGAAACCTCGGTATTTTGTATTTCAGGAAGGAGTTATTTTAGAAGCACTGGCAATCCTTAAAGTAACGATAGGCTTTTCAAATATAGCTTCAAATATCAACTCTAAATTAAGATGATATTTTGAGTATATTAGATGTTCGAAACTGTGCCAATGAAAAGAAACGGCTTGTCCTGGTATGTTCACGTGATGAGGAGGGATGAAAGGTATGTTACTAAAAGAGTTATGAATATAAATGTGAATGGATGGAGAGGGAGGGGACGGCCAAAGGAAAGATGGATGGATTGTGTGAGGAGTGATATAAAAGAAAAGAGAACCAGTGATAGCGTGACGGGAGACAGGACGTTATGGAAGAAGAAAACGTGTTGCGCCGACCACAAGTAACATGGGATAACGTCAGGAGGACGATGATGATAATTTTGATTTAACCTTTTTAGCATCATCATTCTCTTGACCTTATCACAGGGTCGCCGCAACGTGACTTCTCTACCTGAACAACGCCACCGAAGACGCTGCAATAGATTTGGCCATCCGAAGCAGTATAATTTAAATGTACCACGACACGAAAAGAAGACATGTCGTGTGGTGGATTAAGGCTCATTCCCTCTCTCACTGAGAGGATGCCTGTGTCCCAGCAGTGAGAACATTAAAAGGCTGATGATGTTGATGACGAAAAGAAGAGGAATTTTACTTACTATTTTGAAAATATTCGCTCTACCAAACATATCATTACGTAGAGCGACTATTTTTCTCTTTTTACGTAATAAGTCCACAATACCCATCATGTGTTACCTAGCAACGAAGATATAGGTAACATGACTCACGGTGCATTTAAAACGGGTCGCCTTGAACCGAAGCTCGTAAACTCGACCGCCTTCACCCATTTTATGTATATTTATAATATTCGGGCCACCATGCGTAATTGCTACTGTTTGGTAATTATATAGAGAGTAGATGATATAGCATTAAGATTTTGGTTGCGATAGATATGATTGGACTTGGGAGGTCCTATGTCCAAGAGTTGTCTTAGGATGCGCTTACATGGGCAATTTATTAAGCAAATGCGATTAAATGCAACCACAGAATAAATAATGCAACAATAAGCAATATATGGAAATGCAAAGATTGTATAGGAATTGGAAAAATATACCAATTTTATTTCCCCATTTGTAAGCACACCCAATGGTGTAAGTTGGAAGATATTGCTGAACAACAAAACAAGGTGAACTTAATACTACTGTTGATTATTCAGTTAGTACTTTCTTATGAAGCCTTTATGCTAAAGTCGTGTCAATGGATTATTATGCTATCAATATGTTTAAGAAACTTGAAAGTTCTATAGAATCGTTAATAACGTAAGGTTAACAAAAGCCGTAGTGTCAAATGGAGTTGACTGACTTTAATTAAAAGTAATAATTCCATATAGAGGGGCTTCTAATTGTAACAGACATCCAAACAAATAATACACTTCGTTATTATCTTCAAACATATCAAAACTATATACAAAATTTATATCTTTGAAATACTCTTCAAAAAATATAATGAAAAGAATATCTTTAGAAACAGCATCGTAATGTGCTCCACGAATTATTCGCATGAGCTTTATGTTTTAGTTCATCAAAGGTGATTTCATATGCACAATCAAATCAAGTTATATAATAAGTGCAGGTATATCTTTAGTTTTATTTGATGTAGACTTTCATGCGTGTCTACATCATCTGCATTTATCAATCAGGAGTCATATTTATTTTCATTATTTGTTGGCTAAATTAATCTAAGCAACGGGTTGATAAGCTATGCGTCCCTGATTAACATAATAAGTAAGTATATCGCCTCTGCTGTTTCTATTTCGTTCTTCATTATAACTACTCTTCGAATTCTTTCATCTTCATCTGGCTGTCCAAGTGCAAGTTAATTAATACTTCTGCTCTGAAAATTAAGAGAAATAACCTTCATAACTTCACGCCTAAATTCCTCAAAGATAAGATAGAGGTGCACCTACAGAATAGAATAGAAAAAAAAAAATTCGACATAGACACAACGCAACAACAACAATCACAAAGTAACAGAGAATAATAGTAACAAAAAGTACAAACAAGGTTTAAGAACTATTGCGCCGGGCTTGCCCATTCCTAAAGGGTTACCAACTAACCATTTACAGTACACCTAAACTTCGCCAGTTATGTTTAAGTCCACTTGGGAGCGATCCTATTGCCATCAACGGAGAAATACGCTAACCCAACCTTTATATCTAGCAAATAATGGACACCTTACTAATCCTACAGATATTTGAAGCAAAGCTTTAACTTAGCATTTTCATTGTAAATAAACAGCCCGAGCCTTAGTATTAATGAATGAATTATAGAATCTATGCTAATTCGTACGAACTAAGTCTGGACACCTGGGACAGCCGCGTCAACTTGATTAATGATCAGATTTGGAGTTTTACTTATTTTAATTAATGTTGTTCAATTATTTGCCGTGTTTGCGTCGTTCGGATTAGCGAGCAGAACAATGTTCAGTAAGTTTGTTCTGGTTTCAATGAATAAATTAGGGAAATTGTAAACTGTGTTGTTCCTTTTTGTCTTTGCTTTGTTTGTCTTCCTAGCCATCGTACATAAACTCACGCCTTGTCTCATAAGGGTAGGCAGTAGCAACAGAGGGCGACCTGCTACGATCCTTACATACTGCTTTTGGTTTATTTACGTTCATACATCTAGTCGTACACGCCCGCCGGTTATGAGTGACTTTGCCTTTTTGAAGAACATCGCCAATAAGATCCGTGTATGTCCTACTTGGCCTATATCCTACATCTGTATCCTCCCGGCGTTTCCACTAACGCAAGTCGCACTGACGTTATTGCTTTTGATTAAACTTTTAACTACCAAGGCAAACCTTTAACTAATAAAGCAATAGAGTACCTACATTCCATTCTTAGTGCACGCAATAGGTCGATGAACTAAGCTGTCTATCTGACCTATTTAGATCAAAAGGTGAAACATATTATTTTTCCAGCTCTTGTTCTAAAGTTTCACTTTATCTAGCCGTGGTTTTTATTGCCTGCCTATCCTATTCAGGAACGTTAAATGATATTAGGATATCTACAGAAGCATTGTTAACAAGATAACTACCGGGGCAACATAGCACAAAAGAGTTCCAGCATTTCTAATCCCACAGCCATATTTCCTGATAATTTACATAACCTAGTCTGACAAATAAACATAAAGCTTTTTCATCATTTATACCAGGGCACCATAGCACGAAAGAGTTAACATGACTAGCTCCACTTACGTAAAGAAACTAAGCTAGAACCATGGCATTGTCTGTTTGTCCTATTTCATGCTTGACGTCTGAACAAGCGACCAGTCGACAGCAATGCGGTGCTATACAAGTATAGCGAGCTAGTATAGTAACAGCATAGATATGATATAAGCTTTGAAGCAGAATTTTATTGTAGGATGGTTTAGAATTTTGGAGGATGTAGGAATGGGAGATATTTGGAGTAACGTCTTGTGGAGTAGGGTTTGGAATTCGGAATGCGGTTTTCGTCTATGCAATCCAAGATCGGAGCATTGGAGTAACGAGTATATCATCCATATAGCAGAATTTTAGTCAGCATTTTATTATTTACCATCACGTCAAATACTTGTCGTCTAGTTGATCTGTTTACAAGTTTTTAAACTGTCATGGTCACTAACACTAACATTAACATTCGAAACGGGATATTTACCATGTTTACTGTTTGTTGCGAGTTACTGTTGTTATCTATCGGTTTGCCTAATCTTATCCCTTTATTTGGGGTTGGCTTTCCATCTGATTATGCAATATCATTATTGTTATAATTATAAGTACAGGTACCAAAAACAGTGTAAAACGACATTGAAGAGATCGTTCAAATGCTGTCGTTACAGCCGATAGTTGTTATAAACATAAATATCTTATTGTACATAGCTCCTTGTTGCAAGTTCTTTAAATTCTGTCTTAATACCCAGTACGACACGTACGTAAGTGTTATTTTGACTGTAACTTCAACCAGTTAGACAATTTTTCGAAAAAATCATAACTAGCCAAACACAGGTAATCAATATAAATATTTATCCGTATTAACTGTCATCTCAAAATTACCAAGCCTTAATGAATTGCCAAGTAATTGAGAGTGACATAATTTCCTAAGCAGCATAGCGGCACATACGGCATCAGTTACGCACAGCTGCGAAGACACAGACACATGCTTAAATAGCACACATTACCTTTCTACTTAATGTTTACGATCCATTCAGCTAGTGCATCGCACGTGCAATCCATCGTGTTCTTCCTTACTTGGCTGCCGACCCTCGGTGACGCCTGGTTTGAGTATGAAGCAATTATTGTATTTTACGTCTTGTCGTTCTATGGTTGTCGTAAACTTCTGCTGTTATATACAATGTTCCCATTGTAGTATCTTTAGATTACGATTTCCCTCATATAGGTTCTTGAGTGTGGCAAGATTGTTTAAAAAAAATGTTTCAATTATAGATCAAATATTTTCCGAAAAACTATCCAAGTTGCAATGTCTGTCAATGTCAATACAAACGTTGCATCTAATACGATGGTATGGTAATTATAGGGAAAGGCAACGTAAACTTAGACTAAATATTATTAACTATTGAACTATATAAAAATATGTTGGATTAATCACTTAATGAGCTTGCGTAGGTAATAACTAAGACCAAATACCCCCAGGATTTCTTGTACATCAGCCATTAATGTTACAAACCTGTGAACGAAATTCAGAATTGTTGACACATTTCAACACTTTCTGCCTTATAAATAACTTGTATACCAAACTATGACTGTCAAAAACAATAGTTTTAGTTGCAAAACTTCTATAAAAGTTTTCCGAATAACCTACGCATTTAGCAAAACAACTGAACAATGTGACAGCTGTATTTGCGTGTCGCGTTGTACGCGCGTTTATTTGATCGCCATCTTGGATATTACGTGATTTGCCTCCTTATTTCAGAGGTTTACTGCTTTATGAAATTGCTGTGTTGAATTGTATTAAAACTATGTAATTTCTAGTAAACATGGTTTACACTTTTACTATAATAAAGAACAATGATTCTTATTTTGTTTTTTTTTCTCTCTGGAACCCAAATCCGTAGTTCTAGTATTCCATTTAAGGGACTCCACTACACTAAAATAGTATGACCCCACAAGTCCCACAACCATTGTTACTTTGAGCAAGTTAAGAAACTAAAAATTGTACACATAAAGCCTACAAAGTACCCAGCATAATTTGACACGTTGAGAAATTAAGAATTAAATCTTAATGCACTGAATTTGATAACCAAATGAGGCTTACCAAAGAAAGCAGCGCACCCTGGGATATCAAGTTACACTGGGGGCCCTGTAGACTCATAAAAATGGCGCCTAAAAAAAGAATTGACCTCAAAAAAGCCGGTCGACAATGGCTCGTTTTCCAATCCCAAATGTGATTCAGTGTGGTCGCTGCTGATCCTTATAAGGCGAAGGTGACATCATACACGTGTCGAAATGGTGCCTGTGAAACATTGTTACAAAAAGTTTTCGAATTCCTGAATGTCGGTTGGGTTACTTCTGTTTTGTTTTCGGTGTTTATGGTATTTATTGGATAGCTAAGTAATATAAGCCGCACGGGTCGATCTTCAAGGTTAAGCAACGCTTGCTGGGGTCGGCTAGTAGATGGGTGACCATCTAATAAATACCGAGACTCCTCCGTATCTCGAAAAACAGGTTAAGGCGCAGATTCCCTTGAGTAGCTGCTTTTAAAATGAGAATCACGCCTAAACGGCTAGTCGTAATTTTTTGGAAAAAATATATGTTATATTAGAGCGTTTCCTTAATAATTTCATCTGAGTAAATTTTAAAATATATTAGTGTAACATAGTTTAATTAATTTGCAAAGTAATGTCTAACGCGGACAAAAAATCGACAATCACGCAAAAACCATTGGGCGTATTTTTATGAAACTTTCACCATCTAAAAGGCAATTTAATTATCAAAATTTTAATCTACGGCTTTTTTTAAAATTATGATTAGTAAATAAATGTAATTAGTTTTGCCGACTAAACTTGGTGCGCGTTGAAGCGGGGGCCCCACCGGGCGACGGGCGGCAGTGCATCGCTGACCACTGTCACGGGTAGACGCCGATGCTCGCGCGCTCGGAGCAAAAGGACACTATTTTATTTGCTTGTTTATAAGGTTCGCGCTAAAATGGGCGGTAAATTCAAATTTTTGAAAGTGAGATGGCTTATAATGAAAAAAAAAAGGTTACTTAGGTAAGTGGCATATTTTAATTATCAATAATGTATTCCTAAAGTTTAAATTAGTATAAGTAACTAAATAAAAAAATACACATAACATAAATATAAAGTAAATTTGTACTAAACATACTTTTATTTTATTAAAATAATTATGTTATTTCTGTTTTACCAAAATAGCAAATAACAAAGATTATCTAGATATAAATGCAGAGACGAGGTGAGTATTGCCATTGCATTCAATGTAACCATACCACCATCCTAGTAGGGACAGTCCGGATAACATTTTCAAAAAGTATGTGAATGTAATTATTAGCAATTTGTCATAGTTGTAAGTATAGTACTCCACTCCAAGTACGTACTGCTCGGGGAAAATAACTGTGCACCCGGCGCTGTCACGTCACTCTGTCGTTCGACTTGCTCGGGACAAACGTAGGGCGCCGCGCGGGTAGGCAGAAGTGGGTTCGCAATCTAGCGAGGTGCACATTTATTTTGACCGTGTTGTACCTCTATTACATCTCCGGATGCGGAGATGTAATTTTTTGGGTCTGTTTTGTGGTAGTGCGTCATGTACGAATACTTTACTAATTTTGCCTAATACAATATAATGGTTTATCTATACTTACAAACATACATTTATATTGTAGCCCCGGCTGTACAGAACAGGAGAAAAAGGCAACTCCGCTTATTGGTCATGAAAATATGGACATAAGTACCGACAGGTAAATGCATAGGTACCTAATTTATTATTCCGACTTTAGTATTATTTAAACATATTTTTTATTATTATTTTATCAGTAGATTTTGCATTATAATATCAGCAGCCTAATTGCGTAAGTGAATTCGGAAAGGCAAAGTGTCTTACCCCATGAAAGAGTATGAACAATCGACCAATGACATAGACGGAAATCCACATCGCGTCTTTCATCTCGCATGTGATTGGTCAATTGTTTATCAGGGCAAAGGGTATGACTTCATGAAAGAATATGAACAATCGACCAATCACATAGACGAAAATCCACATCGCGTCTTTCATCTCGCATGTGATTGGTTAATTGTTCATGTTCTTTCATGGGGTCAAACCCTTTGCCTTGCCGAATTCACTTACGCAATTAGGCTGCTGTTTATTGTTTTTAGACATTTTTACTAGTAAAAGAGTATTTATTTATATATTATAAAGATTTTATATTTGGCACCATCAGGCGCGGATACCGGGGGGAGGGGTTGGGCAGGGGAAATGGTTTTCATGTGGGCTATTTATTGCTTTTGGTTTTAGTAATACCTATTTTTTTTTAAACATTAAAATATTAATATTATTTTAAAATATAGTTAGTAAAATAATAATTTAAATGATTGCCATATTTATGCATATGAGTGTTTGGTATTTGGTTGTTGTATGAAATAAGCATCTCATGATGTTTTTATTTTAGATGTTTGAGTGACAGCCTGACAGCAAAGGAGACACTGTTAAACCCTTTATTATGGTTTGTTCATCTTTTATTTTTCGCCCCAGCTGATATAGCATAGATTGTTTCGGTGTATTTATCATTGTGATTATATTTCAGTTCTGCAGAAATTGTAACAACTATATCTGAGGGGGATCCATCATCCTTTCACAAAGTGACCGAAAATGAGGAACAGTCCCTACTAGGTAAACAATGATTTTAACATAGTCGGCTCATATGAATATTTATATGATATATTCTTGTAGAACGCAAAAGAAAACAAGAAGGAGAATAAGAAAAGAAAAATAAACGAAGGAAAAACCGAGCAATAGCGATAGACACTAGTACACAAGACGACATAATACAAGAAA